>CM035794.1:44801907-46001907 GCA_020466265.1 Siphamia tubifer | reverse complement strand
AATATCCTGACTAGCACTGGCATTTCCATGGTCAACTTTTGCAGTATCTGCAGCTTGTCGTTTCTCCTGCAGCTCTGCATCCATTCGATTTTTCTTCCAAAATGCCTCTGTATTCTCCTGTAGCTCACGCCTTGAACCAGAAATACCCTGACTCTCAGAAGAGTCATTCATTTGCAAGACTGTTTCTATCTTATAGCAGATATCATTTGCTGCTGGATTAAGTTCTTGGCTGTCAGATGATGTGAACGCTTTTTCTGCCATGCTTAGAAGCTCTATAAGATGGTTGTTAAACTTTTCTTTATCCTGTAAGGCTTTCTGTAACTCCAAGCATCTGCTGTGAAGAGTAGCATCTGAACTCCTGGAACCAGAACATGTATGCAAACCAGGGTGAGAACCGAGTCCACTCTGACTGTCCAAACTGCAAGCAGTCAGATAAGCAATGGTTGACTCAGCTGCTTGTAAAGCCTCCAAGTACTGGCGATTAAGTTGTTCCTTTTCCTGAAGCTGAGCATGGAGCTCTTCCCAGTCTGCTAGCTGCTCACTTTGCTTGTTGATGAGAGCCTCCTTCTCCTGGCATTCCTGGTGAAGCAGCTCTAGCTGAGTAAAAAGAGCAGAGTCGGGCTGGGTGTGAGCCAATGTTGGTCTGGCTTCAGAGTTGTCATCTAATCTACAGCTATGGTGAACAGTTCTGAGCGTGGAAGAGGGGGAGGTGCTGCACTGGTGTAATGACATGGTGTCTGTGTCGACAAACAACTGCTGATCACACTCAGTAACATCATCCACATCAGTCTTCAGGTCAGAGGTCACAGGCTGCTTGCTGCTGCCAGACTCCACTCTCATCCTCATGGGGACAGGGAGGCGAGATTTAATGGCAGCCTACAAGACACACACGAAAAAAAAAATGTTGAAAACAATAACAGTTCAAGACATGAGGTAGTGTAGCTCTATAGCATTGAAAAAAGGGCAAATGGCCGTGTGCTCATCCAGACCTCACAGCTGTGATGTCTTGCTATTAACAAAAGGGAGGCATTCAACAAATCATAAAATCAATCCAACTGTGTGGCTGTGTGTTTTTATCAACAAATGTCAAAAACAGTGTGAATGGTATAGGAAGCACCCAAAGCTCTTCTGGGGTGACATCTGACTGAACAAAAGTAGGTAACTGGGTAATGACATATTACTGTGGTTAAAGCTGTTAAATGCTACACAGGTGGTTGTTGGTAGAAACTAATTTTGGGGCAATTACTTTATTTGATCTGGATTGAATTTTAACTCAGTGAATCAATTGGAAATGCAATCTGTTGAACTGAGGGAAGAGTAGTGATATTACTGAGCAACTGGAAAAATAAACAAAGTTGTAAACAAATTGTTTACAAAGACAAATTTTGAGAAAAACTGATACATTTTGTGTCCAGTGCAGATCTATCTAATGAATCAATCAGAAAACAAATCTGTTGTGGACTGAGGGAGAAGAAGTGATTTTAGTGAATTGTGGACGACAACGGATGGATGAAGCACGACGGCAATAGCCCATTGTGGACTTCATCCAGATGAGGTAAAAAAATAAAATAAATAGGAAACCACTTGAGAATTTTAACAGACTACTGGTTTTCTATTTATATGAATGAATTTGTGTGTAATAAAACGAGATTACAGTCATGTGAATAAAGGTGTTTTTTTTTTACTAGTCATGAGTGACCTTTGAATTATTTTCCTTTTAAACATTTTGTCTTTAGGATCTTTATATTTTTCTTTTATAAAAATATTGTCATTCAGCATTTATTAATTTAGACAAACTAGTCCAGCTTTTCAACAGAAAACACGAACATGTAAAACACATTACAAATATATTTGACAGAATAACACTGATTTTCAATACGTGTCCATCCTAGGTATGCTCTTGGGTACTTGATGCCATTCCTACAAATCCACTAAACTGCAGAAGTTTTGAGTGGGACTAGAAATTTGAAGTGGTTGCTTAATTTTTCCCAAAGCTGTAATTCTATTAAACACAAAGCTCACCCCATGCCTGGTGACCCACTGCTTGGCAGTATTGCTGTGTGATGGACCTTCCTCTTGTGGACTGTCAATCTTCTCAGTGCTGCCTGTTAGCTCTGTGGTGACAGCTTGTTCCTGTTCTGAGACATCATTAGATTTCCTTGCTTTCTTTTCATTTGACAGCTCAATGACCTTGGCCTGACTTTTTGCCTCTGCCTGCAGTGTTTCCATGCCATTTCTTAACTCAGCCTGTCCATCACTGCTCTCCCCTGAAGCATCCATGCTCTCCCTTTCTTTTGACTCAGATGATGTGTGTTCTTTCAGGAGACCGCACAGCTTCACATTTTCTAATTTAAGCTGGAGCATCTCCTCTCTGCAAAAAAGGCAATTGGATCAGTTTGTGGTTAAAGCAATTAAGTGTTAAGGTTATACAAGAAAAACAAGCATGTTTGTCATACTGTTTCAGAAAAGCACTATTTGTCTGACTCACTTAAGTTGTGAAAATGATGAAGCCCCACAGTCAGCCAACAGGGATTTAAGTGCTGTTTCATGTCTGTTCCCGTCTCTTGAATCATTTTCTTTTGAGTCACAACCAGGCTGAGTGTTATCTCTAGTCTGGCCATGATCAGTGTCGGTACTTTCATGATGCAACAGGTTTCCAGATGCCATCTAAAAAGGAGGATTGTTTAGACATTTGGTTTTATTTTAAGCACAGGGATTCTCCATATGACAAACATTTTTTTAAGCATGTCCTACCTGTCCCAGCTCCTCAGATGTCTGGCTCTCTTTATCCTGGCACTGTCTGTTGTTTTGAGCTCTTGGTTGCATTTCTTGCATGTTCTCTAACTGCTAGAGTAATGGGATGGGAGGCGAGTATGACACACATGGCTTGGTAAAAGAAAATTCAATGAGGAAACATAATCCATAAAACACTGCACAGCAACAGCAGAATGGCATGACATGTCTAATGTGGCATGGTGAAGAGAGACCATTTCATGGGACAGATAAAAAAAAAAAAACAGGGACTGATTAGGAAAGGTGAAGGATAGAATAGAGGGAATTCCATACTACAGACAGGAAACACATTTGTTAGAGTACCACAGAGTTAAGTTGCTATGACTACATAACAGTAGAAGCTAGAGCAGAGGATAGGACATAGAGGTTAACAGGTTCAGAGGTTAGAAAAGAGCTTATAAAGGTGAACGTTAGACAATGACTTAGACATGATTCAGAATAATTCCTAAATGTAGACATACTTTACAACATGATTACAGGAAAATTATTTGGGCATTTGAACGTTGTGTTTGCACAATAATTTCACCACAGATTCAAGTGTGACATCTTTGCCGTTGTGTTTTGAGACCTCACCTGTTTCCGATGGCTACCGTTGCTCAGGTCTTGCTTTTCTTTAGCAGGATCCTCATGGTCTGACTTCTCCAGCAGGGCCATTTGGCTCTGCAGCTCGTTGTTCAGAGTCTGCAGTCTGCTGACAAAGTCCTGCAACTCCAACACCTAAGATCAAGAAGCCAACTTTTATCCACTCCCACATGGCTCTTCCAGCTTTACATTCATTTGTTTCACACCCTGTCATGTTTACCTTCTGCTTGAGCTCCTCCGCAGACAACTGAGATAAGCTATCATCCTGCCACTCTCCCACACAGATACTCATGTAAGAGGTCTGATCACCAATGAAACTCAAAGTCTCACCTGAAGTGGAGGGAAATATATTGTAAGCTCAGTAACAAATTCACATTTTCTATGCATCTTAAAAAGGTATTTGGATTGTTTAGAAATGTGGATAATTAAATAAATATGTAATTGTATTTTTCAGCACTTACCACCATCATTTGCTCCACCAACACCTCCCCCACGGTTCTGGATGGCTCCCAATCGAGCCTGCAGTGAGGCATTCCAGCGTTGAGCATCTTCAAGCTGGCTTCTCATGCTCTCCAACTCTTTAGGGTCAATTAGGTTCATACCTGCACACATGCACAACAACGATGGTTACATATGGATGTACAAGTATGTATTTACTATGAATTTACAGTAAAAAGAATGTATGAGACACATTGTATATGTGTATCTGTGTGTGTATTGATATTTGCTGCAATGTATGTATGTTGTGCAAACTGACATTGTTTTGCTTTTCATACTGTGGATCTTAAATGGGGGGGGGGTTTGGTTTTTGTAAATCTTATTGTGTGTTCATTCAACTGAATTTCAATAAAATATATTGGGCAAAAAAGACTGCATGTTTCTGTTTAGGCAATGATAGATGCTGTGCAAACATGTTGCAAGCTGACATATCACTGATTGATTCATAGTGTTTCCGTTAAGGTGACATTCACAATTCTGTAAAAGAATGTACATACTGATTTGTGCATGGTGTACATATTTTTAGAGTGCGTTATTATTTTATTTTAGTATTTAGTGTTGTGTCTTTTGTCAATTAATACCATACCATAATTAATGTAATTATGGTACACAAAATGACTATACATTCTTGAATCCAAACATTATGGAAAAAGAAAACAGCATGTTACCACATTTATCCTTTCTGAGACCATACCATTTTTTTTTAAATTAGTATCTGGCTGAAATAAAGCCAAATCTTGTTATTGTTGATCAAAGTAAATTCAATCATACAAAACCTATCAATAATATAAAAACTGATATCATTGTGAAATCATTTTCATTAATTCCAATATCAGACATGACAAATGTTCAGTTGGTGTGTTCATGCGTCCCTTAGATGAAATACAGTGCACACATAAATGTGGAAATTGGTTGTACATAATTTGTAAAAGAGTGAAATGGAAATCATGAGTAATTTCCAAATAAAAACTGGTATATGGTGAAAAAACGGTGGATAAGTTGCCTCTGCTTGAGTCTGTAAAATATAACAATACATGTTCACAATATTTACACAATCACTCAAGTATGGTTGTTTGCACAGTCTGTGACATGTAGAACAAAACGTTGCAATTTCTTATACTGTGAGCGGCAACTCTTGAAAGAAAATGTATTAGAAATATACAAATAAATTTTGTCTTCATGTCATATTCACATATATTATTCAATACTATATTTATATTAGGTTGTTAATATAACAGTCATGAGCTGAACAATGTAATAAGCTGCCCCCATCATGTGAGCCATGGGGCTGCTGCTTTCACATGACCTATTTATACACCTGGCTCTCTTTAGACAAGGGCAGAGGATCAGCACACTTATGCACACACAGGCAAGCACACAAATGCATGCAGACAGCTACTGAAGCAAGTTGGCTTAGACATGTACTTGAGTGTACAGTGACACCTTTAATCAGTCTTAAGGCCCTACCTTCATGTCACTTCACCAGGGGCATTAATGCACTTAATTCCAGTAACTATGTGACATCATAGAATAATAAACTCATGATCCTTTTTGGATTTAAACCGATTTAAGGGCAGCTATTCTGCAATAGTGTTCTCAGTGATACTGTACATACTTTTTCCATCATATTGATACCTTTCTTATAAGTGGTTACTTAATAACATACTCATGAGATTAATTGAGGTGACAGATGGGGAGATGCAGTGAAAAGAAATAAGCAAGCATGTTAAAAGTGAGAGACAGAAACAGGCTAAACATCAGCCTTTATTTACTATTCTTTAATGTATGACAGACAGGCTTTGACACAGTATGGACAGGGGTGAGAGCATGACATTGACAAAGTGGCAAAAAATGAACTGCAATGTTAGTGCAGATAGTAACATGCAAGTGAGCAGGTGATGAGATGATGGGTGAAGAAAACAAGATGAACACAAAGAAAGATCAAATGAGGGGTCATTGGTCCAGGTGCAAAGTACAGTGACAGAAACGAGGATGATGATGAATACATTTGACAAAATGTAGACAGGTGTGTTTGTGTCTGTTCCTATAAGGCTAGTCACTACAGATACACTTCCTCCTGAGCTAGTTCCTCTATGCTGGTTCTCTTTATTCAGTCCTTAACCTCATCTACAACCAAGTGTGTTTGCACTGCACCTTCTCTGAGTTTGGCTTTGTGCATTTCTCTCTCCAGGTCATCCCTCAGTTCTTCGTTTGTCTTGATGCTGTCTTCTAACTGCTGCCTAAGAAGCTGAACAGCTGTCAGCTCCAGCTGCAGAGCATGGAGACGCTGGGCGCTGGAACCCACAAATACATACATGCAGATTAAAGTATAATTACAGAGCTTTCATTTTCACACCTTTATAAAAAATGTTCTTAAATGCAGTTATCATTACCCCTACCTGTCTTGCTCCTTTACGGTTCTGACCAGGCTGGAGTAAAGCTGCTGTTCTGTTTTTAGAGCTTTGTTTAGAGCATCATGCTCCTGTTGTAACGCTATGAGGCTGGGCAAAGTCTTAGGGAAGAAGAAAAAAAATAAAAAAATTAAATATGAAATAATTAAGTTTCGTTTCCTTGAATTTCATTCAGAGATAACATTATTAGTACTTCTTGCTGGCAGTCTCCACCAATCATGGTGTGCTCTCTTTGTGGCAGCCCAGGAAGAGACCTCTCCATCCCACTAAGGAACTGATCCAACGTATGTTCAACACGACTGTCCCCTCTCTGACCAAGGCGCTGGTGGAGAGTCTGTTCAAACAGTCAAAAGAGACTTAGAATTCTGGGAAAGAAGCTGCTGAGTCAAAATGATCATTATCCAAATCCTGAAGGCATTTCATTTGGGACATTATCTGTTGTTTCCATCTACTGTGTATTTCACTGATTGATTGTTTTTTTCAAACCAACTCTGTAAAGTCCTATGAGACAACCTTATTGTGATTTGGGGCTCTACAAATCAAACTGAATTTAATTGAATTTATTGAGAGATGATTGATTTTGTGAATGGAGGAACACTCACATTGATAATCTCATCCTTGGTTTTCAGAGTGGCAGTCAGGGACTCAATATTCGCTGCTTGACCTTCAGTCCGACCCTCCAGCTCAGATATCAGTGACTGTAGCTCTGCTAATGAAATCTGGATATCAAGGGGGAAAAAGACAAAACCCTTGTTAATAACAGCTTCAAGCTGTATATAATATATACAACATATGACTTAGTGACCTTGAGTTCATTTTCTCTTTTCAGTGCTTTGTTAAGTGCTTCAGTTTTCTGTGCCAACTCCTTCTTCAGGACAACCACAGCTTTCTTTGAAGGTGGAATATTCTCAACACTGCCTTCACTGTTCCTCCTGGACAGTTCATCTTCAAGACAAACATGAAAGGAATCCACACATGTAAAACTACCAAGCAACACAATAGTTTATCTCATATGTGTTTGTCTCCCATCAATATTGTCTGACATATTGCAATTCTACTCCTAATGTAAATATATATATATGTGTACATACTTACTACCATTATTTTTTGTTTTTTTGCATTACCTTATGCATGGATATTTCATTTATACTGTTGCTGCCTCAACCAGTGAATTTCCCAATTGTTGGATCAATAAAATTTCATTTAATCGAACATATATAGTTACAGAAGTCTCTCACTGAATAGTTAAATCTTACCTTCCTTCTCATCCAACTTCTCCTGCATGAGCTGGATAGTTTGTCTAAGCTCCAGTACACGATGTGGCTCCTCCTTTTGCTTCATCTCAACTAGAAACTGGTCTCTCTCCTGGCCACGCTCAAGAAGTTTCTACAAAATTCAAAATTACACAAATTTTTCCCAGATTAGCTTGGCCAGGTAGAAAATATTTTAAAAACAATGTTCATACTTAACATAGATTATGTGAAGTGGGTTTTACAAAATTGTTAAACTCCCTAATGTTTCAGACTTCCTTCTGTCAAGCCTTTGCACATTTTCCACCTGAATGACTGTGTTTTGTCCCAGAGGATCTTACATTGATGAGACGGTCCTTTTCTGCAAGGAGGGCTCTAAGCTCTGCAGTCTCTAAATAACCCTCCTGGGCTGCGGTGGAGCTTTGTTTCTCAGCAGTGACAAGCTGCTGTTGCCTGTCAGACAGTTGTTTTCTCAGCTCTTGAATCTCCCGAGTACGCTCAGCCAACATGCGGTTATAATGATCTGCAGACTCCTAGGAGACAAAAGAAATTAAATAATGTGTTTAACTCAAGTTTACCCAGACTGTTTTATTAAATGTTTTACATATATCCTCATAGGTACAATACAAACTGAATTCCTCTAAAATACTCTGAAAATGTTTTGAATTTACATTACTTTATTTTAAGATGACACCATGGCTTATTTTAAAAGATTCGTCCCTGCATTTACTTTTTCCTTTGTGTTTTTTGTTTCACGCATTATATCACTGAACTCACTTTTGAAACAATAGTTAGATTAAATTCTGACCTTGAGGAGTTGGTCCTTGCTGCTTATTGTAGCCAGCAGTTGCTCCACAGCACTCTCATTGTCTGCAACCAGCCTTTCCCTGGCCTTTACCGCCTCAGCTAACATAGCCTCTGTGACCTTCAACCTCTGACCCATCTGCTCAGCAAGATCACGCACATGAGTCTGTGACTGGCTCAACATTGAGTCCCTTATTTCCTACAAACAGATGTAGACAATGTAAAACAAAAAGCGTAAAACATCAGATGATATAGTACTTGTAAATGTAAACAGCCAAAAGGTTGCTGAATTTAAATGAATATAAGGCAGAGGTGAGAGGCAGACTTTTGCAACTCACCTGCATATCTTTTGTCTTTCCCTCTAGTGACAGCTGGAGCTGGCTGATGATAGAATCCTTCTCCCTCAGTGATCTGTTCAGGTTGTCTTCTACATCTTGTTTGGATCTTTGAAGGTTCTTCACTGTATTTGCAAGATGCTGCAACTCCAAATCTTTCTCCTTGATCAGACTATCAAAATTCTAGAAAAAGAGAAACAACACATTCACCTAGAAATATTCACTTTGCTAATTGTCTTTGCTTATTCTCAGTCTAATTTAGATCAGATTCATATGTTTAAGGACAATAGTAGCTACTTACATTGATAGTTTCCTCATTGCGAGAGAGTAAATTATTGAGTCTTTCCAAGTCTCTTTCCTTCTCCCGGAGAGACAGCTGCAATTGGTGAATCTCATTGTCCTTCTCTTCAATGGCTGCAAACTTTTCATCTAATGCTTGCTGTGAAAGAAACATTTAGAATGACAGAGTGAATCATTTTTGTCTTTATGAAAATATGTTTACACAGATGTTAAAGAAATACACACCTCCAAAGCTTTCTCCTTTTCTTTCAGTCTTTGCCTGAGCTTGGAAAGCATACTATCATTTCCTCCTGGGCTTTTGCTTTGCTCAAAGTCTCTGATCATGTTTATGTACTCCTGATGAATGTACAGGAAATTAAAAAAAAAATAACACAACAACAGGCCTCGTCTTTCTTCTCTTGGTCTTTTAGAATATGTTTTTACTTTATTCTGTTACCTGAAGCTGCTGCTCTTTATCAGCCAGAGTGGAGGTGAGCCGCTGGATGGTGACCTCATGAGACTGTACTTTTCTTTTAGTTTGTTCCAGCAGTTCTTGATACTGCTCCTCTAGAGCACTCTCCTTGTCCTTGATCTCTCCATTCAGCTTTTTCAGCTGATTGTTTAGATCCTGGAGGCAGATATGAAAATGATCATATTACTACACACAGCATGGTTCATGTGTGTAAATAGTGACAAGCCACAAAATAAAACAATTCATATGTCCCTAAAATTCTTTGACAAAGACAGTCCATTATCTTACATTAAGGGCTTTGTCTCCTTTCTTCTTCTGTTGTTGAAGGTCCTCCACTTCAACCTCTAGCTGGTCTTTCGCTTGCTGAAGGTCGGCCAGCTCCTGCTCCTTCCTGTCCAAAGCACGTTGGAGTTTTTGGGATTCAAGCACCTTGGAGTTGTGTTCACCCTGAAGTTGGGCCAGTTCTGTTTGCTTTTCCATTAATAGGTTTTGGTGCTCCTCTGCACCCTGAAAAAGATTCACAACAAATTCCAGAGACTGTAATGTGTATGTAATAAAGTATGGGCTCTGGTAGATAAAGTTAAAGTAACCAAATTCTAATTATGTAAAATGCAACCTGGCATGAGGTAGAAGATTATTCACCTGGTATTTCTGCAGTTGAGCTTTATGTGCTGCCTCTCTTGCCTTGGCCAGTGCTTCATCCCTGTCCTCAATCTCATGGCACAGCTCTGCAATCTGCGTATGGAAAAGAAAATCAAACAATGATGTTAGAGTATGTCATAATACAATGTGGACAGAAAAAAAAACGGGGGAAATAAATTCAGATATCTAAACCTTACCTCTTTATCTTTTTCTTTGAGGACCTGAGTGAGCCCTTGGATCATTTTGTCTCGCTTAAGTGCATTTTTCTTCTCAGAGCTCAGTTCATTTTCCTTCTCCTCCAATTTCCCAGACAGGCTCTATTCACAAAAAGTAATACTGACTCCTCTGAATACAATTCAAAATACTGTAAAATAGTAGACTGTTGTGTCTGTCTATACCTTGCTGTGAATCTGAGTATCCTCCAGTGTTTTTGTCAAGGTGTCATTGGTACTTCTTGCTTGCCTGAGATCTTCATTCAGTTGCTTATTGACAAACTCCAGCCGGTTAACCTCAATCTTCTTCTCAGTGAAGAAAGAAAGCATAAAGAAAACAACAAAAACAGAAGAGAATATGCATTAACATCAAATATCATTCATCATCAAAATTCACCAGCCTGACAGCAGTTTTTCCAGATGTGACTGGGTACAAGACTACCTCCATTTTGACAGGCGTGTATTCATCATCAAATTCCTCCGTAAGGTCATGTAGCACCTTCCATTCTGTTTCTTTGTGACTGCCTTTGGTGCTAGGAGTAAAGTGAACAGCACTTGACCTCTTCAGCACAGGGATACGGCTACCAGCAGGAACAGAGATGTGCCTTCTAGAGATGCAGCACAAAAGCTGGACTAAGTCTGCGATCAAAGAGGGCTGACTTGCAGAGTGGTGTAGTGCTCTGGCCTGAGCTTTCCCAACTGTGTCGTCAATAGAATTTTGTTTGGCAATCACCTTAGGTTCTCTGAGTTTTTGTTTGGATGGAGGGTCAAGAGGAGAATCTGAAGCAAAGTCTCTATTAAGACACTGCAAGGATGTGGAGCGACCATGGAATCCATGTCTATTCAGTGTGCCTTTACGCTGGACCAGATCTAGGTACATGCTCTGTGAGCGGTGGCGTGTGCCTCGGAGACCAGAAGTCTTCAGAGAGCCTTCGAGTCCTGCTGATCCACTCAATGATCCAAACCTCAGGCCAGAGCGCCCTGGAAATGACCCTTTACTGGCAATTCTATCCAGACTCACACATCTTCTCATGCGACTCTCAGTGTGAGCACTCTCCCTGTACTGCTGGCCTTCAAAGCTCAGGTGATATACAGCTTCAAAGTCAGGACTGATCACACCAGCAGAACTTAGTGGAGTTTTAGATCTACTACTTTCTCCAACCCTCTTGTCCAGGCTTGGGTTGTTTTTGTTGTAGACATGGATGATGCACTGGATCAGGTGTTCTTTCTCTGCCTGTAGCTTCTGAATACGTGCAATATGTTCATCCTGTGTATGGCTGATGTCAACATCACACTGCACCACCTTCTCCAGCTGGAACACACATTTCCCACAAAGAAACTCTCCACGACCATCACGGGTCACCTCCTTTCCCAACACATGGGACAGTATGACCTGTAGTTTCCTTTTTGCTGAAGAGCTAAAGATCCAGCGACACTGGCTTCCCACCAGACGAACACCACATATACGACATGGGTCCTTCATAGCACATCTGATCTTCAGAGTCCAGTTACCCAATTAAAATAGCAAAAAACCTGTCAGTGACACATAAACTGCCCAGTGAACTTATGGTCATCAGCCAACCAGCCACAGAATGACTATAATTTTCTCTCACTGATACAGTGATGGAAGCACAGAAGAGAATGACTGAGTGCAGAGCAGTATAAGCTCTAAGCCTTTGATAATCCTGCTCCCGCCTCTATTCCACCCCCCCACCCGCATTCAATCAGATCAAATCCTCTGGGACTGATGCAGTGATCTGTGTTATACTTGATGCCAAACAATCTCTAGAAAACATCCTCACTGATATTCTGGTGAGAACATCACACATGAAGGTCAGTCTCATAGAGGTGTCTCTACAGTGTAATGGTGGTGAAGGCAATACCTGCCTCCACAGAGTCCATCCAGCCTAGCAGTATATCTGAAGATCAGCTTTAAGATTACAGAAGGTGTTTTCTGTCAATCATTGGAGTCAAACATTCCATTACACATGCCTTCCACATAGGTAACTCAAATCTTTCCCTGTTCTTTGTTGCCACCTTTTCTTTCACACACAGATAAAAGTACATTCATTTAAATGGCTGCCTCACAGCCATTGACCAATTACATTGTTTTTACTATTAATAAACAACAGACATAAATAACTATCAGAGGAACTGTCTCCAGACAGCACGGTAATCCAGACTTAACACCACAGCCTGAGTAGAGGCAGTGAGGTCAAGCGAGGAACCACAGACTCAGCCAAACTAACACCACTTATCAACTGTGACTGCAAGTCATCAACACGGTGCTTTCACTAGACAAATGCACCAATGTTTTAATGACCAGTTTTGTACTCCGTTTTAATCAATCAAATGTGCACTTAATTTTTTAGTGCCAAGATGTAATCCTGCTGCATCTGTATGTTTTAAACTCTCAAGGTTTTAACTGTTAAACTTTTCTGAAATGTTGCACAATTGGGAGCATGAAAGCCACATTAATGTAGGGATATATGTGAGTCAGAATGAAAAATCATAATCTAATCTACACTTCACTAGTGAGAGGTGCTTTGTCAACAGCACACACCACATCAAGGGCCTCTTCACTTTTATTTTGCAAAGGGAAACAGGAGGCCGTTGTTGTAGTGTGTCATTGGTGCATGCAGTCATATGTATCTATATCATGCCTCTTGTTTTGAGTACCAATGAGGTGAAATTCGATAATCTTCCACAGCACACTTATGTTGTTAGGAAACACTGCTTTAGCAAACTCCTCTGCAAGACCAAGAAATATCTAATCATATAACAGCCACTTCAACCACAGACACACATTCGTTTCCTGATTCTTTTTTTTTTTTTTAACTAAATAGTTTAAAATGTGTTTTACACAGCACTTGTATAGTACTGCTTCTGAGTAGGGGACGTCCCAATCTGACATTAATATCAGTCCCATGTCAGCTGAAAACTAGTATTGGATTTGATCAGACTGGATCTAAAATCTGATACAAGTGCAATAAACAGTCTATTTTCCACTCTTACACAAGTACGAGAGGCTCTTAAGCACACATGAACAAAAAAGTCATCTGACAAAAATACCAGGGTTACAAATTTTAAAAAATCAATCAATTAATCAATTCATTAATTAATTTTAAAAATGGCTGTGCATCAACCATGGTTAGATGGTTTCATCCATGAATCTGCTTTTATTCTGTCACTTCCTTGCCTGCTATGCACCTGTACTTCATTTAACTTTATCTGTGCCCATACCCCAAATTATTTTTATTTTTTAAAACTTGTCCCTGCATGCTTTTGTGAGTTTTGTATTCAGTGAAACTGAAGCTGAGACCTCTGAACTTTGAGCAGTTAGACAGTAGACAATATTGGGTTGTTGTTTTTGTCTGTGCCCTCAGTTGTTCCCCCCATATATGGAGAATAAAAACTAACTAAAGTGAAGTTAAATTATTTCCCAACTACAGAAACAGTTCCCATGATAAAAATATGTATGATTCATGCCGATATTGGATCGATATTGGCCAATACTCAAGGCTGCAATATTGGTAGTGTATCGGAAGTGAAAAAGTTGTGTTGAGAGTCATCCCTAATTCTGACCCAGGCTTTCCAATCCATATGAGAGCTATATAAGCACAGACAAGGTCAACAATGCTGCATTTGTTTCCTCTCCCATGCAGTGACACTGCAATCCATGTGTTACTACTACAACATCTGACAGCAATAATTTTACTCAAGTAAATTTTGTGCCACAAAACAAAGTCAGTAAGAAATGTAAAGCAGATGGAGAAAGTCATCAAACACACAAGAACATGTTTCCGCAAGTTAAGAGGCAATATGCAAAAACTAACCTGATGGTCTTCTGGTGCTTTATCCCTCTCTCTATGTAGCTCATGTCTTAGTGCCTGGAAGTCAGACAGTGAAACAACAAAAGGGATTAATTTTTTCAACCATTCCAGTAGTATGTTTGGTCTAAATTCACTCCATCGGATCACATCTGATAGTCATACCTCAAGTTCCTGATCTTTCTTGGCAATGAGATCAGACAACTGTTTAATCCCATCAGCTGATGGTGTGTCTATTTGTTCTGCATTGATCTTCTGCTGCAGAGCTGCTGCTTGTTTCTTTATATTAATCTCGAGCTGTTCAATGATACTGGTATATGCAAAAAATAAAGGTATAAATGAACACACTTAGTAGTTAATAATTAAAATATCTCTCTGTGCTCATGTGTCATGTCCCTACTTGTCTTTTTCCTGCAGAGCCTGCTGTAGGTCATGGACTGGACTTGGACCAGGGACAGAAGTGAAGATGCCACTTGGACCTAAGGCTTGAAGCTGCTTCTCCATATTAATATTTTTAACCTTCTCCTGCTCAGCAATGGCTGCCATTTTGTCAATCTCACCTTCTGCTGTTCGAAGAGACTGACAAAAGGAAAAAAGGTGGGTTAATCTGACCCTGTCTTGGACAAGTTTACTATTTTATAACAAAAATGTCACCAATCAATTAATTAAAATTAACTTGGGGAACATCTCATGTTAAATTGTGACTCACCTGCTCTAGATCAGCTATCCTCTTATTGAATGCACCTCGAAGTGCATCCATCTCTCTCTGAGCTTGTTCTCTCAAACGTTGAGGTTCTCCTGAATCTCGGCCAGCGAGACTCTCCAGTGCTTTCCTGACAATAACAAGTTGTTTTTTTTACTTTATATACATTTCCATGAGTGCAGAACTTCTTTAACATAGAGAATGATACTTACGATGCAGACACAAGTAGTTCCTGCTTTTCTGCCAGCTCTCTCTTCATTGACTCCAACTCAACCTTCAGCTCTATGTTCTATAATCAGACAATATTTTATCATTTATGGGACCAAATGCACAGAAACACTAATACAACATTGGGCTGGCAAATATATTAAATGAACTTGATTAATCAAGGTTTTGTTTTCTGAACATCATGAAAGATACCAAAATTTAATATTGAGTTTATTGATGTTAAAATGCAATCTTTAGCCTCTATAGCAATTGTGAATGTGATTCTCCAGTCACACATGACATTTAGTTGTGGTATAAAAGCACCTGAATAAAGGTTTCAACTTCACATAGCCTAAAAAGTATTATAAAATTGCCATAAAATTTGCAAGAAAAAAAAAAAAAAAAAATTGTGTCCATATTCTCACTCATATCACCCATCTCTATCACAAATAGGAAAAATAAAAGTTCACTCTTGTTCTTAATCTCACTTAAATGAACTGATTTTTATCTTTATTTTGCAATGTGTACATTACGATCAAATTTCACATGACATCCCATCTCTCAAGTAGGGATGGGACATGATTTCCGAATATTCATGACACGCTCGAATATAGAATACTAATTTTGAATGCTGCATTACTAGTATTGCGTTTCACTTGGAAAGAATGCCATATTAACTTGCATTGTACGGTGGCTGACAGGGGCAAATTCACTGCAACGACAAAACGTTTCGAACACAAGAAAGATGCACAACCAAAAACACACAAACATAAAACAAAGGCAGCAGAAGTGTGCTGCAAGAGAAAAATGCTGCAATAACAGAAACGAAGCCGAGCGTGTATCTCTCTGTGCCGTCAGAGCACGGGCTCTCAGCAGCCGGATTAATTGTGAATAGGCTGCCCGAGCATGTGGACATGTTAATTTTTTAAAATAAAACCTGGCATAGACTCATGTGATTATTGTTGTTAAATCCGTTCGACATTGTAGCTGAAATCAGCTGTTTCACCCAGTTCCGCCTAAATAGTTAAATTAAATATGTGGTTATTGCGATTTCAAAATTAGAAACTTTACTTGTTTCATGCAGAAGATGAGATGAATTGCTCAGGGAAGATCAACATGTTATTGTTGTGTGATTTGTAATATTCTTGCTTATTCAGTAAACATGTGGTTACCTCCTTTACTCTTTCTCTCATCGTGTGTGTGTTTGGGGGTGGGGGTGCACATCAGCAACAGGGGGGAGGTTGTGGAAACACGTTCGATTTTCTAATAATATTCAAATAGTTTCTAGTGAATTTCTAATGGTATCTCTACTCTCAAGCTCAATATAATAAAGCTGTTCTAATGAGAGTAGTGGATTCCTATGTGCTTAGAGGTTACTTTAAATAAGGCAACAACAGTGAAGAGACAAAAGCTTATTCTTTTTGTCTCTCTGAGCAAAGCCAGCTGTTGTCCACACTGCAGTTCTAACATCACCATTATGTTATGTTACTTGCGACTCAGTTTTCCAAGTAACATAAAAACTGACATGCCAAAGCACACAAATGAATGCTAATTTTGGAAACTAAAACAAAAATCACACCGTTTTGAATATGTCCTCAGTGGAGTCGTCACATTTCTGCTGCATGCGCTCCTCCATGAAGTAAATGCGCAACTTCAGGTTAAAGTTCTCTTTCTTCAGGGCTGTGATTTGCTGCAGACAGATGTAAAACTGTACTTATTTATGCAGAAAAACACTGAATACATACTATATCATCACATATAGTTAAAAGGAATGATGCATAATATAATCACTAACCAGCATTAAATGAAATATATGTATTTTAACCAAGATTACTTGATGTAACTTGGTGTAACAAAACAAACCCTTTTTTAATAATACAAGTTAAACACTTAGTCCTTCATGAAATGAGGTAATATGCTTGCATGGCTGTTGAAGGCCAGCATGTATGGTTATTGTTGAAATGAAGGGGGGCCTTATGTGATGATGTGTGTATGTGAAGTAGACTGTGCATCATTGTGCTCCAGGCTTTGAGCACCATACATCTGGTAATGGGGGTTGGGTAGACAGTCAAGAGGAGGACGTAAAAGTCTGGACCACTCTGTAAACCTCTAATCATGCAGCCAGTTAGCCAGCACAAGCCAAAAATCTCAGCCTGCATTCCACTGAAAGGCTGAAATATAGGCATCAGCCCACCTCAATCCTCCTCCTACACACATTTGATCACTACATCTCCATAAATGGTCAACCTAGCTTGGTTTTAGTCAGACTTATGGTCAAGATTAATAAAATCATGAACCCTTTTTTGTTGTGGTGGTGTAATGTTGAGTGCACAACGTAATTTTGAATTGAGGAGTTTTGTCTATTTATAGTTAACATCTGCAGAAAATGCAAAATCTAACAAGTCTAATGTACAAAGTAAACAAAGAAAAAATTGTTAGAACTGGCATCAGTTTATCTATTTGACAATGTGTATGATATAAGTACAACTCCTATTATCAATACACCACTGACTTGAATCACTCACATTTTCATAGTCCTTCATGGTGAGAGCTTTGATAGGAGACATTTTATCAGGGAAGGACGGAGCTGTAAGAAAGAAGCACATTTTAGCTCTGTCCCAAGCTTGAACAACCCTTGGTCTTAAAATACGACTTTTGTTTTCAAAAAATGTGTGTGTGTTATTTTTTTCACAAAGACAGAAAAATAAAGTAGACATGTTTATTATCATTGCAAAAGAATCAGAGGTGAGATGGCTTCTGGAGAGCTGCCAAGTTCAAACCAGCTGAAGGCAGCTCAGAGCTGATCATGTAACACGCAATACGTCAACAACACATTTCACAACACTAGCTTCTCATCCATAGCTTGTTAGCTTTACAGGAAGGGGGGTCACTCATCATCTGTATACACTCAGCTGTTTGTTTATGTGCATTTCTATAGCAGGTTGATTTCTGCTGTGTTGCCTCCTGTGCATTTAGATCTACAAACTAAACTTAAAAGTAGATCTGTGCAGATGGTATTCATTACCCTAACTCATTACTGCCTCCTGGAACTGGTGTCTAACAACAAAACTGAGGGAAAAGGGAAGTGACACACCAACCAGACATCAAGTGATGCTTTGTAACATGAAGAGACCACAGAGTTACATCCATTTCTATTATTTCAATGAACTGTAAATTTCCTAAATTCTAACATAACAATCTTTTTCAAAATGTGTGCAGGCACTAGTATGACATGAAGTTATTTCACTGTAATATGTAGACTATTAGTCTTCTGGTATGTTTCTAATGCTGGACATAGGTAGTGCATGAAAATTGTGAAGTAATATTGAAGATATCTTTCTAATATTTCATGTAGGGCTGAACAAGACATTGAAACACATACCGAATAAATTTTTTGTGTTAAGTATGTGTGCCTAACACATTTTTTGCTCTGTGAAATTTATGAAAAATTTGATGCTCAATAATTCTAAATGCCATGTTTATTATTTATTGTAAATGTTTCTCAAGCAATTTTAATTTCATACCAAATAACACACATTGACTGCTTTGATAGTGGTGTTTCTTTATTATTGATATTTTTATTCTACATTTTAAATGTTACACACACACACACACACACATATATATATATATATATATATATATATGTGTATATTTTTTTGTATATATATATATATATATTTTTTTTTTTTTTTTTTTTTTTTTTTTAAATATATCATATATATATATATATTTTTTTTTTAATCATGTACCTTAACTTAATGCAGACAAAAAATAATGTGTAGGTTTTCACTGGTGCTCTGTTGCCACAATTAATGTTACTTGCTTGTCAGAGTGTTTATGCTTGCATGACTAAATCCACAAGGAAAACAATATTCTGATAAATCTGAGTCTTACACTCTGTTGTCCTGATGTAATTTGGTTGGCACTTAACATTTTGCCAGTATACTTGAAATAGGATTAAGTAATTATCATCATCCACCCAATCCCTCATCACAGCTTTGGAAACAACTGTAGGAGGTCACAGCAACGATTCATCAGCAGTATTAATTAATACACAAGGGAGACACAACCTTACCATAGGAAAATTTTTTTAGAGACAACAAATAAAAGCTTCTGCATTACCTGTCATGCTGTCTGTGGAATACTCTCCAGCATCTATGGAGTCCGGTAATCTACAACTGGACACAAAAGTGATTTGTCAGAGATGCAGTTGAAAGAAAGACAAATATTTGCAGAAGAGATCACCGTTACATACAGCAAAGACAATATAAATTTTTATGAGAGGCAATCTAAGCTCTGTTGTCTATTTAAGCTCAGCAAAGCTCGTTGTACAGAAATACACTGATTATTATGAAAAACAGAAAAGCATGATGTTTATGCATTACTCACGCTGGCCAGTTCCACTGAGCCCTAAGGACGCTCCATAAATAGCTTAAGAATTACTCTCTGCTTCATTTACATCCACTCTGGCAGACCCTTTTCTCAGTGTGTGTGTCAGAGAGAGAGGGGGGGGGGGAGCATGTGCCAGTGGCAGCCTAGCTCTCATGTTCAGACAAACAAGAGAGGAGAGAAAACCAGTGGAGAAGGCTTTCATTGGGAGACAAACGTACCACTGTGGCTCAGTCAACGGCACATCACACAGTGACAGGAGCTGTGGCATTACTCAGAGCCACGTTACAATGAATGTGCTAAACATCAGCAACATGCATCTGGCCCCCAATAACACTAAGGGTACCATTTAGAGATACACCCACATGTATTACTATTGCTTAAATCTAAATTAACATATTTCCACAAAGGAATTTCTTGCATAAACAAAACTATGAACTAAGGGTCAAACTCATGTTGCTGGTTCACTCCCCGACCCAAGGACCTAATTATATACCATCCAGCACTGAACAACTTCCGTCCCTCACTCTGAGAGCACAGTAGCTCAGCTGCCTCTATAATATACCTCTGCAGATATCAAGGCTTCTTACATAACTATGTTCATGTACCATGTTGTGTACAACTGCATGTTGTGACAATTTTTCAAGTATTTCTCAAAATTCTTATTGACTACCATTAATTTTTAATGATTTTTCTTTTCTTTTAAAATAAAATCTTAATATTTCTCATCCTATCCTGTTGAATTCTAATATTTTCTTATTTCTTTCTTATTTAATTCTCATTTAAGATTGTGCTTTGGACTTCAGGGAATACTGACTGACATTTTACACACCAAGTCTCCAAAAAATTTTCAAGGAATTAATCAACAGAGAAAATAATATAGTGTAGTTCTAATTATGTATTTACTGTAGTTATAACTGGTAGCGTTTATGGTATATACAGCTGTGGAAAAAAATATGAGACCACTGCAATTTCCTCTGAAATCAGCATGTCTGCATGTATGATAGCATTTACATTTCTGCCTGTTGAATTCCAATACAAACACACCTTATTCTACGGAATGAAGACCTGATCAATGTCTTATTTAAGAAGCAGACATATAAAACCACTACTGTCATATCATTATTTTCTTGCAATAGGCAAAAACCAGTGGTATCAGTACCATAAGTAGGGATGTTAACCGATGACTGTTTGACCGATGGTTGACTGCATCAACATTGTCCGGTCATAATTTTCTGTCGCAGGTTTAAATTTTTTTTTAAAAGCCATCCTGCGGTCATTCCACTGCACAAACTGTTTTGCATTGTTGTGTAGATTATAAAGTGAAAGCTTTGTGATCTCTCCATAGCATATCTTTAAAAATGATGAATTTGAGCATTAGCAATACAAGTCGGAATTTATTCATAGCAAACGCAGGGTTCAATTAATCTCTGGTACGACCATTTCGAAAGAGTTCAGAACATTTACTCAAAACCTAAACGAAACACAAAGCTGACATGAGGTAATAGAACTTCTAGAGCTAGCAGCTAGAGAGTGGGACAGCAAGTTGTCACCATGACATGGATGAATTACATGGATGAGTTACTACTTAAAATTACATGACGGGTGGGCTACGGCAAAAGGGGTTTGTGCAGTACTGACGCAGGGTGGTGACAATTGAAGGTTTTTTTCCCCCAACTCTGAGGACTGGGTCTTCTATCAGGACAATGCTCCTGACCTCAACTAGGTCCATAAAGGTGGGGTGACAGACCACCACATGAAGACCCCATTATGGCCAGCCCAATCGCTAGACCTGAATCGATGTTGAAAACTTATAGAGGAAGACGGATGGTCACAAGCCATCAAATGTTGCTGAACTTCTTGAATTTCTACTCCAGGAGCTGAATAAAGTCATTGAATAGCAATGGAGGAGAACCAAGACAAGTGAAAGCTGTCATTGAAAATCAGGGTTATTCCACCAAATATTGATTTCTGAACTTTTCCCAAGTTACAACATTAGTATTGTGTTGTTTACAAATTAATATGAACTGGTGTTCGTTCCATTATTTCAGTCTGAAAACACCTGCATCATTTTGTTATTTTGACCATGTGTCATGTTCTGCAAATACATGCTCTAAATAACAATATTTGTCTCGTCATCTGAACGCGCTTTATCCTCACTAGGGTTGCAGGGGTCACTGGGCGCCTAATCCAGCTACAATGGGCAAAGGCGAGGTACACCCTGTATGAGACGCCAGTTCACTGCAGGGGCAAACATATATAGACAAACAATCACTCTCACATTCACACCTATGGACAATTTAGATTAACCAATTAACTTATCAGTGCTTGTCTTTTGGAGTACCTGGAGAAAATCCACGTGGACACGAGGGGAACATGCAAACTCCACACAGAACCAGGTTCCTTCTTGCTATGAGGCACGAGTGCTAACCACTGCACCACCGTGCCACTTAAAAAACAATAATTTTTATTTGTAATTTGACAGAAATATTTTGGTAGTTTAGAGAATAAAACTAAAATTTTAATTTTACTCAAACACATGCCTATGAATGGTAAAATCAGAGAAAGTTCAGTGGTCAAGTTTCAGTGGTCTCTTATTTTGTCTTGAGCTGTATAGAGTCTACATCTTACTTACAGGTTGCTATAAAGGAAAACAACAGTGACAACAGAACTGCATAATTATTTAATATAATCTAAATGGTTTCCAATTCAAGAATTGAAAAGGAAATGTATTTGTCCAGTTACATTCCTTTTCCAGGTTTTATGAGGTGCTAAAAGCTTTGAGTGTCCCTGCTTGGAATACACTTTATTTATAGCTTCCACTGTGTCAGGCTGCAACAATAAACCATCATGGCATTGCTCTTCTCCAATTTCACATTTAGCATTGACTCTCAGAAACACACAAAAAGGTGCAGCCAATCACAGTGAGTACGGCAACCAGGGACATTCAATTCAATTTACACAGACCACACAGCATTGATAAACTTGATCAAGATTTGCTGAGTGGAAGAACATGGAATCATTGATCATTTCAAGATCTCCAATGATGCAAGTTAGCCCTGAATGCATCATTCAACAAAGTAAACTCTTAACATGTATGGGCATTTGTACATATAAATAAAAGTCTTGCAGAGTACAGAGCATAAATGTGACTAGCAGTAACGCAGCTCTCCTCCACAGCAAAATTGAAGGTCAGTAAAAACGTGTTGACAATCTTTGGATCACTGAGGTTTCACATGCCAAACAACCATTTCCTGTGTAAATGGATAGGAAGCACTTTACAGCAGTAAGAATGATAAGGGTAAAAGCTTTGAACATTACAACCCAACATACAGTTTTCTGTAAATAAGCATTTCAAAGAAAAGAAAAACAGACCACATAGTCTCTGTCGGTGTTATTGCAGTTTTGTTACAGAACAGATGCAGTTATCACTCTTGAAACACCCAGCAGAAACAATACAGTAAACAGTGACTTCCCCTTTTTCACTTTGTCCAGCTGCTAGTAGCAAACCTGAAGTCAACCACAACAAAACGATACAAATAAAGCCCGTAGGAGGATGAAAAGACATATTTTAAAAACTGAAACTGTTAACTGAATCAGGTTTCATGTCGAATAAGTAATGCACACCAGACGTATCAGTTAACGTCTTGGATTACTGGACACACTCGCCACCTGGATGACCGCGTTAACACAGGACACAGCTGGGGTTATGTCATGTAAAAGCAAAGTTTCTAAAGAGGTACTACCGCGAAGAAACACATAGTCTTTGTAGCTTTTAACGTTGGAGAAAGGGTTGGGGACCTGGTATATTCAGAAAATGTATGTAGCAATAGTAGCGCTACAGGTAAAACGAGAATAATATAGCACAAGTTCACATACCAGTCACACTCTTCTTCGGAAAAATAAAAATACATACAACATTTTGACTCCAGATTTAGGACAAAAGCAGGGAATATGTCGCAGTTTCAGCCTGAAACCCGCTAAAAAACAGCAACGATAATTTCCGCTTTCTTCCACTCTGAATGACAGATCAACCAGCCTCCGTGAGATCACAATGACATCCAATGAACTGATCATGGTTTATAACGGTGGCATAATAAGACAGACGTCTGTGCCTGCAGGACAGGCCGTCTGCTGAGGCTACAACAACACGACTTCTAAGGTCCAGTTTAAGTGGTGCACCTTAGATTTAGTTCTGGCGGTTCTTTCTGAAGCATGCAACAAACAGCTAGTTAATACAGCTGGGAGGTGGCTACAATTAGTTTTGTGACGTGCTTGTAATGTAGCTGAAGAACAGATTTCACCAGCCACAACTAGCTACATGGCTACAGTGTTCCTCTAAGTTAAGGCACTGCATAACACAATAACACTCAAGTTGTAATAAAGACATTATCTTTACCATTACATTCCCTTGAAATCATATATCTGCTGAGTTTAAAGATAGCTTTAGTATCTCAAAAACGCGTGCTAACAATAACCTCAGGCGTATTTTCCATCCTGGCGTTTACAAGAGTCATAAGCAGTAGTTTAAATGTTTAATTACTACTTCTACAATTGTCTATTAGCCATTAAATTAATTAATGTTATTGTTTCCAGCAATATGTGCTCAAACAGTGATAACTCGTCATAGCTTTCGGATTAGCATCTTAGCGAGTTGTAACTTGATTGTCGTAAGTGCTACTGTTAGCTCACAAGCTAGCTATCGTTGGTAAATTTACCTTCCGTTGATGTCAACGGGGAGCGTCTGATCGTCTCCCACGACGGAATCCATAATAATGGCCCTTTTTTATTCCGTGTTCTTAGAAGAATAATACAACATTTTATCGAGTAATCTGAATGTAAACTTCGAAAAGCGGGACGGAATTCAAAATAGCACAGGCTACCGCCATCATGATATGGTAAACGTCACCATTGTGCACGTTGGAAGTTGCTGCTGCCTTCCAGTGTTATAGGACATGTCGAATTTGGAAATGTAAACAAGCAAATGGAAATTATTTAGATGTATGTACACACCTAGTACATAAGTAATGATGTATAATAACAACAATTATTTCTCTTTTACAATGTATTAATTTAGTTTCCTTTCAAATATGTTTTAAAAGTCTATATAACGAGTGTATACGACAGATTGACCGAGGATTAAAAACGCAGCACAAAACTGGGTGGCTTCAGGGACGAAGCAATTGGCTGAAACAAACCATTAGGGAGGTTCACAAATACTCAAAAAGGACAACCGACTGGTGGTCACGCAGTATTCAGAAACCAGTGACAGCAGCAGGAAGGCACGCACTATTGATGCCTTCCGTTAATAAGCAACTTTGGTTGTAGCTGGTGTGAAGATGGAGAAGATATTATCCCTAAAGTAGAACCATCTTCATCAGACACTGGCAAAAGACAGATATTCAGATTTCCCCACCCACCAAAAACTATGGTTACAAAACAAACGGGATTTATACTTACTATTTAAGTTTATTCAGGTTTTATAATAAACTTGTGGCGTTCATTGATCTCAGCCTCCAGAAGCATCTCAAGTAAACTGTATCCTTGAGTGTATAGTTATCATGTTTGTGGTGCAGAATAATTAACACGTGCTTACGTAGGGATATGGAGAAGAGGCTGAAATTCTTGAGTGATGACTACTGTCTAGTTATTTTATCACAATTTAGCTAAGGTCAGGAAAATAAAGACACCTTCCATTTCCTGTGTCTTCATCTTGACATCAATAGCGACATCAAGCGGTGAAAGTGTTAATTGCAGTTACAAACATTTTATGTGACAGGAATGGTCATTTCTGATTCTTTCTTTTTTAATAAAGATAATTGGTAACGCTTTATAATACATACACATAATTCACTATGCATTAACTATTTGTTATCTATTTGTAAATGGTTTGTTAATGTATTGTTCATACGCAATGTATTTGTGCAGTTTAAACAAGCGATTTGTTAAGAAACCATTAAAAATAGCTGTAAAATCAGATATTTTTAACAGACAGGTGCAGTGTTTTCTTTATTTGAAAAGCAAGTCAACAAACAAGCAGTTGTAAACACTGGACCTGTCTGTTAAAAATAATCACATTTTACATTTATCTTTGCAATACAGTATGAACCTTTGCAAGACATTAACAAATGGTTAATACATAATGAACAAACCATTTACAAATATGTAACAAATGGTTAATACGTAGTGAAATGTGTGTGGGTATTATAAAGTATTACCAAATTTTTTTAGCCATGAAACTGTACTGTTCACTTCATCATGCCTACATTTGCATAATGTTTGAGGATATACCCTATAGACTGTTTTATTTTGTCAGCTAACACTTTACAGACTGCTGTTATGTGTTTACCAGCCTATATAGATGCACATTCATACATTCTCAAAGCATAAAGATGAAGATGGGACAGATTTTTATTTTATTTTTTAAATTTATTTTTATTTTTTTACAAATTTTCCACTCTCCTTTCTCCAGAACTGGTTTAACAGGTGTTTCACCTCTCCCAAAGCAGCCCCCACCCCATTCCCCTCCCAAACCAACCCACGAGAGATCTGGGTTTAGTATAATGGATGCAATATTATTATTAGAATGTAATGTAACAAAAAGAGTCAATATTTAGTGTAACTGCAGAAAAAAATTATAGTCTAACTAATATATGTAAAAGAAAAAGAGAAGAAAGAAAATAGAGTAGGCCTGCAGATTTTACTCATGTTGCAAAAACAGTGGTCATTGCAACCCTTAGCATCTGGTAAACATTACTACTGGTATTACTGCTACAAATTACTGCAATGATATTTACCAATTATGAAGAAAAGAACATTCTCATACTTAAACAATACCATCAATACTGTGCATTAATGCCATTAATATACTGAATAATTTGCTCTGCGCATTTTAAAATCCTTTATACATACAAGTGTACATATGTACTTGCTTTTTGTTTTTCAGCATTTTCTTTTAGAATAGAAATAGAAGAATTTACTACAATAAAATAATTTTGTATTCTAAATTAGTCAAATAAATGGATAAATAAACATTAATAGGGTATTGCAGCAGTCTAAATGATTTAGAATTAATAATCCACACACAAATTAAAAGTATTTATTGAACAAATGGACACTGAACAATGAATAAGGAGTGGACAGATAAACAATTTATGCACCAGAGAAGATCCTGTTCAGAGTTCGATGACTTACTGTATTTTTTTTGATGTTCCAAGGCTTGTTTATGTATATATATATATATACATATATATATATATATATATATATATATATATATATAGACAAATAGAAAACCTTTCCTCCAAGTCATGTAAAAATGTGAGGTATTTTTTTTTTTAGCTTGTTTTAATGTCTACAACAGATTTACAAAAAGAACAATTTTCACATATTTGCATTTTCTTTTAAACACAAGTTATAGTAAAGCACAGAGTCCTGGTACAGTACGTGGTTGATTATCATAAAGGAAAAACAACAGAATGCAAATAACAAAAATTAAAAAAATAAAAGATAATTAACATTGCAATAAATTTGTTCTCTGGAGCCCCAAATTTACACATAAAAATCTATAAATTCCAAGACCAGTTGGGCAAACTGATATATAAAGTTGTCAGAAAGAGTAGTATTGCGTCAACCAACAGAAATTTGCTCATTCGACAACCACGTTAACAACATTAAATAACATTAAATAAGCAAAAGGGGATCCACTGTATACAGCAAGGTTTGCACAATTATACACATTTGTGACCAGCTACAAAAAGAAACTTTTTTTTTTTTATTTGTTACTATCTCTTCTAGCTGTTTCTAAAAAATATTACATACCGCTGCAGGGGCTTTGTACAGAGAAAAAAAAAACTATTAATAAAATACTTCAAACCCTGTGATTTATATTGGATACAAAGCAGAAATCTGTTTTTTTTTTAATTTTTTATAGTTGTAAGAAAAGAAAGAACTATGCAAAATAGTTTTGGATGGGATAATACCATTATAGTGCATTATGGAAGCTATGACAATATATTATTCTTTTTTGATTTTTAAAAAAAAAACATCTAAGCAAGCATGCACTATAAAGATGAGAAGATTTTAGCAGAGTGGTGTAATTACAGTACTATGGTTAGCACCTCAGATAGTTTACTTAGCACCATGCATTAGAGAGAGGATGAGATAGAAGATGGAGGCTTTATTTCAATTTCTGGACCCACTCTCCTCTCTCTTGTGGCTCAGTTCTCCCAGAAAGATTGTGGTTCATCTGCCTACTGAAGTGGGATAAGAGAAATTCCATGTCCCATGTTATGCTGAGAAAAAAAAAACTTTTACCCTATTATTGAAATAATTAAGAGCAAGGAACTGATGCCTGATTTCACACTCCACAGTTGCAAAGAAATCCATACAACACTAATGAGAACAAGAGCTCTGCAGTTTTTTTTTGCTCTGAACTCTAATATCCACAGCTGCAAATACTCTATCTAATTATCAGTGGCATCCGATCATTGTATACTTAGTAAGATATATTTAACAATGTACGAATAATAAGTAAAAGCATTATATATTTAATGCACCGAGTCTCTCTGTGTGGACAGCTTTCATGCATAAGACTACGTCTTCAATTTTGTGATTCAATTAGCTGATCTCGAACTGCTCCTTTTTCCCACATTAGGGAGGTAATTAAAAGCCACATGGTCTCTACTGGTGTGATTCCTGTTTAATTTCTCCACACGAGCCCCTTTACATGGGCAGGACCATGTAAGGCAAATAAATGGCATAAACTGGCATGTTTAAAATATCAAATTATCTCTTCATTTTCTATTGCACTTGAAGATTATTCTTTACATAAGATATACATTTATAAAAGTTAAGGAATAAGTATACATACTATATATATGTACATTTAAATGATCCCAATTACTTAAAAATTTTCTACTGATAGAAATTAATTCCTGGTATTTTCACAAAAGTACACAAACTGTATACAGTTACAAAAATAAGTTACTATAACATCCGCTGATTGATTAACTGGCAAAATTAACTTGGCCTTGGCCTCCCGTCACTTTGCAATGTTCCAGAGAGACTGTATGGCATTTAGCCTGTTTTATTTTTTTTTCTCAAAGCCGGCGCACATGTGGACATCCTTCTTGAAGAGCTTAAAAAGCTATTGCCATTTTGAGAAGCTATTAGTGCAAGAACTCCCCTGCTCCTCCTCAGCTCTTCCTTGTCATCCACTGTGTCCACCCCTCCAGCTCATTGTGCTTCCTCCCTCTGTGTGTGCAGTCCAATGGGAGTTTGGAAAAATGAAGCACGACTTCCCAGGGGAATGGCTTGGGGAGTATTTGTGGCTGCTGACTGGTGGAGACTTCTCCAATATCTCCACATACTGCATGAAGGCGTCATCTGGGGTTGACGATGCTTTCCTCTATGTTCAGAAGGATGATATTGCAGCCCTCACAGAAAACACACAGGACCTACTTCTAGGTGGTAATGTGAGCCAGGAGTAGTGTTTGGGAGGTTGTAGATGTCAACCACAGGGAGCAGGACAGGGTCCAGGGAATGGAATACAAAATGGGTCTGATGCCAGCGGCCATCATTTATCTGAAATGCACATAGAATTCATTTCAGTTTATCCAACATACATGATACTGAAGTAAGTACTTTAGAATGATTGGATAAATAACATGTTGGTCTTACCCAGCAGGAGTCCTCTATGACCTCTGGCTCCATGTCTCCTCCGACCTCAAGCATTTCCCCACTCCAGGCCTTAAACTTCACAGACTGGAGACCAGCTGGCTGATCCTCAGTTGACCTCCACATTGAGATGTTCAGGCAATGGATGATGATGTGTTGTACTGCCTCTGAGCTCAGCAGGTGCAGAAAGTTCATTTGGACACGACCAACACTGATTGTCGGCTGCTCAAACATAGAAAAGACTGTGGTTAATAATGTGCCCAGATTTGTAATACATTAATATGAATATTATAATTATGCAAACACCTGTAACTGTAATTGTTATTGTTACTGTAATTGTTTTGCATACCTTGGATACTGTTATTGGTTTTAGGCAAGTCTGTCCACCTCCAGTAAAATTGCAGGAGACTTCAATTGTATCTGATGAGCAGCCCAGGTTGGGGTCAATCCAGTAAGTGCCTGAAATATGCAAACATACCTAGCATGACTATATGACTAAAACAAGAGGTACCAGGCACAACAAAGCCCACCCCTTGCACATACTGTAGCTTATTTTGGCATGGATCCAGCTGATGTCATCATGTCTATGAGTGTGTTGATATCAGCATATCAAATGCTGCTATATATGCGCTAAGTTTGAAGTAAAGTGAAATAACATTTCTGTTGTTTTGGGATTTTACCCACAATAAGTAAATGGGAGAATTTTTTTTTTAAAGTCATTAAAAATATATCATAAAACATTTTCACAATGACCTAGTCTTCCCAAAATATAATCACATGTATTCTGGGTCACTGACAATCTATAAACCCGGTTTGTTATGAATTCAACCAATACTTGCTGCGAGAGAGATGTGAAATTTTAACCATTATAAAGTAAATGACCGATTTTCCCCAAAATTTAATGACATCTGTTCTGAGAGACTAGCAATCTATGAATCTAATTTGGTATCAGTTCAACCAATAGTCGTGCTGCTTGAGTGTTAACAAACAAACAAACAAACAAGGAAAGCACTCAGAGAATACAGATCTCAACTAAAGCAGATCAGCTCCCACAATCACCACCAACATTTAATAATTTGTTCCTTGTGCTATTATCAATCATTTCAGAAATGTTCATCAAAATCTGTTTAGAAGTTTTTGAATTATCTTCCTAAAAGACAAACAAACAAACAAACTCAGATGGTGGAGGTAACAAACTGAACCAAAAACAATACCCCTTGCCTACGGGGCAATAAATAATGATGTTTCCTCTCTGTTTCTAACATAATTCTCACTCTTACCATCATTTAACTTCTGTTCACAGCTGTGCAGGTCCCTGCAAATGCGGGCGGGGTTGTCCCGAGTACCCAGTGGGTTCTTCAGGCTCTGGATCAGGTTACTGAGGTAGTGGAGGGTCTTAAAGATCTCTGCACCCTGGTCCAGCATCGGTAGGTCCATCACTGGTTTATTCTGCTTGTGGGGAACAGGAGTAAGGAGAGACAAAAATGAGACTGTACAATTTGCAATTAAATAGTAGACATACTAAATATGTCACCACATACTCTACTAACCTCAGCCCTGAGTGGGATGTGTGAATCCATAAACAAAATGCCATCTTCTTTCTAAAACCGAATAACATACAACAATTATTGTCCATTCCAGTGTATTTTAACTATTTTAAATAGAATATGAAACATAATGAAATCACTTTTAAAAACGTGTCTTACAAATGATGGAGGGACACCTGGAGGCCCCTAAAATGAGGAAGAACAGAATTTACAGAATAATTAACAAAAAAATGAGAATACTCATAATGTTTGCTTAAAAACTAAAAGGTGGATAACTTACTGGAAGTCCAGGGGGTCCACGAGGCCCAGGAGAGCCCTTAAAAACATGTAAAATGCTGGATGAGTTTTTACATACACATTGCTGGGTATATATAGTAGTAAAATCCAAATTATTTGTAACAACAGAATATGGCAATGCTTTGCAAACATACCCTTGGTCCTTGTAAACCCTGTTCAGAAAAAGAATGAAAAAACACACACACTTAGATGGGATACAGAAATGAAATGAGTAAACAATGCACAAAGTGTCTGGTAAAAAGTTACGAAGACTCACAGTCTCTCCACGGTTGCCCTTATCTCCTCTAAGACCCTTTAAATAGACAAAGTTAGATTGGTTATGACAATAGAAATGAAAAATCCAAATGTTTCTATTAATCTGTATAAAACTTACTGCACTACCACTGGGACCAATCATTCCCACAGGGCCAACGACTCCTCCTCTGCCCTGATAGAGAGAAGAAGGTAAGAAAATAATGACGACACAAGGTTTATTTTAATGTACCTCGTTAGAATACCCTATATACTACAGATTAATGTAATTACCATTGCACCCTGTGGTCCTTTTGGTCCTCGTATGCCCTTTGGACCAAAGTCACCAGGAGGCCCCTGAAAACAAGAGTGTATTTACTGTACATACTGTTATCACCACTCACTAACTAATTCTAACTGTATTTCCTATGTCAACCTTTTCTACTCCCCTACACATCATTTGGGATTTACATACAGTTCAATATATTTGTATTGCTATAGCCAGACATGATTGGAATATGCTTCTCATCAGGTGCTTAAATACAAGAAGGATGAAGTATCTACAGTAAATGGTAAATGGACTGCATTTATATAGCGCTTTTCCACCTTCATGGTGCTCAAAGCGCTTTACATTAGCCTCTCATTCACCCATTCACACACACACTCATACACCAGTAGGTTTCTGGTTTTCTTAGTATAGTATTAGCATTTTTTTTTAAATATATAATGTTCAGACAGAATAAAGCAGCCCAACTTGTAGCAAACAAGAGGTCAGAAAGTTCACTCATTCTGTTTCAACATCTGTTCTTTAAACAGCCTCTAATTATAAAGTACAGTGAAGTACAGATTGGATGACAGGCGGGCCAAGCATACCTTTGGTCCAAAAACTCCCAGAATTCCTGGAAATCCTGATTCCCCTGTATCCCCCTGAAATAATAATGCAATAAACAATAAAAAAACAATCAAAGCATGTAGAAGTAAGAACACTATGGAAACTTTCATGCAACCGGATTAGTAGACATATCTGCACCCTGTTATACTTACAGGTTGTCCTTTAGGTCCTGGTTCCCCTTGTGCCCCCGGTAGTCCCATTCCTCCCCTAAAGCCTTTCTTTCCAGGTGGTCCACTCTGGCCCCGAAGCCCCCGTTCACCCTAGTCAAATCATAGAGAAATAATGAACTCTGGAAAAATAGCAGCACACTATACCTTAAAAAAAAGCAACATATTCATTACCACAAGGTATGGTAAGATAAGGTAAGGGAAGGTAAGATGTCTATCCTTACCTTTGGCCCGATAACACCTTGATCACCTGGAAGTCCTGGAACACCAGTTTTTCCACGTGCGCCACTTTTTCCAGGAAGACCAAACTCCCCATCATCACCATGCTCTCCCTAAGATAGTTAGGAAAATTGATATTATTTAAATCAATAAACAATAAATCTTTCATGTCATTTCTACAGCACAGATAGCTGAGATCAGTTTGGTGATGACTAAAGTCACCTTCATCACTAAGGACCTCTTCCAACCCCTGTACCACTGCTTGATACAGTACAGCTGCCATCAGACAGACACTATAGAACTACATTGGCCAGGAAAAACATCTATAAAAATCTCTCATGCCCTCTGCAATAGCTGCTCTTAATACAAAATAGACTGCACTTTGGTTTTAATGTTTTTAGTCATTTTAGGTGTTTTACTTGTTTTTATCCATTGTATTGTGCTTTTGAGTGTGTGGAGGCATTTTTCATGTCTGAGTGTGGTTTTTAAATTTTGTCTTACAGCTATGAGAAAGGAGGAATTTCTGTTTAGCACAAGTTGACTTAAATTAGGAGAAGTCGACAAGTCGCATGTTATTCTTTCTCTCCCTCTCTCTCCCTCAGTGCATAAACACAGACCAGTCAGACAGGAGACATGGCTGCTGCAGGTGAAATGGGGTGGTGGGTCTGACAAAACAAAACTGCACAGTGACCTGCACAATATGCAAGTCCAATTTAAAATACAACAGTAACACAAGTGTCATGCACGGCATCTGAAGAGGCATCCGCGGGATATGAGCAGCAGTGCAGACAATGCACATTAAGAAAATGTGCTATTTTTTTTTTTCAAACATGATGTGGACAAGAGTGGTGTGCATCTTGGCAGCCACTGACTTGTAGCGTGACCACATGTCCGGATTTTGTCTGGACCGAGAGCTCTAAAACGGGACCTGGACTGTCTGCACGTCTGTCACGTGTCAGTCCGGACATAAATTTAAAAGAAAACTAAAGGTGTTAGCCTTTGTTTTGTTAAGTTTAAAATGTTGATGTTTGTGTCTTTTCAGTGGACATTGTTACGTTGCAGTAAACTTTAATACAAGTTGCTGGACAGACGTGTGTCCATGTTGTTCATCCAATGACAATGTGATGACATCATCACGACCCGTCGACTGGACTTCGACTTTATTTATGGATAAGTCGACTTGAAAAAAACTGAAGTCGTTAATGTCCTAGTGCATAGTGGTGTGGCCTGTGAATTGCATCATTTTCAAAAAGTGTTTCACCCCCATGCTGATGCAGACTTTTACTGTAACAGTTCCATTTTTGCGTAATATATTTTTAACAAAACTAAACCCATATCGAACTCATCTGGACATAGCCTTAGACACAATAGACACTTAGCATAGAGTAGTTGGGGAGGGAAAACAGACAGGTTAGTTAAAAACAGAATGAAGTCACACTTCAGTCTAAGCTGCCCTAGGACCTGAAATGTACATACACTGAGTCCTATCACCTGTCTGCCTGTCTGTCTCTCTCTCACTCATCTGTATTTGTAATTTCTTAAATCTATTTTACATACCAAGTCTGTTCATGACTATTCACTTGATGTCCTCTTTCCCCACTCACCACAGACTGTGCTGACCTGTGACCCCACACCTCCTCTCCACCCCCACCCATCTGATGGATGGACCTGCCCCCCGCTCTTTCATCTACAAATGGACATTCATTTATATCCTGTCTGTCCATGGGAGTGGATCTCTCCTTCACTGTCATTCTCCTCAAGGTTTCTCCGTTCCCATTGGGTTTTAGAGCTTAGACAATGAGGCTGATATCAGCATGCTATCATTCGCTGCTATTGAATAATAAATACTCAATTATACATATGAAGAAAAAATGGGAAGAAGAACTCAATATCGAAATAACAAACAAAGACTGGCCAAATATGTGGAAGAATCACCAAACATCTACTAGCTCACGGACATGGAGAGAATTTTCTTGGAAAAATTAAAAAAAAAAAAATTTCATCATAAAAAGTAAATTCCTGAAACAAGATGTAGTATGTTGGAGAGAATGTGGATCAGTAAATGTTAATCAAAGCCATATATTCTGGACATGTTAAAAAATAACCACGTTCTGGGAGGTCATATGGAGAGGGATGAAAAAAGTATAAAATATGATGTACCCTTGAATATCTGTACAATGTACTTGTAATTTTAAAATGACCACATACGAGGGAGGGATAAATATTTGATTCATATATTAATAGTGGCATGTAGGAAAGCAATAACAAGGAAATGGAACAAAACGGATTCCCTGACTTTAGATGAATGGATACAGATTGTGGAAGAAATGTACTTGATGGAAAAACTGACGCACACAGTGAGATTACAGAAAACCTAGATGGAAGAAAAGTGGGAAACATGGACAACATAGGCATAAGCAAGTCCTTGCTTAACAACATAAGCAACGACAGCGACAATGAGGATGGAAAGAGGACACTAAGACATTGAAAGAGACACTGAAAGACTATATTTTCCCAGGAGATAATGTTTTTGAGTTTTTGATGTTTTTGTTAATTTAAAAAGCAATAAAAAATAAAGTTACAAAAAAAGTCTGGTGCCTCACCGGCATGCCTTTACTGCCATCCTTTCCTTGGACCCCATCAGCTCCGGGTACACCCTCCTGCCCCTCTCGACCCACAACCCCTTTCAGACCAGATGGACCACCGACACCCTGTAGAAAACAAAGGGCTTATCAGATGGAGTGAGATACTGGCTTCTTCTCAGTGCACCTTCTTCATCTGGCTTTATTTGAGAAAATTGCAATCAGGTTTCAAGGTTAATCTGCTTTAGACTGTTGCTTATGTGTATTTTCCACATCATATGCATCATGAATACACAAGCATAGCTGAAAGAACGTAAAACATCTGCATCTTGAAATTAAATAATATAAGTAATGGGAGCAGGTGTTGATGTTTTGGAAAATTATTAGTTTACCTCTTGTCCTCTGGATCCTTTTTGTCCTCCTTGACCTTTTTTGCCTTTTTGACCCTTGAGAAACAGACAAGGAGATTTAAAAGACAGATTTAGAGGCACTAAAAGAAAATTAAAATAATTAGCTCCCAATGTAATGATGTATAGTCACACACTGAAACGGGTAATAACCTCTTGTCAAGAAAAGGACCCAAAAAAAGCAAATGCATAGCACACTACATAGTCTTACAGCACTTTAATATGACTAATTCCTTTTTTACTATATGCTACTGTTGATTCTATTGTATACTGCACTGATTGACTCTGTCACTTTGTCAAACAGTTGCTGACCTACTGGTAGATTAGAGGTCAAATATGTGATCTGAATAAAATAGTTTGAAAAATAATAATTATTTAATTGTTCAGACAATCAAGAGAAACTTGTACCATATGCAACAATTAAAAATCATATCTTTCTTTTTCTTACTTGATCTCCTTTGGCCCCTTTAGGTCCTTGTAATCCCCGAGGCCCAGGCTGTCCCTGAAAGTTAATGTAAGTTAATGACAAAATATAAAGACAAATGTGTGTCTGCCTGCTGTGTGTTTGCTTATAACTCCATCCATAAAGTTTGGACACTCACAGGTAGTCCAGGAGCTCCAGGTCTGCCTCTCTCTCCATCTAACCCAATTTGACCCTGAGAGGATATTATAAAATATGAGTTTCATAAACTGACAAACAATAAGTGGTTTAACATCAGCCAGAATAACAATAACTCACTTTGTAGCCTGGGTCTCCTGGTTCACCTCGTTCTCCTCTGTCACCTGGCATCCCCTGATAAAACCAGATAATAATATAAGTTTTGTATGATTTTACATGAGGTGAGATAATAGGAAGATGAAAAGTAATTCAGGTCAGTTGTGACTTACAATATCACCTGGTGGACCAGAAGGACCCTCTATTTTGCTATCATCCCCATGCTCACCCTAGGAAGAAGATCAGAGGTGATACTTGAGATGTATGATGTACACTACAGCTAGCTTTCAAGCTTTTTGATTACAGCAAAAACCTAACCAAAATATCATATCCTTTTTATCTGCATTAAATCACTTCCCGCTGTTGCATAAAATGAAAGCCAGGCTGTATATTCATGAAGCCACTCAAGTATGAAAACAAGATTGATCAGGACAAACTGCTTACAGAAAGATGACATGCATATTTCATAGCTCAAATCAAAATCAAAAACATTTGGTGCCACTTTCAATTAAAATGCTGCAAAGAGAACAGCAAAGACAATACATTTATAAAGTGTGGCCATTGTTGTACTGCAACAAAATATTGACAATATCATAAAGTAAAAAAATAAGAAAATAGTGTTACACATAAAGAGAATGAGGTGTACCTTTTCACCTTTTGGTCCTGGAGGCCCCATGGGGCCTTGGGATCCCTGGTGGCCCTGATAGAGTAGACATAAGTAATTACATGAAATGTCACATGCAAATAACCACACAAGGCTTACTAAATACAATATAAAATATTTATCCACATAATTACCTCATAGCCAGCGAGGCCTGGTTCTCCCTGTTGACCCATTCGACCAGGAGCCCCCTAAACAAAAAAGGTGTCTGTCAACCAACCAACCAACTGACTCAAACGTGTATATAAAAAACCCAGAACAATAAAACAACCACACACATGCAGTAAAATGTCAATATATAATAAACATTACATGTTATTTAATGACTTTTATGTCGTGATTATGTCTGATCTACTTTACCACATGTCCAATTGTTCCTCTGGATCCCTTTGGCCCAATAAAACCTGGTGGACCCAGTTTCCCCACCGGTCCAGTCTCCCCCAGATGCCCTTGGTGACCTTTAGCCCCCTGGATATGTACAGTAGGCAGTTAGACTCTCCTGAACATTATCTAGGTCACTATATTTGAATCTTTGTTGAATCTTAGTGGATTGAAGTAGTATCACAGATTTCAATACCTTTGATCCAAGTTTGCCTCTTTCCCCAATTTTGCCAGGCTTCCCTTCTGGACCCTGAAGACAAAAAATAATATAACTATATAAAATCTATTATAATATATAATATATTAATAAAATGTTGTTAGTCTGTGTCTGTTTGAACCATTTTATTGATGAATGCACTCACTCACCCTGACACCAGTGAGTCCGGGACTTCCAAGTGGGCCCTCTTTTCCCTTTAGCCCAATTTCACCTTTTTCTCCTGTATCACCTTCCTGACCCATGTCACCTTTTTCACCCTAGAATGCACATAATAAACATAACAAAGTGATAAACTGTGTTAACAGTAATGTAAATAAATATGTTTTGTTGTTGAAAACCTTAAAAACACAATCATTATTACTATGATGAAGCAAAATAATCAAGAATCAATTTATTTGCCATTTGCAGTGGGGAAATAATTAGAAACAGGTTTCAAAAGCTCAGAAAAAGGTACGTGAAAGACAGTAAACAAGGGGAAAAAAACAATTAAAAATTACATAAGTAAAGTGAATTTATATAGCACATTTTATACACAAAGGCTTTTCACTGCTTTACATAAATAAAAGGGACATCCATAGGAAAATAAAAACAATGCATTTCAACAATAACGGAACAGAATATTAACAAAAGAGAATACAGGGTATGTAACACAATGATAGAAAATATTGAAGTTGTATTCAAAAATACAAAATCTACATTTAATTACATTTTGCTACTGTCAACTGTGCAATTTCCTATGGTGGGGGTCTTATCTTATCTTACCTTATAGAATATATATAACAACCCTGAAAGCTGTGAAAACATCTCACCTTGGTTCCATCAGGACCAGCTGGACCAGCTTCTCCCTCTAGGCCCGGTTCTCCCTGAAACAAAACCCCCACACAAATTAAAGAAATGACAAGCTTCACTTGTCAGGAAGGTAAAACATTTGACATTTACATGTTCGTTAACATACCCGTGGTCCTATCAGTCCCTGTTCCCCGATGTTCCCAACAGGTCCAATAGCTCCCTGAAACACAAAATTTCATCTGTTTACTCATGGATGTCATAAAACAGAAAATATGGAAAAGTAGAAAAGCACTGTGAGAGCACAGACCTCTGCCAAGGCAGACGTCCCTCCCCCTCAGATTGAAAGGAGACACGCCAAGGAGGTTATGTTTTTGACGGTGTTTATCTGTCTGTCTGTCTGTTCGTTTGTCTGTCTGTTTACAACATAACTCAAAAAGTTATTGATGGATGTCGACGAAACTTTCAGGATAGCTTGGGAATGACACAAGGACCAAATCCATTCTATTTTGGTGAAGAACTAGAAGATATCCTGGATTATGGATCACTTTAAAATTTTACATTGCGGTAAATGGAGAATACATTTCAAAGTGATCCAGAATCCAGGATATCTTCCGGATCTTCACCAAAATCGAATCGATTGGTCCTTGTGTCATTCACCAACTTTTTGAGTTATGTTGTACAGAATCAAACAGACAGATAAATGGCGGCAAAAACGTAACCTAACTATAAAGTACATTTGAGTGAACAGTGCTGCAGTACTGTCTCACCTTTTCTCCTGGTTCACCTGGCAGCCCTGGTTCACCCATCTTTCCTGGAGGACCCTTAATAACACATAAAAAGAGGGCACAGGGAAAAAAACCCATTCAGATAAGTATCTTAAGTAATGATGGTGGCATTAAATAAATATTAGGGGTGTGGTTCCATTACATGTCCTCATGAGGGAATGAAGAGATTGGAATTGGGAGTTAATTTGTTTAATAATAAATATTATTTCAATTCCAAAGGGAATAATTGATTACTGGGTTGCAGTGAATCACAGATGTCACGTATTTAGTCACACAAGATGCCATTCGTCTAAAGGGGTGAATTACCAGTGCTACTTTTGCACTCACCTTCTGTCCAATTTCTCCTAAAAGTCCCACAACCCCTGGTGGCCCAGGTGGTCCCTAGAGGTGACAACACAAACAGTTTAATACTGATCATAAAAGAAACAACAATGGATGCTTCCACTGATCAACATCAGTCCTTATTTTAAATGCAAAAAGAAAATACAGAATCTTTGGCGAATGTCATCTGTGGATGATCTATTGGCAGACACATCAGTAAACCATCTGTGTAGAGTTTGACTTTGAATATGATGCCTGACTTTGTCACTAATTCTGCTTCTAAAACATTGATGCTTTGCCATGATTTCTTAATGTGACTGCAGAAAGTTCTTGCTTCTCACTTGACTCGCATTGAGTTCAAACAATAGTGATGGCAACAGCAAATGCACCCGTGTGGTCTTTATTGTAAGAATTCTGCTGGTTACATGCCCCGAGAAGCTTATCAGCTGCACTCCGAATCCTCTGTTTTTAATATTTCAGATGATCTAAACTACTGGAAGCACTTAACTGACAAAAATGCGGAAGAACTGTGCAAAAAAAGATAAATAATTTGTAATAATACATTATACACTTATTGATTTTACAATTTATTACTGATTAAAGGCATCTTCTAATACCAAACTAGATTACCTGATGAAGCATCCTCTTGGTATAATAGGTACATGTTTTATAGATTTAGGTGCAGAAAAGAGTGATTCGTCAAAATAAAGTACACTTGGGCGTTGTCTCTCGAGAGCTAAATTCATAGAGTATACATTCTATTCCTCACTTTCTGCTTTGCCTTGCTCAGTACTCACAAATTAAAACCACAACCACAACAAGTCTTTTAAAGTAAAGCTTTTAACCACTATGGCAATAATCACTTGTCTTTTTGTGCATGTTCAGCATTGCAGCACTTCTACAAATAAGCTTTTGGTTTTAAAGAAAGTGAATGTGTTCAGAGAGAGGCTATTTGTACTTCACCTTCTCTGCTGCCACTAAGGAACAGATGTGTGTGAAGGATGAGAAAATTCCTTGGCTACACTGCAGGAAACATCTAATACAGGCAAATATATTTTAATATGCACTAAAATATGGCTTATAAATTCACTTTCTGGGTGTAATATTTTGGAGCCAGCAGAATTTGACAGACAGAACCACAGCAGTTTGTTACCAAAGGGAATATTATGAAACAAGTACAGTACCATAAAGAAGTGAGAGGAAAAATTTTATAATAGAGAAATTGCAAGTGCCAAAGTATTTAAGATATTTATGAATATTGGATTTAGCTGAAGCAACAAAATGATAGATGGGGGAGGTCTTAGGGGTGGGATAGGGCGACAAAGAGACAGAAATGAGATGGAATAAGGACAGAAAGATGAGTATGTGTGTGTGTGTGTGTGTGTGTGTGTGTGTGTGTGTGTGTGTGTATGAGGGGGGGGGGGGTCATACCGGCTCGCCTGCTATTCCCTTGTCCCCTGGAGGTCCAGAAGGCCCTTGGATACCCTGGTGACAGATAGTGAAATAGTCACCTATGTATATATACATGCACTGTAAATTATTTACAATTGTTTTGTGATGTCAGGTTTTCGGGGCTTTGATGATTCAAGATGGAATTAAACTAGATAATATGGAAATTCTTGTTATTGTCCTTATTTTATTGGTGTTATTGTTATTTTTATTTCTCAACCAAGTTTTGTTAACCATGACATTACTTGCTGAAATGAAATAAAATAATGCAATCATTTGCATACAGTAAAGTCTGATGTATGTACTTCTCTACCAGTGTGTACTTTGAGCTTGTTTGTTTGTGTGTATGAGTAGGATAAAGCACTTACAGGAAAACCTTTAGGCCCAGTTTCCCCTGTCTCTCCAATCTTCCCCTGCAGGGACACAGTAAAAGACATTTCATTAACCACCTCACAAAGCCAGAGATATTATACACACACATACTGTGTTACTGCTGTGTCAGCTAACATGACATTAGAAATTAGTGGAAATACAAATACGTCACCACAGAGATCAAATAACATGTACTTTGGCTTTTGGGCTTTGAGCAATGAATATTTTGCATTTACATAAAATTTCTGCCAGATGTACAACATAAAACAAAAAGGGACAGAGTATTTTAGATATTTTGATCATGTGACCCCCGTGTATTTAAGTTGAAATGCTTGCTATGAAAACAGATTATCAGTTTCAATTTGCAGACACAGAAGATGTAAAAATGGTTAGTACTTGTTGTTGTTTATTATTGTAAGAAATTAATATAGACTATCATGATTAGAATATATTATCGCATCTATTAAATACTGCATTTGCAGCAAATATTTAAAGTGCATAGAGATATCATGGTCTATATGAAAAAAGGTTGATTGTGTACATTTGATTGTGTGTGAAGTGACAAAAAAGTGTATGTGAATGGTTTGTATCAGTGTTGTACCTGAACGCGTTCATTGAACGATCGTTCATGAACTATATCATATTTTTGACGAACGTGAACGCTTCGTTCACTTTTGCCAAATGAACGGGAAGTTGTGAACGCGGTTATTCTGGCATTTATTGAACTGCGCTCTTATGTAGTTCACATTTCGTTCTTATCACATTGTAATTATTGAGTCCTATAAAGTATAAAATGGGATGAAAACACAGCATTATCATAGATGAGAGAGAGAGAGGGGGGGGGGGGGGGTGCAGAGAGTTTTTGGGAGCGGAGAAAAAGAGTTAAATGTACAGAGTGTGACCGGCGACCGGAGCAGGTGTTGTCCCGTTCTTGGAAATAAACATTGAAAACGAAACTCACTGAAACCACTCCTTGTGTTCTAAGAACCTGCAGAGGGAAGTTAACCCCGGGGTAAGGTACTTACTTCAGCCCTGGAGGGGCGGAGATTTCCCCTGATTTTTTTGACTACAGGATAACGTCAGAAACGATTAATAATACGTTTACAATAATAACACAAAAAAAGAAAGAAAAAGTTCATTTTAGGATCCATGAACTTCCAGTTCATAATTTGGAAGAATGAACGATGAACTGAAGTAATTCATATTGAGTAACTTGAACTGAACTTTGAACTAGTTCCTAATCAAGGTGAACTTTCCCAACACTGGTTTGTATGGATGCTTTGTGTTATTGGAAAATGTACAGAAAAAGTAGTGACAAAGCAAAGTAAGCAGAATTGATTTGATTATTAGTTTGTAAAAAGGGGATGTGAGCCTACTGTATACATTGTATTTCTTCACATTCCTTTAATTTTTTTGTTGTTGACCATGTTGTATGGTGCTTTGTTACCTGGTAATTTTATGTTTGAAATAAACTAAACTAACTAATTAACTAATTAACTAACTAACTAACTAACTAACTGTATCTGCATTTAATCCATGAAGACCCAAATATCCACTACTGTCCAATATATTTTCTGATATAAAACGTGAAAAAACTTTTCATCCACTAATCCTATCAATACATGTGCAAAATGCTTTTGTCATCTTTTCATAGTCATCATATATGATCCATTTGGATGTTCAGAGGCTCTCTAGTTACAGAGGAAACACAATCATCTTCTACAACATTGATTCACCGCACAGAGTTTGACAAATGACAGTGGATGGAAACATTTCCTTGCATACAAAAAAATCACTTTGGAATAGTTGAAAATAGAGGAAATTTTATTTGGGAACTGCCAGAAAATTAGTTCTGGGTCTTTATGGGTTAAAGTAATTTCCTAACCTTGCTGATGAGACAAATCAACTTAATGACTTATAGTCATGAAAATCTCACAAAGAAGGTTACCTCCTCAGAGGCAATGCTTTTTTTGGGAAGGACTGTGGGTCTACACTTTGCAGGTATGGTGTCGTTCCTCTAAATCATGCCGTTGCCTGGCTTCTCCAGAGGAACATAAGTACCAATAATAAATGAGAGGGAGGAATGGAAACAAAAATAAAAGTACCCCAGTGCTTTACCTGTGGTCCAGGGAAGCCTATTTTTCCTGGAGGACCATCAGAACCCTGTGGAGAGACCAAAGCATGAAAAATAGTAGTGTGCTAAGACATGACTTTATATTTTCTGCCAAATGTATGGTTGGCCAAAATATGAAGATAAGACTCTGTCTGTTTTTAGTTGACAAGCTTTAGTTACTCCTTTAAAAGTTTATTTAGCTCTCTTTTTCACAGCAATATCAACTGTTATTGTCATCACACATTGGCCTGTGCAGTTTGTTCTTATGAAGCCTATTAGATTCATATACAAATAAATTTCATTCGATACACAGAAAATCAAAAGCCCAGGAAACATTCTTACCTTCTTTCCTTCTAACCCCATCTCTCCTGTTGGACCATCAGGCCCTATTGCACCCTGAAACACATGACAACTGTCACTTCACCAACAGAGGTCACTGTAACACAGCCAGACAGCCACAACATACTGTAAACAAACATGTCTAGTGTGGTCAGATGGCACCAAAAAAGTGTGGTGTCTGAAATCTACACTTCTGAGAATGAATAAAGGGACTGTGTTAGTGTGTAAGATTGTATATGCAAGTGGGGGAGGGGGTGTAGAAATAACTGTTGGAGCGTGTTTAAAGTGACACACATGGCACTGGAAGTCAATGCTTGATGAGTTGGATTATTGTTACGCCACATTAGGGCACAAAGTCACACACACATATACATACAGTTCACACTCAAGTGCACTCACAGTGTTAGAATGGCATCAGTGTTTAAATTACACCAGTGCAAATGTCAAACATAATGAACCTAAAATGCTTAAAGGCCTCCTCATCCAGTGAGCAGTGATAATAAATGGGAGCAGGCAGTGGACCAATACAGTCCATCTGTGCTGCACCTGCACTCAGATCAGTTCCTCTGCTATACTGTAGAAGACGCTGGCTCACCAAGAAACACTTTATGGGTCAATACCAGCTAACTGTGATTACAGATAAGAAGAGGTAAACAGTTTTCTCAGAATGACTAATAAACTGAAACTGAATTCAACATGACACAGCCACACAGGCAGCCTTGTTGTGTATGTGTTGATGACTGGGCACAGTTGGAGTTTGGCCCCTGGAGAACGCCACTAGCTGAAGTGCTATAAGCCTATTATACGTAGAGCTGGATGAGCAGTGCTCATTAACATTCCTGTCTGGGGTACCTGCTACCCACTGCTTGCGTTTACATAGCCTGATTAGCCAGTGTGTATGGAAAAAAATTCACCCTATCTGACCAGGGAGAAGCACATTCACTTAAATGTAAGGCTAAGATAATTAATTATCCTGAGTTAATGTAAACCACACATGTCTGACCCTTTTCAAACAAAGGCGGAAAATTAACATCAGGAGCAAGGACTCAAAACAATCAGACATGTATTTAAACTAGCTTAATTATATCCACCAACTGACCAGAGGGAGGGATGAGGACATTAATATGCTCTTCAATATGGAAAACATTAGCTGGAGAATTGTACATCAGACGTCATGTAGACTTAAGATAAAAAGCATGGTTAATGAGAGTGGTGATTCCTCATGGTTGACATCTGTGAGTGTGAGCTTATGAAAAGAAAAACTGTGATTTATACATACAAATGACTCATTTAATCTTTAATCTACAACTTTATCCCAAGAGAGAAAAAGAAAAAAATAAATAAATAAAACGGTGCCATTTCTTGGCTGGTTTCATGCCAGTGTACATTCCCAGAGATGCAGTATTTCCATGGTCCAGTGGACTGTTTTTGAGAGTCGGGCCAGATGTCCAGATGTGAAGATACACTGTTGTCAACATAAAGCCCTGAGCCTTAAGACTAGTAGCAAGTAGGTGTTTTCAGGAAGGCAAAGTATGCACAATCAAAATAACCAGATGAATGATAGCAGTAAACTTGGCCAATGTTTTAGTTGTGTCTGACCTTTTCTTAGTCCATAAATTAAATCATATAAAACACTGGAATTAGGGTTTTGTACAGAGTTACCGGAGTGCAAAGTTTCATGCCATAACAACAAACAATAACAAAGATATTAAACTAATTTCATTACTCTGTCTAACTTTGCCTCTCTGAGCATTGTCTAAGTCCCGCCCCCTGATTTGGCTCCAGATGTGCCATACTGCATTACTAATCACAACTAATTGCTGTTATGGAGTTTCACAAGGTCCGGAGTTCCCCATATATAAAGTATTCCCATATATAGAGCAATTTGTGGCACAGTGCCACAGAATGAAAACCGAAAGTCGTATAGGTATGGAACCGGGGCAAACAGACCAGACCAAAATCTAAGTGAATTTCGGTACCATGCATGCAGCTGTTGTTTAATTATGCCCCCTCTTCACTGTTAAATGGAAGCACGCACAAGCAGTGGTCCAGACAACAACATGTCAAAGGCGAAAAGGTAGAACGTGTGGCTACAGTTCACAGGAAGTTTCCCAAGAGATAAATCTTCAGACCAGCTACTGTGCAGATACTGGACCATGACCATGTATGTGAATTCCTCAACTGGTGCTAGCTTAATAATAATATATTAATAAGTATACACTTCCAAAACAGCCCCAACAAATTACTATAGTCTTTCTTTCTGCTCCTTTCAAGTAATTTCACCCACTTCCACAACACACTAGTAGCAAACAATCTCACATTTTCTACAGACTCTGCACTAGTCATTATTAAAAATCTGCAATCTTTTGAGTTCTTTTGAGTAATTGAAAACACAGCTTGAGACATAAGAGTGTGTACAGGCCAACCACAGTGAAGCATATATATTTTATATTTATATTTATATATATATATATATATATATATATATAAAAATGTTCCCCTCGCCCCACGTGGGCGGTGTCTCCTTCAGACTCGGGTCCTCTACCAGAGGCCTGGGAGCCTGAGGGTTCTACACAGGATCTTAACTGTTCCTAGCAACGCGCTCTTTTGTACAGAGATCTCTGATGTTGTTCCTGGTATCTGCTGGAGCCATTCTCCCAGCTTGGGGGGTCACTGCCCCTAGTGCTCCGATCACTACTGGTACCACTGTTGCCTTCACACTCCACATTTTCTCTAACTCCTCTTTCAGCCCTTGGTATTTCTTAAGCTTCTCATGTTCTTTCTTTCTGATGTTGCTATCACTGGGGACTGCTACATCTATCACCACCACTGTCTTCTCATGTTTATCCACCACCACTATGTCAGGCTGATTGGCCATCACCATCTTGTCAGTCTGGATCTGGAAGTCCCACAGGATCTTGGCCTGTTTGTTCTCTGTCACCTTTGGGGGGTTCTCCCATCTTGACCCTGGGACCTCCAGTCCATACTCTTTACAGATGTTCCTGTACAGTATGCCCGCTACCTGGTTATGCCTCTCCATGTATGCCTTGCCTGCCAGCATCTTACACCCTGCTGTGATGTGCTGGACTGTTTCAGGGGCTTCTCTACACAGCCTACACCTGGGGTCCTGTCTGATGTGGTAGACCCCGGCCTCTATTGCTCTGGTGTTCAGGGCTTGTTCTTGTGCAGCCATGAGTAGTGCCTCTGTGCTGTCCTTTAGTTCAGCCTTTTCCAGCCACTGGTATGTCTTTTCCATATCAGCCACTTCCTCAATTTGCCGATGGTACACGCCGTGCAAGGGTTTGTCCTTCCATGATAGCCCCTCTGGTTCCTCGAACTTACTGGGCTTTTGTTGCCTGAGGCATTCACTTAGCAGTTGGTCATTGGGGGCCATTTTCTTGATGTATTCCTGGAGGTTCGCCGTTTCCTCCTGGACAGTAGTTGTGACACTTACTAGTCCTCTGCCCCCTTCCTTTCGCTTAGTGTACAGCCTCAGGACACTGGACTTGGGGTGGAACCCTCCATGCATGGTAAGGAGTTTCCTTGTCTTGATATCAGTGGCTTGTATCTCTTCCAGTGGCCAGGATATTATCCCAGCTGGGTATCTGATTACTGGCAGGGCATAGGTGTTAATGGCCTGGATCTTATTTTTGCCGTTCAGCTGACTTTTCAGGACCTGTCTTACCCTCTGTAGGTATTTGGCTGTGGCTGACTTCCGAGCTGCCTCCTCATGATTACCATTTGTCTGTGGGATCCCTAGGTATTTGTAACTTTCCTGCACATCTGTGATATTCCCTTCAGGTAGGTCAACCTCTTCTAGATATCAACCGCCCACATTTATCTAGTCCAAATGACATCCCAATGTCTTTGCTGTAGATCCGGGTGAGGTGAATTAGGGAATCAATGTCACACTCATTCTTGGCATACAGCTTGATGTCATCCATGTAGAGGAGGTGGTTGATGGATGTTCCACTTCGGAACTGGTATCCGAAGCCACTCTTTGAGATGATCTGGCTGAGGGGGTTTAGGCCTATGCAGAACAGCAGGGGGGACAGAGCATCTCCTCGGTAAATGCCGCATCTGATGCTCACTTGTGCAATTGGCTTTGAGTTGGCCTCCAGAGTTGTCTTCCACAGCCTCATTGAGTTCTGGATGAACTCTCTTAGTGTCCTGTTGATGTTATACAGTTTTAAGCATTCCAGTATCTATGTATGTGGCATTGAGTCATAGGCTTTCTTGTAGTCAATCCAGGCAGTGCATATATATATATATATATATATATATATATATATATATATATATATATATATATATATACATATACCTTCAGTGCTCTTTTATGCCACTGTCTAGTTGAGTCAGTAAAAAATGAGTTGACCAAGGCAATAAAAGACAAAACTTTCAGAGAAGGTCATCATCAAGGTGTCTACGCCACATACTTACAAGACAAGGACATAGGAGTTACTATCATTAAATATCACTACTAGATGCTGATTGAGCGCCCCTGTGAGAACTCAGAATTTATCTGATGCGTGTTGCTTCAGAAGGTGGAATTTATGAACATCCTAACTTTAGTCACATGGGATCTAGCACCTGCACAAATCTTATCAAGTCTGAAGTATCAGATGGTGGTTTTAGATTTAAGTTGGATTCCAGCTGAGTTTCTCTCCTGTATGTAAGTTGAAAATTATTTTGATTTTGTTTGTTTGTGTTGAGCCTGTAAAGCTCTGGTCTTTCTAAGTCCTTGACTTAATATTTCTTTGTATAGAAGACATTTTGACTGATGATTTTTCACCACAACACAGTTTAATATGGTTAAGCCTGAAATCCAGAGGTGTATGTCATGCACACATAAGATACTTAAATGGCTGTATTTATTATTTCTAGTCAACACTTGTGTCTGGGATTTTAGCTCAGCAACTTGAAGCAATTCTCAATTTATGTAAGTATTATTTAACTGTCAAGAGCATAACATTAGGAATAAATAATAATGCCATTTTTGGGTTATGTTGTAGGATCTACCTTTTCTAAAAGGATCACATTCTGGTATTGCAAAAACAATCCACTATTTTATAGTTTTCATATGCTGAACATGTTTAGTGAAAATATAAAACCATTGCTATAGCTAAAGCACAAAAAGCTGCAATTGTACTTTACTGGTTTTGGGGGATGATGCTTTATGGGATTCGGGCCCTTTGCAAACCCAGAAGGACTCAAAAAAACCTGAAGTCATTTGAAACAAGCCTTAGCCCTTCATAAATCCCATTTTCCCAGGTTGCTAAATGTATCTGCAAAGCAGTTTTCAGAATAGCCTCAAAAACCAGGTCAGACTTTCCACGACAAGTGTCATGCATCTGGACTGACAATGAGTCCTTCCTATTACTTATGAATACTGCGAATAAAAGAAGCAGTTTGTTTGACATCATTGGAGCTCCTCCAGCATTTATAATGAGGACTGACTTCTGAGAAAGGATGAAACAAAGTCATTCTTTAACTCCGAACCCGAGAATGTGTTATGTAAGCTGCTGTGTCCAGCGAACGGCCATGACATCAGTTCAGAGCAGTTCTATATCACTTCATTATGATCAACCAGTTAAATATTTCCAGTGGTTCAACAACAGCAGTTGCACATGGTTCCTATAAACACACATTAAAACATACAGACATGCAGGAAACGGATGTGTGCCAACTAAATGATGCTATGATGTGGTGACTGCAGAGCACTATTAATCACCTAAAGCTAAAGCAACAACAGGTGAAAAATGTCTAATTTACCCGTAAGCCTTTGGGTCCTCTGGTACCAACTGGTCCAGCACTTCCAGGGGGGCCCTGATGAACAAAGAAAAAGGGAATAAAGAAGAAAAAAGAGAGGGGGAGGGAGAAAAGGGAAGGAAATATATAACAAAGGTTTACACTGACGGAGTAAAGAGCCCCCTGCTTGTTGACCCTAGAGGGCAGCCTGACCTCAGGAACACACTACAGGGTTTGTTGTTAGATCTGTCACTCACACCAATTAAAGGGTCTGCTCTGGAATCCTGTTCTGCAGCACCCCAGAGCCCCATATTTATGTTTGTTTTGGTGGCTCTATGGCCCCCACCTCCAGCCAATGCTTGGCCTGTACTGTTAAAAGTGGCCATTGGAAGGCCAGAGCAAGGGGAAACAGGGGGCAGAGAAACTTCTAATTGGTTAGAGGTGTTGGACTTTTGATTGACAGGAGGGTAATGCAGGTTCAGCAGGAGGCTGCCAGCTCTCATAATGCTCAGAGGAGTCTTTGGTACAGACTTTGGTTTGTTATCGCTGCATAATACTATCATGTGCTGAAAGAGGACACTGGCTTCAAGCACCAATGAGATTCCTTGTTTTTTCTTGGGGGGGGGGTTTAACCAGACATAGAGTTGCTGAACATTTTGGATCACAAGATGTATAATGCCTTACTGATAAGATTCACAAGAACATTTACAGCATCTCTGTCAGTTGAATTAAAAAAAAATACAAATTGAACAGAACATCAGCTACTTACTGGTCTTCCTGGTGGTCCTGGAGGCCCGGTCTCACCTGGTGTCCCTGGGTGACCCTAAATGTATACAGAGACACACATAATATGCGGTTGGCAACTGACACAACATAGGGTACTCCGCTGCTGAAACAAAACACGAGCCGACATCTACATAAGTGAACATGAAAAACCTCAGCAACTGAGAGAGTAAATGAGTCTGACATCACTGGAGTCTGGGACTTACCAAAATTAGTAGCACAGTTTTGTTAGTTTGGTGTTAACACATCAATTCACTTTTAACTGCTGTGAGTGATTGAGTTCAGTTTGTTTCTTTGACAAGAGAAACATGTAACTGTAGAGATGGAGAGCTATGGTTAGAAGATTAACTGTTATATTAAGAGACAATGGGGAAAAAGAAAACCAGATCACATAAGGAGATGATTTTATATCATAAAACATGCTGAACTTTTTGGCTTTCTTAAAAATCCTTTTTATAAAAGCATATGGTACACGGTAATATTTGTAGCTGGCCCCCTGAACTCAGCTTAATGTACATTAACAAATAGATTGTCTGGAAAAAGTAACTACTCTAGTTGGTTAAACCAACATTACCCAATATATTGTTAGGAATGTGGTCAGAAACTGACCAACCCATTGGTTTTCGAACAACAAATGTAATTGGTTAGCCAAACAACCAATGACAATGGTAACTGACAGAAGACTTCACAAGCCTGACTGTTTTGCTGTCAAGTGTAATGTAGATATAGACCTAGAGAACAAGTACATTAATATGTACATGCAAATCATGATATGATTTTTGCCTTTGGTTCTACAAGAATACTGGACCAAGACAGAAGCCCAGCTTGGTCCCAAAGAACCTCTAGTGTACATGCATATGGTGTTTTGTGAAGTGTACTGACTAAGAATAAATAATTAAAATGCTAGTATTGAAAAATAGAATAAAATCAAAAAGAAAAATATAAATGAATACATGTATGCTGATTTTATATAGAATTAGTCTAGATTTATCTATTATAACTAGATTTATTTTACTTCATCAGTTAAATTGTTAGGTGGCTGTAGTTCAATTGGTCAAGTGGGTCGTAGTATGACTTATGGGTTGGAGGTTCAAATTCCGACTCTGGCTGTGCACATATCCCAGTAGGTCTGGCAGCATCCACCAACTGGTGTATGAGTGTGTGTGAATGGGTGAATGTGAGGCTTAAGTAAAGCGCTTGAAGGTGGGAAAACGTGATATATGATCAATATTAATGGTTCATTTTTAACCAATGAAAGTAGTCATGATTAATGATCCAACCAATTTACTTTGGTAGCCTTCTATGGGGTTCTACAAAAATTAAATAATAGTTTGGTCAAAGTGACCAATTTGTATTGGTTTGCCTTTTCACCAATATAGATTGGTTGATTGGAATGCCCACCATATTAGATTGGTTGTTTTAACCAAAACATTAGTCAGACACACTGTAACTACCAATGAGATTGGTAAAATTCAATCAATTTTTGGTGGTATTGACCAGTCTGTTTTTAGGGTATAGTGAAAATCCATCCAATATTCAAACCTATAGAACAGTAGGTGGCTCTGCTTTACACCCAAATGAATAAATCATAAAAGTTCACTGTATGAGCTCTCTATTAGTAGCTCTAGATGTCTGCTGGTCAGCCTGCTTCCTTTTGTATGATGCAGTCTTTTCCAGAGGGTCTGTTTCTGTTTTACAGCCGAGACTGCAGGCCAACAGAGAACGTCCTTATAAATGTGTAAGTGTGTGTGTGTGTGTGTGTGTCTGGTTAAGTCCTTGGCTATCAGCCAGCATCATTTCTTCTCTTTGTTTCAGCTGGAATGATAACTACATTTTTATTCTCTACACCAAACCATATACATTAAGTCTCTGTCAAGACTGAGAAGCTGCTTGATTTTTTTTTTTTTTTATCAAAACTGCAGTACAAGACATGGTTGTGGCAGGTGGAGGTAGAGTTAAATCTGAATTCAGTTCTCCATGCTTCAGAATTAGGTGGAAAAATTAATGGATGAATGAACATTTGCCAGTTATGACTTCCCTTTTTCATTATCAGCAAATAGGTCAGTACCTACAGCACTGATTTCAAGATTATGGTCTGGCAAAAAACCCAGGTGAATGCTGAGGTTACAAATCAAACATGTTAAATCAAGCTAAAAGCCTCCTGGCAGGTGCCAAAATAAAGTTAAATATAAAACATAGTGAATACTCAAACGGCAAGACATGAAGTTATTTTAAACCATGTTTTCCATCTTGTGCTCTTCGCTCCTTGTAGCAAATTACTTGTGGTGTTGAGTGAAGTGCTGAAACCAGTGTATTCCCATGGGAATAACAGACACATTTTAGTCCAAGATGATCATTTCTTAGGTTTTCCCTGTAAATCATGCCTGTTTTCTTTCTTCATGTTCTGTGTTTTACATATCCTTAAATGACACCCTCATCCAAATGAAACAACACTATGCCATGTTTTTAGGCGTATCTCACCGCTGATCCCTTTTCTCCAGGTGGTCCAGGAAGGCCCATCTCCCCTCGATCTCCCTAAGAGAATGGAACAAAACATTTAATTTTAACAGTCCTATTCAGAGGACTGTTTTACAATGTTCACAATTAAATCACAACATATGTGTTTTACCTTCTCTCCTGCCAGTCCTGCTTCTCCTACAGGTCCGATGAAACCCACCAAGCCCTGAAACATGGAAACACAATGTTAAATGTATGAATAAACAAATACAAATTTTGGTACATTTATGTGAAACAGTTAATGGCATCTTACTCTTTCTCCCATAGGTCCTACTTTTCCTGGGATGCCAGACTCTCCCTGAATAGACATATAAGATATCAAGCGCTTATTACATTTTCATTACATGTGTAAAATAAAAAAAATTGCAACTTTATAAAGCTTTTTTCACCTTAATTCCTTCTGGTCCAACTTTCCCAGGAAATCCTTTTCTGCCCATTCTACCCTGAAGTCACACAAAGCATAACATGATGAATAGCGAATAACAGAAGATGCTTGCCAGTTGATGCGTCATTAACATTCATCACAAAATTTTGATGATTATAAAAGATCTGCATCCTATGAGATGACAGTTTGATGAGCGAGCAGGGAAGTGGACTGCAGCTGTTGCTAACAGCTAAATATTGCTGACATATGTGATTACGTGTACAGGTAATGCTGACAGTACATTCTGGCAGGCTGAGGGAGCATTCAGGGACTGTAATGTACCTTTTGCACAGACAGTAATTCCTGGGGTTAAGTGGGGGGTAAGTGCTTTTTTTTCTTCTTAGCAGAAAGAACTCTAGGTCAGAAATGTCTAAGCCAAACTCTTAAAGACTGAGAGCATTAAATGAGTCAACAATTCCAAAGTTTTACTCCAGAAAGGTTGGCAGCTTTCACAAGACGGTACAGAATTACACTGTGTATCACTCAGAAGCACACAGCAGTATGAGAATTAATAAAAGTAGTCCAGGATTAGTAAGTTCTTATCACCTGTAGCCGGGGAGCTAAGTTAAAGGACTGGGTGTCTAATGTTAACCTTAGCTTTGCACTGGAGGTATGTTGGTGATGCTGATAAGACTAAACACAACACTTGGGCAGACTTAACAATAATACACAAACATTTATTTACTACATAAACACACATTAATACACTAAACAATCATAAACAGTCAATAACATCCAAATACTCAATAATAATAAACACACAATAAATAATAAACAGTCACACACACACATACACTCTCTCACCACACCCAACCCGGCCCGGGCCCAATCAACCCCTAATTTAACCTAACCTGTAGCCTCTGAGGCTTATGTAAAGTCCGGTGATGGAGCTCGGTGGCGCGCTGTAAGATGGCCGCCTCTCCTACCCGTGTCGCAGGAGAGTCCGGTGTGGTGCGAAATGAAAGGAAGGGCTGGAGCTGACGCTCGTGCTGCGTTCCCAAAGCGATGAGGAAAGCAAGAGGAAAGATCCGCTCTCGGTGTCGATGACCGGGACCGGCCGTCGCCGCTGTCTCCAGGAAACAGTCTGGTAATCCTGGTGAAGGATGAGTCCGAACACGCCCGGACTCCGCTGCTCTCTCCGTCTCCGTGGCTCGGGTGTGACCCTAACGAGCCGGCTTAGTTTGTGCTGCTGTCCCTTGGGGAATACGATAAACCAGGGTCTGTCTGGTTTAGGGTTCAGACCTATACAGATGGCAGGCGACCTCGACCTGTGTATTTTTATGTATAGTCCGACTTGGCTAGCACGTAATGGCGATCTCTCTCCTCCGTAATGGCGACCTCTCTCTTCCGTAATGGCGACCTCTCTCCTCCGTAATGGCGACCTCTCTCTTCGTGTGTACTCCGGTGCATACACACATGCTGTCCTAAGTCCCGCCTCCTATGTCCCGATCATACAACACTCATTCGCTAATACAAACACCACTCAAACTCACTCAAACTCACATTCACACAGTTAACCTATCAAATATAATATAATTAACTGTAATATAAAACAATGCAAATGATAATGAAAATAACAAATGATTATATTGAGTACAGAACAATATGAACAGAAAGAGAAATTATTATCTTTGATGAACTGTTAACTAAATAATGTACTAAATAGATATGTGAGCGTGGGCCTTCAGAACAGCCGCCCCATGAAACCACTGGTTTCAGCTAACATAAGGCACACGCTGGCACCATGCGTAAGGTCACTCAAGTCTTCAATAGCTGAAGTCAGTCTTACAGTCGGTAACCAAAGTCAGGTGGGTCCTTACCGTCTCGTCCGAGATGCGGGGTAGTTCGATGAGCCGTACCACTGGACGGGTGTACTTCCTCTCACCTACCTGTACAACAGCAGTGCGCACTCTCCCATCCTGACCTGGCAGGACCTTGATGACCTTTCCTGTCTGCCAAGCTGCACGGGGAAGGGATTGATCCACCACCAGGACCACTGCACCTTCAGACAGGTTCTCTTGTTCTTTCGTCCACTTCTGCCGGACCTGGAGTGTCGGCAAATAATGTAGGATGAATTGTCTCCAGAATCGGTCAGCAAGCACCTGGCTATGTCTCCACATCCTACGGCCAGTGAGCTCTGCTGGATCATAGACCGTCTGGGGTAAGGCAGAATCTCGCCGCCCCGTGAGGAGGAGATAGGGGGTGACCGGATCTAGGTCTGCCACATCACTGGATGTGTAGCCGAGGGGCCGAGAGTTCATGATGCTCTCTACCTCTGCCAACACTGTCCGAAGTACTTCATCATTCGGTACTTGCTGTCCGAGTACAGTGTGAAGGATATTCTTAATGGAGCGGATCTCGCGCTCCCAGGCTCCTCCGAAATGAGGAGCATTTGGTGGATTGAAAATAAACTTAACCTGCTTCTCTGCAAGTCGGTCACGGACCTCCTCTGTCATGGAAGTGTAACTCTCCCTGAGCTCTGCTTCGCCTCCTACAAAGTTTGTCCCTCTATCAGATCTGAGGATCTTGGGGGTTCCCTTATTTGCGGTAAATCGCCGGAACGACATGAGGAAGCTATCCGAGGTGAGCTGATGCAGCACCTCCAGATGCATCGCTCTGGTTGTTAGGCAGGTATAAATTATGCCCCACCTTTTCTCTGAGGCTCTGCGATTCCTGACAATTAGAGGTCCGAAGCAGTCGACGCCCGTGGTGTAGAAAGGGACTTGTCCCAACTGCAAACGGTCCTCTGGCAGGTCGGACATCACGGGTTGAGAGGGAGTAGCCCTCCATGTCTGGCAGACGATACAGGTCTTCTGATATCGTCGCACAGCTTCTCTCCCGTGCAAGATCCAGAAGCGCCTTCGCACTTCTGCAAATACTCTCTCGCACCCAGCATGCTGCACCTTATCATCATGGTACTTGATGACCAATCTGGTAACCCGATGTTTTGGCGGCAGCACGATGGGGTGCTTCGTGTCAAAATCCAAGTTCTGTGCTCGACGCAGTCTGCCACCCACACGGATGAGATCCCCATCGAGCTCTGGGGCCAGGTTCCGTAGCCTGCTGTCAGACGGAACTGGCACTCCCTTCCTCAGACACTCCAATTCTCTGGCAAATGCATCTTGCTGTGCGCTCTGCAATACCATGATCTCTGCAGTCGCATAGTCATCTGCACTAAGAGTTGTAGTGACTGGGAGACAATTCTGAGTGCAAAACATTGCCCTTTGCAACGCCTCTAGAGTCTCATACTCAGTCTCATCCTTCTCGGATTCCACTGACCTGAGGTTTCCGCAAAACAGAGTTTTACGTAGTTCTGCATCATCCGAGTTCTCAGTTAACACTGGAGTGACTGGCCACTCTGCCTCCTGTTTCACCGATGGTCTGAAGTAGCTCCGTCTCAGCTGGATATCTTGAAGCATTGGGAGTTCATTCTCCCAGCTTCTCCATCTCTCCGCTAAAGCTGGCGGGAGAGGATCATCCCAGCCTCTCTCTTGGTTCCATAACTCTCTGACCAACACTTTGGCGAGTGTGGTGAATGGAACGATGTAGCCTAGTGGGTCATACTGGCTAGCTAGGGTGCGGTAGATTGCTCTCATCGTCACCCGATCATGGTCACGCGGCTCAGCTGGCTTGTTTCTGTAGCACAGGGTGTCCGTTCGAAACTGCCACAGCAGGCCAAGGGTTGGTTCTTGGGCTCTGTCTGAAGAAAGGGAAACCCATGCCTCACTGCTTGTGGACTTTGCCTCCTTGGGGAGGTCCTGAATTGCCCAAGGGTCGTTACTGGCCCACTGGCAGACCTCAAAGCCTCCCTCCAACAGGTAGGAACGCAGGTCTTTGATCAGCTCTATGGCCTTTTGTACTGTCTCCACACTGTGAAGGCAGTTGTCAACATAAAAACTAGACTCAACCAGATCCCGTACTCCAGTGGGTGCTTCCTCCTGTGCCGCATGAGTCTGGAGCGCATAAATTGCGCAGCAAGGACTACATGTGGTCCCAAAGGGTAGTACCTTCCACTGGTAGATGGATGGTTCAAGATCGGATGGGTCTTCTCTCCAAATGAAGCGCATAAGGGGTCTGTCTGTTTCAAGCAGGCGGACCTGGTGGAACATGCGTTTGATGTCCCCACTGATGGCTATTGGCCGCTGCCTGAACCTCACCAGCACTCCAATGAGTGAAGGAGTCAGGGTTGGTCCAGGAAGGAGGTGATGATTTAAGTTCAACTTACCAACCTGGTAACTGCAGTTGAACACCACACGGTCCTTTCCGTTGTGATGGACATTATGGTGCGGAAGGTACCATGACTCCGCACTCTGCTCCGCCTCTGCTGGTTCGAGTCTCTCCACTAGATCAGACTCGACCAGCTTTCTCATTTCATTTCGGTAAGAGACAGCCAGTGCCTCATTTCGTGTCATGCGCCTCTCAGCACTTGCTAGGCACTGCATGACAACCTTCGGAGAGACCTTGAACTCCGGCATTGGTTCCCTCCGGAGAAGTGGGGTGGCATAACGCAACACGCCCTCAACTTCAATACGCACAGTTTTCTGTCTGAGGAGGTTTATCGCATAATCATCCTCTTTTGATCTCACATACAGTTTCTCATTTCTGAATGGAAGAACATCCAGAGTCCAGAGCTTCTGGACATTGTCCAATAGTGCTGTCTCTGAGCGTTCCAGACTGGAACCAGGACCTTTAAGGGACTGAACCTCCTCAATACGAGTGTGGAGGCAGGTTGTGACTCTCTGCCCACAGCTTCCCCACTCAGTAGTACCTTGGAGGGTCCATCCTAGTGCAGTCTTCACTGCCAGGGGACATCCCCGTGGGCCTCTGATTGGTGGGACAAGCGAAACTAGTAAATGGGCATTGTCAGAGCCAATGAGAAGAGTAGGTTCCACATCCTTAATTGGATGTAGGTCTATCTTCTTCAGATGCTGATACTTTTCTTGTAGTTTGTCTACTGGATAGTCATAGCGTGATAGAGCCAGTTGGTTACCAGTGAAGACATTTGTCAGCTGGTACTGATCTTCTGGATGTCCAGCTGGGGAGATCATGAAGCTCACTCTAGCTCCAACGATCTGCTTGGTGTCTCTGCGGATTGTCCGGATGGTCAACTGCTCTTCGACGCCTTCCAATCCTAGCCTGTGCACCGCCTCTGGGAGAACGATGGTCCTCTCTGACCCATCATCCAAGACAGCGTAGGTGTCATACACCACATCTCCGTGGTGTAGGCGGACCTTAACTACTTTAAGTAGGACCTTTGACCCACAGCTCTGAGAGGGGTTCAGGTAGTAAACTGTGGAAGACCCCGGACTTTCAGCTGTCTCATCTGACACAGACGGCTTGGAGTTCTTCCTTGTTTGTTGTAAGAGGGGGATGACATCATGGAGGATGCTCAGGTGTACCACACCACATTGCCTACATGGCCTCTTGAGCGTACAGTCACGGCTCTGGTGATCCCGTCCACACTGATGGCACCTCCCATGCTCCAGGATCCACTGCCTTTTCTCCTCTGTGCTAATCTTCTGGAACCCCTCGCAATCATTGAACCAATGTGGTTCTGTGCAATAGGGGCACGGAGGAGGGGGTCGCTTCACCTTTGCTTTCAACGCATGGGAGGTATCCTTCTTGGCAGCCTGGGACTTGCGTTCACCAGGGGACTCCTCTTTCATGTACATCATTCTCACTGGTTTGCTCTTAGCCCAGCTGTCAACTTTGTCCGCCCTCTCCTTCTTCTGGTCAGAGTGACTCAGGGGGTCAATATTAATATGTCTCACTTCTTGCAGTAAGAACTTTGAGAAGTCTACAAGGTTAAGACCTATCTGTCCAGGACGCAGGAGCTCCTGCTGTCTCCGGAACCTCTCCTGTCGGAAGCGAGGGATCTTTTGTAGCAATCGTTCCACGTTGGACGTGCTACGAATCTCATGTTCGCCCGCCTGGCCCTGCGTCCTCAACATCCCCACCAGAGAGTGCACTTTAATAGAGAAGTTATCGAGAGCTCGATCTTCTCGGATTGGGGGGAGCTGATCTAAAGATCTTAGCTCAGCTAGAGCATAGCTCCATGGACGACCGTACCGGGCGTCCAAGTCTTCTAGTGCTGATGTATAGGGAGTTGAGGAGGGCGCATGTGCAAGGACCATATTGTGTGCACGAGGGTTCTTTACGTGCTGAAGGAGCACAGCGTACTTATACTGCTCCGAATACGGACCTTCGAGAAGAGTATCTAAACAGATACGCAGTTCTACATACTGGCTCCGATCTTCGTCCTTAAAGTAAGGAAACTTGGGTCCCTCTATCTGTGGGCTCAACATCTGGTAGACGGTCTTGGTGACTGGAGAGGCTACCCGTTTCTCCGGCTGGTATTCAGACCGATGAAAAATTGGAGAATGTGGAGGGCTAGTAGGTGGAGTCGGGTACTTCTCCATCTTACAGTGAAAACACTCACCTTTAGAGCCACTGCTGTCATGTCTCCTGCGGTGCTCTTCTCTCCCACGGATCCCTTCTCTTTGGGTCAACAATTTCTCCAGCATTTCAGCAGCCGGTGGCTCATAGTTGTGTCTTAGTTGGGTTCTAAAGTTGCCCATATCAACCTTTGAACCCTCAGGAGATGGAAACCTTGAAGAACGAACTGATGGAGCTCTAGAATTGTGAGCCGATGTGGGTCTACTAGCAGCCATAGCTAGTAAAGCTTGCGTATGGATGCGTTCACGTTCCAGCGTAGCTTGGCGTTCCTTCTCTACAGCATCCAATAGCATGCGCTCACGTTCAGCTGCCTGGCGATCACGTTCCGCTGCTTGGCGGTCACGTTCCAGCATAGCTTGGCGTTCCTTCTCTGCAGCACCCAATATTCTGCGCTCACGTTCTGCTGCTTGGCGGTCACGTCGCAGCGCCTGTTCTGATTGGCTGCGGAAGATTTCAGATAAGAAAGCAACATCCATGCCCGCGTAACGTCTGCTCCCATTTGAGGATGAGCCAGATGTATCACTCCTCCTAGAATGTACAGACCGGACCGAGCAGACTGAACTGGGGCCTGGTCTTTTCTCGGTAGGGTCAGAACTCACCTTTTCCCTCCTTTGGGGGTGGACTGACTTACCTTCAGAAAGTGGTCTGGAGCGTTGACTCCGAGGCACACTTGCCTCTGCGGAGTGAACTGAGTCAGCGTCAGTCTCATGTCCAGTCAGCTGTTTAGACTCATCCCTTGTCCTTTCTAATAATATAGCTGTGTCATCTATGTCTAGGTTTGCTGTGTGTACATTCTCTGTAGCTGCTATGTCTTGAAATGAACATATTCCACTGACTGACTGAGACCGGTGCTGCACTACACTATTGACTTCATAGACCTCTAAGTGTTTTGGAGGCTGTCTGGCTCTCTGAGGGCGTGTCTCAGTCTCGAGTGGAAGGGGGGCATCTGACCCTTGCTCATCAGTAATCTGTTCAGCCATACTAACACCAACAGTACACAACTATCCGGCTCGAAGGACCAAAAATGTAGCCGGGGAGCTAAGTTAAAGGACTGGGTGTCTAATGTTAACCTTAGCTTTGCACTGGAGGTATGTTGGTGATGCTGATAAGACTAAACACAACACTTGGGCAGACTTAACAATAATACACAAACATTTATTTACTACATAAACACACATTAATACACTAAACAATCATAAACAGTCAATAACATCCAAATACTCAATAATAATAAACACACAATAAATAATAAACAGTCACACACACACATACACTCTCTCACCACACCCAACCCGGCCCGGGCCCAATCAACCCCTAATTTAACCTAACCTGTAGCCTCTGAGGCTTATGTAAAGTCCGGTGATGGAGCTCGGTGGCGCGCTGTAAGATGGCCGCCTCTCCTACCCGTGTCGCAGGAGAGTCCGGTGTGGTGCGAAATGAAAGGAAGGGCTGGAGCTGACGCTCGTGCTGCGTTCCCAAAGCGATGAGGAAAGCAAGAGGAAAGATCCGCTCTCGGTGTCGATGACCGGGACCGGCCGTCGCCGCTGTCTCCAGGAAACAGTCTGGTAATCCTGGTGAAGGATGAGTCCGAACACGCCCGGACTCCGCTGCTCTCTCCGTCTCCGTGGCTCGGGTGTGACCCTAACGAGCCGGCTTAGTTTGTGCTGCTGTCCCTTGGGGAATACGATAAACCAGGGTCTGTCTGGTTTAGGGTTCAGACCTATACAGATGGCAGGCGACCTCGACCTGTGTATTTTTATGTATAGTCCGACTTGGCTAGCACGTAATGGCGATCTCTCTCCTCCGTAATGGCGACCTCTCTCTTCCGTAATGGCGACCTCTCTCCTCCGTAATGGCGACCTCTCTCTTCGTGTGTACTCCGGTGCATACACACATGCTGTCCTAAGTCCCGCCTCCTATGTCCCGATCATACAACACTCATTCGCTAATACAAACACCACTCAAACTCACTCAAACTCACATTCACACAGTTAACCTATCAAATATAATATAATTAACTGTAATATAAAACAATGCAAATGATAATGAAAATAACAAATGATTATATTGAGTACAGAACAATATGAACAGAAAGAGAAATTATTATCTTTGATGAACTGTTAACTAAATAATGTACTAAATAGATATGTGAGCGTGGGCCTTCAGAACATCACCTGATTAAGATTTATGTTTTCATTTGAACATATTACACACAAACGGAAAGGAAAGGCTACACGAGAAAGATTTAAAGTGGAAAAAATGAACTCCCTTACAAAAACAGGGACAAAATGGCTGATGATTTAAAAACAGAAAAATAGCGGATGTCATTTGGAATCAGGTGAAGTTAAAAGACAGATGGCAGAGGTACAGGATGACAAGATGGAGGAGCAGGATAACCTGTGGCAACTGGCCAGGGATCAGTCACAGCTCCTGAATCAGTCGTACCCCAGCACATCCCCTCAGATCAACCATAAAGCGAATCAGAAAATAAGACAAGCGTGTTGGAGTAAAATAAGGTGGGCTGGGGTGGAGGGTGCATGGAAAGATCCAGAGTCAAAGAACTATGTGGATCAGAAAGATCAACCTGATAAAGGTAGCATCTAAAATTAAGGACAAATAAACTGTGAAATCAACAACAAAATAGTTGATTTCTTCAGACATCCAATAAAAGTATTTATATTATTTAAATAGGCTGTTACATTTCCTGTTCAATAAAACATGTGCCAAATAAAGTCAACAAGTCTTCTTTTTCTGCTGTGGCCCATTAACATCTTCTGCCACTTTATAGCAGCTATAAATCGCACCACCTATAAACATGGTGATGGCAGTTATATCACCCCCTGGTGGCTAAGTCCAGAAACTGCACACTCTTACACAGTGTAAGAGCAGATAATGAGAAAAAGGCACAATCATGACTTTGAAATTCAAACCATACATATATCAACAACTCCTTTCAGATGGAGGAAAAAAAAATTTGATATATATGTATATACATATGCATATATATGCATATATATATATATATATATATATATATATATATATATATATATATATATATACATATATATATACACATACATATACATATATATATACATATACATACATATACATATATATATACATATACATACATATACATATATATACATATACATACATATACATATATATACATATACATACATATACATATATATATACATATACATATATATACATATATATATATATATATATATATATATATATATATATATATATACATATATATACATATATATATATATATATATATATATATATATATATACATATATATATATATATATATATATATATATATACATATATACATATATATATATACATATATATATATATATATACATATATATATATATATATATACATATATATACATATATATATATATATATATATACATATATATACATATATATACATATATATATATATATATATATATATATATATATATATATATATATATATATATATATATATATATATATATATATATATATACATATATATATATATACATATATGTGTGTGGATGTAATACTTTTTTACGACAGATGAATATCTGATTATCTTTGAAATGCGTTATTATAACAAACCCTTGAAAATCTCCTGCCTTTTGTACAGGGTGAGATGTCAAGATTAAAATAGTGAGGATATTGAGTTGTTCATTATTTGCCTTCCTTTTATTCCTGCATTAGTGAGATTTATCTGCAGACAGGGGAGCTGAAAAGATGCCAAGGTTCACCCAGATTGTTCTATAGAGCAGATTTAGTTGAACTTGTGTTATCCTTGGACAATTTTATTCCAGTTTCCACTCTCTTTCATCTGGAATTTACTACAAATATAAAAAAGGATGAATGAAACCACAACAATGCACATGAAAGATCGTTGGACCATAGTGCATGGAATATAGATTAAACTGTACATACACTGACTGAGTTTTCTGCTGAAATTAATATTAACAGTGATCTTTCGGCTTCCTCTGCACAATACCTAGTGTTTATCTCATAACTCACCTCAAGTCCTGTTGGGCCTGCTGGTCCGATCGGGCCCTCTTCCCCCTGCAAATCAGATAAAATTGATCTTAGCATGTGTCATGTTTGGGACACAAGGCAGCTCAGAGCAAGCAAAGAGATTATATCATTAAATTTTTTAATGCTGTTTTGTGCTTTGCGTCTTACCTCCAAGCCTGGTACTCCTCTTGGCCCTGGTAAACCCCGGGCCCCTAGTTTTCCCTAAATCAGGAAAAATTAAATTAACACCATTGTAGTTGCATATGCGTACACTTGTTTAATGATTCAGCAATGAGGTAGTTGATGAGGTTAATGGTTCTTCCATACCTTTGGACCTTCTAGGCCGTTCTCTCCTGGTGGTCCCATATCACCAGGAAAACCCTGCCACGATCAATTAAAAAGCTTTCAATATCTGAAGTGATTGGTCATTCTGGGATAGGCACACATTCAAGGCAGCAAAGTAGAGACAAGTGACAAATTAAAAGAAAAACCAGTATAAGGCCTGCTAAAGTGTTAGGTCAGTGCTGTTTGGTATTTTACATTCTAAAAGTCTGCGAACATTAACTTTACAACGGATTTCCTCTCATTTGACGTTCTGAGGATGACATTGAATATGTCAGTCTAAAATAGTTGTTCAGTTAGGTTAAGGTCTGGTAACTTTGAAGGTTATACATGAGTCCTATAATTTTCAAATTCAACAAATCATTCACTAGAGCCTTGTGTCTTTTGGTTGGGAGTGTAACCTAGGAGACACCACTCCCATCAGGTTTCCCTTTAATTTGTCACCCATCTGTAGATAAAAATACAAACCTCAGGGCCTGGTGGTCCAGGTGCACCATCAGGGCCCCTCTCTCCAATCTTTCCCTGTGATATAGACAACAGCATGAAAAATAGCACTATAAATGTCCACATTTTCACATCTCCTGGTTTTTATTCAATAAAAGTATGATGAAAGCTAACCTGTGGTCCTGGTTTCCCACGGATGCCTGGTAACCCTGGAGCTCCCTGGATGCCCTGTTCAATACAAACCCAAACATAAAAACTATGACAGACAGCCAGACAGGATTCAGAAGCATAAAGCAGAACCCTGATTTCTTGTCTACCATGGGGAAACAGACTTTAGACACGCATGACTCTGCTCAGTATTACTAGTATCTCCTGGGATTTTTTTATCCAGTGATGCTTAAAGGGTTAGGTTTTGCTTATACACAAAGACAAATGAGAGATAATTTCCACAAGTTGGAGAGCAAACATCTGGATAAGTCATTCTGTACAGGCACACTTCTACAACAAAAGGCTGTGTAACTGTCCTTGCTTGTCTTAGGATGTGGAGGGATAAAGGTTGATGAGGGGAGGAAGTGAGGAAGTGAGGATATATGAGGATTTACAATATGTACATGTGTGCTACAGTAATCTACCTTGTCTCCTTTGTAGCCGATCTCCCCTTGCTCACCGGGAATCCCAATATCACCCTGATGAAGAGAGGAGGAGGAGGAGGAGGAGGAGGAGATGAACACACCAGATGATGGACAAAGTACAGACAGAAAGAAAGAGATACAACACATTAGGGGAAACATCTCGCATCATTTATGACATTCAGGTTTTTCAACAGGCAATACTAATTAATGGTTTCTACTTGTACATTATGAACATTCACACAGCATGAAACAACAAATTATGACCACAGCACTCGCCAAATTCTTCATGTGGTGGCAATCTGTTTTATTAAAGACACTGATGGCAAGTTAACTCCATAAGTCCACATGTCTTATAAAGCAGGCAAGTGTTTAACAGATCACATATTTCAAATCGTGGTTATATTGGATTCGCTAAAACCGAGATGTCTCCTCCAAGTTGAATTACTATACTGTTTATTCCAAGGATAAGATAAGTCAAGTATGTTCAGCAGATTGACTGATTTCTGCAAAAAAATCTGTCATTATACTTTAACTATGGATCTGATACAGCTTTGTTAAATATTTGTCAGGACCTCGTAATAGTTCTAGACCCTGCCTGGTCAATGAAGACCCAAACAGCCACCGACAACTAAAGGCAACTACTGATTTAAAATGTTTAATACATTTTGATCCACTACTCCTATCCACAATCATATCCTATCAACATGTAAATAATTGATGTAAAACACAGTTTGTCATCTTTTCATGGTCATCAGATATGATCGATTTGGATGTTCAACGCCTCTGTAGTGAACGTGTAAGCATCATCATCCTCTACAATACTGATTCACAATTAAAACCCATGGAATTTTATCAATGACAGTGCAGACAGTGGGTTTATGTTCAATGAATAATATATTTTTCTGAAAAAGTTACTTTTTCCTCAGTTTTCTCTGTTTTGATATAACAACATTCAAATTTACTCTGAGCTTTAATAAACATCAACATAATCAGGTAATTAAATACAGGGAAAATTATTTACACTATTATTTACACTGAATTTAAACTTGAACTAAAAAATAAACAATAAATGATGATAAATCACTTAGAAAAAGGTTAGATATAGAAGAAAAAAATATTTAATGAGCCTTCACTGTAGGGACCCACAAAGTCTGAAAATCCATACCTCTTTTTTTTTTCAACAGATCAATAATTTGTGGCATTGTTCATAAATTTCATTCCTTAAAGATGGAGTAAGCAATTCCATTTCACTGTACTTTTTGTCAGATTTACAGACTAAAACAATCAGGTTTTTGCGCACAGTAATATTATCATTATTATATGATTGCCTCCTCCACCTTTAATACTTGACTAAAACAGGTGAAATAGATCCTTCCTTCCTTCAGCATATGGCACAATTGTTTGAAATAAAAATGACTCATATTGGTGGAAAAATTGCATGCTTTATATACCAAACAAGAGTCAATTTCTATCATAGATGAAGGAAGAACTTCAGGAAAGAATACTCTATGTTTAAAGGCTGGACATAAGTTAGGATTACGATGCAAAAAGTGCACATATGCATCACATGCTGCTCAAACACAGGCCAATAACAGGAATATTCAGATCACCTTATCACCTTTCAGTCCTGGTTCTCCTGGGTTTCCTGGCACCCCCTGGAACAAACACCCAAGCATAGGTTAGGAAGGTACACTCAAACAACAATCTGATGATATTCACGCCAAAAAGATACCTCTGAAGTGAACTGGCAAATGACAGAAAATCTGTCTTTCATCAGTTTATACTATGTGTGAATTGCCAGCAGGCTCCAAACTCCTCACACTGGCTTCTCATTTGATTTTATATAATGCATAATACAGTCAAGAGGCATTCAAAGACAGTGAAGGGAAAAGGTTCCGTTTGTGTATATGAGATGTTACCTTCAGTCCATTAGGTCCTGGAATGCCCATCTCTCCAACAGGTCCCATATCACCCTGAAGCCAGAACACAGGACAAAGGAAGAGACATTTGTTGAATTAAGTACAGAAAAAAGATTTAGATTTTCTGAATTTAACCACATCACTGCCTTGCTTCCAGATGATCACCACATCACGTACACAAGCACAAAATAATATGTTGTAACAAATGGATGAAAACACAGTGCCAAATTCAGGAGAAAATGAATGGATCCTCTTTTCTGAAGCCAATACTTTATTTTATGTGCAGCCTAAATCAAATGCTGTAAAAATGAATAATTGCTTGAGGTAACATCTGCCCCATCATTGAAAGTGGAACCAGCATTGGGCTTCCCTGCATTTTGCCAAGACAGAACTGCATTTTATTAAATACTAATTATGCACATTAGTTCAAGATTTGATTGGATTATCTGCATATCTATTAGAGGGTCAACGGATAAGAGACTCTGCTGTGTGTCTTTTATTACATTTCTCCTCAAACATATCATCATAAGTGAGTAAAAGAAGTCTTCACTCACAGCTAGCAGTCATCTCATTGCCTTTTGTTGCTTGAACAACCTACAGAATAGCCAGAGCCTCGAGTGTTAAACAATTTCTGTATCTCTTGCTTGCATTCCTGCTTCTGAATTTGCTACAAGGATCTGCCAAAGTGCACACACGGATACTACTTGCAGCCAATAAAATACCCATTCAAATCTCAGTTATTTTAGATAACAAACAAGAGAATGAACTTGCACAGAGCAAATATGACACATCAGTTGCTGATTATGTAATGGAGGAAAACAGACACACAGAGAGAGAGAGGACTGAAAATGTGGTTGTGATATTTCCAGGAGGTCCCTCTGCTTCTTTTTGGTTAGTTGTCTAAATGGCCTCTGCTTTCACCTAAAGTTGATGCCAGCTGTCCTCAGAGAAGGCTGTTTGTATATTTATATCTTTAAAGTGCAGTTCCGTTCTGCTGGTTTGTACTGTATGCTCTTGGTTCAAATGGATATAGAAGACGTGCAAATCTGTAATCACCAAGGCTGGGAATTACAGGCCTTACTGGTGGCCTAGAATAGACTGGGAGAAGTGGTACTGATGGGAGAAGATGGAACATGGCAAGAGAAACCATAGAGACATTATTATATATCAGAAATCATTATGTGGCTGTCAGGCAGGGCAGACATGAACAATGAGGTGAAGATTGATGGGGTAGTTCCTGTTAAAAAGCAGTTAATAAGAAGACGTTTAAAGGGAAAACTGGATTTCATGTTAACATTTGAGTGATTGTATAAAATAGTGCAACTTACTTTGTCTAGAGAGGAAGTGAGCTGGACCAAGTCTATATAGTTTAAGCGCTGGTACAAAAAAATATTTTCTACCCGTGTATTTTCCTAGATACCTTCAATTTTCACTATTTTAAATATGTTTACAGTTGTTAAGAGCCTACAGATGTATGGTGGTTTGTTTCCCACCAATAAAATGCCTGGCAGTGTAAATGATGAGAGATGAGTGAAAGTGTTTATCCAATTAGGCACCATATTATATTACATTTAAACACAGTCTTTCACTTCAAGCACACACAGAATGACACAAACTCCTACTCACAATAAGTCCATGAACTCCGTTTGGACCAGGGGCTCCCATCTCACCCTAGTTAGAGAGGAGAAGGAAGAGAGAGAGAGAGACACAGAGAGAGAGAGAGAGAGAGAGAGAGAGAGAGAGAGAGAGAGAGAGAGAGAGAGAGAGAGAGAGAGAGAGAGAGAGAGAGCGCAAATGAGATGAAGAGGGAGTGGGAGAAGCAGAAGGAGCAAGTTTCTGGGGTTATTGGCTCTTTTTTAAACAAACATGCTCAGAAGAGTGGCTCAGTGTTCATCGTAGCTTATGAGAGAGGGTTGTGTGCATGTAAGTGTGGGGATGTGGATGTGTGTCTGAGGTGAAGGTGGAGGTATATGTGAGATGGCCGTTATACCAATTACTTGAATTTGCGACAGACAGACAGACAGACAGACAGACAGACAGACAGACAGACAGACAGACAGACAGACAGACAGACAGACAGACAGACAGACAGACAGACAGACAGACAGACAGACAGACAGACAGACAGACAGACAGACAGACAGACAGACAGACAGATAGATAGATAGATAGATAGATAGATAGATAGATAGATAGATAGATAGATAGATAGATAGATAGATAGATAGATAGATAGATAGATAGATAGATAGATAGTATAGGTATAGGTATAGGTGTGTGTCAGTGGCCTTTTTGAATGGAAACCATTGCATTCGAAAGCCAACTCAACTAACCACCCCCACTCCCCCTCAGAGAGACTGCAGGTTTTGAAAATGACTGCCAAGTAAAATTATCCCCAACAGAGGAAGCGATGGGATGAAATTAAATACAGCAGTAAAGCTTGTCTGAAGCAAAAAACTAACTTCAAACAAAACACACAAAAAAGGGCAAATTGCCGGACTGCCAGATGATTTACCCACCAGCAAAACGTCACAGTACTAAAACAGAAATAAGGACTATGTACATGTGTTAAACCACTGTGTATGTGTGTGTGTGTGTGTGTGTGTGAGAGCGAGAGAGAGAGAAAGAGAGAGAGAGAGAGAGAGAGAGAGAGAGAGAGAGAGAGAGAGAGAGAGAGAGAGAGGATGTTTGTATGCACGCAAGTATATTGTTGGGTGTGTTCTGAGGAAGGTGCATGACTGTGTGTGTTGGTAGAGGGTGTGACATACTGGCTCTCCATCTGGACCAGGTGGTCCTCTCTCCCCAAAGTCCCCTGGAAACCCCTGAGGACAGACAGAGAGATAGAAGCTTTTATGTTTGGCTGCAGGCAAATACCATAAAAATTCATACATCCAATAAATGTGAGTAATTTCTACCACATTGTACAACAATTGCCTGAAATGCATTGCTTTTTATTACTATGAGGCTCATGCAAGTTGACAGAGGATTAAATAAGAAAGAAACCTAACCAAGAGACAGAAATCTAAAATACAACCGACAATTCCATACTGAAGCAGGGTGTTTTAAAATAATTTTGCTTTGGTACAGCTGCTGTCTGTGCACATTAAATCACAGAGTACACTTTTACACATAAAGCCAAATGTTACACAACCAACAGAGCTGCTACTGTAATTGCACAGCCATTACAATAATTCCCTGAGTCAAGTATAACATTAGACATACATAATTAGAACTATGTGCAAAATAAGTGTATAATGACCCCTATTAAAAACATTAAAGATATCAGCTGTGGGGTGCGGACAGCAAACTATTTCATTTAAGAGGTGTACACTAGACTGCAGACAGGAAAAAACAGCAGCCAAGTAATTCTTCTGTCCATTTAGCACCAAGCAAGTAGCTAATCTGAGTTATGCTAATAGGGCTGGGAAGACAAACCACATCTGCACAAAGCAACAGGGCAACTTAAGGTTAGATAGACCAAGCAGAAAGACTCATAATGGCTAGGTTCTGCTATTTCAGCCTCCACACATTGTTTTCAAATGCCAATTATAGTTGATTCTTTAGAAAATAGCTATGGTATTGAAGTATTTTTAGGAAGCAGAGATGTTTTAGATATATAGCACATATACTTATGTCAATCTAGAAACAGAATCTGCAGGCTGCACCAAAGTGCATTTTATTTAAAAAAAAAGTTTATTTCCACTAGGTCTCTGAAAGACATTTGAGATCCCCCTCAAAACATATCAAACGGGTCAATATTATGAATGAGAACTACTTTAGGGAACTAGGAAATTGTGCACACTGGGGAAAGCACAAGTGTAGCAGAACCTATGAAGCATGACAGTGACCCAAATGATGAACCACACAGCTGTCACCACTGCCGTACAAAGTAGAGAACAAATGTGGGAAAGAAACTCTGCCAAGTACTGCACTTAAAAAGCATCTTTGAAGAGCACCACATAAGCCTTAAATGTATCTCTGCTGTTACACAATGTCAGAGTCCACTGTTCTGCAGGTTCACGATGACACGACAGCAAACGCACATGCAAACTGTGAGAAGCTGTGACTGACCAGCATGATAACAATAGCCTCCATGAGCCAAACATAGCCAACAAACCCCAAACAAACAGTTTTATGAACACAGGAAGAAAAAAAAAAACCTTAATCTGAAATGCAGACATGTTGGCCTAACATCGTGGAAACTTCTGTCTTTTATGCTCTCCAGTGCTTTAGGTACAGTATATCTATTCCCTCGTCACTCTTTGGTGGATTGTAGACTGTGTGTGTGTGTGTGTGTGTGTGTGTGTGTGTGTGTGTTTCTTCGAGTACAAGAGATGTGGTTATGGCCATTAAAATGTCTGGCACTTGCTCCAGTGCTTCTTCTGTTCTCTCTCTGCTGTCAGGCAGGAATGGGATGATCTCTCAGGGATTGTCTTGTAACTGTCCTACCTTTGTATTTTCCATGCAGATGCACAGAAATCAAATGATAATGATGACGATGATCTATGCCTTTTCCACATTACGTTACAGGCCAAATGTAATGGGCTTTAAAATGCCTCCCACTGATACAGACATCTTATTAATTTCTGAGGAAAATTAAGTTTAATATGAGTAAATGCATGCATCTCTGCAAAAGGCAGTGCTTTAAATTTTAATTAAAGACACAAGCACAAGTCCACAACACAATTAGCACCTGTGATTTTGCCTATGGTGCCAAATCTGTGAAATAACCTTACTCATGGTTATTTCTTTAACTGTCTTTTAAGATCAGCCAGTTTTTTTTTATGTACCATTATTTGGAATTGGACAGTACTTAAACAAACACAACATTTTAATGGAAATTTGTCTTGCAATGCATCACATATGGCAAATTTATAACCACAACTACTCTCTAAACATTTGTCTAATTGCAAAATAAGTTGTAGTTCTCAAAACCTCACACTAAGCGGAATCAGGACTTGCGTGTGTTCAGACATTTTGGCCTATAAATGCCTTATTTACCGAGAAGCCAATAACCAACAGCTGCAGAATGATCTCAGCAGTGTGTTTGAAGGTTACACACTCTTTCTGAAACACTCAAACTGTCAAACTGACTTTGAACACTATCTGACACACACAACAGAGCGGACAGCTTCCTCCAAATGGCTTGGATCCATGCTGGGGGGGACCAAAAGCCCTTCACTCCAACAAAAGCCTTTTCTTGTTGCATCCAAGACCCCGACATGCGGCTGGTGGGACTCCACAGTGCTCAGGCTGCAGTTAACCCCTCCAACAGTCATGGAAAGTCTGAGCTGACTCAAACAATGACGTAAATGCAGACCTTATAAATTTTTGCATGTGTAGGTGTTGGAGTCTTGGTACTAAAAGTTCTTGATATGACCCAAATGAAAGAATTAATAATCATATAAAATATGTTGCTCTTCATAAAGTATCCTCAGTTGAGTGGATTAGCAGCATATGGTCTGAAACTTACACTTAACCCATAAAGACTCAAAACTCCACCGTCGACCAAAACCATCTACCGATCTAAAATGTTTAATATGTGTTGGACCACTAATCCTTGTAATGGATGTAAATAACTGGTAAAAAAAATACAGTTTCTCATCTTTTTATGGTTATCAGATATGACCCTTTTGAACATCCAGAAGCTCCATAGTGAACATGAATATACCATCAACTCCTATAACATGGATTCACCAGTAAAACCCATGGAGTTCAATCAATGACGATCAATGACACTTACTTTATGTTCAGTTGATGATGTTTTTGCTGAAAAAGTCACTTTTTCTTCAGTTTTCTTTGCTTCTAATATAATAAACCTAAAATTTTATCTAATCTTTTTATGAAAACCTACATGATCAGTAATTTCAATGTGGGAAAATACCCGATTTACACTGAAAAGTTGTAAAATTCTGAAGACAACATGATAAAAAATTGTGATAAATTACTTAAGAGACATTAAGAGAAAATTTTATTTGGGAACTGTCACAACCACGGAGTTGAGTCTTTATGTGTTAATATAATAAAGAAAGAAGGAAAAAAAGAAAAACTTGAATTTCAGCATTTTTTAATAAATAACCCCCTATTTACCAGTCATTTACAATAGAGCATGCATTCCAGGTCAACAGATAACACTCCCAGCACAATTCATCACACTTTGGAAAGATTATCTGTAAAGTATGTTTAGACAAAACTTTACCGGCCTACCCATCTTGCCCCTCTTCCCTGGTTCACCGGGAATGCCCTGAAAATCAAAACAACAGCAGAAGACAAGAAAAAGTAAGAAAAAGTTCCAGGAAGACAAAGACAAGTGAAACAAAGAAGAAAGAGGACCAGATATTATTACAAAAAGAATCAAAATATAGCACTTTGGGAAGTAATAGATTCAAGTCCAAAGCATACAATTAAAATACTATAGTTCTGAGCTCTGTTTTATCAGATGTGAAGCACAGCTGACTGCAATCTATCCAATGTATGAGTAGTCTATTATGCCTTCTCCAGAGCTCCGTCTCTCATATATATGGTGTTTATTTAACTGTATGTATTAAATAAACACCAGTTTCTCCTGGGAGAGGACTTTGCCTGTTGTGTGCCACTAAGGTGTAAAACAGCCAGCTGGTAGACGGTCTTGATTACAGCCTGCACTGACGTAGCCCTCTGGAGCATGTCATAAGTAGGCTAATCACTCCATGTTTAAGAGGTTGTACAGAAAAAAACGGCCTTGATGAGTTCAGCCAGTTCTAATGGGCTCTAAGAGGGGGCTTTTATCATATGAGTCATCAAAACTCCTACGCTGCCTCCTACAGCAGTATCTCAAACAGCTGGGGACTGTTCCCGCATTATAACAACAACGAGACAGCTGAGTGAAACAGCAGATGATGCTTTGTTGTCATCTTATAGGATCATTAGCTGAGCTCAGTTGATCATTGTACATATGTGCAGGCATAATTGTGCTTGATACTTGGGATATGTTGGACAAGAACTCACTCTTTCGCCATCAGGCCCAGGCAGGCCAAAAAGCCCTGGGATTCCAATGAAACCCTGCAGAGAGAAGAAGAGAAAAGAGGAAAGAGGAGGAGCATTGAATATGAGTGTGTGGATGCCATAAAAGCAGTAGGAAGGAACAACAGCTCCCATCAATGCTAGGATTGGGATTCAGGAGGGAGAGGGGAGGGGGGAACGATGGTACAGCATGGATAGGTTGAGCTTCCATGAAGAACCAAGCCATGAGGCAAGTGTATATGCCCATGGACTGCATGGTGCTGGCTTCCACGATGTAGTCCAAGGGCACATACCCTCACGCCAGGGATCTCTGAAGATAGCCAGGTCATCACAGTCGGCTGTCGATACAGGGGAGACACACACGGAGGGAAACAAGCACAGGCACAGCAAACACAACAACAGTTAAAACACTGGAGCACCAGTCGAGATGCTAGGTTCAGGCGAGTTATGTGTACGTAAAACCATGTATGCTGCAAAAAGAGTGTAGAATATGTGCATAGGTGGAACATAGACAAAGAGAAAGAGAGAGGACTAGAATGCCTCCTTAAGACAGCAGGGCCTCATACGGAGCTTAAACAGGAAATTCCAGCCAGTGGGGGCAGGGGAGGCTTTGGAGCAGCCAAGGAGAGCTGATAAAGGACCTTTATTGGAACGCAACATAAAAAAAAAAAATCAGTTTGTGTCCATGAGTGTGTGCGGTTTTTTTTGTTTGTGTACAAAAAGGGTGTGTGCTTCTATGCAGACTTATCAACGCTTAGTCTTTCAGTAAGTGGAAGTATACAGTAATACAATGTTTACACTCCAAGTAAAACCTTCTAAGTTTAGCACACTATTAATAGTGGTACATTCAGGTCAAGAGACTGTGTATGAATATGTTTATTTGTGCAGAGGTTGACACTGGTGCATCCAAGTGCATGCATGCATAGTAACATGCTCTCATGCACTAGATGCAGCAGCAGGTGGATGGCATGAAACACCAGCATTTGGCACCTTTTAACTGAACGGTTCACTGTGTGTTTTAATTGAACAACTTGCTGTGTGTTTTAGCTGAGATTTAGTGTCACCCTCTATAAATACCACAAAGTAGAAAGTGTCAATAAGCTGTCAGGCCAAAAGGCTTGTCTATATACAGTACATATTCAGCATTCCTGTCAAAGCACCAGTGTTAGTAATTAAGACAGACAAAATTTATTTGAATTGCAAAGTTTAAAGGGAGGATGATCAGTCAACTTACCCGAACGCCTTTAGGCCCTATTGGTCCTATAGGCCCAGGTAAACCCTGAAAAATAAAGACAGGAACTTAAATTCAGCATCTCATCACATACTGGTCTGTACCCAAATTACTGTATGCTCACATATACTGAATGTTGTTATTATGTATCATAACATATCACAACAGTATCACTTATAGGTTAATATGAAAATAGTGATATTCACAACTTGTTGTAATATTAATTAATCATTTTTAAAAATTACACATTTAAATAAATTCTCTCCTACAGGACTACCACTATGTAAGAGAGGAAAGTCCTGTTCAGTAACACACATCAAATAAAGTGTCAAGATGCTATATTCCTTCTCATCTACAGAGTATCTCCCTAGATATTTTCTCTAAACAGAGCTCCAAGTCAGCTGTTCAACATAACCTAATTCCACTTGGCCCTCTGCCCTTACTATGGCCCTGACTACTGTACCAGTCACAGTAGAGGATTTACTGCACCTGCCTGCCAGGATAACCTTTGGCACCTGGGCTTCCGTCTTGACCTTGTTCTCCCTGCAGGAAAAAGGGAGAGAGAGAAAAGAGAGAGAGAGAGAGAGAGAGAGAAGGATGGGGTGAGTGAGCCAAATTACAGTAACACACAAGCAGGTCTTTATGTACAGTAGAAGACAGTTTCAGAATCGGAGACAGAGCGCAGGGGATGGACAATAATGAGCTGGCAACAGTGATGAGCCTCAAGAGGAGCTCAGAGGCGGCTCCTAAATACACTGTTTAGGATGGATCAACCCCTTAAATAGTTAACAGTATACTGTTTTTAAAGAAGCAGGTTGGCATGAGTATATTAGCTGAAAGAGATGTATCTGGTACATTTACATTATGGCATCTATCTAGTTAAAAACCATTTGAAGGTTCAGTGAGTAAGATTTACATGACAATCTAACCACAGAAATATAATATTTACATAGTATTTACATGAATCCATTCATTAATCTTCTGAATGTCCTTTATCATCACTAGGGTCACAGGGGGTGGAACCTATCCTAGTTATCTATGGACGAAGGTGGGGTACAGTCTGGATGAGTCGTCAGTTCATCACAAGGCCAACAGATACACAAACAACCAATAACTCTAACAATCATAAATTGTGGACAATTTTAGGTTGGCCAATTAACCTTTCAGTGCATGTCTTTGGAAAGTGGTGGGAAGCCAGAGTACCCATAGAGAACCTATGCAAACATAGGATTAACCTACAACTCCACACAGAAAGGTCTCTTGTCAATATTTATATTCTCAGGTGCATAATTAAAAAGGAACAAAAAAGAAAGAAGGTAATAGCTGGTAGTAAAAAAACAAACAAACAAACAAACAGGTGACTGACAGGTACAGGTGTTCACTGACATGATGCGACTCTACTGCAGTAAAAAGTAAAAGTCTGCCCCCCCCCCAAAAAAAATAAAATAAATAAATAAATAAAAAAGGAGCAGCTACTCCTATCTGTCATACTGCAGTTTTAATTTTCCACAGTGGTGTGAAATGATGTTCTGTCATTCAACTGCCTACTGTAGTTTTAAAAATATTTGCAATTTCTAATGCACATTTCACTTGTGATTCTATATAGACCATTGAAATTGAACAGTACATTGGAATGCATGTGTATGAGCATTTAAAGAAGAAGCTTGTGTGTGAGGTTTATAGAGTGCAAATGTGTTCATGTATAACTTCCTTTGACACACTACGGACGTCCAGCCATGCGCACTTGCTTGCCATTCACTCTCTTGGACAAATATAGTGCATAATGCAGCCAGTTAAACCCAGACAAGAATTTGGCAGAGCAAAATTTGGACTTTTAACTGCCCAAGGAGGGGCCCTGAACATAGGCCATGGTGTATTACAGTAACAAGGAGTCATCAACACTTTATGCAGACCAGCTGGCCTTTGCTCTTGATAGCTGGAGGGAGCACGCTGCCAAACAGTTGTGCTAACTCTGCTTTCTGGTGCTATGGTGATTCAGACTCAAGACCCGATCAGAAGCAGCAGCAGCAACTCTGTGGGAAAGAGGGGGGCGTCTGAGGATGGACGGAGTGGAAGGACACAACGATTGGGGAAAAAAAAAACATGCTGGTTCATAGTGATGAGTACAACGGGAACTCCCTCCCTGTGCTGGTGACATCACCCTGACAGTGGGGATTTACTGTGAGCTACATGACAAAGTTGTTGAATGTTCCACTCTGCTTTCCATGACTAAGGTCTTTCCTTAATACCAACAGTAGTATGACCAAGCCTGACTGAAAATAGCCCTACACATGGGGCTGGATGCTCCATACTTAAAATAGTCCTGTTGGGCTGGAGAGTATAAAAAAAAGCACATTTACCTGTGTTTCACCAGTTTAACCATTACCATCCAAAACCATCTGCTCATCTCAACTCAGTAATACCTGTTGATCCATTAATGCTATCAATACATAAAAATAACTGATTTAAAATGCAGGTTGTCATCTTTTCATGGTCATCAGATATGAACAATTTGGATGTTCACAGGAAACACCATCCTCTTCTACATCATTAAGCAGTAAAATCCATGTAGTTTGACAAATGACAGTGGACAGAGATACTTAGTTTATGTTCGATTAATGAGAGATTTTTGTGAGAAAGACACTTTTAATTAACATTTTTATGATCGGTAAGTTACATATGAGAAAATAACTGATTTGCAGTGATAAAATTCAAAATACAGAGGATAACAGTTTAATCAATGGTAATACATCACTTAAGAAAGGCTAGATGGACAGGAACATATGATTTAGGAACTGACCTAAAAGTAGCACTGGGTCATTTAGGGTTAAAAGTGGTTCATTAAGAGAAACAAAATGTGATACTAAGAGACTGAGTTGCAGTGACAGTTAATGAAGTCCAAAGCAGAGTATAATAACTGTGAGTTAGACACTATTGGCCTATTTGGCTCATTCCTGTTTCTTTTTTCAGTATCTTTTCTCTCTCTCTTTCTCGCTGGCATCATTTTCTGATATCGTGGACAGCATCGCTGCAGTGCAGCACTGTGGCCAGATGTCTGTCCTCACCCACACTTCATAACAGCCTAATCTAATCTGGCTGGCTACAAGCATGCTTGGAGTGTGCACACAAACAAACACAGCAGACTCAGAAGTTTGTGATGTAGGAGTGAATGACAACTGAGATTTGAACAAATGAGGTGAGATGGAAATCTATGAGAGAGGAGTCAGTGATAAGGACTCTGATGGTGGACATCACGCAACTGAGAACAAATGCAAATTGTCGTTTAAAAGAGTTATGGGAAGAAAAAGGGTCTATAGAAAAAAAAGGACAGATTGTAATTCTGTTATAAAATATTACATCTACATTCCCTCATCATTTTAACTGGCAGGAACTTCAGGATATGGGAGTTTTTCAAGTGTGTTATTGATGGAAGTGTGAAGCCTCAGATATGAAAAACAAGAAATGAAAATTGAAAGAGACACTTACAGGCTCTCCAGGGAGTCCAGGAGGACCAGGGTATCCTTTCTGTCCCTAAAAAGTGAAGAGATGATTGAGACAATTGAAGCCAAAACATGAAATTGTGTCAGAAAATGAGCGCTGCAAGAAAATACAGCTCCGCAACAATTCACAGATGAGCAGAAAGTGTGCATGAGCACTGGAGAAGTGGAGTTTTATGCAAAGTAAATCACCATGTTAACACCAATAATACCGACAGACATTTCTGGTGCCATATGCAAGGAATCAATCTATCCTGGTGTCAAGAGATCAGACTTTCCACTGCCTGTGTTCACATGGTGCTGGTGAGTCAGTGCCAGGATCATGGCATGTTGAGGATATAAATGCCTTCCTGTTTGAGTCAGATAGTGTTGCTCCCTCGCCCCCTCCCTTCCTCTGCCTGTAGAACAGACTATAATCAAGACAGCTCGGCATAATGTACTTCAGAACTTTTGCTGACTCTAGCAACATGGACCCCCAATAAAGAATGAAGAAAAACTAAATCAAAGATGGGAAAATGTCTTTCCAGACCACAGTTTGATAGAGTGAGAGAACAGGAGAGAAAGGAAGGGGAAAGAGGGGAAAAAACAAAAACAAAACAAAAACAGAAAGGCAGAGAAAGGAAAGACTCCTGTTGTCTCACTTTTCCAAACCACAGCCCCAGAATGCTGAGCCAAAACTCCCCAAATTCCTGTAAACCATCTTTTAGCTCTGACATTTGACTACAGGAGGGGAAGAAGACACAGCATCCAGTGCCTCATTATGTTACATGACCACTGGCTCTGGGTTACACCTTCATACCAGTGCTTTAAACTGCCAAACCATCATCAGCATGATTAAAATTCAGTACTTTAATAGATTCAACAACTGTGTCAACATTACACTTTTGCTACGCTGTGTTATAAGTACTTCAGTTCACATCTCCATCATCAGTCTAATCCCTTAACACATTCTATGGACAGTAATCGATGTCTTGGTGTATCATCATCAAAAGACCACTAGGAGGAGACGGAAGGTTCCTGGGAGAAAAACACATTGACTGTAATATACATAAAGCAAACAGAGATGCCCCCATGTGCTGAAAGGACACTGTTGTAACATTGAAAACTATGTTTTCCATATTTTTATGAAAGTCCTGTGTGCAAGTTGATAGCTGCAAAGGACAGGGATGGAAGCACTCGTACTGCTGTAACTCACGTCAGCACAAAATCTTTGCACATGAATACACAGTCAAAGCAAAGAGTCATATACCTCAAAACTTCCACTAATGTCAAATGCACAGTCTGAAACTTAAGATTCTCTACAATCCAAACTACAACAGACATAGTACCATTATTAAGTATTATTGAAGTATCCCATGAGTTTATGGTAGTTGTTTTTGCAACCACTGCTTATGAAAATCTATGATATGTGTCAGGAAGTATTAATGTTTGCATATGCATTAAAGTTTTATTCACACTGCATTTAAGGTTGTTTTTCACTGTATAATGTTTCATTTTAATGTGATGGAAAAAGGGATATGAGATCTCTGATGAAGTAAACAAAGGCAATAAGCTGTTACAGTGAATACAATTATGGAAATAATGTAAGATGTAAGCACACAAGTTCATCAATTATGTAATAGCCTATGATGTTGTGAAATGCTGTGTATTATAACCATCAAAGTTAAATGACTAAATCTCCAGCCCTTACCTTAAAACAACTTGCAACAAACACTACGATTTACATTGTGTGAATTTTATTCATTTTGTCACCACTAAACACAAAAAAGACATGGCCACACACACACATAGATGCGCAGACACATGTACTCTGGCCTCTTATTACATGACTTACTTATAGTACAAACATGTGTAGCAGCTTATGTTCCCAGGCTTAGCTCAGAGGTTTACTTGCCACACACACACTCATATAGCATACATGCTGTGGGTCCTGGGTAATAATAATAACCTCCCAACCCCAGCAAGACCATCTCAGATCCTTATCTCACTCATTATGAGCTTGCTAATGAGAGGGGCCGTTCCCACCGGTTTGCCCGTATTTACAATGCCACTTGTTTAACGAGCATGTGTGTTCAATCAGATAAACCAACCAGAATGCTTTTCATTTACAGCAGCTCCTCAGTAGCACCCTGTAAGGTTTTTTTTTTTTTTTTTTTTACCTCATCCTATCCTAGTAAGCCGAGGAGTGTGCCTGGGAAATGCTAAGAGTATATTGGCAGGAATAAAATACAGACCACATTGGATCTGTTCTTGATCACAATATGTTGTTTCTTTGAGATGGCACAGCCTTTCCTGTACATACTTATCTTTCAGTGTTCAGATTAGTGCAAGGCCTCATGTCTGTTAACAACTGTGTATCACAAATGATGAATGTGTGTCTTCCACTGCCTGCCTCCACTGGGCTGCGCATTGGTAGCAGAACTACACCTCTCACCTCATTAATCTCTACTTTCATCTTTCCACCTCCGTCTCTTCAAATTCATTCTGCAGCAATAGAGCCAGATGACTGCTCAGGGCAATGGTCTGGCTTAATGCATGTGCTGCACATATAGGAGAACATAAACTCTCACTCATAGATGTCTGGTGGGGACAGACACAACAAATAACTTACAACGCTTGCTGAAATATACCCAACGGAAAAACATCCCTCATCTCATCCCTGTCTGAACCACAATTTCAGCGGCATGTTTGATTGCATGCAGCATCATTATTAGACTACAAGCATAAGGAAGACAATGATTTGTTATACTTCTTGTAAAACATGCAAAGAAAATGATGGTTGATTTGAATTCTCCTATAATTACAATGATGATGAGTTTGTGGATTTGTTAGTTTGTACAGTGGGCAGCAGCTAAAGGGAGAGAGTTTGGTTTGGATCTGGTATTTGGCTGCTTTAGACAAATGAATGTGATTCCATAAACTCTCTTGTATAAATGAAACGAAGGGATGTGATTAATGCACTACGCAGCCCGTGGGGGGAAATTACAGTATATAGACTTAATTTGTATTTCTAAAATGTTTAATTTTGGAAATGTATGTTTTAACTGAGGAGCAAACCTTGTCCGTAAACGTGTTGATTTGTAATGCATTTGTATACTAATATTTTCAACACATGCTGTCATCAAAAACAGCGTTCTACATGCATGCTGAGAGAAAAAGAAAGCTCACTGACATCCACTCCTGTTCTGAAACCAGCACAGATGTATCTATGTGAAAAAACATAAAGCCATACTGGCTCATTTTATAAATAATGACCCTACGTAATGTGTCCCAAGGTAGTCATATTTTTAAAGAAACCTCTTATTCTACATGACTATTTCTGGATTGGTTGGCTGGCTACCTGTATGCTATCTGTGGAGTCCCACAAAAATACTTGGACAAATATGGACACACATTGACACCAAATATGTTTACATTACTAAGACAAAAAACAAAGACTTTTTAAAGAGTTGACAGACCCAAAAATAGTTTAATTGAGACTTGATGTGCTTTCATTGCTGCTCCAAATAATGTAAATGCCAGTGATGTAAAAACTTAAAAGAGGCCTTTCAGGGGGAAGCAGTACTGAGTTGACGTACAACTTTTCTGCACCAATGAATAAATAAACTAAGCCTTGCAAGTTGAAACCAACCATTCCTGCAGGTGCCTTGATTTTGCAGAATAAACCTTCTGTTAATAAAAGCAGTTTTAGAACAGACTGTTACTACCAACTCTGAAACATTATTTGGACAATTTTACACTGCAGGAAGTTGTATATTGCAATAATAGTGGTGAGAACAAGGCACTTTACAAAGGCAATAAATACATTTAACAGAGACCTAATAATGTTGGCCCTTTAAAGAAAGTGGTGGTATTCTAGAAGTTAACCAGGAATGCAGTAATGAAACAAATAGAACGTGTACACAGAGGAACAAAGCATGTCATCACACATTTCAAGAGTATTTCAGTAAATAACAGTGCTCCTAGACTTTATCTCGGATTGAAGAGAAAAACAGCTAAGCTAGTGAGAAAAACAAATGCAGAAAACACAGATCAAGCAGCAGTTGGACCAGACACTAAAGAAAACAGGATAATGGCAATAAGGTGAGATGTGCGGCTTGTAATGTGGCCTTGTAGCTGAGGTTTGGCCCTGTACATATCCCCTCTCCCTGACCCTGCCTACCATACTGAAAAGCAATTGAGTCTGGTTGGTGCAACAAATGTTGTAGGGATGAAACATGCTTGGCTTGTCTGACTGTGTAAAATCACACTCTCCTATCACACTTTCAAAGCACCACTGCTTTCTGCATTAAAGTTTTCCATGGAAAACCAGCAGCCAAATTCCTGAATCCCCGGCTGAAGTGTCAGGCTCAAGTCTGATTTAGAGCATGTATGTGAGTGCATTAAGGTGAGTGTATGTGTCTGTGAAAGAGGAAGGGAAAAATACAGAGAACAGAGAATAAGCTGTTGTTTTCCCATTTCCCTAAACCACAAGCTTTAGAGAAATAAGTCAAGCAAGTAAAACAGCTAAAGAGGCAGAGGGAAGAGGAAGAAACAGCACATGGATGTTTCAGGGTGGCCTAGCAGCACACTGCAATTGTAATAATAAAAGTCATTATTGCCTTTCAACAGTGCATCGACCTTACACCAAGGTGAGTGTCTTTAGTGGGAGGGCTGCATCAGCATAGGATGCAACAACTTTTCCACCTGAACTGGCAAAAAAGGGCATACAACACAAAACAAAACCTGTCTCTAAACTGTCTGTGGAGCTACAAAACAGTTTTAAAATGGCCTCCCATTTATTAAAAATAATAGTGTGAGGCACAGCTGTGAACTGTGAGAAGTTATTGTACATTGTCCTGTGTATGTTGAAAATGAGCCCATAAGCAGCTCTGTGTTTATGTAGGGAAAGGAAGCTGACTCCTTGTGGTTTCCTTTACAGTCATCATGTCTGTGGTTCAGTGACCAACACCTGAGGCATACTCTGATGTGTGAGTGTGTGTGTGTTGATGAAATTGCCATGACAACAACTTCTCAGACATGCGATTACGATGTCCGTCTTGTGGATTCCCAGAAACTGTAACATACTATTTACTAATACAGTGATTGGTACAGCATCTCTGCCTGTTGCATCTCAGACCAGAAAGGTAGAAGTGACTGATGTAAAAGAAATAAAAGTTTTATTACATATTTTCCTTTCCAGGTATGGCTGTGTGAAATGATAATTTGTGGTTAATATCATAGAGTCCTATAGGAGGACATGCCTGAGCTGTTTGTCTTGGACCTCTTTCCTGGAGCTTTGATTCGCACAACCATCCAACTAACCCTCTGACAGGCCTTTAAATCACTGCCAACGCTGTCTTATAAAGAAATTAGTGTTTTCCACCAGCTTTACATTTTCCATTGTGACTGTGTGTAGATGAACGAGAAAGAGAGGGGGGAGGGAGAGGCAAACAAATGGACATAAAGGGAGAGAGAGAGAGAGAGAGAGAGAGAGAGAGAGAGAGAGAGAGAGAGAGAGAAAATCTGACTTTAACAAAAGCCACATGTTAAACTCAAGGCAGACGTCCAACTAGAGTCTGTCACTCTGGCTCTAGAAAGTAGACAGTGCATATTAAAAAGCCAACATTCTCAACTTACTGTTCTCCTTTATTAATTTTTGCATTGTTAAATTCTATCCCACAGATTAAGCATGTACAATGCTCTTTGTGGCATCAACTTTTGTTTGGGAATTGGTGATTCACATTATTTATGATCTCGCTTGAGAAGTCAGTAGTTGCTGATCATGTCACATATTGTGCCTAAGCCTTCTAAACCTGTGCCATCTTTCAGGAATGCATGCAAGTTATACTGAACATATAGTTTCAACTTTTCACTTGGACTGACTACTAGATCCCTAGATGTTCTCCTGTTTAGCAGAAAAAACGTTCCAATTTTTGTTTGGTGGAACCATGAATCACTCAAGCTGTTGTGTATGAGTGCATGATTTGCATTGCTGTGACTGAAGACTCCCTCTTCATTGTACTGACATCCCTCATTGGGACCCCTTTGAGCTGGAACCAACAAACACAGATGGAAGAAATGGTGTGCAGAAGAAGAAGATAAAGAAGGCAAATGCAGAGGATGAAGGAGGACAGAGCAATTGATCCTTTATAACGATGAAAAGGATACAACAACAAATACCATAAAAATACCACAACAAAAACAACACAATGACACTGAGGTTATGAAATGGTGGTGGTGACGCATGTAAAGTTTCTTGGATTTTCCCCTAGCTTTTCTGTTGGTGTAACAAAATGGGAATTCTTATTGACACTTTCAAGCAACATGACTTTATTTTATGAGAAAGTGTCTGAGGAAACTGCAGTGAGAAACTCTGTAGTGGAAATGTGTCGTCAGGTCTTACCTTTCGACCAGTCTGACCAGTCAGTCCAACTGGGCCAATAATCCCTGAGTCTCCCTGGAAAGTAAAGAGACAAAGGTTAAAAGGTAAAGTATACAAAGTGGATACACAAACAAGAATAAATATCTATTTGTTGTTACTTTCAGTGGTACAAACTCATTCTACAGTCAATTTTAGATGTTATTCAGCCTCATTTAGCTCAACTTAATTTTGTGTTAATCATGTAGAAATAGAAATCCATGCTGTTTTTGAGAGGCAGTGTACGTCCAACATATTTGAAATCAATACCATTAGTTAAACTGCATGCAACCTTCACAACTACTAAGTAGTTAGGTTTATATATATATATATATATATATATATATATATATATATATATATATATATATATATATATATATATATATATATATATATATATAAATATTATTTAACCTTTAGTTAACCATGAAATATCCTACTGAGATTAAGAAACTCTTTGACAAGGGAGTCCTTGTTTACAAAATGAAACAATGGTTCCAAAACCTGTTTCTGTAGCTATTTGCCTTGATGAGATCATATTATCTGCTGTTTGTAAATGCACCTGAATAATACCATTCTCCCACCTGTCTACCATTATGCCTTATATTTGATTACTGCTATGGAAAGAGTGTGCAACCCTTTATTGTGTGTGTTGTTACTATGTGTCTGAGTTGGTATTAAGTTGTAACAAAATATTTGTATCTCTTCTCATGAAATGATAGTGAAAATGTTATTTAATCTTTCTAGATAAACTGTGGCTCGGTCTGAGTAAATAATCATGACATCTGATTAACCCCTTATCAGGTAAGTGACTATCGTTGGTAGTTACCACACACATTACAAGACAGTGACAGCAACCATTACAGTAAGTGATCAACCTCAGGTCCAATGTGGTCTACAGGGTCTGTAAGGTCCACCTCTGCATGAACAGTGAGTGTACCTGTAGGTATTGTGAAGTAATGGTACTAATGGTAGGAATGATGTTCAAAGGGATAATGGATGTGGAGACGGGTCTGGATCAGTACAAAGTGATGTTATTTTCACCTTAAATGTGTTTTTCTTGTATTTTTTATATTAACTTCTTGTATTTTTGCCACATGAGTAAGGAAATATGGTAATTAAACTGATATATTCTATGTAGTAATAAACACATCTGAAAAAAAATCACAAAAGTAGTAAAGTATTCTTATGTCCTCTAATAACCCCCTATGGTGGAAATACTAAAATTCAGAGTATTTCTATGGGTGCCATATAAGGGACTTACTGATGTGCATAAATATTTATGGATTACAGTGCATAAAAAGGGGCCTGAAAATGTCAAAATCAAAGATTATGAAACAAGAAAATATTCCCTCTCACTCTGATTGTTTTTTAACACTGGAATCTTCAGTCATAATCTCTAATTCTATAAACCTTTATAACATATTTATTCATTTGCAGTGTGTGAAATGTGTCTGTTCTGTCTTCATTCATTGTTGTAAGATTATACAAGCTACTCCCTTGGTCAGGTCACTTTTGGAAAATAGATTTTAAAGTCAATGAGGGTTCCACATGGTTAAATAAACTATTATAGTATAATAAAAATGTGCTAGGCGCATGCCAAACAGGATGTTGTTAAAATCTAATGTAGCTTGTAAGAAAAGAGAGCCACAATACCTTCTCTCCTTTAGGTGCTGGTCCAGGTGAGATGCCTGGGTCTCCTTTTCTCCCCTAATGGGAAAAAAAACACAAGGTATGTTCATTAGTGCAAATGATCAAATGTATTCAGTGATTTCAGTTTGATAAATTTGTTACATCACCACCGTTAGTTGGAGTGAGGACTTCATATTGACACATCTAGTGCACTGTGTTTCTCCAGTCACACACACCAGGGTTCATTGTCAGCAGGTAACAATAATAATAGGATTGCAGGACATCAAAGCTACAGGTCGGAAATTAACCTGAGTGCTGAGTCCCTCGGAATATAGGCCTTTACAACTTCTTTTTGATTTATTAATGATGAACGAGCAAAGACTGTGGCACAGCTGAAGGCAACAAACACTTCACAATCAGCCTCTCAACATACGAGCAGGTAAAAGCTGCCTGTATGTACCAGTGTGCATAAAAACCATTGAGGCATTCATTCAAGCCATGATTTCACCTATTTATTTCGTGGAATTGTTGGCAAAATTGTCTGGAAATAACTTGCATTGAAATTTGAAACGTTTAATGTGTAAGTAGTGCTGTGTGTAATTATGACAGAATGATAGTTTTCAAAATTAAAAACTAGACAACATTATTATTTAATTAGCCTAATCAGGGGGTGGGACTTTGGCAATGCTAGAGTGGGAAAGTTAGAAAGAGCAATGGCATTAGTTTAATATCTTTGTTGTATGTCATAATGGCGTCAAACTTTGCACTGCAATCCGCCATAATAGTGGAAAGTCACCATCCAAATTTTGGATCATTTGGTGGAGGTGTTCCACAGACAAACAGGACACACTACAGACAGAGATTTGTTGAATTCTAGATAGATGTTATGATAGTACCAGAAAATAATACACACAACCAGGTGATTAATCACCATAAAACAATGTGACACTAAAAGGAATGCTTATTACTACTGTGGTTTCTTGTTCTTTGTCCATTAATTAGCTTGATGTATGTAAAGCGCATACGCCCTTGTTCATCTCTGCATCTTATTAAGTCATCTACTCCTATTGAATCTGAGGTACACCAAGGAATAACCATCTCTTAGTCATAGATGCTGTTGAAACAGGTCAAAATGCAGGCGGGGGAGGTGTTTGAAGAAGGTGAAGAAGGTCAGACAAACAAAAAACAGAAGAAGAAGAAATAGTAAATTACGACAGGGAGCTGAGGATAAACAGTCCTTTTGGGTGACCTACAAGGGTTCAGGGCAGCAGTGATGGGGTTGATGTGGGTGAGTGGTATAAACTGCATGCCATTGCCCAGTTGTCATTTATGTAAGGCATTTTTATAATGCACTTTAAATATAGGTATTGCTGCTTGCTGTGTGCTCTGACTACACAGAGGCAGAGGTCAAGGGTGTTTACTAAGACATACATCAGTGTGAACAATTGGACGAGGGATGCAGAGAATTTGTCTTGGTCAGGGTCATCTCCTGTTCACACGTTAAAATTAGACAGATTTATTTGGAGTTCTCACTTTCCGTCTCGTAAGATGTTTTTCTGGGGAGTCTGGTAAATCACAGAAAACTCCCCTGTTGACTAGACTTCTCAAGATTCTCCAGGGGGTTGGAGGAAAGATTCAAAGTATTTTATGGAGAAACACTGTGCTCAGATAACAAGCACCTCCTGAAGAAGTTGATTCCAGCAGTGGCTCATGGATCGATCAAGCTAGTTAAATGGATATTTGCTTCAGGATTATTGATTAAATGATCTAATTTAGGAATTTAGGTATTTCATAGTTTGACTGACATGGTCATTTTAACAGTTATCCAGTGAAAGTTAAAAGTCATGCTTTTCTTTTGGGAGTAGCGGTTATGATTAATAAGATTTTTCCTCTTAGAATCTATCCATATCTAAATCTAAAAATCCAATCTACATGGCCTTTACATACACTATAGCTACATCTACTGACTAAAAATATATATATTTTTGTTTAACCTTACATGTCCTTGACATTCAGTCTCATGCCCTTATTCTTCATTCTGACATTGACATGAGCAGCACACATGTTAAAGCCATTCAGTTCTTCAATATTAAGTATTGTTTTTTTCAGAGTCTCAGACTGCCAGGTGCGTCTGCACTGCCGTCAACTCAAATGCCCCTCTAGTTCATCAGCCATAAAACTACATAACCTTTATGAATTCCAGCTGATCGAGAAAAAAATTATGTAATGGTTTAAAGTGGAAAAAACAACATGGCTGTCAAGTACTTGCCAGAAAAAGAAAGACTTGGTTGTGATCAAAAGTTGTGTATGCATATTATACCTTGAGCCCTGGTGGACCGGATCGGCCAGGGTTTCCATGGGGGCCGGGGGCGCCCTGTGGAAAAGCAGTAGACAGGAAAACATAATCAGAAAAGATCTCAATCAATCTTCATATTGGCATAGAGCTGATGCAAACTGTGGTTTGCTACTGTGAGGGAGACCAACGGGGGGGGGGGGGCAAAGGCTGACTGGAGAACCTCAGCCTTTTTTAACCTACTTTCCTATACATCAACTGTGTGTGAGGGAGAGGTATTTGGGGTTGGGGGTAGTAGAAGCTTATGGAAAATGGGGCACTGTGGAGGAGTGGAGGAACTCTGCAGCTTCACCATATGGATGTGGTTTTCCTGCCCCCTGTTGACTCTGCAACCCCCTCCCCATCCACACACATTTGCCAAGCATCTTAATGAGTAATGCAGATCATCTTGTATCAAAACATTTTGAATTCCACTGTTGGTGTGTGTGTTTCTAACCATGTGGTTGTTGCTGGGGGAATGAAGACAACTGTGTCTGAACACAAACAAAGAACTATCTACAGTAGCAACATATTTGTAATGTGAACCATATTGCCCTGTCCAGCAGCCCTCATGGGAAGGTTTAGCTGAAAACCCTTTGGAAGCCAGTGAAGGTCTCTCAAAACCAATTTTTCTTTAGTTGAATCAGCAGCCGTCAGACGGGATCACAGGGGGTGTTGCTGCATATCTACAGTATGATCCATCTACCTGATGAGCTCTTCTTACTCTGAGTAACTTTTTCCTGTGAATTCTTTGACCTCACTGCTGTCCTCCATGTGGTGCGGCACCCTAGGGCCCCCCTCACCTTCCCCCTTGCACTGGGTCAAGGGTTAGATGAGGCAGAGGCAGAATAAAGACCTACAACTGCTTTAAGCTGGGTCAGTGAGTTTCATTGAGGTGAGTCAAAACAAATCAGGAAGCCATTACGTTAGTGATCTTGTCTGCATCATCAAAAAACAACACCCAGACAGGCACCTCTTTATTATCCCACAGAGAGTGAGAGAGGGAGAGGAGGTAATCTATGGTTTGGGCTAGGTTATACTGCTCAACAAAACCCCCTTTGAGAAAAGTTCAAAAACAGACACACTGGTCGGGTGCAGACATGACAACATAAATGCTTTTTTTTCTGTAACTACTCTTCCTGTTAAAGGGAGCTTTGATGACAGCCCTGCCTGATTCACTTGTTGAGATATTCAGAGACAGATCCTGTCAAGACTGAACAGAACATTACTGATCCTGTGTAAGGCTTTTGTCTCTGATGTGAGTCATAGAACATTGAGGTTTTCCAATAAAAATGTGGCTTTGAAAAACTTTTTAAAATAAAAGACAACATAACACATCAGTAAAATGAATTAATTTAAAATACATACAAAGCCCTTTCCAAAAAAAAAAAGAAGGTAAAGATGAGATTGAAAAGCAGTAATAGATTAAGCAGATGTAATTATCCAGAGTTAGAGGGTCCAAAGTGCAAAGGCAGAACCACCTTTATGGCGTATTCACACCTACCATGTTTGGTCCGGACTAAACGACTATTTGGTTCAGACGTTTTTGGCTGGTCTAAATGCAAACCACCAAACACTGGTAAGGACCAAACAGATGGTGCGAGACCGAGCTGAAAGGCCGGATTCGGTCTGGACCAAAGGGAACCTGGTCTGGATCTTTTGGAGGTGTGAAAGCAGACCACACCTAATACGGATCTTTTGCTATTTCGTACCTTGGGAGCTTCCGTCGTTTGCCATGCATTTTGGGAAACAGAGTCTAGACTACACAGAGTGGGTGTGTAGGAGTATTCAGACCAGTGGAAGGTAAACAGGCTAACAAAAATGAGCAGGGGACAAATGTGGGCTGAGGAAGAAATCCGTACACTTGTGGCTGTATGGGTAGATGTCCACATATCCGAAAGAACCAGAACTGTCACTGCATGATGTGCACTCATCAGCGCTATGGGGGTCTTAAGTCTCCGTCCCTTCCGGGAGACTCATGGAACCTGAGATCAGAAAATTAATGAATGGTATTCAATGGGAAATAAAATGATAAAACCGTATCTGGTTTGTCATGTGCCCTGAATCACATACATGTTGTATCTTATAATAAATGATAATTATTGATGTGTGTTTCAATTGCTTCTGTTAACCAACGGCTGATTCGTTTGCAAGTAAAACCCATTAATAATTTGGACTACACGCCTGGCGCGCATGTGACGTCACGTACGTAATGCATTATAGTCTCTTACTAAGCCCACATAAAACCTAACGTCACGTTTGATTCACATCAAAAACAGGTGGTCTGCCGAAGCCGCATCAAATATTTCTTATTAACCGCTATCATATATGAATTTCAGAGCACTTGTCGAATGGAATCAGAATTTAGCTTGACTCACTCCATTCACTCCCATTCAAATATTTTGCGAGCTAAGCACCCATGGACCAGAAGTAGAAGGGTGTGACTTTGCCTCCCTGTCTTCTGTAGTCGTCATCGTCGTTGATAAATCACTCGTACAACAGAATGTTAAGTACAGAATTGCAAAAATGGTAAACAATGGAAAAGACGTATAGCTTTAATGATATTAAAAACAATAACAGCACGGAAAGCCATGACTATCTCACTTTTTTTTTTACTTTTGCGTGTGTCGTTGTTGACCAATAGCTGAACAAGCTTTGTTGACAGCTTTTGGTCCACTTACTAAAATGTACAGTGTGAAAGCGAACTGCACCAAAATTAAAAAAAAATTTAAAAAAAACTTTGGTTTGGACCAAAGCAAGTGAACTATCAAACTTTCCTGGTCTGGATACACCTTAAGAGGTGACTGAGATCATGTGGGATTAGAAGATGCTTCTTGTGGTTTGGGGCCTGAACCTCAAACTTTTCTATATTTATTTTTTTAATGCAACAATTCTATTAGCTTAACCATTGGTTTAAATTAGGGGGGTATATTTTGTGTAAAATCAAATATCACATTGCGATTGATTGTAGATCTGTGATTATGGGTTTTGTTCACAATGAGAGAAGTGTTGAACTCATTGATATTATTTGGAAAATGTCATATTCATAAATGGACAATGTTGAAACTGTCCCCCAATTTGTATGGACTCCTGGCTGAAATTGGACAATCTATTTATACTATTAAGTTGTTGTAAAACAGTCAACTGATATGATTTTTTCATGAATTTGTGTGACTCCCTTTGTATGTAATTTTTTTTGGGTTTGTATTATATGTTGATATTGTTGTTGTTTCATGTGGCCTTCTCAACTGTATGTTTGATCTTTGTTATATGCTATTTTTGAGATAAAGCTTTAATGATCCGGTTTCCTCAAAATGTACAACTTATTTTACACTGGTTTTTAGCTTATGTTTTATGTGTTATATTTTCATTCCAGCAATTCTCACGTTTTAATGATTTTGCCTCCCACACTGACTTCCCCCCTTTCATTTTCAGCTTGTATGCAGCTGGTGTTCCCTCAAGAGTTAGTGCGTCCAGACACTGTTGAGGCACGCTGTTGTGCCCTAAATAAACTAAGACAAACGAGACATGTTTAAATTACATGCTTCAAAATTAACCCTGTGGCTTACCACAGTTTGGGCAGTACGCTGGTAGGCACGGGCTGGCATTGACATTTATTTCTGTGCTCCCACTTGCCTGTCATGTCCCTTTCTCTCAGAACAGGTGTCTAATTAGAGAAGACCAGGGTGGGGTTCAAGCTGAGGGCTATCAAATGAAAAACCACCACCTCTGAACAGCAAGGCAGGGCGTTACTGTGGTTCCTGTGGTAATATTAGTGCTTGCTCTGTGTATTTCATACTTTGGGTAAACGTAGACAAAATTGTCACAATCTAAACATATAATAGCCGCTAATATTTCATCATATCATATAATGCATTCTGTCTGTGCAGGTTTATAAATATCTACGTATGCTGAACCCTGCAAAATTTTATAACAACACCATATGTGAAGCTTTAAGCCAAGACGTACTGTATATGCACTTGCTGGATCTTAAAGTTGGACGCATGACATCACTCTGGAAGATACGTTCCCACAGTGAATATTTCAGAGGAGCCCATTTAACAGGCTTTGCTGTAAACATGCATCTGAGTCTCAACACCAGCTCATAAAAACCATTTAAGCATGCATACGGAATAGCACAGTATAAAGATAAAAGAGATTGTGTATGATGCTGTGCCAAAAGAGAGCTGATGGAGCACAGACTGATTAACTAACATTAGATCAGGAGGGCATGTAAATCCACTGGACGTCTTCATAATTAAAGATTCCAGCCTGCACACATAGTAAACTCTCTGCCTTTGAGGGAATCAAGAAAATATTTCACTGTTCGTTAAAATTGCTAAAGCTGTTACTAAGTGTGAATCAGCAGCCAGTTGCCACATAAATTACTGTAAAACTGCATAATAACAAAAACAGACAGACTGGATGAATTAAACTGTGTTGGTAGAAGGCCAAACATATGAATGCATTTGCTTCAAAAGACAGATTTTGGAGCTAAATACATCATGCAAAGACCTGAATATAAGGAAAAGGAAATCATAAGTAGTCCAAAGTATTACTGCAGTATTATAACAATAATAGTAATAGTTCATGCTGGCAGTGACAGCTTTAAAAATTATGATGGAAAGCTAGAGCTAACTGGATGCCAAACATTTAAACTCTGGTATTAAAAAATGCATTAAAATACCCAAAGGTAGTAAACTGGAGCTGAGTCTGTGCTTTTTACTGTCCCAGAGCTTATTCCAGTGCAGATCCATACACACCCTTTACACTGGAGATTAGACAGGCCATTAAAAAGATGTTGCCATCACAACACACTGCCGTCAGCAGAACACAGCACCTTTACTCGTTTAATAGTTCCTTACAGTCATAGTGTAGTTTTCCAGGTTGGTTGGTATTTTATTGGAATATTTGCCCATCTGGGATTTGAATGAGCTTTGTGTGCAATGTAGAGGAAATTATGTTTAGTGACAGAGGAGCAGTTTGAAGGGGAAGCATGAGGAAAGATGGGCGACAGAAGTTTTTTTTTCACTTACACAAAGACCCTTTTGACCCAGCCGGCTCCAGACGAATACATGGAGCATGTCTTTATATAGATACAAGCCCTGTGTACCCACACTGCATCCACCGCACGTTTCCTCTCACACCCTTCTACCACCGCCGTCCTTTTAGGCCGGCACACACACTCGAAGGAGCTCACCATTCATAGGAACCGCTTTCCTGCCAAAAGCTCCTTCTCCAGACAGACAGCTGTTGCTATAGCAACAGCGTCTCACACTCACATGTGTGGGATCAAAGGTTAAGGTTCATGGGTGGTGCTTGGTGGGATCAATAGTGCTCTGTGTGTCATCATACAGACTTCCAGTAATCCAAAGCTACGGAGGGTCATGCAAAAAACTGACAGGGGTGAAAGCAGCTCTCTTTTCAGTAAAATTGGTTTTTCACTACTAGAGACTAGGAAAGTCTATGCAATATGTATTTACTGATCATATCTGTGACAAATACGCAGTAGGACATTATTAGAAAGTATCTGTAGTTGCATTCTAATATTCTGTGAGTATATTCATTTGTTTTTCCATCTTTGTATCATTTTCCTTTTTCCTCATCCTTCCTTTTCAACGTAGAATACATATGTGGACATGTTACACCAACATAATATATAATGACATTTCTTAAAGATCCAAAATAACTTCGAAAAAAAAATACTGAAATGTGCACAATAGTTGTACGATGTTTTTCTTCTTAGACAATCCAAACATTAAAAAGTAGCATTTAACTTGTTTCAACAGTACTTTTTATTTATTTCAGCAGCACTGAAATAAATAACTTTAAACATGTGGTATTATCATTGATTTGATTTGATTTGTTTTTTTATTTTTTTGATTTGTTTATTTTGAGCAGGGGTCTCCAACCTGTTCCACAAAAGGCCGGTGTGGCTGCAGGTTTTTGTTCCAACCAACCAAGAGTTCACAGTTTGACCAATTAACTCTCTGAAGACTGAGATCAGTTGATTAATTGATTGACATCTGATGTGTTGCTGTTTGGTTGGAGCAAAAACCTGCAGCCACACCGGCCCTTTGTGGAACAGGTTGGAGACCCCTGATTTTGAGCATTCACATAATATAATCATAATATTATATTTTCGATTTATTTGTTTATTGGTATTCACTGTGATTGCAATGTCTTTAACACACACACATTGATGAAAATGCAATTCAGGAAGTTGTGATACATGTATGTATGTATGTTAATGTTCTATGGGTATTTGTACAAGTCAAGTACTATAAAATTCACCTTTACTGTCATTCAATGTTTTTATTTAAAGCAGACCTATTATACTCAGTTTTAACTATCATTATGTGAGTTTTGAGCACCTACAGAGTAGCTTTGAATGATTTCCAGCTCAAAAAACTCGATAGTTATCTCATAAAAGCATTCACAAGAATCCTGATTCAAGCTGATTCCTGCCTCTGCCTTTTTTTTTTTGCGGAAAACAGTTGATATTTTCATTCACAGTTGAAAAAACAATGGACCGTTTTGGGAGTCATCTTCTTTCTTCTTCTTCTTCTTCAGGTTGGAAACGTAACTCTCGGGAAAGTTTGAATTATATACCGAGTGGGCATGTTTTGGGGCTGGTTCCACGCTGTTGGAGGATTCATCCCAATTGGACGCTTCAACCTGACGTCAGGTTTTGTACACATCTTATGAACATCTCGCAATGAGCTGTTTATAGTGGCAGGAAACAACGTTGCAGGATTACAGCATAAACACTATAGCTCATGTTTTGTAACTTTGCTGAGGTTTGTAGTCGATATCCAACATTATAACATTGTATGTACGTAGAAAAACATGGATCGGCAAAATAGGTCTCCTTTAATTCTAATACACTCAAAGCAGTGGTGCTTTCACATAAATTGCAGCCACTCCACTGATCAAGAAGGCTGGAAGGAGACCTAACCTAGCATACCTGCTTTTGAAACCAGATTACATGAAGGAATTCTGTGACTTGGAAATAACCTAACAAACTGTGAGGAAAAAATGGAACCCACTGACCCACCTAAAATCCTTGCATGTGTTTATAAATAAGTAACAATTTTTTTATATATATATTTCTTGTATTTTTGGATTGTAGAGGCCCATCACATAAAGTCAAGTAAAGTTGGCCTGAACTGAACTTGTAAACCTGCAGGCAGTGTTTACAGATTCTGACTATGATAACGCTTATAACCAAATAATTCTGTGTAATTTTTAAACCTGATCACTATGGTATGAATTTGGATTTAGAGTTAATTATCTCCATGTTTAACCCATGAAATCAATTTACCAAATTGAATCCACATTCTTATCAAGCTGAAGGGAAACAGTTTAGCCCACATGTGTTTGTATGTGGAAGCTTGCAAAAGTGTGTATATGCATCTCAGTGTTAGCACACACATAAACACACATGGCAAAGGCAATTAAACTTGATAAATGGCGTTGTTTACAAGAAAGCTCCATAATCTGTCTCACTCTTTATATAGGCAGGCCATAAACACAGCCACATATGTCTGCTACGCAGCGTCAGATTAGTGCTGTAGCGTGTATACACTTGTTTGTGAGCACATATTTGTAGTTGTGTATGCATCAAACAAAATGACTTTGAGGTCAGAGTCAGACACTGGCGGAATGTTTGCAAGTGACCCTTGTTAACGCTGCATCAAAACCGATGCCCTTTACAAGTGCTTTTTTATTGAAGAGGCTTGTTTTCATTGTTTGCTCTTTGCAAACCAATCACTTCCACTGACAATGCCACAGGCAGTTCAACAGCTGGTTTGCTAGGGCTGACAAAGACCATGTCTAAGCCACCAAGATGTAAATCAGCTCGGGGTGACTGGTAGATACATACTGCTGATGGATGAGGTTTGAGACAGACATAGACGTAGTCATGGTTGATCCTAAAAATCTGTCTGGAAAATAACTCATGTCAGTATGATACCTCGTTGATAATTTTTATGGCTTTCTAGTCATATTAAGAGACTGTGGTTAAAGTTAAATATGTGCTTATTCTGAAGAAAAACTGTGTCTTTGTTAACAAATATAGTTTCTTGGTTTGACCAAGTTCAGAAAATTTTAGGCTCAATTAAAGTTTATTCTGGTTAAGTCTGATTTGAATCATAACAAATCCACCTAACAGGGAGTAATGTTGTGGAACTGCTCCTATGGACAAGACGGGAGGTGCTGCAAAGGTTTAAATAGCTTTAATTAGAGCCAGACAAAGACCTCCTTATGCATCTATAGTGGTAGGGGATCGCACGACTTTAGCTTAAGGGGCTCTCTGAAACACACAGACATACACTGTAACTACTTATTACATACAACCCCGAGCATCCAAATGTTTGAACGTATGTGGCAAAAACTCATTGAGAATTCTTGAAAGAACATCTATGAGGAAGACTATATCTATTTAACTGCCTTTGAGAAAGAGGCCTTTCATTAGTCCAAAATGGGATTCCTATGAGGTGTCGGCACAGCCTGCTGCAACAGCTCACTCAGGAGAAGAAAGTCCAGCCAAGCCATGTGTTCTCTGTCTGTTTACAGTGCTTTTATTAGGCATCCTGTGGCACAGGCAACCTTTTGAAAGGCAGTCTTTTTAGGAGCTTTCCTGTTTATGCTTAGGGGTGGGAGGTCAGCACTTGCAAGCTCATGCTGAATATGGTCTATCTGCCTGCATAGGAAAACTTTGTGCATGCGTATGAGTGAGAGGGGTGTGTGTATGTCAGCTGGGGGGCAGGAAGGATTTCAAGTGATGTGTGAGTCTGGGTTGCAGGTTATTATTGTAAGAGCAGAAAATGCACCATGGAATACCATGGAACACACAGATACAGTCCTCTCTGACCTTCTCTCTTCGTTTGTTTGTTTGCTTGAGTGCTTTTCTGAGTCACTCCTGCGTTTATTACTGTGCTTTCAGTCAACATGTACTGTATGTCAACAGTGGCAAAACTGTCACAACAAACACACACACACAGGAACACAAGAATAAAGTAAAAGCTTACACAAAAAATACAGATTGAAATGTGTCTTTAAAAAAACATATAAAAATGTTTACAGTAATCACAGATTAAAGGTGTCATTCCTCTGAAAACCACTTTTCCACGCTCCTTTTGGAATCTGATGGGTCACCCTGAGTTACCAACACATGCTGCATTTGAAAGTGGTTTGTCACCTCCACTGGCTATATTTACCATTCACAGAAAACAACACAGAGAAACGAGTGACTCAGAAAAAGCCTGTCCACATTACGCAATGTGGACATTGGCATCTCTCATGTGGGGTTAAGCCCACCCACAGAATGCAGGTAACACTCACCCCGGCCCGTACCCCATTGCAGCGACTCTGAAAAAGCATTAGCATCTACAAGAGAAGATGGCGCCACAGTAGCTGCTGCACAAACTTGAAAAAAAAATGGCAGAGCAAACTGGTTCATGTGCTCTCTTTGGAAATAAAGCATAATTTTTTTCCTGCAAGTTTTCAAAAACAGCGATGGCACAAAACCTAGCTGAATGCTACTCTCAGATGGTAAACACACATAGAGCGAGAGGGGAGGGGGGAGTGTTCCTTCATGCACTCATTCTCTGAGCCAATCAGAGATGCCTCATTACCGTATCAGGAAGTACCGGTAAACTCTGTTGTTCGACGTTAAGTCATCTTTCTACCCTCCAAAAACAGCTTGAAAGAAAGCAATCCAGATGTTTGTTTTTTTTTTATATAAACAATGCACAATGCATTCAATAACAATGGTGAACACAGTAATATTAAAATGATGGAATGACACCTTTAAAATGAGACAGCTGTAGATGGAGGTGTGTAAGTTTAACCATGCAGAAGTAGCTCACACTCACCCGAGGACCCCTTTTGCCTGGCAGCCCTGCCTTCCCTGGAGGTCCTGGCAGTCCCTGGAGGAAAACAGAGGCATCCCTGAGTCCATTGGTGCTTTACCACATATTGGTTAATAGCACATAGACAAAGTCAGTCAATAACTAAGCAATCTCTCTTATCAAAATCTGTTAAAACATCATTTATGTACTTCTAAAGTAAATCCCCACCTTGTCCACAGACAGGCTGCACAGTAGCTGTAGAGTAAAAAGTGACACCTTTTTCCCTCTGAAGTAATTCCATCTCCAAGTGATGAAAGGTCAACCTTATCCATCAGGAGGTTCTGTGCTTGTGTGGCAGGAAACCGTAGAAACTCTAGAAATAACAGGTCATTTCCTGCACCACTCAATGCCCCAGTGTGGTTTTATCAAGCTCAGGCTCACTCGTTTTCTTTTAATCAAAAAAGGGGAAAAGAAGAAGTGAGGAAAAACAGAGGTCTTGTAGCTAACCGAACACTACAGGGCTCTGGTTTTCTCATATGCAGCATTTTTCTAAACGTTTGTCCACTGTAAAATGCACTCGAGCATCTTAAATTATGCCGTTTAAAAATGCCTTTTTTACTGGATCTTTACATATGATAAATTAGCTAAAAAAGCAGCTGCCATACTATAAAGCACCCAGTTACTGATGTGTGAATGTTGTACCCTTTCTATAGTTTCCTCATCTCAATTTTCACAAGGCTGTTAACTTTAAGAGACAAGGCACAACTTCAAAACAATGGATACACTCATCCGTCTTAGTGTAAAGGTTATTACACGACCCCTACAGCGCATATAGCATGTCTGTCTTCAATGTGGTTTATATCTTGCTCTGAAGATTATAATTAACCCCCTGCCATCTCTCCATCTTACCATCTTCCAGAATGACCTCCAGGGTTGAGACCACCCCCATTGTTACAGGTGGTGTGCTCGATGGTGGCCTTATGGACCTGTCAACATCAACACACACCTCTGTCTATCTTCACACGTCTACCCCCTGCTTCAACAATCCTTCTTGTTGATCTGTTTGTTTATTACCTCCGCCAAGGAGGTTATGTTTTAGCCGGCATTTATCTGTTTGTCTGTGTTCAAGATAACTCGAAAACTTATGGACGGATTTTGATGAAATTTTCAGGATAGGTTGGAAATGTGAACAGGAAGAACTGATTTCCTTTTTTGGGGTGATCAGGGTGGGGTCTACCTTGGTGGAGGTCTGCACTCTCAGAGTGCTTTTCTAGTTCCTATAGTTCTTTTCCTCCTCACCCCTGTCCATCCTTACATCATGACTCTGATGTATGGATCTCAACTCTGTATTTGTAACAGGACTTTACAAAGTATTCCATCACATTAATAGGCTATTAACTACTCAAAACAGCTGGAGTATATTTTTCATAAAAATGTGAAAATGATCTACCAATCTTTCATTTTTATTAATTAAAATTTTATGTCTGTAAAGTTTTCCAAGTGTGACACCATCCAAGGATTTATTAGAGGTAGCAGCAGCTTGCAGATATAATCAGTGAAACTGAAAACAGGAGCCAAGATATGCATGAAATTTCAGATGTCAATTAAATTTAAAGTCAAAGCCAATATAACTTCATCCAATTAAAATACCAAATCACACAATTGCTGAATATATTAGATAAAATTCAGGAGCACAATCAAATTAAAGTCTATGGTGAATGCCAAGATGAAGTGAAATTGAAAAGAAAGTAATTTTTACATTGGCAGTAGAACCATGGTTAATTCAGGGGACGGGCTGTGCCATATCTGTGCTCCTGTCTTTCATGTATAACACCTACATGTGGAAACAATCGCGTTTACGAGTTTGTTGTGTCTTTCAGAAGATGACCCCTTCTGATTTAGGACGTTGGAGCAATGAAAGACAAGCCATCAGCCAAAAGCTGAATGAATGCTGCACTTTTTACGTGCAAGAACGAAGGTGTGTGCACAAAACTTGAGAGGAGGGGAAAGAATTCAAAGTATTTTGCCAAAGAACCATGACTGGGCTCATCTGGAATCCTGCAGCTCACTACATGATAAGAAAATGAAAGACATATGCACAATCTCTGATATAATCTCACAATCCATAATTTAACTATGACTGAAACATGTGAGACTATTCAAGGAGTGCATTTAAGCCTCAGACTAAATACCCATCCAAACAGAGTCAGCTTTAGGTGTGCGTATCCAGCATACACCGCATGACATGACACATAAAACAAGTCTTTATTTTGGTTGGCCTTAAAATTGCATGAGTAGGTGTAAATCCTGCAGTATAGTCCATAAATGAACAGCCAAGTATGGTGGAGAAGGCATTATAGAAGTCAATTAGACAGTTCTAGACACAAAGACCTGTAATCTACCTACTACAACAAATTAAAGCGTCACTACAAATAAACACTGGGCCTGCTAAAACTTGACACTAAAATGATGTTTAGAGAATGAAGTCACATTAACAGAATTACTCCAAATGAAGCTACACATATGTTGAATAGGCCTCTTTATCTAATTCAGGCCCCAAGTGAAGGTATGGAAAAATCTGCTGCTATCCTCCAATCATAAAACAACTTCCATAGGTATGTTTCTTATACCAAATTAATATAGTTCTCTGATGACCTCTCTTCACAATTTAAATAATAATAAACCTATAAATAGACATACTTTGATGTTAGGCACTAAAATGGACAAAGTGGGCCTATCTTCTTCATTCTCTAAGCAGGACAGATCATAAGTACCTATGTGGCTGCGCGAGAAAGTTGAATGACTGTGTTTACTGACTGCTGTGACCTCTGACCCTGCTTTGAAAGAGGGCCATATGACCTCCACTATTCTATATGATGGAGGAATCTGGTGCAGAGACGACAAGGCGTCAGACCTGACACGTCACACCCAGCCTGCAGGCTTCTGTGCACAGAAGAGGGAGGCAAGACGGAGGAAAAAAGAGGATTTCTAACCGGTGTGGGAAAAGAGATAGTGGCATATTAGCCTACATATCTCGGTTGGTTCACATCCAACCCTGCAGCCTTGGAAACAAAGCTGGTCTTTTACCTAGGGCAAAGACCAGTACACGTCAGGATGTCCCCAATGATTTACTTTAACCACTTTACTAAACTCAAACATTAATTCCTGCACTCATCCCTGCATTATAACCAGTGAACAGATTTTTTGCTGACTGTGATGTAGCTTTACTGTTATTACATTAAATCCTTACTTTCAGTCTGGGGGTTAGTGTGACTTTACAACCTGGTCGAGCTACTGAGACATCCAAACCATATGTGACAGCTAGAACTTTATCTGTTCTAGCTGTCATCTCCACCAGCATGTAGACTAACAATCCTAAAAGCTAACAGTTCAAGTAGTTCTTACCCTCAGGCCTTGGTCTCCTTTCTGTCCTTGGGGTCCAGCCAGCAGAGAGAACTGAGTTGGTGCCACATCCCAGCTTTGGTAGCCATCAGTGGCAGGTGGCGTTACTGGGTTGTATGAAGGTTTGGTAGGCCTTGGAGTGACTGAGACCTTGGTTTTGGTTGGTTTTGTTGGCTTGGTGACCTGTTTGGACACTGGTTTTACAGTTTTAGCATTGGCAGTTTTAGAAATTGTTGATTTTGATGGACTGACTTTGGATAATGTTGGTTTTGAAGGTGCAGGTTTGGCAGAATTTACTTTGGGTATTGTGGGTTTGGACGGAGTGGCTTTTGACGTTGTAACTTTTGGCTTTGGAGAAGTCTTCTTTGTGGTGGTGGGTTGTGGTTTCTTTGGCACTGCGCCTTGGTCTGATAGGGTAGAATCAGACTTTGTCTTGGGAGGTTTGGTATTGGCAATAGTTGGAACAGTAGGTTTTTTCTTGTTGTCTGGTGCTAAAGACTTTTTAGGGCTACTTTGCACAGTGGGCTTTGGGGGACTGGGTTTAGAGGTTTTATTTGAAGCCTTAGGTGTAGAAGGTCTTGGGGTTGGGGATTTTGTAGGTGGTGATCTTGTCCTAAGTGGTACTGTGACAGTTTCAGTCGTGGCCTTGGGTGGTGGTGAAACCAATCTAGGCTGGACTGTGACTGGCATCACAGTTCCAAACAGGGGTGTAGGAATGGGTTTAATTGTTTGGGAGGGGGCCACATATCTAACAGCAGAGGCAGCAGCGGCAACACTCCTGGCCAGGCTCAGCCCCTTAGGGCTCCGAGACGTTTCCAGGCCACTGCGTTTAGGGGTAGCAGCGGTAGCTGTGATGTTTGTGTCTCGTGGTAAGATTGGCAGCAAAGGAGAGAGGTTAGGCCTGAAAGTGTCTGCTTCCCTGCACTGTTTCTTAATGTACCTGCAGTAGTTGTGAGCTGCCTGTGCAGAAGGGACCAGGTCAAACTGGCAGATGGCTCCTTCAAAGTGTGTTGAGGCCTGCTGCTGGCTTGTCCGCCCCAGCAGAAAGGAGCCCTGGAGCTCTGGAGCCAGTCCCTCCTCACTGTCCCACCCAAAGTCTGCATGAACACTCTGCTCTCCGCAGGAGGCATATAGAGTCACTCTCTGTCCATTAATTCCCACTGACAGCTGGTGCCACTGGCCATCATGGGGATCATAAGGCAGTGCCACAGAGGTGTTTGGTCCAGTATGAAGGACCAGTTTTCCCGGCACAAGTTGAAGACCAAGAAGAAGTTTCTTTCGACCTGAGAGCAGGGTGAAGAGGAAGGCACTGTTAACGCGGTGTGAGCGCACACTCAGGACCAGTGCCAGATTGGGCCAGATGGCCGCTGGGAAAACTGAGTGCAGTGGAGATTCGATGTGAGCTCGCTGGTTGAGGATGATCCCCGATCTGAAAGGAATGATGCCTGCTGGCACCGTGCGTGACAGCTTCTCTCCCTTAAGCCCCAACTTTTGGAGGATGTCCACATCTGAATAGAAGAGAGACAGGTGTTAGAGCTAAAAAAATATTTAGATGTGTTAACAAAATCAGTGCAGTTATGCAAGCATGAAATGTGTGAGAGAAAATGAAAGATTTTATCAAGCTGCTAATTGACAACCACTTACTTGTCCTCTGTCTTCCAACTAGATTTAAGGAATCTGAACCGGACAGGTTCCATGGTTATAGGAGTGATGACAAGTGAAATATGTGGCTTCATTCACAGAATTCAGCAAATACAACTTAAAATATCAGGTAAAGTTTATTTTCAAAAGGTGAAGCATCTCTTGACGGCATATAAGGTCAGCTGTGACCAATGAATCCCACATTAAATATTTGAATCAAGTTTTATTTTATATCCTCAAACTTTTATGAACAAAACACTAATTCATCTATTACATGTGGAAGTAACACATTTGAATTAAACCACTACTACTTTGTTTACATGGTAACATTAATATGGAGCAAAATGAATGAGATCAATGGGAACAAACAAGGAAAACTGTTAGCCATTTTGACATTATTAATAGGATGCAGATGAGTAATTCTTGAGAAATGGTTCTTTTGTTAAAAAGTGATGTGTTGAGATATTTTTACTTTTCTCTCCAGTGGCAGTTGGATTGAGTACACTGGTTTAAGAGCCAAATTTCCAGTAACTTTCCAGCAGAATAATATATACGCAGTGTTAACACACATTACAGAGATGGCAGCATCACAATCATACATCATGTCAGGCTGGTCTTTACGCCAACACAGAACAGCAGCTCACAAAGCTCAAACACTGTGGGATGAATAGATGGGAAAATAAAATTTTAAAGCAAAACTGGACTTACTACAATAAACTCATTGGGTTTTGAGGTCAGAAAACTGCTCTCAGAGGTTCACTGGAGAATCTTAAGCCAAAACAAATGGCTATGTATAGGTCCTGACAGACAGACCGGCTGGTGTAATGGAGTAGTGACCTTGGTGGTTTCCCTCATGTTCTCTGCGAGTGAAGGTGCTGTAAATAGGTGCTGAGGTGGCGTTTACTTTATATATCAGTGGTTCTTAACCTCATGGTGCTGTACATTACCACAAGTTGCGGTGTGATCATTTTTGGATGGTAAATAACATGTACTATGCTGTAATGTATGCTGGACATAATTTTAAATAGAACTCAGATAAATAATGTAATGCAGTATCTGTATTTATACAATATGTCGCTGGGAGTTACTTTTTGTAAAAAGAAACATCACAGCAAGTGGAGGAGACTGTGAGGCGAAAGCACCAGGAATGCACAATCAGGTTAAAGACCCTAATCCTTTCTGATAAACATTTGGCTTACTTATTCTGCTACAAGGCTAATGGATGCTGTGTGAACTCCGGCAGCAGGAACACACTTTCTAAATGTGCACTTGGTGACACATTTGAAATACCTCCACACCACATGTACAGTAGCAGTTATGACTAATTTCTATATGATCTGTAAGACATTGCTTCTTTGTTGTAATAGGCTCCACTCTGCTCTCCGCATCAGCAGAGACAGTTTGGACTTTCAGAACATGACCACAGTAACCATGAGTGAGCCCAGCATCTCCCTGCCTGGAGGCAGAGCACAGTTTCCAGCATTCAAGCCAACGTTGACTCTCTCTCTTTAAAAATTCAGTTTCGCCTGTCCCAGCACTCATTCACTGTATGACCTGTGATCTGGGACCCAGGCCCCTCACCATCTGTATTGTTTCTGGTCTCTCTATGACCTGTGGTCATTGGGCCATGTCTAATGGGGACATGTGTATAGAAGGCCTGCTTGTGAGCTCATAGAAAAAGGGGCTAGCAATGTTGATGAGATGACAGGAATTGGAAAAGATAAAGGGAAAGACAACTGGGATGTCCAAACAGTTGCTGTCTGTTTAAGTAGTTGAGAACAAGGCCTTTAATGTGATGCACTTGTTTAGATCCTACAAGGGTTGCCTCATTAGACCTTTGAATTGGGTCTTGTACTTTGGGCAGATATGACTGCATTATATCATTATAAAAGGTATTTTTTTCATTTCTATTCACACTGATACACATCATCTAAGAAAAGAAAAAAAGTGTTAACAAAATGTGTATCTGGAGTTTTATGTGAAACACAATCTTCATTAAAAGTGGCGTCTGGAAATGCTACTAGGATTTAACAGACAATGATATCTAATTTGAAAATTCATCAAACATCATACTCACACACATCTAAAAGAACCATATGTTTTTTTCATTGCAAAAGACAGGTAAGCCAATTTTAGACTTATGGCCTGTTCTTTATAGCCCCCCCCCTTTTTTTCTGTTTAGGACTGTAAGACTCTCCCCTGCCTTGAAGCATTAGGGCTTTATAAAATCATCTGAGGAAACAAGACCCGATTGGTATATAGCTCACCCTACAGTGAATTCTCATTCTGTGTGGTCTTTTCTGTAGTAAAGGACAGCAGCACTTGGCAGTGAAGCAGAGGGTTTTTACATGTATTACTTCTGTAGACTTCTGTCTCCAAACTTTTATATTTAAACACAAGTTGTAGTATAATGAAGCATCCATTAGCCATGTGTTTTTATATATACAACATATTGTATAGACAGCGAAAACAGTCTTATGTTTAACACATGGCTGGAGTTTGCAGCCTAAGTCTGTGCCAACTCACTCAAGTAGGACAGAGAGAAAGTCCAAGGCTCTTCACTCTGTAATGTTATCCCTTGTCAAGGATGAAGTCACTGATTCATTTGAACACACTCAAAGGATCTCTCCTTTCCTGGTCTGACTTGTCTACAGTGGGCCATTTGTGATACTTCTGAATGGAAAATGATCCTTTCAGCAATACATCACATGGGAGAAATGAAACAGGGGAAATGAAAGATTACATTACACATGTATAAACATAAAAAAATGAATTAGAACTAATTTAACTATACAAATATATATGTGTTTGTTGTTTCACATGTGTAGAAAATATAATACAATTCTTTATCTTTTGTAGTTACCTGTCAAAACAAAAAATACCATAAAAATAATTCATATTACTGAGCTGAATATCACTGATATTACTGAGCTTGAATCTCAACACTTATTTAGGTGACATAGACTTGGACCCTTGCAAGTACATCTGTCTGCAAAATGATCTGCTGTTATAATTGCCAAGTACTCATTACTGTTTTTACTCCTCTGCTAATATTGCACATGCCACTAAGTTTACCTCATCAGTGAATAATGCTGATACTCTAGCATCATCTCTAACATATTCTATTTGTTACTTGTATTTCTAGTAATATTTTGCTTGTTTCCTTTGTGTCCTATTACTGCATTCTCAGCATTTCGCACTCATAATAGAAACATAAAAAAATGTTGATGCCCATAGTAGCCACAAAAGTGAACTGATTTTGATGAGGCTTAATTCCTAAAAAGCAAGTTTTACTCTTGGTTTGATCTTATGAATAACTGCTATTATATGTTTTTATTCATTACCTTGACTTAGATGTTCTTAGGTGTTTCTTTGAAATATTTTTAGGTATGCATACGTGCATTTTCACTATCAAAATTTCAGGGCAGAGGTAAGATGTCAATCTAAAAAAAATCTCACTATAGGTCGAGCTATAATTTCCAATAAAATTGAAGAGACCGGCTTGCTGTCTGCCATTGGCCCAGATGATCCTATGGTTTCCACTACATCTTAACAGGATGATAAATGATTACATGTGATGCTATACGTCTGGTAAACAGGTGTCATGTTGGAAAAATCTGCCTTTTAGAAAAATAAGTAATATCTATCAAGCATCTTGCAGTAATAGAATCGCCTATTTCAGACAGAATCCCATCATTTACCTTTATATCATATGTCCATAGCTATTTCTAAAAAAAAAGTGTGAGAGCCACTCTGTTATGTAGATGTAGTTGTCAGTGGACACTTAGTTGATCATTGTAATATCAAGGATGTCAGGGAGATGCATTGCATTTTTGTTAATAAACACATATTATATTACTTTAAAAGTAAGGCGTTGTAGTGAACTTCTGAGCAGCACAGTCATGTTACCATTGAATCAAGTGAAAGCCAAAAATCACAGAGGGTGACTAAATTTTCTGTAATGGTCAGCTTTAAATCTGATCTGATCACTCCCTTGCTGACTCTGCTGACTTTCTCAACACACATTGTCATGGCAACGTTCGGCCCAAGTCTCAGAGCAATGTATTTATGTGCTTGGGCTCTTACCAAACAGGCAACAAGAAACTCCAAATTCTCCCCTCTGCTCCAATAATTTTTCGTTTTTATTAAACTGTTAAATGTGCAGTGAGGAAAGCAAGAGGTGAAAAGAGTTTATATGTGTTTAATGAAGATGAGTGGAGGTGAAGGGATATTGTGTCTTACCTTCAGAGTGTACTTGTGTAAGTCCCAGGTAACAAGTACAATATAAAACGGTACAGAGCAATAGGGCTCTCCTGGGGAAAGAGAAGAGAGGATATTAAACAGAGATAATTGCTAATATTTAAGTAATGATTTGTCTTAATGATTCAATAATATATGGTATGCATTAATGAAGGCAAAACCTATGTTGTTAAACAATGCAGTGCTACTTTTTCAATACCCCATAAAACCATACAAAGGGCTTAAAATAGCAGATTTGATATCCAAAAAAATCCTACAGCATAAGAACAACAATTACTTGTAGCTGTTGAGTTTTGCTGTAATTAGAGGTTTACATCAACCTAACAGACCCAAAGACTTTGCAACTACTACTGTGTGAATGAAAAATGGGAACCGACTTCTGCAAAAACACTTTTAACTCAAAGCTATGAAGAGCACCTATCATCAACACACACACATATACATACACACACAGCTTCAAATTGTGGTTTGTAGGACAGAAATACTGTAGTAGACCTATCTGTCAGCGGTTCTACCCAAGCCAATATATGCACAGTGTGACACACAAGGAGAACAAAATATCATGGTCTCTCTCAACGCCTTCACCCCATCCAGGTGTGCAGCAGAACTGAGGAGACTGATTGGCAAGGGGACTGGGAAGCTCAGTGGGGGACCAGGATCTGGTGACAGGAAGGGGAGCCACTGTTTACCGCTGGAGGTCATCCAGACACACATGGTCTCACACACACACACTCTCACATACTGGAGGAGGAAATGTGTATAGCAGCTGTAGCTCGAGGCAAGCAAGTAGGTAGAGGCCTCCAAACACATAACTGGTGGAAAAACTAAGTTTTGTACAAACATATTATGTAAAGATGTGAATAAATATGTGAACAAAGGGTTCTTCATTCTTTTTTAGCATTTTGTTTTAGAATGTAGTCATTAATTGTGACCCACTCTTCTGGCCAATGGGTCATTTATGTAGCTGGGAGGAGAACTTGGCTCTAATAGGATCAAATGGTTAAGGTTCTTTCCACACCTTAATGTCTGACCAAGGTTCATTACTGGTATACATTTGGTCTTTTTCGTTTTGCTTTTGCAGTTCAGTTTTGTTAGTGGGTTAAACAACTTTGCATGATGTATCTGTGTACTATCTCCATCATCTATATGTGCAAAATTTGCTGTACTTAACAATCAGTGATTTATAAATAGGTATGAGTCCAACATGAATGTGTTGTTAATTCAGCATCATTTGATTTCAGGTAGCATCACGTATCTTGTGAAGCATCCGAAAAATTATTTTTATACAGCAAATTCAGAAATCCTCATTCCTCAGTTTATTTTGGATCAAGACCATGCCTTTTACTCAGACCAAAGAACCACTGTTTGTCCAACACTGGGGTCTAAGGCAGGTTTCACATCTGCAAATTAGGGTTGGCTAAAACTGAAAAGTCAGAAAGTATGCAGTAAATGAAAAGAGTGTGAAAACAACGCAGATGTAAATCCTCTCCAGCTGCTACCAGATTGAAAGATAGGTTCATTTCCAGCAGTTTCTATAGAGGATCAGTGTAGTAGGTTTGGACTGATATCAACAGATTAATCAGACATCCATCATCATTATATATCGCTTTTAAAAACCACTATTATTTCACCTTTAATCGATTGTGCACATAAGTGTACATTTGTGCCTTCATGGATTTCATTTCCTCACTTTCTGTTCTTAGTTGCTGCACAATCAACTCCACTCACAGCTGGCAGTTGTTACTCAGGATCCAAAATGTGTGTGTGAATGAATGAGTGTGTATCTTCCAGGCTCCCAGCTGGTCACAATCTCAAAGTGTCTTATCAGTTGAACAGAGATCTGTTTTCTGAAAATGAGTCATCAATGTTGAGCTTTTGACTGCAGCATAAAATGACTCTTTTTCTACCCCTCAGGCTGTTTACATCTGTGGAAACTCAACCAGGTTTCCTTGGAAACACTGCTGTTTTCTTTGGCTTTTCATATTCTAGAATCTCAGTAGCGTGTTTAGATTTTCATTAGGTGAGTTTTGAAGCATATGTGACAGGTTACAATTTTTCATCTGCAGAGCTGTAAAGGTGGCTGCACTGAGATGAGTATCTGCATAGTAGACATTTAAATCAGCATCCCTGACATCTGCACATTGACCCTGTCTGGTGTGGTTTTACGTACTGCAACAGTGAGCTATGACATGACTCCCAAAGGGAATTCTCTGCTCAGCTGAGAGCATGAAATACAGGCCAGCTGAACAATACCCCCTCCAAAGTCATCCATTACACCAGACAGTCTAACATATAATATGCCATGAGACAGTTTTGAAAGCCAGAAGTGGGCGAACACTACTTTGTTTTGTTGATTCAATCATGACTAAGTCTTCTGGTCATTATAAATCAGCTGTTCTTGCTCTAAATACACCAAACATAACACCTATGAAAAAGAAAAACAGATGTATCCACAGTCATCAGCAAAGTGACAATATGACAACAAAGAGTGAATCAGACATTTGTAAAGGGCCCACAGGTGGCAAAAAGATCCAGTCACTATTTGATGCAGATTTCCTGATGTCACATGGTACACCAGGCAGCTGTACTTACAGATGATAAAGCCAGTTTCCTGTTTCCCTTTCCCTGCCGTCTACATTTAACTCATCAGTTCCTCTGTCATGTGTTTTAGCCATCACCTCTTTATCTATTTTCCTATTCCTCACCTGAACCCTCTGATTTTAACCTCTTGACCCCCAAAGTCACCCCCCCCCCCCCCCACACACACACACACACACACACACACCTCCATCCGACTAGTCAAAGGCTGAGGGAAAAAAACACCAAGAAGCCAGTATAGTTTCCGTTTCTTTTCACAAGCTTGGACTACTCAATGATTCTCCCAGAGGACTTCCCTAAGGCGATCCTGGGCCGTGAATGAACACACACACACACACACACACACACACACACACACATTGACTCACACAAAGTGGAAAATTCCTGTGAATGAGGACACACTGACAGTGGCTGCTGAGAAGGAATCTGTTAGTGGCATCTTACACCAGCACTGAATGAAATCTGTTGTTCATGTAAATTCATATTGATCATTTAAATAAGAGGAGATTTTGTATCAGCTGAAAATGACTAACATAACACCAGACAGATTAAACTTCTGAAAGTATACATTACAATGTTGGTATTTTTCGTGTTTTCCAGTGCATTTATATTTACTAGAGTACAACTACAGGAGAAAGTGCGTAAAAAAGGGTATCTTATTGTCCAGTGAGACATAAAGGGCGACACCATGTGGACATTTACTAAAACTATGAAACACACATCGCAGGTAAAACTCGCTTTCTGAACTCATGCACACCTGAGACAGTAAAATAACTTTAATTTAATTTGTTCTGTTAGTGTGTTACATCTAACTGTCCATCTTATCACAATGTTGACGCACAATGTGGACTTTCTGCACGACATCAAGACAGGTGTGATTAACCTATTTCATCTATTTGGTCAAACAGATGGAAAAAAAAAACAAAACGAAACGAAACAAAAGAAAAACTGGGGGCGACGTTGAAATCGTATCTACGGACTTTCCTTTTTCCCTTGTTGCATATATTCCATGTCCTTCTACTGGAGCAGATGTTCAGTGCATTGTATCCTAATACTAAGAAGACACATGTGTGCAAATGAATATGATCATTAATTAATAAATAGTTGAATTAACGACTTTTAAGCGTGGAATGGACTGGAGCTGACAGCTAGATGTCCACTTCCCATAAAATAAAGTCAACACCGCAGTCAAGAGCAAATATTTCGGTCCATATAGACTACAACAGCCTTGAGTATTTTCACGGTGCGTAAAACATGCATTTCATACTCCAGAGTGGCTGTAATAACAACAGTCGCATCAGGCACTTTCACACCAAGGCGATGCTGTCAGGGTGGGAAATGAGGCGATCTACTTTAATATCTTTAATATGTTGTGTCTCACTTCTCTTTGAGGTAAATGTTGTGTTGTAAAAGTGCCGTGTCCTGCGTAAATCTGGCAACGATTCGTGTTCGTAGAGCTTTAAACATGGAAAGTATCCTAACAAAATCTAACCAAACACTCAGGCGGATGCTGAGGAGTCCCTTATGAAACTTTATAGGTCTGCATAATTGACTCTTTCCCTTCGTCCTGTCACATGAGTCATTTTTTAATATAATACTCTTACATAAAGATAATGACAATGTTCCTCTGCATGCACCCGCAATTTATCTGCAAATAAAACGCGTCAATACATTTCCAGTGGGACAACATAAAACAAATGACCACTTACTAGTCATCCGTTTTAGATAACAGTGTCTAAAAAAAAAAAAAAATCACAGATGAATGAATGAAATTCACAGATTTTCTTGGGTTTTCTGCTCAGACGCAGCAGACTGTGGGTCAAGTCTTGGTTACACTGACTGATCCATACTGTACCCAAATGACACCCGTCTTCTAAACCAACCCTTGAGCCACAACAACCCCCGAGCAGAGAGCAGTCCTGCATGGTGACCTGGACCACCGCCAGCCGGCACAACTCAGGTACGCACATGGAGCCAAGAGGATCTGGTTTAATGTGTAAAAATCCACCCCTGATCCACTGATAACATGTCATGACATCCCAGGATCTCCTCATGTAAAATCAAATAAGAATGAATGAAGACAGGATACTTACTTTGTGTCTAGATGAGAGGTTCTGCAATCTCTCCTTCGGGTGCCTAAATTCATTTGTATTCATTTGTCCTGGCAGTCAAAAACCTGATCCTTTAATCACAGCGTGACTCCTTTGCAAGGGGGCAGAAGACACCGGTGGCCGTTTTGCTCATTTGTGACGTTTAAGGTGAAAAAGTTCCAGAGGAGAAAACACTCTCATGATGATTTGCCTGTCAAGCCCGACATAAATTCCTTCTGGCAGGATGGTTTGACAGAGAGTTTTCCTGTGCGGTTGTCTGTCGATATTCCCCTGTGTTTCATTCATTTATGCCGATCCAGATTGAGGGACGCACAGCCGGAGAGAAAAGCTGGGTTCTTTGGATGGGGGTTACGGAGTCAGGGGCGCTGGACTCATCCCTTTCCTTTTTAAATAGGCTTTCTGTGGGTACAGCGATGGCAAATGAACCGCGCAGCCAGGTGTCAAGTTACAAACCCAGTGGTTGTGTCGAGCAACTACACGCCTTCTCCAGGGGGTGGCCACATGGACTTTACCCAGAAGCCCCGGCCGATCAACGGTGGCATCCGATGGCACCTCTTCACAGACATAAAACTAAAAAAAAAAAAAAAAAACACCCCAGAGACTCTCCATCCTTCTCTGAAGTGTTTTCACTCAGTATAATCTGAGTTATTACAAGGAATCATTAGGCTATCTAGTACAGCATTGAACCAAATAACAGTCAAGACACATATACAGAATGCATTAGGATGAATGATTTGACACAGAAAGAACAATAAAATGTACCAAATAACAGAAATAAGACACAAGTTGCTGAATCAAATGTTCATGCATAGGATATTTTTAACAGATTTCTTTCACATAAGATAAGATAAGATACGAAAAGATAAGAAACATTACGATACAATACGATAAGACTGATTTTGCAACAGCAAGACAGTACAGGATAGAAAATGTACACTCAGCAAAAAAGCAAAAAATAGATATTTATAAAACAAAAAAGAAATCTAAAGTCTCAGTCAGTTATGATGCATGGGAAGAATGGATATGAATGAGTAACAGTGAGTAAGAAGAGCAAAGTGCAAATGAATTAAAAACAATTAATATAAAATCTCAAATCAATTACTTCCACCATATTTATCAGATCATAATGTGTCATAAAAACAGTGCAGAAGGCTGGGTTCTGTCCATGCACGTTATGTTGTGTTGTATGAGAATCAGTGTTGACAGACATTGCGTTTTCATCCACTGTGTTGACAAAGTGTTAATGGAAACATGTAGAAAGGGAGCAGCACCTGGATCAGCTCCCATTATCTTAAGAGGGGTCATGGCCTGGTGCAGGATCATCCCCCAGACCTCTGCACAGCCACAAGAGTCAGTAATTACATACCACTGGACATCTGGTCAAGACGTATTGTTAGCAGGGATGCGAGATGTCAAAGAGGCAAAATAATGTGCTTTTTTATTATTATTGTGCTTGACCTCCTTCATAGAAAAATGGTTTTGTAGAGAAACAAGGGCCACCTGTTCTGCATCAGTGAAGAAGAACTCAAGGATGACACAGGAGAGAGACTGAAATAATGTGTAATCACAGAGTAAAGACTAAAGAGTTTTACAGAGGAAGACAATTGCTCCAAAAAACTGAAACAGCATCTCAATTTCTAAAACAAATGAATTTACATTTGTTTATAGATGGTATTTTTAATATTAATGAACAGTACTAATCCCTCCTACAGCACCTCGGGTGAACTTTAAGCTCCATTGCAATGAAACACATGCTAGTAAGCGTATTAGCCCCTCATTTGTAAGATTATTTGTGATACAGATGAATGAGTTTGACAAATGTTGTTGTGATTGCAATTAATAGTATTTTATTCATATAATTATACTAATTGTAAGCATTTTTGGAATCATAGTAAGATTTTATAATATACAACAACCAATTCTGAATACATACACTTAAAGCAGCCAACATTAGCAGACAAGGATGTAGTTCAGGAGGCTGTAGATTAAGTATTTCAGACCATTAGTGGTCACTCTTTGAACTGACTGGCCAAAGGCTTGAAGCTCAGTAAGGTCGCCTTGAATGACACACTGTTTGGGCGGGGCTGACTGCATGTGTCACACTTGCCAATCTTTCTGCATTTAAGCCTAAGGCCGCTGGTCAGCCAGTCCCATGGGTGGGTGCTAATGGAGCAAAGTCATTAACATCCCTTTTACAGTCCGCTTCACACACTCTGTCCCTTGTGTTTCAGTACGTCGGGTGCCACCGGACCCTCCTATGTACTTCCAATGAGCCACAGCAACTCGGCCCCCTTCTTTCAAATTACAAACTCTGCACTTGCTAGCACGCTCACTGCCACCCCTTAAAGCTACTTAATTATGGTCATTGGCACCAAGTCTGAAAGCTCCCTTTATCCCCCCCACGCTCCAGAAATAGGCCCTGCTGAAGCACACAGGCAGCCCAGATCAAACGCTCCCCATAGGGAAGGGGTCATTACTGGTACGCAGGGCGGACACAACCCAATGGGTGCTGAGCCACGCCTTGAGCCCAAATTGCAGCTTGGGCCTAGTGAGGACACAAGTCTCCTCTTTGATGCACAGCAAGAGTAACAGCAACACAGGCTGTTTGGATATCAATGTTTACAGTGACTTGTGTACTGTACATACACATAAACAACCAATAGAGTGTTTTACAAACCAGAATTGAAGAAAATTGTGAATTGGGCTTGGTTGGGTGTTCACATGGTTCTCATGTTTTATATTTATGTCACTGCTATTACATAATTAGCATGTTTAGAATTGTTTCCAGGTGAAAAAGCCTTTGGTGGTAAAATGATAACAGGGAATAAGCACTGTTTTGTGAGAAAATTATACAGAAATAACACCTCTTTCATTTGAGAGTCATACTATTCTAGAAAGAGTTCTCTCTTTTTTTGTCACACACATAAGCAAATAATCATGATAGTCATGCACAGTGAGCTTAGTTGGATACTCAGATGCTCCCCATGGTTTATATTTATCTAAATATTGCATGTTCAGAATTGTTTCCACCTGACAAAACCCATTGGAAGTAAAACGATGACAAAGGAATTATATGGTATGTTGAAAGAGAAAATGCATCTCATTCATTAGAAATATTCTATATTCTGCATAGTCTCACCTTGCTTTTCTGCAGTCAATGTGTGGGAATGAAACAACCTCATGTCACCCAACAAATAAATAGGTTTTAAAGACAGTCACCTCTGTGTAGGTGTGTTTTCACGCTGGGCAGTGGCAGAGATTACGGAGGTGGTGGCGGTGAACCAGACAGTGCTGTCTCTCTCAGCTCCGTTGCGCACAAGAAGACTGTTCATGCAAGGAATGTGTGTGTGAGTGCAAGTATAAGTGTGTATATGTGCATGTGTGTATGAGTGTATGAGTGGGGTGTCTCTGTGGTTTGTGTTTTTCCTTTACAGGTGGTTCTGTCCAGTTGTTTGTGTTCCCAGTTCTGTCTCCTTCCTGTGTAAGGATGGTTTGCTGATGCACAGGGAGGTGGAAAGTGGTTAAATAAGCTCTTCTCTTCTCTGCTTTGATTTAGGTTTCATGTCTGTGCCTTTTGTCTTTTCTATTTCGATATCTCTTTGTTTCTCCCTTCTATCTGTCTCCTATCTTTTTATATCTCTTCTAACTGTCACACCCTGTCCTAAGATGACGCCTCTATCTTTTTTGCTTTTGTCTACTAGATCCACCCCATCTCTCTCTATTTCATTTGCATTTCTCCATCTCTGTCGCCCTTTCTCTTTCCCTGTCATTCCTTCACCACTAGCATTTCCACTGCTGGTACACCATAGTAGACAGCCACCCCGAAAGCAGTGCCACAACCATAATGAGCATGTTGAGTTCTCATAATAACACCAGAATAACCTGCTGGGGTAGACAAGATCTTCTGGGTCAGGCTTTTAGACCCTGGTTTGGAAGTGTCAACACCACACAGACTTACACTTGTTAGTGTGGGAAATATAAAGTTTACAGTATGCTCTGTTTTTAGACTGATTCCTGCAGTGTTTGTGTTTCATGTTTGTTCAAACCAGGGCCATTATAGTTACTGAAAACTAAGCACAAAACTGAAGAAAAATAATAGCACTGGAAATATGACACAGCTTGAACAAGTAAGTACACAATCAGGTCACATCTGTCTGTCTATTTATCCATATATCTGTCTGTCTGTCTGTCTGTCTGTTACATGTTCTATCTGTTCTAAAGCCCTTTTTGCGTGATCCATCCACCACTATAATCCATGGTATTACACACCATGTTTCTTATCATCATTTGGTCATCTTAATGTCATTTGTAAAGATAAATCAATTCCTCACATTCAGGCTGTAACAAGGGACAGGAGTAATTTAGGATTAATTATGAGTTAACCCCAAAACACCTTGTGCTACTTTTGTGGCAATTCCCATGAATTTTCCCTGTTTTCAATCTTTCTTACATAATTTATCACCATTTAGTCTAATATTATACTCTATATTTTGTATTTAAATGAAAATCTGTTGTTGTTTTTTTCAATATTTAATATACTGATGTAGATGTTCACAAAAGCTTAGATTGAATTTTATGGTTAATATATCAAAAACAGAGGAAACTGAAGAAAAAGTTACCTTTTCAGCAAAATATATAATTAAATGAACATAAAACAAACATCTGCATTCACTGTTATTAATCCAACTCCATGGGTTTTAATGGCGAAACAGTGTTTTACAAAATGTTTCCACAAAAGTGTTTCCATGTTCACTACAGAGCCTCTGAATGTCCAAATAGGTTGTATCTGATGATGACCTTGAAAGGATGACTAACTATTTTACACTCATTATTTACATTATCTGATAGGATTAGTAAAAGTAAAAGTACTAAAAGTATTAAACAGTTTAAATCAGCAAATTATTTTGATCACTGGTCAGCAGTGGATGTTTGGTCTTTATGGGTTAAAACGCATTTTTTAAAAAAATGTTTGTGCATAAAGGGCAAGGGTGTGAGCATAAGTTGAACACCATGATATTCCTCAGACAACATGAGTAACCTTTAATTGTCTAGAGCTGATATAACCACATGAGTCAGGATAACAGTGGAGAACCTTTGTGATCTGTACAATACAATATACATCCACAAATGAGCCCAGAGGAAGCGTAATGTTAACTCTGTCTAGAAACATACTTCACTCAATGGAAATGTGGATTATGCTTAGCCAAATCAGTATCCAGGTCTTTTTTTAGTGTGCACTGGACCAAAGTTGAAACAGACCGTTACCAGCAACAAGCTTAGAAACCTATGTCTGTCACGGTGTGTCAGTGCAAAGGGTAAAGGTCATTGTCACTTTTGTGATGCTCTGCTAATGTTGAAAAATGCACTAAGACTCTGGAGCAGCACACGTCGCTTTCAAGACAACAACTTTTCCAGGGACACCCACAAATACTTAAAGAAGACAATGCAAAACCACATTCTGCTGCACACATTACCAACACTGTGGAAAAATTGGCCTGATGCAGTTGAGATTTGTCCCCAAGACAGGAGTGTATAGACCTTAAAACACAAAAAGTGACAATGAAGACCTCTTGTTGTTATACTGTATACATGTTAGCCTATAAAACAGGTCAAAATTACACCTGAAACACTTGATCACTTTTTGTCCTCGGGGTCTTCAATGTATTTACACCCTACATCCAATGTTCAAATGGTAAAAAAGAAAGGACAATAAGGTTAGTTAATGAGGTGGGATATTGAAATGCCACAAAAAGGTGATATTTTCTTAAAGGTAAATACATTGAAATGTATGGATCTGGTCATATTCAAGACTAGAAATATACAAGCCAATAAATTATCTAACTTCTTGGCAATATACAAAAATGTTTACAGAAATAGCGTGGGTTACAACTTAAGGGGGGAACTTAATCACAATGGAAAGAATGTCGGGTAGACAGAAGGGTCTGGTGCATTGTGGATTGGACCTCAGACCAAGGCGGGGGCATTGGTGGTCTGGTCCCCATTTGCAGAAGCTGGCTTTTGGGACATGGAATGTCACCTCTCTGGCAGGGAAGAAACAGAAGCTTGTGGGTGAGGTTGAGTGCTTGATACAGTCAGCCTCACGTCAAGGTGAGACATAACTGTGACTTCCCTGATTAAAATTAATACTGGATAAATAGAGATATGATGCTACTCTTCGATCACTCTTTTGTCACTAGTATCTTATTTTTCTGTTCTGTAGCTTGGTTTTTCTGCTTATCTGTCACCAACAAGAACAAGTTGCAGAAGATAATTAATATGACCAGCAAGATTGCAAGGCAACCACTTAGTAGTATGGCCATGACTGCAGAAGCAAGAGTGGCAAAGAATGCACACGCTGCCTGTGATGATGTATCACATCCTCTTCGTCATATGCGGTGTTGTCATTGGGCAGGAGGTTCAGGCTGCTCCTTTTCCATACAAATGGGAGGTAATTCGTTCTGACAAGTACAGCACTATTAAATAAAAACTTAAATTCAAGACCACATAAATAGCACTTGATCATTGTCAACTAAAATGACATTGTACCTTTCATCCTATTTATGATGTGTAAGGTGTTTCATGTTTTTCTTTGTCCTGTTCATGTCTTATGTTGTGGTTGTGAGTGGGGTGGGGAGGGTCTTTTTGTCTCCTGTTTTTTTTAAGTTGTATCAGATGTACTGGCCGACAGGGGCAAACGCACCACATTGACAATACGCTGGAAACACAAGAAAGATGCACAACCAAAAACACAATCACATGAAACAAATGCAAGTGAAGCCGTAAGAGAAAAATGCTGCAATAATAGAAACGAAGCAGAAGCAAAAACGTACAAACCCCCAAAACAAATGTGAAAGAAAGACACTGCAAATACCAAAACATGCAAACTCCTAAAACAGCTGCAAGAGAGAAACACTTCAAATTCACACCACAATAAAATTGAAGTTCATCAAAATAAAACAGGTTCACCAAAATAAAACAGAAGAAGAAGAAGACGATGAATGAAGATGAAGTTCATTCATTTAAGAGATTAGCGTGAAAAGGTACATTTCCCTACATATTTTTTAAACACATGACCATAATCTGCTACGATATCATAGAGGAGCAGCATAGGTACGTCGCTAATTTTAGCGACGTACCTATGCTGTTCTACACCTTTTCACACTAATCTCTTAAATGGAGGGAGAAATTGGATGAAGACAAAGTTGAAGTTAATTAATTTAAGAGATGAGCATGCAAAGTTGTTTTGCATTTGTTTAGGGGGTTTCATTTTTGCTTCTGCATTGTTTCTGTTATTGCAGCATTTTTCTCTTACAGTAAACTTCTGTTGCATTTGTTTTATGTGTTTGTGTTTTTGGTTGTGCATCTTTCTTGTGTTTGCAGCATTTTGTCGATGCAGTGTGTTTGCCCCTGTCGGCCACCATAGTATGGTGCAGAACAGTTTTCTGCAAGGGCAATAAATTATTAATAAGCTATCTATAGCGTTGGCTTTGGAACCCAAGTCCTTGAGAGGAGTTGCTTTGCTGGAGTTGCCTCAGAGGAGAGGCAAGGGTGGACTTTTTGATAGCTCCCAGGCTCTTGGCCTACATGTTGGGGTTTGCCCCAGTGGATGAAAGGGTTGCTTCCCTGCATCTTCGGGTTGGGGAATGGATACTGACTGTTGTCAGTGCATATGCAACAAACAGTAGTTCAGATTACCCATCCATTTTGCAGTCTCTGGTAAGGGTGCTGGAGAGCGCCTCAATAGGGGACTCCATTGTCCTACTGGGGGACTTCAATGCCGACGTGGGCAATGACAACGTGACCTGGAAGGGTGTGGTGGAGAGGAACAGCCTGCCCAATCTGAACCTGAGCTGTGTTATTGGACTTCTGTGCAAGTCAGTTTGGCCATAACTAACACCATACACCACGGAACCGGGGGGGCCAGGGGAGCCAAATTTTGTGCTCTGACTTGATTAAAAGCTTTAGTAAAAAAAAGTTGTATCTGTGTTTTTAAGAGCAAAGTCACCACACACTTTCACTGCTGCCGATAAAAAAAAACTGTCACAGAGACGCTGCATTTTGATTTGAATTTGTGAACCTATCAAATGAATTGTTATCATTACATCATCCTCAGCTAAGGCTGCTGCTTCTACAGAAATGAAGAGACAACAATCCATAGCCGATTTTTTTTTTTTCAAATAAACAGAGAAAACAGAATGTTCATCAAACTAACAGCTTCTGTGGCACTGGCCCCAACAGACCAGAGTGTCCACCTCCATCCTCTACTTAAAGTCCATCACGGACAATGCTGCCCGCCAACCCACAGCTAGCTGCTCTCCTCCCGCTGCTTCATCACAAGCCACTGTATGTATATATATATATATATATATATATATATATATATATATATATATATATATATATATATATATATATATATATATATATATATATATATATATATATATAACTCTTAACTCTTTAAGGGATGATGCATTCTGAATGGTAATTAAATACAAGTACTTCCTTTACTGCCTTTACTTAGCCTTCAGTTCACAGCAGCTTGTCCGCATCACAGTGGACAAGTGGACATATATATATATATATATATATATATATATATATATATATATATATATATATATATGCTTGTGTATGTGTTTTATTAATAAATAAATATTATTATTTATTCAAAATGGTGACATTACAAGTGACCTTTAATTAACATTACATTTGTATGCATTTTATTTGTTATCTTTATTTAATGCAGTCTTTCATCTCATCTTTTCCAGCTATTATAAATCATAGCTTCCTCATAAGTAGGTTTCAGTCACGTGACTATGATGACGTTGTGATTTCAGCCAGTGGGCAGGAAGTAACCATGGTTCCTCCTCTGGAGGAAACCATTGAAGAGAGTGCTTATTGTACGGAAAACAGAGATACATACGGTTAGTAAAAGAAATGCAGGTTGCATGTTTACATTAGTCGCTGCTAGCCTCTAGCAGTCGCGACTAATGTAAAAAAAAAAAAAAAAAAACATCCATAGCATCTTGATGTCGGGCTGTAAACCATACTACAACAGTGTAAATGAACATTTAATGAAAACCTAATGATACATAGCACATCCACAAAAAAAGTTAAGTTTTGGAACATACCTCTGACAAAGTGATTATTATTAAATTCTGCTAATTAGCAGACTCTCCTCCTTTCGACTGCAAATGCAGATTTAAAATCCACTTTTTACAGTGTTTTTTTCTGTGAGCTTTTTCCATTTCTTACCTTTGTGAATGTCAATCTTTGGTACTCTGAAAAATAGCTTTTCCTTCTCTCAGTTAGAATGATTGGAGCAGCCGTAAACTACACAAAACATCGGCATTTTCCCAACAGAAAACTCACTCAGCTTCACTTCCTGCTCTCCATCTGAAAATCATGTGATGTCACGTGAAATCAACCTGCATCTGAAAATCTCAAAATAATATTACTCAAATACAAGTAAAAGTAAACTGTGATCAAAAACACTGAAAGATTAGACAACATTTAAACAAATAATTATTATTATATATATATATTTTTTTTATCTCTCACAGTCTCTGTAAATACCTAAAATTATTCACAGCTTATTTGCGGCTGTGGCTCATTTGTCATATGGTAAAGTCCAGTGAACAAGATTTTGTGGTTTGAATCCTGGCTCCGATTGCCCACATGTCGAAGTGTCCTTGGGCAAGACACTGAACCCTACTGTAAGTTGCTCTCATGGACAGGGAGCACAGTGTGTGTAAATGTGAGGAATTGTAAAGTGCTTTGGGCACCATGGGTTAATAAAATGCACTATATAAGATCAGTCTATTTACGTTTTGTCTAATATTTCATTGCCTTTTGTAATATTATGAATAAGATGTTATTTTAGTGTTTCCATCCATTACCATTACTTTTAAAACTTGACTATCCCCAAATTTGGCAGAAACATCCACTGCAAGAACTGAAAATATTTTGATGACCAAAGGATAAATGTCATGTCTGTCAACAACACCTTCAATGAACTTCTTTAGATTTGACATGGATATTTACCAGGACCCAAAGATCAACGATCATCAACGACCAAACATTAAAAAGTCAAAGTTGTCAAATCATAAAACACTTTTCTTTCCATAACTACATTAACTGATAAATGTGCAAGAATAGATGAGGATGCAAGAATGGATGCATTTGACTGAACTTAACTATCTGAGGAGTTTTTTTTATACTATTCATTATCTTCTGCACCTTTGCACCACACCACAGACTTTGTGGATCGGCACAAATTACTAGAAATGCTACTTATTCTACAGAAGTCAAATGTACTGCAATATTAAAGTGCAGCTGAGAGGTCCAGTAAAAAAGATTTTACCATTTTCATTCCTGATACACTTTTTGGAAGCCCCAGAGAGTTGACACAGGACCAACTTGGCATCGGCAGAAAGGCCCAACACTCAAGAAAGTTAGTCCACACCTGTGTGAGTATAAGCATAGAAGATGTACTGTATATACATACAGTAAGTGTGCACACATTTAAAATGTGTATGAGAGGATTGGCTGGATTGGGTGCTGTGAAATTCCACCTTTGAATCTCCGCCTTCAATAAACACAGCACAGAAGAAGAAACACTCGCTTTAAATTCTATGGAACTTCCTATTCAATTTACATTATAATGAATCTCCATGTTACTGTCTAATTCATGTCTTCATTCAACCCACATTCAATTTCCGATTTGCTACTTATCATCTGTCAAACAGAGCTATAATTCATTCTTATTCTGGACACAAGGCTCTGTAGTGAATTTGGATTGGGCCACCAGAGACCAAGGTAGCCTAAGTGGAAACAGCAGGGCCTACTGAAACCTGCTCTCTTTGGCATAAAATCACTGTCCAGATTCCAGTGATGCCTTCTGTAAAAGGAGTTCATTATGCTCTCAGAATATGGACTAGACAAATATTTGGCTTGGTCATTATGATGCTGTATCCACTCCCCCCATGGAACTAGGTCCTACACCAGGCTCAGTGTTCTGCATCCCAAAGATGGCTCCCCCTCGCTCTGTCTCCTTTCTGACACAAGCCAAATGGAAAGAAAGGAAAACACCCTTCACATTAAATACAATGTCATTTTCCACAACTGTAGGTGATAAAAAAGAAAACAAACAGAAATACAAGAGCAGAAACTGAAGTCAGTTTGGTAAAGTTCATAATGCAGTGGTTTGAGGAAAAAGGTTTATGAATCACTTTTTATCTCATCAGTCACCATCATTTTTACATAATTCAGAAGTGGTCAGGAAGTGTCACTCTCAGACTTCAAGATCTCCAGACTCTCCAAACAGATGGTCTTTCACTCAGATTTGTCAGCTACTGCTCTCTTACTCCCCTCTCTACCTTCTCTCCCACCTTCCTCTTCCTCACACTGACTCACAACATACACTACTATCCCCGAATTAACACATGATCAGTTACAAACACTTTTTTTTCTTGCTTAAATTTCCCCCTTTTACTGTCACAGAGGCTCTGTATGTATCATTGTCTCAGTCTCTAGGCACAAAGAAAGAAAAAAACATATACTTTTATGCTAAATTTAGTTAATTTGCTGTTGCTCAGAGTATCTTAATATTATCACCACACATCTGCAAGAGAAAACCGGTCACACAATATGTATACAATAACTTGTTAACATTTTATTGGGAAAGTAATTGTTTTTGGTCATTTCTGAATACATTACAACACAGTGACAATAACAGTTCCAGTAAGGGGAGTACATCAACACTCTCAGGTCCAATGTGGTCTACAGGGTCTGGAAGGTCCACCTCTGCATAAACAGTGAGTGTACCTGCTTTGTTAGGTACCATGAAGTAATGGTACTAATGAAAGGAATGATGTTCAAAGGGATAATGTGTATGTGGACAGGGGTCTGGAGCAGCACTTATGTTGGTCTAATGTTATAAAAGTAATGTTCTAGAAAAGATGTTCCTTTTATGTGTCTTTCATATGTTTTTTATGTATACATCTTGTTTTTTGTTTTGTTTTTTATATCTACGGGTAAGGCATCAAATTTGGTAAGTTCATTGACCTTGATTTTAATAAAAACTAAAAAAAAAAAAAAAAAAGTTATAAATTCCTCTTACTGTAGGTCCTACAATAACACACTAAGGTTGACATTTTGAATCTCAGTGTAATATGAGTGAAGTATAAAGGGTTAACACTGTATCTCCAACTTTTAGTAATATTCTGGAGCAGCCTTTATCAAATGCTGTATCTCTTCAGTAGGTGGACGAATCAAACTATCTCCCATTGGTTTCTGAACTGCCATTTTGAAGCCATGGTAACTGTTTGGAAGAAGAAGTGACCATATTCAGTTAAAAGGGGCAAGCCCACATAAGCCTGAGTACAGGAGTCTGAGCCATCTGTCAGAGGCCATATGTGTAGTGATGGTAAATGTGAAATTACTGACTTAGTAAAATAGTCAAGTGCAGCGTAACAAGGTCATTTTACTGTCTTGCTAGTGTAAGTGTTTTTCCTAAATGTACCATTATAACTGTTCTTAAAAGATAGTTTAATCCACCAAACATCTGGCTTGACAGCAGGCCCTCAAACCTCTTTGACATATAGTTTTCTGCTATTCCTATCAAGAAGCATAAATCTTACTATTCTCACGTAAAGGAAGAAAAAAAAAAAGGTTTGTGTTCCTAAATGTCAGACTATTAAAAGAAAGTGACACTGACCTTGCTGAACATGCTCAGTGTTTGGTAAATATTTGATTCAATTTTGAGTACAAGGAGGCCCGGTGGTAAGCATACTACATTACCATTACCGCATTTTTGTGTATTTGTGTGCAACCACACTGTACACAAAAACTTTGTGTGTGTAAATGTCTACCGGTAACTGTCCTGTAAAGTAAAACTGTTCCAGGCCAATGGTTCTGCCTGGGACTCAATCTCAGATGGTTCTGATAGTGGGATATTATGCGACTCACTGTGGCCGAAGTCACTGCAGGAAATTGGAGAATTTTGCTATAGACACAAGTCATGGGGCCATGTCCACACCAGTGAGATAACTTCCTTTTCCGTACAATGACACAAGTCATCCCCATTGGTAAGGCTGCCTAAATGTTTCTTCTTATTAAAGAAACTCTAACTTAAACCTTCAGTCCTTACACAGCAAAATGTCACTTCTGTCTTTGGGCCTGAAGCAGAGGAATTTTCATTAAGGACATCTCTGACATATTTCTACATTTATAGATAAGGAAACTAACTTTGTCAGATCTTCTCTTCAGGAATTTCAATTTAATTAAAATTGAAGTAAAATAAGCCTTCTGGTCAAAACATCAACTTCATAACTTTATTCTGATCGGATCGGCATTTTTCCATCCATCCATCCATCCATCCATCCATCCATCCATCCATCCATCCATCCACTGCAGTAGCACTAGCTTAAAGGGCTTATTTGTGCACATGTATTCCTGCTCAGCTTTGTCCTGCCACAGACACTTAGGACAAGGTACATGCAAGAGATTGGCAGAGCTCTGACAACACTGCCAGTCCTAACTCCCCTTGCCCCTTCTTTCCTGCATTTTCATCCCTTCTGCTGCTTCTCTTTGACTATTTCTCTGACCCTAACTCTACCTCCTGCCTCTCATATGCCACAGGAGGAAGCCAAGTTTGGAGGGGGAGAGAGGAAAAGCTTATCCTTTCTTTAAGTCCTCCAAAAGTTACTCTGCTAAAAGCCCTCAGGGCTATATAATAAACATTTCATTTCCTCTGGCAAGCAATAGGAAGGCTTATATGATGTAAAAGAGCAGAAATAGTAGCTGAAAAATGCTTGTCATTCTGTATTTCTCCGGTCTGTTTCATTCCTGCAGTTGCATAACCAGATTAATGTGAGAAGAGGCTTTTCATTTACTTATCTTGTTGAAATTGATAGATGAGCCCTAATTTGAATAGAATAAATATAAAGGGAATGTTTTATTCAAACACATGTCTCAAAAGAATAAAACAAAGCATGTTGTGTTCAAGGTCAGGCCACAGTTTAGATGAAATAATCTTGTTCAGAAGAATATTGGACTTTTGTAGGTTTTCAGCTTCAACATCTGACCAGTATTCAGCCCCTGACTTCTAACATTTAAACTACTTAAAATAATATTAGAGAGTTTAATGCGTCATTTTAAAACAGTAGGTTTTTCAAAGCGAACCTCCATTCAAGGCCAAGCCACACATCCCATAGTGGTGGGAAAAATGACCACGCTGATTTCTGAATCTTCCCTTTTAAATGTTGATGCACTTTGAAGTCCATGGTGAGAGAAACTTTGCCCTGTGCTCTTTTTTCTCCACTCGGTTTCCATCATGTCGACACCATGGTACTCCCTTCCATTTAGCTTGAAACATATTAAAGGAGCCTCCTATCCCATAAAAACGCCTGTAGTCATCCTAAATTGTAACTTTGGAGTATATATGGAAAAAAGAAGGTTTTCATTAAAATTCTCAAAGTCTCTAATTGGATCAAAGGGAGGGGAAAGAAAAAAGTAGGCTACATCCATCTTGCCTTTGTAAAAAGATGTTTTAAGACAGCTCTACAAGAAGAGGGTATTTTCCTGATGTTTAAATGTCCATTTGCCAAAAGGTGTTTGTCCACTTGGCATATTCATACCTCATGAAGTGAGCAGGACATAAGAGATGCAAAAAAGTAAGAGGTAGAGCAAATGTTCTATACAAGGAAGAATGTTGACTTTAAAATCACATATAAGATGATTTAATTAGACATTACTGACACTATTAAGAGAAATATTAAGTCTTTTCTCATTGTCTCTTCTTTGACCAGATGGACCCTTCATGGTCATTTCCTCAAGTGCCAGACTAGCTATTACTCTAACAGATTGTTACACCCAACACACATTACCACTGCTCACCATAGCCAAAACAAATACTTGTAATGATAATACTTAGGTTTCCTGTTTATACCTGTCATGTATTTAGGTATGATGGGCAGACATCCTCCATGCTGTTAAAACTATCATACAGGGGGAGGATTAAGGGAATATAATGTTTCCATCAGATTGTATGCTTATTTTCTCCTGGACAAATAAGCATCTTCTCTCACCCCTTAATTTGTATAGTTTCTAATCTGAGCTGGACATGTTTTCTGACCTGTTCATCAAGGTCAAGTTGAATCCAATTTCTTTTTTTTTTGACTCACATAATATTTCAGATGATATAATTCCTTCTTGTGCTATTTCTCTTTCTAAGAGGCATCATTTCAGTGCTTTTTGTGTTTTTCTGTGAAAAAAAAAAAAGTTTTTCACATGGCAAGAAGAATTCATGGATGACAGTGTCTAAACGATAATTATACAGCAGGATCAAATTTTTAGGATATGAAGACTAAAAGGAGAACAGAGAGAGAATTGAGGGTTATGGAGTCTACAGAGACAGAAGGTTGAGGGTGCCTGGATGGAAGAATACAACATTTTTGTTGATTGAAACACATAGTTTTGGACTGATTTTTACTGCATCAATAGAACACAAACACTACAAACATTTCATAACTCTGAGCATGATAAGAAAGTTAGTTACACAATTTAGTTCCAGGCAAAAACACTGTGATATAAAAGACACAAAGACTGTTTGTGTATGCATACAGTCATCAAATTAAATCAATATAATCCCCCTCTTGTAAAGCATTTCAAATGCTTTTATGACTCAATAAGTGTTAGAGTCTGGAAATGATAATTTTTTTTAAAAACACTAAACCAGATGCAAGCTCTTAGGTGAGCAGTACATCATCAAAAGATTTAGGAAATAATTACAACACAGTAGGAATAACTGCTTCACTGGAGTTTGTTCCATAACATCATTGTAACTATAGCTGCTTTATTGCACATTTCCACCATCTTGCTGCACATTGTCTTTATTGTGAGTTTCTGCTGGTTTCCACTCTGTCATCCAGTGAATGACACAAGAGAAGATGTATTTTTAACCTTAGGACATGACACATCTTTTAGGTCCACCAAATCTCATGCATTCAGCCATCAAGCAGAGCAATACAGTCAAAAGTACCAGTATTTTGTAACTGCAGCTCACTGTATGTCATGACCATTAAAAATGTTTACTTCAAGCGTTTTGAAGGCCCGAAAATGTTGCATGGGATTAACTCAGTGGTGTGTTCAGTATGGGAGACAAAGATCATTTTAACCCATAAAGACCCAATTCTACTTCTGTGGCAGTTCTTAAATAAATGATCCTCTTTATTTTGCCTTTGTTAAGTGATTTATCACCATGTATTATATTATTGTCTGTATTTTGTGTTTTTTTTTCAGTGTACATCATGTATCTTCCTATATTTATGTAACTGGTCTTATACATATTCATAGAAACTTGGAAAAAAGTTGAGGGATATTTTATTAGAAACATCCACTAACATTTGTCAAACTCCATATTATTGGTGAATCAATACTGAAGATGACAGTGTTTCTCTGTTCACTACATAGGCTCTAAATGTCCAAATGAGTCATATCTGATGACCATGAAAACATGACAAACTACATTTTACAACAATTATTTCAACACATCCATAGGTTTAGTTGTTCAGAAGTTATTCAACCTTTTATGTCAGTACATGGTTTGTGCCAGTGGTGGATGTTCAGTGCCATGAACATAGCAGGACATAGGATTTGCCTCAACTTTAAAAAAATAAGTGAAAAGAAATTAAATTAAAGGACAATTTGTGTTTTGTTACCTGTGTGTAGGTGCAGTTATCTGAACTGTAATAGGTTATAGATTACTTGTTAACCTGTAAATTACACAATAAGCAGTAAACTTTAACCCCAAATACACATTAGCTCCACTCTTCATTACCAAAATAAATATATGTAATGATAATACTTTGGTTTCCTGTGTGTACCTGCAGTCTATTTAGGTATGAAAGACAGACTGCAGCTACCATTCAGGGTGGAACAATATAATATTTCAGGAATTTTACTGTCTTAAACGTTCTATGCTGTATCACTTTACCTGTATGATCAGTGTGATATGATTTATTACATTTGATTCATTTTTTGATGGCTTTATGAGCATAATGGACTAATTTGTTCAAATGGAAGCTTTTACATACTGAAACAATTGAAAACACTGACATTTTTAGTGCAAACTGCCAGATAGTCTAAACATAGAGACGGGCATAAATAAATATTTCAAAAGAGGAAATATTTATTTATGTGCAATGAGAATCTTTCATGTGACATTTTAGCTCTTTGCTATGAAGATTAGATTCAGATTTAAACCCTCTGGCTCATTTTGATCACAAACAGTTGAGTAGGTTTTGTTTATTTAAAAGACATTTTATTTAAACTCTCTCCAAAGATTATATACATCTTGTCAAAAATAGGCAATAGGCAATCCTTGGTGGAATGTAGGAGGATAAAATATATATACAATAAATAAAATGTAGAAATGGAATACAATAGCCCTTTGCCCATGCTGTAAGTAGCTTGGATAGGCTCCAGCAAACCCCATGACCCAAGTGAGGATAAAGCGGGTTCACAAAATGAATGACTTAATTAATTTTTATAATTCCCTGATACAATATTGCTTGAAAACCCTTGTTTTTTTTAGTTACCTCAGACTGAGCTGTGTGTATCGTACAGTCTTCGATGTTTCTTCAGTAGCTTTTTTCTTCTTTTTTCAATTTTATCTGGTGTGGACCAGACTTAATACCTTCTTCACTGAAAAAAGTATACCAAATTAAAAAGACAGACTATCATGAGTAACCTTGGTGTTTTTGCGTATGCTGTAGAGGAAGGTGAGGGCAGAGCAGTGCAATCTGCAATTACACCATTAGGTCTAACTACATGTTATGCATTCATGTGTGACATTTACTATCAGTAAAACAACAGTTAAAATTGATTTAATATGTCATTTTACAAGCTTTGGTGCTCCTACTTTATTCTCTTAAATTGACATGCGTGCTTTTCCATAGTACAAAATAAGTGCTTTATCCCTGTTCTTGATTAAACACAAGTGGCTCATCATGGTCTTGAGTTAGTTGCTTAAATTAATATAAAAATATTAATGGATGTAGTTGCATCACACTCTTCTTGTGAAGTTTTAACCTCCTGTGTAATTTCTAGACATGACATCAGCCTTTGCTGTGATCTTCTGTCCTGTAATAATATCCTTACATTTGAAGACTGAATATTGCTTTTTTTCCATGCCCATACTAATGACAGATTTTGTGCATCTCTTCTGCATAAATGACCGAAACAAACATGACAGTTTATGGCTTGCTTTGTGTTGGACCGTACTCACACTGTACATGGAGCCATGTTAATCTGTGGCTCTGGCACATGTAACTGACTGTAGCTGGAGTGACTTATACTTAACATTGAATACCGTCTCTATGTGCTTCTGTTATTTCTGTGGGAGGAAGGGAGCCTAGTAAGTAGAAGGGCCATTCCAGTGCCATTTCCAGTGGCAGTCAATGGATATGGGCCCTCTCAGAGCATAGGGGGCTGTGTAATGCTTAGAGCTCCTTGCATGTTGGAGTAAACACCCTCTTTTTGGTGTGGGGCCCCTCCAAGGGTCAGTACTCTGTTACATCACAAAAGCTGGATTCATGCTGTCTTGCTCTAAGAAGAAGAAGAAGGAAAGGATGAAGAAGGACATAAAGCTGCCTGTCTTTGTCATTTTTACATGACAGCTTATTGCATTATTATTCTTGTTCTTCTAATCTTTCACTCACTGCTTTCCCAAACGAATAAACATATTTTCTTTCATTTTATTCTCACTAATTGTATCTCTGCTGTTTTACTCCTTTTTCTGTCTCATCTTTTTTTGGCACAGAGTGAGTCTGGTCAGTGAGGGAGGCTACTTGCTGCCCACACAACAGAGTAAAAAGCACAACTCATCAGACAGTGAGGCAAGTGTAGGAGGAATAAAATATGACTTTTGTTGACCAACAAACCAAAAGCACAACAGTTTTTGAAAATAGTTTTTGGATGTCTCTTTATGCAAAACCGAAAATATAACTTCTGAATATGGATTGAGGAAAAGTACAACACGCAAGTAAAATATTGAAGTAAGGGCTCGTCTTTGGAAAGTCATTTTTGGTGAAGCCTAAACACACATCTGAGTCCCAGTGTTCACATAAGGCTTGATAGTGACAGGCCCATAAAGGAACAATGCTACCTCTGGTGGATGCATGTGGACAATGCATGCTGCTTCACCTCTGTGTGTTTTCAGTTTACACTAGATTACATAATGTTAAAAAGTTCTGGATTTAAGCAGTAAGTTTTCAATTTGACTTAATTTTATGCAGCAATTCCTCTAATGAAAAAAACTTAATTCAGCTGAACATGATGATCATGTCTGAAAATGCAAAGAGAGCAAAAAAAGTTATAATATTTCCACAACAACCAACCAAACAAATACAATCCCATAATCCTCTTGTACATGGAGAGGGCTTGTTACTGAAAGTCTAATAGTCAAGCGACAGGGAGTAAATTAGTAGCTAGCTACAGCCTACTATATTTTTCTTTGAGCATATACAATAATTAACTTTATATATACGTTCCCAAACCCAATGCTTAGCCATCTCCAGCTGTGTATTTTCGGTGCCAGCAACCAGGCGGAGGCCACTGTCATTTCCCAACTAGGACACAGTCTTATGCAGGCTTGTCTCATATGAAGCCTCCTGGCTTAAACCGCCACACTTGTCCCAGTAAACCAAACCTTAATGACAGGCCTGTCTAAAGCTGGAGTCTGTAAAAATGCCTCTGGGCACTTCTATTTGTCTATGTCTATTTCCTATATCTTCTCTTCAGAGTTTATGTGTGCTTTTCTTTTATATTTCTAGTTTTTGCTATGGAAGAAAATGTTATTTCATCCACACATACACAAAAATAAATACTGGCAACAGGACGTTTGTCTTTTGTTGTTTCTGTTTCCAGCAACTGAAATAGAAGATAAGTGTGCAATTTATAAAATCGGTTTTGACTCCTTCCCTCCCTCTTCAACCGGCAGGATGCAGGGCTCAAATGAAATCCCAGTGGGGCCCCTTTTTTTTTTTCCTCTTTTTTTTCAGGTCCTATTTTGAATGAGGCCTTTCTACAAAACTCATTAATATCATAGTACAGTCACACCTATATTCACTCGCTGAACTTCCTGCTGAAATCCAAACAGGTCGCAAAGAGACAGATGGACTTTTGAGAATTCCCCATGTTTGCCTCCCACTAGAACAGCAGACCTGTGTAGAGCCAGAACCCTGCCTTATGAAGGGCACTCACTAAGGCATCACTGAGACTCGTTTCACAGAAAACATCCATCAAAAGGCTTCATTTAACTAGAGATGAAAGGTGAGCCTTTTTAACTCCTTCCTCTACCTAAGCCTGCCCTGTTGACTTTCTCATCTGTTTACGTTGCAGAGCACAAACATCGAAAGCGCCTCCTGTATGCGAGGCTCCTTCCTTCACATGATTAGTGATAGCATGAAGTCCTCATATTTTCTTCATGATGTAAAAATACACGCCTGCCATTCTGGATCAAATGCTCGCTCTGTTCCTCACAGGCCACTTCTCACCAGAGATTGAGAACATGTGAACTTGTGTATGTTTGTGTTTGTGTTCATGCATGACCGTGACAAAAACTTGTTCATATGTAAAATTCAGCAACATCACTCATAGTCATATGCAGAGGTGAGAAGTAACAAACAGAGACAGTGTATTTCAGTTTTTAGGGATCTATACTAAATTCCTGCATTTACTCCCTACACTTTAAGTGTGTGTGTGTGTGTGTGTGTGTGTGTGTGTATGGTCTCCTGAAATTTTCTAAACAGACTCATTAACTAGAATTTTATAGCTTTTGATGGAATTATTTTATCAGCTACATAACATCAGAAGGAGAAAATAACACATAAGAAGGATACATTTTTCCAATCACAGACAAAAAGATATCTGGGCTCATGATTTGGTGCTTATTTTGTTATGAAATAAGCCAAGTATGTTAACAACACCAAAACAACATATAATTTAACAAGATGACAACATGCCAGTAGTTTCTGATTTAGGGAATAAGGACATTGTGCACATTTTAAATTTTAATTTGAAATCAAGAAAATCAAGATCAAGAAAATGTGTTTTATTTGGTGGTATTAAAAATATTTTAAATAGTGAAACATTATTAAATTAATGGGAAAGATGTAAGAGGTTGAAACAGGTGTGAAATGGAGACAAAAGTCCAAAACATGGGCCTTGTAATACTTTGAGTTCTGTTGCTGACATGGAAAATTGATTTAAATTTAAAATTGAGTTGATGTTCATTTATTTACTTTTTTTTCTTTTATCTGTCGTAGTAAATAGAAAAAAATATTTGGGCTTTTTACAAACTATTGAACCTTACAGTTGTAACTTTAATATATTCGGAAAAGAAATAGAATTTTATATATTTTAAACATTTAATTTGTTACATGTACAGCATGCTGCCAAAACAAATAGACTCTATAAGAGAAGCAACAAACCTTTTTTTAAAGTTCTTTATATTCTGATTGCACACATGCAAAATCATACAAATCTGTCATTCACCCTTCTACCCACCCATCACGCTGTCACTCAACAGGTCAATTTCTAGCCATACACATCTAAAAATTAAGGAGTAATCTACTGGCAAATGTGTTTATAGTATGTGCAATGATGTAAATAATGGGAAAAGTAATTACAAATGAACTCTACTCCATACTTTCAAAGAATGCTCTGAGTCAGTATGTATTTTGTTTACTAATCCATATAAACTACAAAACATATGATTCATGGTCAAAATAATTTACATCGCACCCAAGTATGTTGAGCCAAAGGACACAAGAAAGAAAGTTAAAACATTAGCAAGCACTGAAAAGCACTATTGCTACCATTATTATAGCCTCCATATTTTCTAAGCCTCTTAAAAAAAATTTTTTTCTGAGCATCACGTTGAGCAAGACATCTGGAATAGGCGTTCCATTTTTATTGCTCTGTATGTATTACATTGCACTGGACTTTGAGACTGTATCTCTCTATGTTAAACTACTTTTTGTGTAGCTGAATAACTCCATGTTTTCAAGTTGGTAGAATATTTTAGTACATAACGATCTCAGCCCTTTCTGGGAAAAGGATGTTCACAGATGACCATGTCTTGTTCCACAGTCTGTTACAGCACTAAGACGTGTGACATGACATGAAATTATGCCTTTTTTACTGAAACAAGAACATACAGTGTCCCTCATTTTCATAAAATCTAGAACTTTATACTTAAAAGGGTGGAGCTCTTCCTGCCATTAAATGACTATATTCAGGTTGCCACATGGTTTGAAGGAATGCCTGTGGGTGCGTCTGGTACGTCCACGCTGTATGCATAACATAAACTGTAAACATGCATCAAAGGAAGTGGCATCCCTGAAGCTAAATATTGCACCCCTGTTATATACGATATAACAGTGCTCACACACGCAAACTCTCCTCTCTGAGTTTGCATATAGTAAAATAATTTAGGTATTTCTTAAAACCTTTAAAAAGCTGCAGTTACTTTACCTTGACACCTCTCACAGAAACATATAGAGGAGCTAACAAGAACTTAAAGTTGAAGTGCATCTTCAATTTAGAATTGATCTACTGGTGTTCACTTCATGTATGTGTAGAAAAATAAAAGAAGTAATTTCAAATCAACTCTATTCCATACTTAAAAATATACAGGCTTCAGTCATACACACCATAAGACAAAATTGCATCAAGAAAAAAGATGCAATAAGAAAAAAACACAATGTAATAATGAGAATTTCAGAAGCAGCGTTTGTTTTTTTAAGTGGTTCCCAAGGAGACACACAAATGATTCTTTGGATCTTGAACTTGAGCCACAACTACATGATGAAATAAATAGCAAAAAAAATGGTTTAAAGGCACGAGTTCTTACCATGTTATAATTTAATGTTTACTTTCTCCCAACAGTTGCAGACATTTTCATTTTATTGCTCAAAATGAGCACACAGTAGAGTGTCCAGGTAAAAAAAACTCTCAGGCCCACACGTCAACATTGTGGTTCTGTACTTAACACGGACCTGTTTTATGGTCAGTGATTGCTGGCATTTCCTTTTCATGCCTCAGTGGGAGCTGACTGAAATAGACCAAGCTAACAATGCAGTGACATTTCTTCAGATAATATACTCAAAGGGAGTCATTCAGATGCTGCGTAGTGTCCAGTTGTATTCCCAGAACAGCTCTCTGAGTTGTGTCTGTGGATCAAACCATGAAACCATCCGGGGTTGGATGATGATGTAGTTGTTTACAGAAGAAAAGATCAACAAGATAACTGGTCCCGTGTCTGCGTGTGTATTCCAGGCATACGACTCACAAAATAACAAACATACTTCAATGATGTATAAGAAATTAGAATTGACATATGATATATAAAAATGTAATAAACAGAAACAGACCATTATCATATGATCATATTTGGAGTTTTTTAGGTTTTCTCTATGGTGTTTTAAAGGTTTAATGTGTGATATTTAGTGACGTCTAGTGGTGAAATTGCAGGTTCCCATCAGATGAAAACCCCTTTTCCACTACAATGATGACTTGTACAGGGCCTAATGTTTAATGTTTCAGTCTGCTGACATTGTTCATCATAAGACTTTGATTTTAATGTTTGACTTAACTCCATCTGTATTTTAGTTGTTTTTCTTTCCTTTTCATATACTTCATAATGAACCCACAATCTGACCACCCAACACACTGTATATTGAGATAATATTAACAATGGAGGCAAATATCCAAGTGGTTTTGGCCTCATGCTCAGTTAAACTACTATCCCTGTATAAAATATGGAGGTGAAGAAGACTAAACTGAAGTGTAATGGCCTGAACAAGACTAGACTTGTGGGTCACATGACCAAGCCTTTTAAACCCAATAAAGCTCATGATAATGTTGCTTTACAATTACAATATTCACACACCTGCAACAGTGGGGCTTACAAACAAACATACTACATTTTTGACACAATGCTCAGAGCCAAGCATGACGTTATGACCCCAACTTCAGCACCGTGGAAAGTGATAGTGTCATTTTGATATCAATCAAACTGACATAAAGTCTAACAAACCAAGAGAACAAAAACATTAGGCTATATGGCCCCTAATAATAAAACACCACAAATTCAAAGCAGTTCAGCACCAAGGACAGTGACCACATCATTCTGAACAACTTTGAGAAACAGCATTTTGTGGCACTGGTATTGTCTGTGGTACACTTCTGGTATCTTACTGTGGCACGTGGCTCACTTCGTGTGGCACGTTGGTACTGTCTCTGTGGCCACTGCCCATGGCTCACTTCCACTGTCTGTGGTACTGCGGCCAGAGACAGTGGACGGTGCCGTGGCTTCCTATATTATATGCCAGGTGCAGAGTGCCATGGTTTGGTACATGGTGCCGGGGCAGCGGCTGCGGTACCAGGGCAGTACAGTAACTAACACTTGGTACCTACGGTGGCCGTCAGGGTCAAATGCATCACATCAACAAAACGTTGCAAACACAAGAAAGATACAAACACAAATAAATGCAACAGAAGTGAAGCTTTAAGAGAAAGGAGAGAAGCAGGTCCAGGACGATCCATGGAAGACCAGTGAGGATTGAGGGAAACTCTGAGGGGCAATAAAGTACAGGAAAGAAATCAAGTCAGTAACATGTATTTGGTCAAAAAAATATTTTTCACTAAAACCCTTATTATTAATTAACCAGATCATCTGGTTAGTAGGAGGAACACAGCAATCACCTTGCAAACGTAATAGTTAAGTTTGCAAGGTGAAATAAGTTCAGTTTTTATATGTGGATTTGTGCAAGTACGCAATCCAGACTGAATAAGGGGCTTCCTCAGGTCATAGTCCAACATGAGCCGTACTTCCACACTCAGGTACCCAGCCATGGTACCAGCATGTGGTACCAGACCAGCACCTGGTACTGGGCCATGGTACTGACGGCCCAGCACCTAGTATGGCATGGCATGTTACCAACCCGGTACCAGGCCATTACCAGAATTGACACCTGGTACTGAACTGACACCATGTACCAAGCCATGGCACTTTGCACCTGGCACATAATGTAGGAAGCCACAGCACCATCCTCTGTCTCTGGCTGCAGTACCACAGACAGTGGAAGTGAGCCATGGGCCAGTGGCCACAGAGACAGTACCAACGTGCCACAGGAAGTGAAACATGTGCCATAGTAAGATCTCGTCCCTGCTGCCGACTTAGGAGGTCTGACTGGCTTACAGCGCGCATAGTGGTGTGGCATGTGAATTACATAGTTTTCAGCAAGTGAAACGCCCCCATGCTGATGCGGATTTTTATTGAAACAGTTCCATTTTTACGTAATATCTTTTTGACATGGTTTCAAAACTAAACCCGTATTGAACTCATGGGGATGTAGCCTCAATGTGTCCTGTCCTACTGTGCTCCTCAGGTGGTTTTAATGAGTTTCAGTTTGGAGAATAAACGCTCAAAGTTCACAAAAGTGATGGGAAGATGCGGATGGTGCAAACATCATTGAATGCAGAAATTACTCCATTCAGTGCAAATGACTAAGTTTTCGTAATTTGGCTTTTCCTTGGTCTCTTTTTTCCTTTTCTTTGTAGTTTGTTGCCCCATTTTTATGTTATGTTTAGCATTGTCCATACAATGGGGGGGGGGGGTTTGATTGACCCAAAACACACTTGGAGACAATATTGGTGATGCAATTATAAATTTCCACATAATGAAGTTAAATGTGAGAGTAAAAATAATGCCAATCATACTGAACACCACTTTATTCATATTTTACACCTAACTACATTGCTAAAGTCAAGTCAAATTTTTACCAACCATGATTCATCCTGACTTAGGCATCATCTATAAGCCTACATATTTTGCTTAGTTGTTAAAACAGTAATTGAGGGGCCCATTATTCCAGTCAGGAGTATATGCCCCTTCCTTCCCCTCTCAGACCAGGCCTGTACCTAAGTCTGGGCACGGCCCTGTGCCGAGGGCGTGTGTCCCTACCAGCCCCTCCAAAAGCTCTGCCCCTGAATGGCATTCACATGATGCAGTTTCTGTTTTACTAGCATCATTGCATGTCTGCAAATTGATGCCGATGTACAAAACACTATGTGCAGCAGGGAAAGTGGCAAAGCATCCTCCAGGATTAAAAGAAGAAAACAGGGAGTAAATAAGAGGGTTTACAAAGATACAATAATGTTACAACCAGGACACTGGCCCCTGATCCAACAAACAGAAGGATTTGGTGCAAGAATAGAGCTCATATTCATGCACTCAGAGCTATCATTACCAACCATTTACTTCTATTTCTCAATAAGTTATTGTATCCTCACTGTCTGTGTGCTTATTTAAGTGCAGGCATGTTTTGCTCCAGCTGTTATATTCATTCAAATAAAGTGAATTTCAATGACACTAAATTACAAACATGAGATAAAGTTGTGACACAAATGGTAGTAAAAAGTATTATAAGAGCCACTGTAATATAATTCACAGATAAAAGACACCAGTAAAACCCAAGGAGCACCAGTGGCTACAAATCTCACTGCTCCAAGACCTCTGTCTGTAAGACTTGCTGAGGAAAAGCAGCTTAGTGCAGTGTGTCTCATGTCTGGTCAGTTGAAAGTCCTCTCTGAAACAAAACTCTATTCAGGTCAGATTAAGATCACATTCTGTGGGAGGACAATGGGACCACTGATCTGAGGCCAGCAGAAATAGAGAAGATTGTATCACTGCCCTTAAATCGAGATAGACTTCCCTTTCAGAAACAGAGGACATTATTACAGACACTTCAAATAAACCTTAAATCCACTGGCATTTACACTGAAAGGATTGAAAGGAGTCTGGACAATTATATGAAGGGCTATTCTCAATAGGGTAAAAATAACTTGAGGATTGGGTTTTCTATTTGAAATTAATGTCAGTAAATGTAACCATAAATTATAATTTATGAGTTTATAAAAGCTCCACTGGGAACCAATTTCATAGGTATACATTTATCATCAAAAAATATACAGAATTACTGTTAATTTGAATATTGCACAACTTTTCTGAATTTGACGTGTTAATGACTGCATCTATGGCCTGTTATTTTATTGTTGCTAAGAGACTTTTTCTGTGGTTCAGTTCAGATTATACACTTGAGGATCAACACCAGTAACTAAATGATTAAACATTATTTGTTGGCAAGTAATTGATTTAGTTATTAATAAAAAGCCATGTAATGAGAAAGGTAATGAACAGAAAAATAAAACATTTCCCATATCTATTGGAAACTACTCTGGCAGCACCATACCATATCATGTAAGATGAAGCTCCGGATCTATAACATGGCAGTACTCTCCATCCTGCTTTATGGCTCAGAAACATGGCTCTTAAATGAAACTTTGGCTGCAAGAATAGATGGCTTTAATAGCAGGTTCTCAGAACCATTAAAAATATCAGATGGCCTCAGCGCATTTCCAACTCAGCGCTTAGAGCCCTCATGTGCCAGCCCAGAGCATCTTGCGTGGCTGTGCAACGCTGTACCCACTGGTTTGGTCTTGTCCTTTACCTTCCTCCTGACCATCTAATGAGAGCCACACTCCAATTTGATCCAAGGCTCGCAAACTGGACATGCCCATGAGGCATGTCCAGCTTGCATCATTGTGAGCAACTTCAAATAATACAGAGTTACCATAGAGGACGCAGCGCTGCCGGCACAAGACCGCCAGTATTGGAAAGAACAGGTTCATCTGGTCAGCTCAGTGCATAGGGATGGAACCCCCCCCCCCCCCTCCAGTGCAGGATATTTAGTGATGTCCAGCTACGCAGTTGCCAAACACATAAATGCTATTCCACCTTCACCATTGACAATCACAAAAAAAATGCAAAACTCCCTTGTTTGTTCTAAGTGTTCAGTTAAGGATACCAATAAAAGAACTACGTGTATATACAGAAGAACTCAGATGCAAGCAGATTCTGTATCCTTCACATCACCGCCCCACCCCTGACATGTGCTGTACATGTGCTGAGCAGAACAGACATTCAATTAGTAAGTTACTATAACTACAAAAAAATGATCTGTTATCTTGAGATAATACACATTTCTTGATTAATTATTAAGACATAACAACCATAAAATGATATGTAAATCACAACTGTTAGCAACAACTGTTAATAACAGAATTGTCATTTCTCTTTTTCAATTTCTATGTTCTGTTCTCAGCCACTGCAGAAACATGGCAGACTCTATGAACACATTCTCCAGTAGGGTTGCTGAGGCAGCAGAGTCCACATGAACTACACAATGAAGAACGTAAGTGGACTATAGAAAACATTTATTTAGTCACACAACATCCACAGATAGAAAGCTAAATCTGCAGTCTGTATTGGATCGTAAACCTCAACCATCACCACAAGTGTTTGGTTAGATTTTATACATTTTGTACATATGTGCTTAAACACAGCTATCCTTGACATTCTCGTGAATTCAAGTCAATGATAATGCGTCAGTTCCTGACGTGCTGCTGAGGAGGAAGCTGTAAGAATAAGTGTTGCATGATGAAGTGGTTTTATTGGGAAACCCAGCTTTATAATTACTGTTATTACAAATCCAACCTCCCTGTAAAAAACTTACACACATATGTTCTCCCCTCCATCTCCTTTTTTACCCTTTCATGTCCAGCAGAATGATGGTCAATTTGCACTGATAGGGACTAGTAACAGTACACTCATAATACTGTTGATAAATGGTTTTCATATTTTTTCCTGTAGCTTTTGAGTATGTTTAGCCTTCTTAGACCATTTTTGGGGGGATTTTGTCAAGTCAACATCATCATGAGCATTATATATACTGTATAAATAGTTCCAAGGCTTCAGTAGTGACCACATGTTATAAACTCAGACATGATAGGTGTTGATATAATTGATATAATTTAGACATTAAATGAATTTTATTTCATGCATTATTGCATGCATTCAGCTGTATGCAACTCTAAAACGCTGACATGGTAATTTCTTAGGGGTAATGTACACAGCTGAATGCACTTCTTTTATAACTAGATATGCTCGAGAAGTTTAATTGAATAGTTATGTTAAATATCACCACACTAGTACAACACACGATCAGGTACAAACATTTCTGCTACTGTTATCAGGCTAACATTACACATAATTTACACAGAATTTACATACAGATACACAAAATCGATTAGACTTTGCAAAGTAAGCTATGAATATGAGTAATTTTTGCCAGTTTATGACCTTATAACTGTTGTTTTATTGCATGTATTTACTTTTTAGTAGGTGTTGCTCTGCTATTTTATGGCAAGAGGAGGGAGATGAACTAATGAACCACTGAAAATCAAACCAAAGTATCCCCATCTCAATTATTTTTCTTAACATGAATGTGTTTTCCTTCTTCAGCAGAATGAGAAGAGTGGGAAATACTAGAGTATTAGAGTGTTAGCAGATGTCTTGATCATGTGGCAGCAAGCATTCAGACAAAGTATAGAGAAAGATGCAGCAGAACCACACCAGAGCTCATCAGTAAACACAGTACAAGCCTCTAATAACATGTGACCTGATACAGTCTATTACAGACTGTGTCTCCACCCAGCACTGGTCTTGATAGCCATGACTGAGGACCCTTTTGATAAATCACTCTGTGACTCACTACACTGAAAGGTCCAGAACACTACAGTCCAATTGGTACAAAAAGCAATTAAGAAAAGAATTCAACTCAACTGCCCACAGGAGCCCAAACCTGGTGTAGTATAAGAAAAAAATAGAGCTGGCTGACCATGTGAATGTCTTACAGCTTTTGGGGGAGAAAACAGCAGACAGACAGCAGGGTTGTTTTGCAGTTAGAAATAATGAAGAGGTTTATATATAAAATAAACCTCATTTCCAGAAAAGTTGGGGTATTTTCTAAAATAGAATACAAATAAAAGGTTGCTAATTTGCTTGAATCTTCATTTAATTGATTTGGAAAAAAAGAAAAAAGAAACGAAGAAGCCTGCAACACACAAAAATTTTGGGACAAAATAAGGCTGAAAAATTATATAAAACATCAGGTACAAATAATTATGCTTTTGTCAAATTCTGCAATATGCTGGATTATAGATAATGGATGAGAGAGTTATGATTGGAATATGAGGAGCATTAACCAGAGATTTAGTCTTTATAAGAATGAGGTGCAACCCAATCTTTCAAAAAAGATATACGTTAATGTAATGAACACAGACACAAGGGCTGAGAAAGACTGTGGGAAACTACTGTCACTTGATACAATCCACTGCTGCATCTAGAAATGCAACCTGAAGATTATATCAACTCTATGCAGCAACATCTCTGTGTTCTCTGGGCCTGAGCTCATTTTAGCTGAAAGATAGTGTGAACATGTGCTGTGGTCAGATCCACATTTACATTTGTTTTCATAAAAAACACTTATATCAGAAGTGAAAAAGGCCATTTGACTATTATCATGATGTAAAATCAGCATCTGTGATGGTCTGGGGCGACTTCAGACATCAGAGATCTGCATATGTGTGAAAGAATCATTGATACAAAGACATAGATTTCATAGAGATATATATGCTGCTATTGAGTTGACATATGTTCCCTGAAGTCAGTAGTTATTTTAGCAGGATGATACCAGGCCTCAATCTGTTCCCGTTCCAACAGTGGGCCTTCGGTCCACATCTGTCTCCTGTTGGAAATATACGAACATCAGACAATGGCCACCATGCACTGGTGAGCAGTCCAAGTCTTGGAAACAGAAAAAATAAATTCCACTTGGAAAAGTGTAATGGAGTCCATAGGTTATAACTTAAAGAAAAAGTCTAATAAAAAAGAGAAAGACAAAATCACATAAGTGTAAACGTGTATCTGTCACATATAATACTTAATCTAAATATTTAATGGTATTTAAGTTGGTTAATAAAGATTTTTCTTTATTTTTCAGTTAATGAAATGTTTGTCAAAAACCCAGAGGGGGGGGGTTACAGAAAAAAGCTAAGAAAATAAATAATATCAATTTGACTGACGGCTCGTCAAAGTCATCTTGTGTAGGTTGGGAATCTTTAGAGTCCTGCCTGCGCTCCTTATACTGTCTGCTGGTGCTATTTCACCCAGCTGTAACTCATTATTATCATATGGCATCAGGTTACACACATGCAAAGATCACAACAAACAAATACTTACAATCAATCCGTCTTAGATTTTCCATTATGTAACATGAACAGCCAGAGATAGATATAATCTCTCTGCAGTGAAGAAAGTTCAAATTGCTTATTTATGGAGTGTCACTTAAAAAAAAATTAACGTGCAAACTTTGTAAATGGATAATATTTGTATCTGGCAGCATCAATAGATTCCCTTAGACATATTAAAGCCTTGCTCCAAACTCCATTAGATTTAATGCATTTAATTTCATCCAGATGTAAAAGTTTTGGAAATGAAAAAAGACTCTTTTGTTAGAACAGCCAAATGTTATAGAATGGATAATTTAAACACAAGAAGTCAAAAGCAGCAGCACTGTATGAAGCACAAACTACTGGCTTGGCAAAGTTACCAAAGCCTCAAAGAAAAGATTATGGAGTTTACAAAAAGGGAAAGGAGCAGAAACCACAGATGTCGTCAAAAAAGAGGGTTTATCCTTGAGGTTAGAGCGTCTACGTAAATGAGCGTGGGCTGGAGGGCCACATGAATACAGAGCCTCTGCTCTGAACATGAAACCTCCATGAGACACCATCAGGATCATACTCACGTATAAAACGCACACTGTAAGTATCTGATGAATGACACATGTGCATGTACAAAATTAATATGACACACAACTATTTCTTTCATCAGTTGAGTCGTTGACTCCTGCTGACCTCCCCTTAAATCAGTGGCAGTGGCTGCGGAGCCCCAGACTTCTTTCGTCAGTGTAAACAGCCTAAATAAAACAGTGTTTCTCTGGTTTGATGAGTCCTGCTCTACAGAAATGCATCTCTCTGAGGAGAGGCTTTCATTAGTGCCCTGCACCACCCACATGCAGTTTACCGACCCCTCGACCTCACATTAGCAATCTCTGCAGGCTGTATTAGGAGTGTGTGTTTGGTTGTGCATGCGTGGTGGTGTACATGTGGTTTGAAGGGGTCTGAAGGCTTTCCCACTCTGCAGACCCTGTTTCCACATTCTATTGGAAAAGCCCACAGACCTCAAGTGAGTTTCGGAGCTGGTAGGAATTACTTTATTGAAAAAATAACTGCAACAACAAATTATGTAGTCTTAGTTTAAAACTTAGAAGAACTCGAACATTTTTTTGGGCACCTGAATTGGCTTTGAAAAATACTCTTGCACTAAAGTCAATAATCAAAGATGTGATTTGTCCAAGAAGAGATGTAATCTAGTGGTTCAAAAGTTGTTAAATAGTTAAAGACAATCAATATTTTTAGCTAATGAGGTAACAGAATCGATTAAATATGGCTGTGGATCTCAATGACAGTGCTTGTTTTGTATCAGGAAAAAAACATACAATAAAAAAGTATGAGTTTATTTTTCCCCACAGAGTATGTTCAGGATGTTAATGATTAGAAAGCGGCCAAAATGTCAACCCTGAAGCCTCATGGAGCCATTTGTCAAGACTGGACAGATGACCCAGGTATGGAGGTGAGGGGCCAAGGATCCTGTGGTGCTGAGGCCGTGGATGAAAGATGTTGATGCTAATTTATCCAGATTAATCCTGGAGAGCGATCTGGTCTTCTACCGATGGCATGCCAGTCAAATTGTTGCTATGATTGGTCACCAGTCAGAAAGATTAGACATGCGGCAATGTTATGCTTTGAATGCTATGGCTAGATGTGGAGAGATAGACAGCCAGGGAAAGTTCTGCAGACACAATGGAACCAGGCCAAAGTGGAGTAGAGTGTTGCAGTGTGAACCACTGGCACGAAAACAGAAGAGAAAAGGGTTGTACAACATCCAAACATTTTGTTTGGTCAGCTCATGTCGCTGGGACAGATGCCAGGGTTTCCTTTTGTGGAATTTAGGGAAGGAGGCAGTTGTTTATGTAGAATTAAAAGAGCATCAGATGGAACAGAGATACTTTTGTTGCTGTAATTTTGTTTGCTGACATCTAACCAGGTGAAAATAGTAACGGATGTTGATGATAATAAAAATATAAAAATGTGTGTAACCTAAAAAAAAGGGCGGAAAAACGTATGACAGATTTATTTCACATGTTAATACTGTGAATATTTACAATCCTGGTGACTTTCCTGATTTTGATAATAAATAAGAATTATTAAATTGTATTCTATTAATTTGTAGTATATTATTTGAGAATAAAAAATGATTAAATTCCATTATTTTTTTATTTATGTTTCTATCTTATGTGTGTTTGTGAGCCTTGAGGAGGAAAAAAATTACAAAGAGGCACTTTTATGTTCATCAAATTTCACTATATTACAATAGGAGATTGATGAGTACATCTTACATTCATCAACTTTTCCATCATTTTACTGCATCTGGATGAAAACTGAGCATGTGACTGGGACTGAAGTTTTCTTGCCTTTGGCATTTTGCAGTTTTCATGCCACAATTTCATGAATGATGCTCCATGAAGCATTTTTTCTTTTATATACACACACAGATGCAGGCTATACATAATGCATATCACCAGACAGATATATATATATATATATATATATATATATATATATATATATATATATATATATATATATATATGCTCATAAAGCATAATGTGTGGAATAGCAGTCATATGGAAAAACAGTATATCACTGGAAAGTCTAGAGTGTCCACTACACAGCACAGCAGATTTGATCTTTGTTGACAGTTTTGTTTCTAAAGTAACCTTTTGTCCATTAAAAAGGACACGAATGTATTGCTATTTCTTATACTGTACAACATTTCCAGTCCTGGTCCTCAAGAGCTACTATGCTGCATGTTTTAGACCTTTCCCTCTTCCAGCACTCCTGACAATCATTATCAGCTTTATGCAGAGCTTTATAATAGGCTGATCATTTGAATCAGGTGTGCTGGAAGATGGATACATTTAAAACAAGCAGGATAGGACCAGGATTGGACACCTCTGTTGTACGAGAATCTGTTAAAGAGTTGAGGCCATTGATGGCTTTTAAAAACATTGTACAGAATTATTATCCATCCTTTATTATCTTTATTATCATCTGCAGTCTAAGTGTGAGGCATAGAGTATTATTTTTTGATCGTTTTCTTTGTTAGTAATAATTCAAAATCAATGAGACAGATTTACTTCCATGCGATACTTCTAAATGTCCACTAGATGTTCTCCTTGAGTTTTGCAGTGACCACATAAATAACAATTGTACTATTATTACTACTGCTATTACAAAAGAAAAAAAAAAAGAATCATAATCATAATGATAATAAATTAGGAAAATGGGACAAATAATTTTAGGTACTATTTTTATGGGTTGAAATGTAAGAGTTAGAGGTTGGGACATCTATCTTCCAATAGAAAGTAACTTATATAGGATTATTTTTGATATATTTAATTTTGTATTATCTCAATTAATATATTGTTTTTAATTAGACCATAATATGATATGGGTGCACATTAAAGTCTGAATACCTTGCTGTTGCTATACCTTGTTTTTCACAATGTGTTTTTTATAGAGGGACTGCAATTTGAAACAATTTGGCAGACTGGCCCATACACACTTTTTGCACATTCTTCCATCCATGCTCTTTTACTCATATACAGACCAAACATAAACTTTGTGCTCATACAGGTTCAGTGTGTGATATATAGTATATCAGCTGAACAATCCTCCAGTATTGACTGTAAATATAAATTTGGTAAACAAGCAACATAGCGCCCTCTGTAACTGCAGGATTTTTCCTTTATTTAAACAGCATCACAGCATATTTTGTTATACACAAACTACAGACAGGTCCAGAGTTTGTTTTGTTTATTTTGGGCTTAACAATTCTAGGACATTAACTGTAGTCCATTATTCTCATTTTCATGTCACCCAACACTGATGAAAACTTAATTATGAATATTATACTCCTGCAATTAAATGCTGCTAAATCTTTAATCATGCAGCACACTTTGCCCCTGCGAGCTAAAGAAGGAGAGTTTATCTAAGTATGTGAGAACCTTGCATGTCACCAGACCATAGTAGGTTTGTAACAAGGAACAACTTATTTCACTTTGCCCCAAATCTGCCCAGACTCTCTCTAATTCTTTGCTTCCTGTTCCTGCAGAGCTGAACAGGTAACGGTAGCAGCAGGCATTGTAGCGGATGTGCTTCTCTCCTGAAAACCTTGAGCTGTGGCTCGGTGCCACCCCAGCCTTCTGAGCACAAAGACCTACAAAAACATCAGCCGGCACAGGTGCACGCACCACTGCAGATGCTATGTACACTTTTCGGACCACATCCTGTGAGAGGACATATGCTGTCCTGTCACAGTACTCAGGCAAGTACTTGTCAGGGTACAGAGCAGGAGGCAGGTAGCCAGGGCTGTTAGGGTCCCGATCAGGGGGATCTTTCTGAATCACTCTACCTAGGTAAAGGTCCTCTGGGTGCCTATGAAGTCCAAGCAGGTAAGATCCAATGGCAGGGAGGTTGACATATACAGAGTCCTGAGTCAGCAGAACAAAACGAGCCACAGGACAGAAAGCTATCACCCAACGGAGTGCCAACACTGTCCTCTCTGTTGGACCACGCAGAAATGAGTCAGTCACAGCATGACCCTGCACCATGTCTCTGTAATGGTCAGACTCCTTTTTCAGATATTCCTGTGCTACAGACGTTTGAGTTGATCCTAAAAAGAACAAAACCCGCAATGGGAAGCCTTGAACATCTGTTTGGTTAGCCCATGTCCTCCTCACTGCGTGTCTCTGTGTGATATTAGCTGGAGAGCTGAAGACTATAGAGAGCAAGAATAGGTCAGAGTTTAAGCAGGCATCAGGGTTAGCAATAGGGTAGGCTTGGGACACATTTTCCCTGGCATTGCTCAGGTCAAGTTTTCGTGCTTTCTCTCTCACATCTACAACCATACCATCAATGTATACCCCGGGTGTTGGCTGAAGGAGGTACTCCTCAACAAAATCTGCTCCAAACAGCAGGGCATGGAAGAGCAGCATATTGAAGAGCAGGAAACACCACTGGTGGGTACGCAACTTGCACAGAGAACACTGAAACATCACACAGACATAAGATTAGTGACAAAGTTGAATTACAAAATTCATAATAGCAAATAGGTAACAAAGTACCTGCATGACTAGTCTTGATGTTTCTCTTTCAGCTGTAGGAGACCAAAAGACCTTCCACTAGTTCTACAACAATACTTGTTGACAGAGATGGTTTCCTCTTTCATGAAACTCTAGTAGTATGTAACCTGGCACTCCAAACCCAAGCTGCATGAAGAGGAGAGTGTACTGCATACAACATTAATGATACATGGAAGGAATGCTTGGACAACACCACATGGACATTGACAGATCGGCCAAATCAAAGAGTTTATGAGCTATGTGAAAAGCTTAAGGTAGATATTTAACAATTCAAAGCATGTATGAACAAGCACTATGATCTGTTGAACTCTAAAAATTTCATACATAAGCAATTGGTTTTATTGGTCAAAATTCAGGGCAACGTGGTGCTGCAATGGATAGCTCTTGTGCTTCACAGCAAGAAGGTTCTGGGTTCGATTCCAAAGCCAAACGGTGTTGGATATGTCAGCCCTGCGATGAACTGGCAAATTGTCCAGGGTGTACCCTGTCTTCACCCTGAAGTAGCTACGATAGGCTCCATGTAACCCCTGTGAGGATAAAGCAGGTTCAGAAAATGGATAGAAGAAACAAAACAGTTTGTTTGCTTTGTTGTACAAAATTCAGCTTGAAAAGCCAGGTGTGTAAGATTTTTAAGTGCACAGAAAGTTCTGAAATAACATTATATTCATAATCATGTCTTTACTGTATAATTGCAAAATATTTCAATTATGTTTTGGTACCTGTTATTATTATTATTATTATTATTATTATTATTATTATTATTATTATTATTATTATAAATACATACGGAAATAACTAAACTAACCATAAACAATAAGTAATCTAATCTAATAAATAGGAATAAAAAAATCTAATATATTACTGGATTAGATTAGATTCATTTGTTTGTTCGTTAATTTCTTCGTGAATGAATGAAAATCGTTATATTCTATTTGATCACGAGTAATACAGAACAAATTTATAACTTTAATTTTGATTTACGTAGACAGGAAGTAGTATTGACGTATCTGCACAACACCAAGCGTATTTCCGGTACGTTTGCGGTAGTGATCGTCACGTTACTCGGCAGTTTCCCCAAACATTCCCAGTCATGACTGCATCAATTGAGAGTTTGTTGGAGGAGATCTCCGCTGTTGAAGATCCTATTGAAGAACTGCAGAGTTTAAAGACGGCCCTGTTGTCCATCCCTGTTAGTGCTCTGAGGAACTCTGTGAGCGGACAACGGCTGGGTATCATCTTCTCCCTTTTAAACTCCAATGAAAGGTCTGTTTACTGCCAGTCATGTTGTAATTAATATCTTCTGCGTCACTGAGCTTTCATAGTTTTACTGAGAGAAGTTGATTTATACAGTTACACCTGTAGCGCAAGTCAGGTTGAAAACACCGTGTCCAAAGTGTGCTAGCGGTTAGTAGCTAACTACGAAACCTTGTGTGATTTGAATGGGAAAATGAATATGTATGTTTTCTTATTAAAATGTATTTAATGCGGTTTGGGAAGTCAGTAAATATTTGACACTGTTGCAGGGTTATCAAAGCTTGAGATTGTCTACAATATAGATGTTACACATCCCAAGGATAAATAAGATAATACACTTATGTCAACCACAGCTAGACCAAAAGTTCCCACAAAGATTTAACGTAAATAGTTAAAATCATTCCTTTAGATAATTACTGCCCCCAGTTAGTTATTTAAGTAAGTTATTTAGCCTTAAGTGATGGAGTGAGTAGGTTCTCGTATACTGATTGGACTGTGTTTCAGTGGCAAAAAGGTCTTATGGTCATTACCTTCTTTACAATGGTCAAAAATGTCAGCAAGTACAGAGATTTGTAAAGTTGCTACTGCCTCCTAGCCAAATTATTATCATGATGAAAAGTGGACTACAGTTAAATTGTGCTAAATCATACAATAATAAGGTTGATCAACCGGTTAAGCCACAGTCCTGCACAGATGTCATTGCCTGATAATATTTTGTGCCTGTCTTGGCAAGTTGTCAGTGTGTACATTTATGTTCTAACTCTTCAGGAGGCCATCACCTGCTGGTGACCTGACCTTGACCTTCTTGGGTGGCTGTGAGAATGGATGTTTCCACTGCATATATTACCATTTTTTTTCCTTTTTCAAAGCAACTCAACATCCATCTTTGGTTAGAAACGGTTCACTGAAATTTGCTGGGTCAGGGTCCTTTGTTTGAAGTTCAGTGTGATATTTAGTTTAGTTTCCTCAACCATTTAAAAACAAACAAAGAAACAAACAAAACAGGTTCATAGAAGTTAATTGTGTCAGTGGCCCTGGCCTCAGTGCTGATGATGATCTGCAGTTGATCCTTCAATGGCAGTTGACTGTTCCTACCATGTGCTATGTGCTGACACTAATGTTAAGTACTTTGTGTATGCTTTAGGATGGTAAAATGCAAAGACTGGATTCACCTGTGGTGATGGTAAAGGGAGTCAACCTTGATCTTAATCTAGTGATGAAATTGCAATTAGTTTGCAACCGGTTTCTATGAATATTGTATTCCATTTCTGCAGCTGAATCCTAATTATGGTGATTTAGTTTCAGATGCGATCTTATGTAGTTGTACTACAGAAAGGAAGAGTGTGGTTTAAGCTAAACATCCATGACGGGACAGTATTCAGCAGGCTCAAAGTTACCAAGGCAACCTGTGTTCACAGAGAGCAAGTTGAACTGTGTGTGGACATCCTTGAACGTGTCTTAATGGCCCTTAGCCCTGTTCACCTGGCCCAGAACTACCAAGCAGAGCTGCAGGGAGGTCTCAGCCATCCTAATGAAAATGTCAAGATATTAGCTTTGACCCAGGTAGGTGTCTATTTGTTAAATGTGTACTTGCACAGTTCAACTGCCTTTATAACATACCATGTCAAGTTTTTTCTCTCTTTGTTTTCTATCTTATTAGATTGGCAGAATGGTCGAGCATCCTGATGCTGTCACTGAAATTCTCAACAACCACAGCATTCTTTGTTCTGTCATTCAGTGCATTGGAGAAGAGAAGATGGGAGTGGCTAAGCAGGTAAAAAATTAATTTAAAAAAACTATATATATATACATATATATATATATATATACACATATATATACATGTGTGTGTGTTAACTGTGTTGTTTTGTAGGCCATTCAATCGTTGTGCAAATTGAGTCACTCAAAGTCTGGTTTAGACAAACTGTTCCAAAGCGACCTGCTGAAAACTGTAAAGGATGTGATGGCCATTAGTGACATTGTCAGATACAGAGTATATGAGGTATGTTGTAACGTTGGTTTGATTTATTTATTTGGTGATAATGCATGAACAGCAGGTCATGCTGTCATGACTTAAAGAAGATTGACGTGTGGCTTTTTCTCTGCAGCTGGTTGTGGAAATCTCATCTGTGTCTCCCATTTCACTTGGCTACTGTGCCAATAGCAGCATCTTTCCTCAGCTGCTAGGTGAACTGACAGGAGATGATGTATTGATCAGGTAACAAAAAAACGACTTATACTGACACAGAGGCACAGATTGAGTCTGTGTGTGCAACTTTGCATTCTTTGGACTATATGATTCCTGTCTTTCTTCCTGTGTCTTTAACTGTTTTTAATATTGTGTGTGTGATTTTGTTTAGAGCCACAGCCATTGAGATGGTGACGACCCTAGCCCATAGTCACCATGGCCGTCAATACTTGGCCCAGCAGGGTATAATGGATAAGATCTCCAACATGATCAGAGGAGCAGAAACTGACCCGTTCTCTTCTCTCTACCTTCCAGGTAAGTGTGATTAAACCATTGCCTATTTAAGTGTTTACATATAATTTGGAAATATAAAATTTTTCCCACTACATTTATTTTTAATCACTCAATCATGTTGCTTCCGTAGGTTTGGTGAAGTTCTTTGGTAATCTAGCCATTATGGACAGTCCTCAGCAGGTTTGTGAAACGTATCCGGCCTTCCAGAATAAAGTGTTCGAGATGGCTCTGGACCCAGACCCTGCCATGGTCGGTGTGGCTCTGGACACTTTGGGCCTACTCGGGTCCACTGTGGAGGGAAAACAGGTCCTGCAGAAAACAGGTCAGCTGGTTGGGTTTGTAAGCTGTAAATGCCCATTCATGATCACTTTACTTAAATAAGTACGACCATTTCAAACCGTGTCAAGCGTTACTGCTTTCATGCTCTGATGCATCCATTGCATTGGAATTGGCTTTTGTCAATGTATCCACCAGAGGGCGCCACATTCCAGGAGGAGTAAATGTTTTTTTAAAAGAATGTCAATATAATAATAGACACAATGAAAACAGAGCAGGTATTAATATCAATATTAGTGAGACGGGTAGTTGTCCTAAACATGTTGGTAGGTTTTCATGAACTCTCACAGCTGCTGTTGGAAGGGAATCATGTTCAGAAATGGCAAGATTTTTCACATTTCAACAATGACTCCACGGTTTGTGGCGAGACTGCTCTCTATTCCCTGTTTGGGTTCACATTCACAAACTCCCAGGAAATGGACAGAATTATGCCCTTAATAAACACAGAGGAGGGACAGAATGTTCTGACTATGTACATATTTGTCTTTAACATGAGCATGAATGGGCCTTTAATCTTTCTGCAGTGTGCTATGAGTTACAGCATTGTAATGTTGTCATTTTCAGAGTAGTTTATTTGCAGAAATGAATATTTTTACTGACTTCTCTGCGTGTCCTCAGGGGAAAATTTCAAGGCAGTGCTGTCAAGAATGAGTCGACTAGCCGCCTCTGGAGCCACGGAGCTCAGAGTACGAAGTTTAGACGCTATATCTCAGCTACTTACACTACAGGTATGTATGTGGGAACGTCAGGAATGTTCTTCAGTCAAAGTTTATCTAACTTATTACATTCTGAAACAAGGTTAATTTTTTTTTTTTTTTTTTTTTCATTTTAAATACCTGCTCTACTTAGTTTGAATTTCTTACTTTATTTCTCACTTTTTATTTATTTCTTTTTTGGAGCAATAATTTTGCCAAAAAAGGTTTGTCAGAATTACCGTAACTCAATTCTTCTCAATTCCTTTAAAAACATCTGGAATATTTATAAACCTGTTACCCTGTTTTTTTACTGCAGCCAGAGCAGCAGACAGAAGACCTTTTAGCTCTGACAGAGTCCTGGTTCCATGTTCTGTCTAATCAGCCCATGGACATGATTCGCAACATCAGCACACAGCCTTTCCCAGAGCTGCACTGTGCGGCTCTGCACATATTCACTGTGAGTACCAGTCTGTTCAAATTAGCTGTCATTTACACCCCGTTACTGAAGCTGTGATTTCAACAAACAGTAGAGAAACACTAGAGTCCACTCTTACTTTACTAAAGTTCAGACTTCTCTCAGGACTCTTTGCAGCTCCGTCAGAGGTTGCATTATTTCAACATAAAAAAACAGTCGAAGGACAAGATGTAATGAGATCAAACAGCGTCTGGTCCCTTTAGATCAGGGGTCTGAAAAACTAACTTTGTTCAGGGGCCACATTCAGCTGGATTTGCTCTCCAGTGGGACAAACCAGTAAATAATAGCATAATAACCTATAAATAATGAGAAATTACATTTTTATCTTTGTTTTAGTACAAAAACCCCCAAAATTATGAAAATACTTAGTTTTATAAAGTATTCAAAAGCAAAATATGTGAACCTGAAAAATGTCACATTTCATAAGGAAAATAAGGGTAATATTAACAATATTCAGCCTGAACTTATCATTTGTCCGTGTGTTTTATGGATCAGTTCTAAACTCTTAGTAGCAGAAGCAGAAAATGTTTAAAATTGTGCTTAATTTTCTTTAGACATTACAGGTTCATAGTTGTTCAAATTATTCACATTAACAGGTGGCTGAGTGGTTAATGCTCTTGCCTCACAGCAAGAAGACCCGGGTTTGATTCCCAGACCACGTGGGCCTTTCTGTGTGGAGTTTGCATGTTTTTCTCCCCGTGTCCAGATGGGTTTCCCCCCATCACTCAAAAACATGTTTGTTAGGGTAAAATTCTCCAGCCAGGTGATTAGCCTGGGTCTACAGCAGGAGATGGGTCCCCAGGTGCTGAGCGTGGCTGCCCACTGCTCCTTACCACTTTCCTCAACAGCATCAAAAGGATGGGTTAAATGCAGAGGACACATTTCATTGTACAGTCTATAATGACAAAGTAATTTCCTGTTCTTTACTTTATTGTTACAGGATAGTTTGTAAATGTAAATATTTTCATAATATGTTAGTTTTTCCACTAAAACAAAGATTTAAAAAATTTAAGTCGTCATCCTTTACAGAGGAAAAAAATATAGTTTTTTTTTTTTTTGTTAAGCTTATTATGCTCTTCAGCCCAGGGGCTGCATTAGAACATTTGGTGGCCAGGGGTATTACTAAGTTCTGCCTACTTTTTCCCTTTTTTTGGGGTTTTGTTTAGTTACTTTAAATCTTCTTTAAGGTTTGCATATTTACCTGTTCTACCACTGGTGATTTAATATGCTTGAGTTTCTGTTATGAAATTCATAACAAGAGCATTAAATCTGATTTACATAAAGACATGGAAGATAAAAGAAAAAATAAAACCCTCTCGGTTTTGCAATGGATGTAGGTGTATGGATGACTTTTTGTTATGATCTGCATAAAATCCCTGTGTTTTGCTTAATTGTGGAGCTATGCTATTAAAATATCAGGAAATAGATTGTAAGTTCAATAGTTTTAGTAACTGTCCACATGTGTTCATGTACCTAAAGGTTGTGATTAGTGTATAATTGAGTGTTTTTGTCTTTCAGGCTATCGCTTCTCAACCATGGGGTCAAAGGTTAATGATTGGAACCCCTGGGTTCATGGAGTTCATACTGGATCGGTCAACAGGCCAAACCAAGGAGGCTAAGGACGCCAAGTTTGAGCTGGTGGGGTCACTTGTGAGTTCGTCCGCAGCAGCTCAGATTCTGGGCAGCCAGCATTACCTGCAGCTGAAGACATACCTCAGAGAAGGGCCGTACTATGTTTCAGCTGTAGCCGCAGTCAGCACAGAAGGAGCAGACTGAGTCACACCAGCTCAGATATACTTTATGGGTCTTTGGTTGATGCTTAAGTAATGGTGAAATGCCTGTTAAATGTTATCCACATGTCACACACACTGCCATAATAAACAAACTTTTCAGAGTAGATAAAGAAATCTGAGTTTATATATTTGCAGTATATTCAATTCAGCTCCATGAAAAACTACAGGGTTCAGAAAAGATCATTTAAATACTCAGAAAATATTCACTAACTGTACTAAATGAGTTCATTATTTTGTTGAGTTATTTTATCTGTGTGGTCTAAAATAAAACGTTCATCAAATTTAAGCGTGAAAACAAACTTCCTTTTGGTTCATTGTCTCCATGACTAGAAAAGAAGTTAGGAATGTTTGTTGGACTCACCACTAATATGTATAATTCTTCTTTACCAGCTACTTAAGCAATAATTTCAAAGCCATTCAGGGTGTCAGATCTTATCCTTTAGAGGTTTACTGTTATTCCCACAGATTCACATCCTCACAGCATTTTTTATCCTGTCAGTACTGGACCAGAAATACACTCTCATCAGACCCCTTTCTGCCAAACCTCTCAAATGTGGATGCAACTTCTTTTGTTTGAAATATTTATTTTTTACCAAATGTAATTAAGTGTATTTGTAATTAAAGAGGATACAGTCTGACTGTGATTGTGGCTTTGCGTTTTAACTTTTGTATCATTTCATACAAGATTTGCAATTATTTTAACTCACTAGACATGTAACTGAGGGGAGACAATGCAGCACTTATCAGGTGTGTCCTTATTGTATTATATGCAGTACGTTCTTTAATATTAGTTTGCTTTTTTATCATAGAACCAAATCAGTTGAATGCATTTCTCTAGTATTTTTTTAATCTGCAGAAGTCAGTCTAGTTCAGGTATCTTATTATTTTATCATTTTTGATGCTGTTAAACCACAAAGATTCAAAGCCACACATTATGCAAGTATGCTCATTTTTATATGCACTAAGTTGGTTAAACATCACCTTAAAGGGCATCTGATAAAATAAGTTTGGGCGATAAAACAATAACCACAATGTAATTTTATTTTATAAAATCAATTTTGTAATCAGGTTTTCTATACATTATGAAAATTATACTTTATGATGGAAATTAACAGAAAAAACACCGGGATAAACATTTTATACATATATAAATAAACCAGTAAATCTGTCCATCCTTCCATCTGAGATCTTTATCCATTTCATTTCTCAGCCACTGTTCACATGATCGTTTTCAAATTTCACACACATTATTTACCAGTTAAGGTGCAGTGCACAGTGTGATGACATTTTTTTAGCTTGTCAAGTTTTAACTTCTGCACTTCTCTCAAATTTGTCTATTTAAAAAAAAAAAAAGATTTTTAAAAGATTGAAAGGTTAAGATGCAAAACTCCTGCCAGGAACAAAGTGTCATGCTGCTGGGTGAGGGTATTAGTAAGGTCTGTGTACATTTTCACTTCTTTAGTACTGTTTCTTGTTAGTCTCCTTATTAGTGTGTGGTCCACGGGTCAATCTCTCGTGCCATATGGAGACAACAGTGGCGCAGCATAGAGATCAGACTGAACATGGCAAAGCTTATGAAAAAAGCCTGTGCTATTAACATTGAGGTTTTCTGTTAAACTCTCTCTTCTCCTGGAAACACGCCTGCAGTCTGGATGTCATATGTTGATTCCCAGGATCCTGCTTTTGTACTCCACTCTATACGTCTACACATAAACACTATCTCACATCTTTAAATCACTTCAGTCTTTTCTGGTGGAAATGTATATCCAAACACATTATTTGTCACAATTTGATGCATCTCTACTTTAACATATAAAAAAACCCATCTACTTCCCACACAAGTCAGAATGACTCCATCCATCATAAGCTTAAAAGTCTGGACCAACCCCATGTCGCCATCTCCCTGGTGAATCATGTCACCTCTCCCACGTCCTCTCTATACTTGCTCCAGCTTGCGTCATCAAATAAACAAGAAAGAAAGAAATAATAAAAAAAACACTCTGTCAGTCATTCTTTTATTTGATTTCTCATCCTCAAATTTCTCTTCTGGTCATTTGGCTTCACTTACGTCACACATGCGCCACAGTTTGATCGCCCTCAGAATATTTACAGTGCTTCTTCATGAGGGCAATTTATACTATTTGTTTTGCATTGCATTTTAGACATCACACTCAAAATATAATCCTGACTGTTATATCTTAAATGATGATTAGGTTGATTCTGATAGCAGCTTTTCAACAGGAATTATTTACTTTGAGAGAAAATGACTGAAAGAGGGAAATAGCTAACCTTATTCATCTAGAATTTAATTATTTTGACTTATACAGTTTCTAATAAAATCTAAAATGGTTGATTCCCAATATTCCTAAGTAAAAATAAGTATTTTTTTCTTATTACACCAGTCCTGTACACCTACTGTAAATGAACAAATAAGCTTATATACCTTATGACGGAGATATACATGTATGTTTAAGATAAGATACATTCAAATACTAGTTAAGATCAGATAAGAAAAGCCCTTTATTGTCCCACAATGGGGACATTTTAATGATTGCAACAGTAGAACAGCAAAGAGCAAATTAAAGTGCACTCACAGCCAATGCTAAGTAATAAGAAAAAAATATGACATTGTGAAAAACTTTAGACAATGGTTTTTACGCAGCTCTGTATGTACATTTGTTAGAATTAATTTCCAGAGAACATCAAACATTGTCTTCTTGTTTGTGGGATATTTTAAGATCGGATCTTTTATCAAATTAGTATAGCTAGAAAAGCTAAAACACATCTAAAACAATAATAAAAAACTAATACTAACAAGACCAACACTGGATGTTGTATTGAACCCTTTGACCACCTTTTCAGACAATGAGGGCCACCCTGCATTAATATCCCTGATCCCTCCTGCTCCTCTACCAGTATCACAATCCTTTCACCTCATCTGAGCTTTCTAAGTTGCATCTAAATACCAACCATATCAGAGATCAGGTGGTTTAGTGAACAATAAAGGCTCTGACAGCAATGGACAGACACACAGATGGACACCACGGGGTACAACACTTTACACTGTGCTGAATGTATCCAAATTAATAAAACATTTTTTATACTATCATAATGAATTATGTTAACTTATGTTGTCATTATTAGTACATGGAAATGCTAGAATGAATTGATATCTTTTCTTCTGCTCAAAACAAATGAATGATTTGGAAAATGAATGAGCTGTACATGGCTGTAGCATCTTTTCCTACCTTATGCATTAGTGTAGATGTATTTAACATTGATCCACTGAATGACAGATACGCAATTTTTCCACATTTGGACAAGACTAAGTGTTAGATGTCCTTAAATACAGACAGATGGGAAGTGTACTTCATCTCATTCCAATAAATATTTTCTGCATAAATTCATCCAGCATAAAAAAATCCATCAAGTATCTGTCCTTAACACCTGTCTGTAGCCATCACTCAAAAAAAAGAAAAAGAAAACACTTCTCACTTCTCTGTATCTCTTGTGATGCATGTTGAAATGTTGCTCTTGATTTTTTATTTATTAATCACTTCATATCAACCACTATATATTTTTACTTGTTGAAATGACATGTCACTATTACTGTACAACTAAAATGCAGCAATTATCTACACAACTTCAAAAAAACAAAACAAAAGTTTGTCTAGAACAAATTTGTGAGGATTTAACATGATGTCTATACATAGTTTACAATGTTTTTAATTGCAGGCCATACTGTATTACTGTATGCATCTGTTCATTCAACATACACCGCATGTTTCTTTTTGTTTGTGGTAAGGATGAGATCAGAAGACCTGCACATTTTGCATATGAGCAAATAGAGAAATAAACATGTATGTTCAATCTAACACAGTCGGCTGTTTTCCACTCATGCCCAGATGCTATAAAACACCCAACATGGCTACAAAAAAGCCCAATGCTCATAATATTTAGTTGATTATGGCACATATTCACAGACGAGTTACACAATATCATAACATTAATTTCTGTTCAAAGCTGTATTTTTTTTGCTAAGTGAGAGTTGGACTTTCTTCAGTAGGTTGGATTGTGCCAGTCCAGGTGTAAGGCCACCCTGATGCACTCATCACTTTGGAACAGGGTCACTCTGGACCCAATGACCTTTTACCTTTGAAACACAGTCCAATATTGATGCACTCTATTAAACTGATTATGGTTTAGTAATAAACCATAACCATAATATTTTTGTGGTACCTGTAACAGTGACAATAAAGATATATTGAATGGTAGCACATGGTAGACTTCACTCATATACTCTTAGACATCTCTGAATAATATTACATCTAATTCCCCACTGGTTCTGTGGTGAGTGCACGCACCACATTGGTATATTTATAAACATACACACATCCCCTACAGAAAACATTAAACAGTCATAGCAATACACATGTTAATAGTTCTGCTCATTCATTATCTACCTGTGCTGCTGCCAGCTTGGCTCCTCCTCCTCTGAGCTTGGGGGTTGAACCAGATCAGGTGAAGCCGCTGCCCTTTTATGGTAAAGAACAATCCCAGCCATACCATATGTACTCTGGGTGAATAGGGGGTTTCAATTGTGTGGATTAATTAAGGTGAGGATGAAGTCTAAAATAAATGATGTAGTATTATTAATTTATGTATGTCACTGTGGGAATGGGTTTAATATGGAACCTATGGCATGACGTGGAAAGGTCAAAAATGTATTTTCTTTTGTTAATTGAATAATGGTTGGGCCAGGGGAGGGGCTTAGCCTTTATAATACTCTGGCCAACAGGGCCAAGGGGTGAGTATTTTTGGATGCCATGCAGTGTAACTATGTGTGAACAATATGTTTTCCTACTTTAACAGAAAGTAAAAGCAAGTTACTCAGTATTTGGGACTCTAGTCATCATTGATTGGAACAGTGAACCCACATTTTTGTGACAATTGTATTGTATTCTAAAATATAAATAATAAACACATAAACAAAACAAATAAAAACACATTTTATAATGTAATGGAATATAAAACTATCACTTTATCAAGTGACAAATTGCTATTTTATTTGTTATTTCTCAACACATTGCAACACAGTGACAGTGTCCGTTCCAGTGAGGACAGTACGTCAACAATCTCACTTCCAGTGTGGTCTACAGGGTCTGTAAGGTCCACCTCTGCATGAACAGTGAGTTTGTTGGGTACCATGAAGTACAGTAATGGTACTAATGTAAGGAATGATGTTCAATGGGATAATCTGGATGTGGACAGGGGTCTGGAGTGGTACTTATCTTGATCTAATGTTCTACAAATACATGTTATTTTCACTTTACATGTGTTTATATTATTTTTTTAATATCTACATCTTGACGTTTTAATATTTTGTATTTTGCTATGTAAGTAGCTACACAGTAAATTTTGCAGTGTTAAATCAACACTTAGAGAGTTAATTTGGAGACAATGGGACCAAATACACTCTAGAAGAAGTTAAATAAACTCTCTAAGTGTTGATTTAACACTGCAAAATTTACTGTGTATAGTGAACCAACTGTGGTAACTTCATTGATTCTCGACATCAGTGGTTCCCATCCCTGGTCCTCAAGTACCACTATCCTGTATGTTTTAGATCAGGGGTGTCCAAATCCAGTCCTCGACGACCAGTATCCTACATGTTTCAGACATTTCTCTCTTCCATCACACTTGGAAGCTATTACATCATTATCAGACTTCCCCTGAGTTTTATGATGAGCTGATCATTCATTGAACCAGGTGTGGTGATAGAGGGACATATCTAAAAACAGACAGGATGACTGGGTTTAGACCCCCCCTGTTTTAGAGGTTTCCCTGTCCCAACACACCTGACGGTCATTATCAAGCTCCTGCAAGAACTTGATGACAGGTTGATCATTTGAATCAGGTGTGTTGTTAAAGGGATACATCTAAAACATGCAGGATAGTGGTACTTGAGGACCAGGGTTGGAACCACTGCTCTACAAGACAATAAGACATTGTGAGAAATTCCATGGAAGTATAAAGTATTATTTCCTCCAATATCACCCTAAGGTTGACATTGCCAATTCCAGAGTATTTCTGTGGGTGTCATGTAAAGGTTTAATATGATAAATGTCTGTTTCTATGATTTTTCTTTAATAGTTGCTTGTCGTCTTTTTAATCTGAACACCCTATTGCAGGGGTGTCGAACTGTGGTCCTCAAGGGCCGGTGTCCTGCACGTATTAGATGTTTCCCTCTTCCATTACACCTGGAGGCCATTGCAGCATCATCAGTCTGATGAGGAGCTGATTATTAACTCTTTAAGTGTCAGCTCTGATGCATTCTGAATGCATGATTTAGTTTAAATATTCAGAAAAATTCAACAGTTTTACTTTATTTTGTGCACGGAAAAGGTGCCAAAAAGCAAGAGGTGTTTTTTTTTTAAAATATTTTATTTCACCGTTTTTTTCTTCTTTAGTAATTTTTCTCCAAAATATTCCACATTATTTGTCATTTTGTAAATATTTATTAGTTTTTGTTCATTTTGTTTATTTTTCTAAATTTTTTATTTTTATTTTTTGGTTCTGACATATTTGACTGATGAGTTGTGTTGTCATCTTCATCCTGGAGGACTGAAGAGCAGCAAAGCATCCAGCAGATGGAGCTAATACCTCTGTGTGTGTGTGTGTGTGTGTGTGTGTGTGTGTGTGTGTGTGTGTGTCTCCTCACCAGGAGCAGTTGGATGATCATTCAACAGTTATATCATTAGGTGTAACCACCACCTCAGGAGGAAAAGCTGTCATCTCCATCATGTTCACTGCTTTCCCAGACCTGTCCTCTACAGCTCACACTGCACTTTTCATCACCTCTCACAGTCAGGTGATTTTAACTTCATCTTTCAGCTGATCTTGTGAAGAGTTCAGTGACAGAGAAGAAGCAGCAGTAGTGTATGCGTGTGTGTTGGTAAAACTCTTCATACTCTCCAGCTAAGATGCACCTGCAGAAGTGAAGAGGGCCACCCGGGCTAAGGCACCGGGGCTTTTTTTTTTATGTCAAAGCCTAGGTCTTTCACCGGGAGTTGGTTGATCACCCTCCGATGCAATTAACCCAGCCAGAAGACTCTGTCAAAGGGGACTCAACGCCGACCACCGCAGCTCTCCAATCCGGGTCTCCGGCCAAAATGTGCAGTGAATGTTACGTGAACCAGTCATTCGTGAACGATGATGGGACCGTGAACCACCACAAACCACGGTAAGAAAGACAGAAAACAGCAGAGACTAATAGAAGTAAGACAGAGAAGTTCAGAAGGAGGTTCTGATGGTTCTGATGGTTAAGTTTCTGCTGCTTGAATACATTCTACAGCTGATGTTTGTTTACATTTCCCTCGTTGATCATTTGTCCACCATGGCCTGTGTTTCCTTTCAAAGATCTGGGGAAAAGGTAACCTAGTTATTATTTATTGTTGCTTAAACTATTATTACCTTTATGGTTATGTTTATACCAGCGTTTGTTTATTGGTTTGTGTACAAAATAACTTGAAAACTTATGGATGGATTTGGATGAAAATGTCAGGGTATGGTGGTAATGGGGAGATCAACAAATTATTCGATTTTTTGTAGGGTGGGGGTGCCTTGGCGGAGGGATTTGCTAGTCTAGTATTGTTTCTGTTTGTAGTGGTTATGTACATCCTAAAGTTCACCAGTGTTCACCACTGCTGTGTGTTCAGCTGGGCTTACTTTGTGCTTATGTCAACTTTCAGTGTCCAGAGCATTATATTTACTGTAACTGTACATGTGAATTATTAGTAATAAAATGTTCCTAAAAGATCATTTTGCACTTAAGGTAAAGTATAAGGTCAATTTGAGACACGAGATGTAATGGGGTAAATAACATTCACGCTCTTCCAATGTACGCAGACAGTCACCTAAACACCTGCTGGAACATTGACATGGAAGAGTTGTTTAAATTTGGAAGAAAAAAAAGGATGAGCATTGCTTTCAGAAATTACTGCTCCTTAAATTTGGAATCTAATCAATTTATTTTTCTGACAGTAAAAAAAAAGTTCTGAAGATACACATGCATATAGGATGTTGCATAATAATCATGAAGCATATTTCTAAACAACTCAGTGCTATAACGTCAAGAGCTGTTTTGTTATTGTGTGCACAGCCTACCCTTTCCAAATATGATTTTTAGACCATGTAGTGAATACATGTCAACAACCCTCTGTAATGTTAACACAAAAAACAAGACAAAATTTGTCATTTTGACATCCACCACCTGTCAAAATGTGTATTTGTGCTCTGTCCATCCTCTATAAATCACACCTGTCAAAATGTTTTGCCTAAAATACATAGGACATTTCCAGAGGTGTAAAATCATGTTTGTGCCATTTGAGGTTAGGTTTAACCCTACATTTTTACATATTTTTTTACATATTTGACCATGCTTAAGTGTTTTATCACCCCATATTATAATATTATGCTCTGCATTTTGTGTTTTCTAAGTGTCAATCAGCAATTTTCCAGGATTTAATTTATTGATCTTGTAAATGTTTATAAAAGTGTGGATTAAAATTTAAGGATATTATGTCAAACATCAAGAAAACACGAGAGACAGTGTATATATCCTTAACTCAACATAAAAACAAGTGTGTCCATCCACTGTCATTTCTCAAACTTAATTTTACTCAATCAATGTTGTAGAAGATGCTGGTGTTTCCACATTCACTAGCCTCTAAACATCCAAAAGGCCTATATCTGACGACCCTGACAAGATGACAAACTGCATTTTACACCAATTATTTCTATGTATTCTTAGGATTAATGGATCAGATGTTATTAAATATGTTGGATTGGTAGATAATTTTGTTACCCAGTTGCAGTTTGAATTTTTATGGGTTATTATTACCATTGTATTTTGTATTCATACACTCACAATAAGAAAGATAAGTGACACTTTTGAGTCATCCAATCACATTTCTTCTAACAAAAACTGATTGAAACCTGTTTTTTTGTAATCAGATATAAATGTATGTTTTAGTAAAAATGTCATAAGTTGTGTAGATGTGGTACATTCAAGAAGATCATCAAACAATCCTCCCACCTACCATGCTTTGTCCTTGAGCTCTTCATTTCAGCGTCTCATATGACCTGTGTAAGGTCTAGTATGTTTTAAAGATCTGAGTGGAATATATTGCCATTGGGTTTTGTTTGCTTTTGCTAAATCCACGTTTTCATAAAAATGCATGGGAAACTTGCCCCTCATCTATTATACAATGAGTTTAAGTTTAATGCATGACTTTAGGAAACAAACAGACAGAATGATGAAGAGAAGAGGTGGAGAGGGGTGAAGGGAGGAAGAAAAATAAGGGTAAATACAGTTTGTGGGTTTTTTAGCACTCTGTTTTAACAGATCTTACTCCTGCTTCTTAAGTGCAACTTAGATAAATTAGACATTCCTTACATCTCTGTGTGATAACTATTAATTCATCAAAGATTCGTTATTTAAAACTGAGAAGGGAAGATTTCCTATCCTTATGATTTATGTCATTTGCAGTGTATTTTAACAATTTAAAATATAGCAGTGTTATTCATCTTACATGTAGAGTAGAGCCCACCACCAGCTCATCTTCACACACCTCCTCCCTCTGAAATCAAAGGTACCATCTCACCATGCTGTGCTTCTCCTTTACATGCTACTCATCAAGCTTTGAAGACTGTGATTGAGAGGTGACTCAACATCTACTGACATTCAAAGCAAACATGACAGTAGTCGTTGGTAGAAAATTGCTCTGGATCTTTGGATGTTTTTGTTTCTGCTCATTAAATTCTTACAGTGACAGTCATGACAGTTGATCCCTGCATCATGCCCCAGGGTACTTTCAGTACTTAGCTTGTCTGATGTTTGAAATAAACACAGTGAATAGTTCTGTGTGACTAGTTTATTGTTTATGTCAAAATGAAGGATGTTGTTTGAACAATTAGTTTGGACTTGTGTTGTCCTGGGACTGGTTGCAAACAAACAGATAATTAACCTCAATGGGGGTTAATTATATGTACAGTTACCTTTGTTCAGTCTACAGCATTTTTCAGACTGGGCTGACATGTTGTTCTATTAGTGTTGGGCCAGGTGTCAATAGTCCACCGCCCACTTTCCTTTTCTCTGCTTCTGCTCTCCTGTCCCATGTGTTTAGTGTTCCTCCTTAATCTTCCCTCTCCATCCAGGTCCTCTTGTTATTTTTCCCCTTCTTTTCCTCCCTCAGCTCCACCCCAAAATCACTCCAGACAAACAGCAGCGGGATTATCTTAGACATCTCCACCCTTAAGATGGAGCAGCTTGAGAGTGAGGTGCTCCCGCTGCCGCCCCGCTTTCGCTTCAGAGATCTGCTGATCGGAGACCAGAGCTTCCAGAATGATGACAGGTGAACACACGTGCACACACACACACACACACACACACACACACACACACACACACACACACACACACATTTGCAGATGTAACCCTCAGTGCTCTTTTAAAGCACCTTTCTTCTATTGTTGCCTGTCATTGTCAGAATGTTTGTATGTTTCAGTAAAAAGGTATATTGTATTTTATATCTAATTTGAACCATACCAATAAAATGCATTTTTTTTGGTTATTCAGTGTACTGTGTACATACTAGTAAACATATATTTTCAGACTGATGGCATACAATGACCTGAAAAAGACAAGCTAAAAAACATCCAGAGAAACACTTACCTTGGCATCTACTTCCTCCACAACAACACTCCATTTTACTATGAGCAAATTCACGACATGTTTTAGATCAGGGGTCTCAAATATGCAGGATTCAAGGTTCTAATCTGGCCCATACAATGAATTTGCAAAGTGCTACATTTGTGAAATATTCTGCAGTCAAGGCTGTGGATCTCATTTTATTTTCAGGTTCAACATACAAGCCAATTTGATCTACAATAAAACAAAAGCATAATAACCTAAAAAAAAAAATAATGACTCCATATTTTTTTGCCATTTTGAACTGAAAAATTGAACTTCAGATTTTTACCTTTATTTTTGTACAAAAAAATATAATTAATATGAACATAGACATTTACAAACTATCCAGTAACAATAAAATGTGAAAAACCTGAACAAATATGAACAATCTTAAATGTCTAAGAAAATTAAGCACACTTTTAACAGGTATTTGCTTCTGTTACTAAGTGTTTAGTGTCTTTGTAAAACCAATCCATAATGCACATGTATAAATGATAACTTGAGGCATAGTATTGTTAAAATTCCAGTTATTTTTCTTAGGTTATTCACATCTTTTTTTATGTAGTTGTATAGTTTATAAAATTAAGCATTTTCAAAATCAATAGGGTTTTTATTCCACTAAACCTAAACATTTAGAATTGTCATTATTTATAGTTTATTATGCTGCAACCTGAAATGTGTTATTTTGCTGGTCTGACCCACACGACTCAAATTGGGCTGAATGTGGCCCCTGAAAACAATGACTTTGAGACCCCTGTTTTAGGTAATGGGTCAAACATAGGTCAGTTAAACAGAAGAATATCAGTGAAGAAATACTTGAGTTAAAATGATAGTTAAAAAATCCTCTGTCATGACCTGGATCTTTGTCCTTCCAGCATGGCATCAGATCCTCACACTATGCTTGTGTGTTGTAAATCACATAATAGCTCATTAATAATATTACTGACTAGTGTTACAGATGTCTTCACCTCATCCCAGCTCTCTTATTAGCTCAAAACCTCTGTTGATTGGCCTCTTTTACAGACACCAGCATACTTTTATACTAGACTTTGCTAATGTTCTTGTAGCTGAAGTGTTTATCTTGAACACCAGCTGTCCTCTGGGTGAGAGGATGGTTGTTTGTTACAGAATCCATCAGTACTACCAGGGGTGGTGCTGTCCATGGTTCTGAAAAACATGGCACATCGATAAGAACATGCATCAGAGAAGTTGAGTGTGTATTGAGATGGTGCAACGTGAAACGTGTTTTACAGCAGACACGTAATGAGAATTTCAAATGAGATCTCCACAGCGGCCCATCTGTTAGCCACCTATCCACATCCAAACTTATCTCACCACTTTCCTCTGGTGTTTCTGCTTGATCAGTCTTATGATGTTGAGGAACTGCAATCGAAGAATGAAGAACAGTTCCAAAGAGAGGATATTGAAAGCCTCTGCTTCATAATGTCTTAATAAAGAGTTTAAATGGCTTGACAAATTAAATCTAATTCAGTTTATTTGCCAGAAATGTGTCCAAAATCTATATAAAAACAAATGGATAAAAAAACAGATTAAAAAAGAACAAAACAAAAAAAACTGATTAAAACACATTAACATCTATATTAGTTATATATTATTAGTACTGAGTGCATAATATAGGCTTCTGGCTAAGTATAGTGTTGATGGAATGTAAAGTTAGATGTGATTACAGTAAGTCCCTGAGGAAGAAAAGCATTTTTCAATATTTGACAGGTTCATTTGGCAAAACACTTATGCTGCCAACGCTTTTAGTCAAAGGTGATCTTTTTCCAGCTGTCCTTGCAAGAACCATTGTTTTTGCTTTCCATTAAACTGCCTACATTTGCAGCTTCTATTTTTTTCTGTCCCTTTGCTGAATACAAACCTGCTCTCTGTTCCTGGTAGATAGTGTACCTGGAGGAGATGGCAGATGCTTCAGGTTACCTTTTCTGTGCTCAGTTTCTAAGCGTGTTTTCACAGCCTGTCTGTGAACTCAAAAATGTCACTGGTCACACCTGCCCAGGGTTCATCAATCAGTCTGGTGGTTCCGCTTCAAAGCCCAGCATGCATTACAAGAAGTCAATGTGGGTCTGATCAAATAAAAATGAACATCAATATGAAAATGTAAATTTGCACACATCATTTATCAAGTGAGTTATTTATTTTTTAGATCTAGAGCAGGGGTCTGCAACCCTGGTCCTAGAAAGCCGCTATCCTGCATGTTTTAGATGTTTCCCTCTTCCAACACACCTGATTCAGATGATCAGCCTATCATCAAGCTGTGCGGAAGACTGATAATGTCTGTCAGGTGTGCTGGAAGAGGGAAACATCTAAAACATGCAGGATAGCAGCTCTATAGAACCAGGGTTGCAGACCCCTGATCTAGAGCTTTATTGAACTGTTATCCTTTATAAAATCCCTCTTGTCGAAAAAAAAAAAAAAAGTTACAACTCAAATTTCACACAAAAAATCTGATCTAAAAAAATTATTCAATCTGTCACAGTTAACCAAACTATCTGTGAACTGTTGTTGAGAAATTGCTCTTTATTTACATATACATTTGAGTTAGTAGTACTATTACTGAAACTTTGGTATTCACAACTTAATATATTTAATTATTCTGAACACTCAGGTTTACAGTGTAGAGTGGTCCTGAAAAAGGGTCAAACAACCCTCCCCTTATAACCCCTTCTCCTCTGTGACTCATTCAGAATCTGGACACCCCTACCTCTTCACATAAACACTGAAAATGGAGGGATGAAGGCGAGGGGCCAAGGGGTGAATTGGGACTGGGCCTAAATGCCACTAAATATCACACACTGGACCTTTTAACACCTGCTTCTTGACATTCTCATGTTGCTGTGTTAATTTCATTGTGTCACATGCCATCTTTACTCATCCTGGTTAATCTTATTTATGGAATTTACTTGGCAAAACATAAATGCCACAGAGTGGTTATGTCGTAACGGGCTGTAGATGAAACTGAGTGGTGCCACCAGTGTGGGCGAGGGCTTCAGGTGGAGTAGCCTCTTGGGATATTTTCACAACCACTGACTCATAAATTACTTCTTCAGACTATTCAAAGAGAGATTAAAGGTGAGAGAGATGCAGGGCAATGCAGAACAAATTTTTCCCTTTTCTCCTGAAATGAAAAAAGAGCTTTTTTTTCCTCCTGTTTTTTTGTCATCTGTCATATAAGACATACACTTCCATCCATCAACAGAGCAGAGAATATGGAACCCCCACTCTAATTCTGTGCTGACAAAAAGAGAAAGACTGCACAAGCCTGTGAGTGTTGCAGTGCATTTAAGTCATGAGGGCTTCAAGTGGCAGCTGGAGAACGTCCTGAAGTGGTGCAGTGGAGATGCTTCAGGTGGTGATGGCCTGGGCAGTGCACCTGATGCCAGCAGTCAGCCTGTATGTGTGTGTGTGTGTGTGTGTGTGTGTGTTTTCATCAGACCATTCCTTCACTGTCATCATGAGTGTGTTCAGCTCTTTCTGAACTGGATCTGCAGTCAGTGGAGGAGCATGCAACATCAGTTAGGGTTATTCCTGTCGGTGCATCGTTGCTGTGGCAACAGGCCCGCGCTCGAGTGATGGAGAGAGAGAGAGAGAGAGAGAGAGAGAGAGAGAGAGAGAGAAAGAGAGAGAGCAAGAAAACGGGAGAGGGAGAGTGGAATTGTATAGATTTACAAAATTGTTCTGTTTACATAAGCACCCGTTGCTAAAAATAAATGATGAATCAACGCATTAAAACATGTTGTTTCTTAGGTGCATCTGTTCTTTTCCATTCAGTCTGATCAGTTGTTTTTCACCTTTCAAAGATAAAATTTCAGTAATCCGTTAGTGTAGTTTTATTTTAGAACTGCAGAGAGTCGTGCGGACCAATATAGAGTAGGATTAAATCCTGACAACACGACGCAGTTACAGGTGTTCTCAACTGCGCACAAATGGATCCGAACATCCTCATCCAGACCTGGGTCAGTCCGTCCGTGGGAGCATGGAGGTCGGAGCTCTTTGGTAGTGACAGCGGGCAGAGGTAGGGCCACCTGGGCACCCTAACCCTAACCACACGTTCATGCACCCGGGTCTGCAGGTGGCATCTGATGGGCTGAAGCTCCGAGTGCAAACTTTTATCTTTGTTTTATTGGTTTGTTTTTCCAGCTGATACTGTTTACATTTCACTCATGTGCTACAGTTCCAGTTGAAGAAGCAAAAAGTGCGCTCAAAATGAAGCTCGATGGAAATATATAAAATGGTAATACTGACACAACAACGGACGAAATGGATGGAAGTCGGATTTTATTTTAAGATTATTCCATTGTCTTGTTGCTACAAATGGCCATGATGGTTTTATTTTTCTGATTATGAAAGAGTCTGCAGCTAAATTAAAACAACATGGTCTTTGATGATGCATCTTATTAACTGTTTGACTGCCAAACTAAATGCTTTAACATTAGATTGCACTTTATTTTTGGTGGGAAACTGTTACTAATAAGATGATGCCATAAGAGAAAATGGAAAGGACAATTATGCACAAGTGGAACCTTTTTTCTGAAGTGTTTCCACTTACCAAGCTAAAATACCAAATAACTGTTATTGCCTACCATGCTATCATATCAGACATTTTTTTGTACTTTTGTCTCTTTAAAATATGGTATATATACACTGTAGATTTTGCAGTGTTAATTTGGAGATAATGGGACCAAATACACTCTAGAAGAAGTTAAATAAACTCTCTAAGTGTTGATTTAACACTGCAAAATTTACTGTGTAGTTGTTGCAATGAGAGCAGCAATCTGAGCCACTGCAGAGTACAGGACTGACAACTGTCACAACATAAATTCAAAGGACCTCATGTAAGAAACCATATTCAAACAAAGGTATCTTATTTTTTCCTTCTATCCGACATATTCTCTTATTTTGTTAGTAACCATAGATTTGTGAGAGTCACCAGTGTTTTCTTATTCTTTCCCTTACTCCAAGAAAGACATAAATGTACAGGTAGCTGGGAGCATTCTACAAAGATATGAGAAATACAGGCCCGGACTGGCACACGAGAGAACCGGGACTTTTCCCGCTGGCCTGCCTGCTCAGTGGCCTGCGTGGCCTGACCCCCGCCCCAATTAGTTTGCTTGTAAACAATGATAAAGCGCGCGAAGCTCCGAAGAGTCACAGCGGTAGTGATTGGTAGCGTTTTTTTTTTGTTTAAGACACACATTGCAGTGTTTCTGCTACATTCATTTAGTAGCGGCGCCCGTCACGTCTTCAAATTTCTACACATTTTATGTTTGTGGTAAATACATCACCACGTGGAAAACAAAAGTAGCCCAAACTACAGATAATTATCTTGAATCATACACTCTTTGCCAGAGCGCATCTTGGAAGTGACAGATCAGACAGTCAGAGGAGGAGTCAATCTGTGTGATTCGGGCAACGAAAAGGTATATTTATTACGGTAGTTTGAGATAACTCATCATTTTTAAAAGTTAAATAGATATTTGCCAAATATTGACAGTCAGCTAACGTTACATAACATTACAGTTAATTGAGCGAGGTGCCAACTAAGCTAATTTATAACATAGCATTAGGCTAATGCTAACTCCAGAAAAAAGAGAAAAACATTAACAAGGATCATTAACCTTTTACTAAGTCATAGATTGTCATAAGTTATGTTCACATTTACAATGGAAAGAGAAAGAAGGTCAGTCAAGGAGGAGGAGGTGAAATGTCAGAAATTAACTGAGTTGTTTATTAAACCCTGAAGCAGCCAGAGTGCTACTGATGCTAACACTAATGTTAGCTCTGGATTTATATTGTGCTCTTATTGTTGCTATTTAGCATGATTTCAATTTATGTTTAGTTTGGCTAAAATGTGCCACCTGCTGACCTTTTTAGGAAGTGTTTTTTTTTATTGATTCCATATTTTGATCACAGCAGGGCTTTTGGACTTTATTTTATGTTATTTTCATTATAATTGCGTTCATGATGATTGGAGAGTTGCATGATTGTGTGTGTGTGGACAGTTTAAGCTTTTCCCACTAAAGATTAGTGTGAGTTGACCTTGTCGGTTTTATTTGATCAATATTCAAACATGGTGGGAAACTGAAAAACAGAATAGTATATATGAGCACATATTAATAAATGTAATGCTAATTTTAATGCATACAGTATTTTAAGGCATATGGGTAAAACTCCACAGGTGGGCTGCAGGAAGCCTGAAAGATATTTAGACTTCAGTTATAGGATAGGCTGTTGACCTTTTCACTTTAACATTGAATATTAGTGTTTATTAGCCATACTAAGATGACATCTGAAAAGTTTGCTGTCAAAATAATACAAACATGTTCTTAATAACACATATGTCAGTAACCTTAGACAAAAGGAAATATGGTGAGGGCAGGGAGAGGATGAGAGAAAAGTACTGTACTGTACTGAGGTGTTGTCATGCATTAGTTTAATAGTGTGGTGTTGTGTCACAGCCAGTGTAATAGTATTGCTTTAATTGTTAAAAGAAAATTAAAAAGCCCCCCCAACCCCAAAAGGTGTGGTTTTTAGAGCAGATTTTTTTTTCTTCCTCTGTGGTGCTGGAATTGGCCTGGATGCTGCGGAATATTCCCGGCCTGTAATCCTGATCCAGTCCGGCCCTGGAGAAATAACATCGCACTCCGGGAAGTATTTGTCCAATACAAATTTGACTAACATACAAATGCATAGTACAATCTAATTTACATTTGTTTTTAGAGGAGTTTATGATTGAGAAATTTGGAGTTGAAAATGTTCTTGTCAAGTGGAGGGTCTGATTGACACCTTAGTATCATAAATAAATAAAAACCCAAAAAATAGATAACTGTCTTTCTCTCAGCTTGTAAAATGGGAATTGATTTTAGTGGCCTGTTTTGAATTTGTACTTGCAAAAGTTGCAGTCTTACAATTTTCTTTGCATTTCGCCTGAAAGTCCAAAGTGACAACAGTGACTAATATCAGATCACTTCAGATGGTAATTTTGTGCTCAACAGGAACTGATTGAAGGTCCTTACTTCCAGCTTTATGTAGGCCATGGTGTGTGTGTGTGTGTGTGTGTGTGTGTGAATGTGTGCCACACAGACAGACACCGAGAACCTATTTGATGCACTGAGGTCATCTCTAGCCACATGTAACAGATTTTTTTCCAGATCTCACCCACAGACTTTTTCAGTATTTTCATCTTCTCTCTTTGGTTCAGTTTTGCCATAGTTTTGACCCGAAATAGTCATTGCAGTGTACTGACCATGAGCATTATACCCACACACTGCCTTGTCCCACTCTGAATCCTGGAGGCACAAGTCACAACTGTTACGAGGCTGCATCAATCTTCTTAGATTGGATTCTTCTTCTCTGTTTGATCCTTGCACTGCATCTTTCATTTGCCCACCTCCAAACTCCCTTACGGCAGTACTTTGAAGATTAAGCATGAAAAGGGTAACAACTTTCCGTATAGAGCAGTGTTACCCAGTTGGACCTGCTGTAGACAGACTTCATGTTGTTTTGCTTTGCCTCACACATTTGCACATTTTTCACATGCTGTTCATTCACTCATTCATTTTCAGTTCACTGCAGACAAAGAGCCATTCACACTCATGCTCACACTTGGGGGTACTTGTTGTAACAGACTAACCCAGAAAGAACATGCAAACTCCTGTCATAGGCTTTCATCATGGTTAGAATAGTACTGTGAGGTGACAATGATAACCACTGTAGTACACCACAGCTGAATTAATCTAATTGGAAAAAAGTTCACATTACAAACAAATAGGTCACCCACCACCGTATTTATATTTTGCATGTCCTCAAAGCGCTTTTTGTGTGTTAATGCTGTATTAAACAGCATTCACATGATTAAGAATAACTGGACAATTTTATTTTTTACTTCATTTTTTATACGACTTGAAAGTCAAGCTACAAATATATGTGTTTTTATATCATAAAAGCAATAATCAATTAATTGTCTCTGTAACTTCTACATCTAGCGTTTATGCAATATGGTCTTTCTTAATTGTGTTTCGTGATTGGGAACAGTGCTGGATAATTACCAAACCCGCTTAAAGCAAATGATCAGAAAAACACATTGCATATTCATGCTCAGTGAAATTTGCCCTTAAAAACAGCTGTGTGGTTCTTTCTGTACGTGGTGTTGATTTTCTTCTTCTCTTGTCTGTTAGGGTGCAGGTAGAGTTTTATGTGAATGAAAACACCTTCAAGGAGCGCTTGAAGCTTTTCTTCATCAAAAACCAAAGATCAAGTGAGTACAGGCTATTCTCTCAATTCAAGAAAAATACAATGAAATTAAAACACTTATGACTCATTAGATTCATATGTATATATGTATATATATATATATATATATATATATATATATATATGTATGTATGTATGTATGTATGTATGTATGTATGTGTGTGTGTGTGTGTGTGTGTGTATGTACACATGCAATCTCATCTGTCTTCCCTTTAGGTCTAAGGATCCGTGTGTTCAACTTCTCTCTGAAGCTGCTCACCTGTCTCCTGTATATCATCAGAGTGATGACAGACAACCCTGTGCAGGGCACCAACAGCAGCCACAGCGCAGGGCAGCAGAGCAGTGGCAATGGCAACAGCAAATGGTGTTTTCTCTCACAAAATTATGTAGTTTGAAATTCTGAAACTGTGTTTGAATGTATCAGAAGCTAGAGGAATCTTTGCTCATTTAATTCTTCATTCTCTTCTCTTTTGTCTGCCATCATTTCAACTCTGCAGTGTTAACTGCCAATGGAATGGATCAGTGCAGGACAGAGAGATTAACTGGTGAGTAACTACAGGTGTCATTTCTCTTGATAAGGGCAAATTACCAGCAAATAATAACATTGCTTCCAGTCATAAAAACACTCTAATGGAGTGTCTTTCACTTGTGCCATTATTTAACCTTTCATTAAATTCATTATTTTAATAGTAAGATGAATGCAGACATTGTTAACAGGACTGAACTCTTACCACCGAATGCAGGGTTGTTCTCCTTGTATGTCTTAGGTGCAGCTCCAGAACAATTTTGAACACCACTTAAGGCTCAACTTAGAGAACACAACATTAACACTAAGGGCTCTAGTTTCGTAGACCTGGTGCAGGTGTGGCACAGCTGGTCCAACGGGGTGTGTCCAGAGGAGTTTTGCAACTTTCGGCTGATGTTTTGGTCCAGGAGGTCCAAGTCCGCAGTGTCCGAATATATGGATCTGTGAGCAGACCTCCATGGGCTGATGAAGCAAAAGTAGCCTGGGAGGAGGTCACAAATATCATGAATGAACTTTTCCCTGATACACTGAGAACCTTTTACCAGTGTAAAAAACTGTTCAATGATGTCCGTAGAAGAACCAAACAAAAATGAGCAGAGCAGAAGAGAGACACCGTGGCAACTGAGAGAGCACAGGTGCCACGAGGGAGCGCATGAGAGGCCACGATGTGCGTCACCATGTAGACCACCTCGGGGGTTAGATGTAATTTGTTCTTATGTAATGATTAATACTGACGATTGACAATTGCATTGCATGGCAGTATTCCAGGTCCACCTGCATTCCAGTTCTGACATTTCCAAATAAGATGACCTTTGACGATACACCCTCCTCACAATTAATGTACTCCATCTTTGTAGATCACGTTAAGCAAAAGTTATAACATTTATATGTACAATCACAAGAAGCACTTCTTTAAGACACAGAAGATGTCTCTCTCTCTATCTCTCTCGCTCTGTCTTTCTTGCTGAATATATTCTCAGTGTCTGATGCTGAGGCTGTTTGTGGTTGGTTGAGAGAGATGTTGCCTCATTAGTTTCAGCTGGTAGTTAATTCAGGTTGAGTTTCCATTATGTGTGTCAAAGGCATCTGATCTGTCATCAGATGTGACGGAAGAGTCAATATAGATATATATTTATGTCCTGATTCAAATCGTTACATTGAATAGTGAATGGTGGGATTATCTATAGCATTGAAATGTGTCTGACACCCTGGAAACCTGCCTGTGAGGGTGTGGTGATGTGTGCGCTCCGTGCTCCAGTCAGCCAAACGACCACCCGGCTGGCTGCATCTGCCTTGCGCAGCTTGCAGCTTTGGCTGCACTGTGGGCGTGGTCTAAGTCAGTGAAACTGTTACTCTGCCAAGCTGAATCAATGGTCAAACTACCAAAATGATCACACGCCGTCCTGCGCGTCACAAAACTATTACTGCACAGGATCCACCAGCCTGCACCAGCTTGCGCTGCACCGGGAAACTAGAGCCCTATACATTTTCACACTGCTAGTCTTAAAGGGATAGTTGAGTATTTTTCACATGATTCTGTATGGAGTCGCTGTATTTACTCTGGTGCACCCACAGTGACTTACCCCCAACAGTGTCCTGTGAGTCGAGTTCTGGTCCAGTTTTGGTCAAACCGAAAGTAGTCCTGGCAGGTTTTCTGTGGCCAACAAAATAAAATGTTTCTTCTCAAAAGAGTATGTGTTTGAGTGATGAGTGATTTATTTGCATAGTAAAACTGTCACGGAAAAAAACCCTCACACCTCGTAATTGGTACTTTTTCTCAATAGCGATCAATGCTCGTTGTCACTGCTAACAGCTGTGCGCCTTAACAAACTACTTTCATCAGTTGTTCGGCAGTGTTTGCGGCTGCTACGTGGAGGCACACAGCTGTTAGCAGTGATAATGTGCATTGATCACTATTGAGAGAAAGTAGCTCCAAGCAATTACGAGGTGTGAGTTTTTGTTCTGTGATGGTTTTGTTATGCAAATAAATCACTCATTTGAACACATACTGTTTTGAGAAGAAACACTTTTATTTTGTTGACCCCAGAAAACCTGCTGGGACTACTTTCACTTCGACCAAAACTGGACCAGAACTTAACTCACAGGACACTGTCGGGGGTAAGTCACTGTGGGTGCACCAGAGTAAAGACAGTGATGCCATACAGATTCATGTGAAAAATAGTGAATCATCCCTTTAATGTTCAATTCAGATATATGATATTTAAAAGTAGGACTGTGTGATTTATGGATTTTAAATCTAAATCAGATTTTTAAAATTTGAATTATAAAAAAAAAAGCAAAAAAGAAATCATCAAATCAGTTTCATCTCTCTTGTGCCTCTGGGCTACCTCTTCCTAACTGTGAGAGCGGCCTTTCACAGAACTCCATGTAATGACTTTAAATCTGTGATGGACTCACAGTTCTGATACCAGTGTAAGCTGTGGTCAATGCACAGATCTGACCAATTCAAATATAACTGCATGAAGATCACTCATCTTACATTGCCCACACAAGTCTCTGTACCGTACCATCTTCTTCTGGTCTGGATCCAAGTCCTGGGGGCCCTAGCCTCACCAGAGTAACTCAGGCAGCCCTCTCCCCAGGCACATTCACCAGGTCTCGGGCAATTCTGAGGCTTTTCTATGCCAGCCCACAGATATCATCTGTCCAGCATGTCCTGGGTTGGTGTCATCGATGCATGGATCCCCCAATTTAAATATAACTGCATGAGGATCGCTTATATTATATCATCCATGCACACATGACTAAATGACTGTCACTTCTTACATTGGTGTAACTTCTGTGGGCCCATCACAGAATTTTGGGGGATTCTGTGATACCCTCACAATTTTGAGGTATGAATCAGTACTTTGCATTGCAGGCTGCTTATGATAATGACTTACTGACTTCTGTTGTCTTTTGTAATTGTATTCAAAATTTGAAATAAAAAATGTAAAAAAAAAAATCAAAATTAGATTTTTGGCCAAAATTACACACACCTTACCTTTATAATCCAAAATAAGAAAAAATACATTGACAATTAAAAAACAGTGCAACAAAGTTCTTAAATCTAATTTGTAATTGACTGAACACTAGCTTCATTCATCACATACAGGCTGACAGAAGAAGTCCCCAAAATTACGCATTTACCAATTTGTAATGTTAGTTATTTTCACAACACTTAAAGGAGAATCAGGGGCAGACAACACCAAGAGGATGTATAATTTTGTCCTTGTCTTTCTGTTAATAAATCTTTCGATGAGCAACATTATGAGGTCACTGTTGTCACATTGTTTGTTTGAAAATGGGCCACTTATTCCTGTTGGGAATAAATGTAGACTACATTGGGCTAATCCCGCACCTGCACCCTTGTCTTCCTCTGTCAGGCCATTGAAATTTGTGTATAGTAACATCTTGTTTTGGATGAAATATAGACTTACAGTCAAAAGTGTGACACAAACTGACTCTTTGCATTACTGCAATTTACCAATAAAAGCTTTGGAAACACATAAAAGGCTGGTAATTCTTCTTCAATGTACCTCACAAACATGTGGAGAAAAAGATAACTGAAAAAACAAAGTTTGCATCACAACTGAACACAAACATCCCTGGAATGATTATCTTGAAGGCAGCATTTGTTGCTTCAAAATGTACAAATGTAATATTCATCATTTATGAGGCATGGATTCTGCCATTGTTGGTGGTAGTACGAGTACTGTAGTGTTATTAGTACTGTACTATCAATAATGAACTATTAGTACTGTAGTATTATTCGTACTGTACTATCAATAATGAACTATTGGTAGTGTAGTATTAGTACTGTAGTATTATTAGTGTAGTTTTAGTACTGTAGAATTACTAGTGTGGTATTAGTACTACAGTATCAGTACTGGTTCTTTTTGTGGCACACATCAGTCGTGTCTCCAAACTGAGTTGAATCCTGATGCCCACTGATGAATCATCCCAGATGTCTCTGAGCCCAGATGGATCCATGGTTCCTCTAGACACAGTTAACACTGGGCTTCCTTTGTGCTCATTAGTGGATCTTAGCTGTGTTGTAGAAGTTGGCGAAGGTTTGCCTCAATAATCCTGACCCATGTGGTACTATCAGTTGTAGATGAATGTGTTGTCTGAGGATCACAGATCACAGCGTTCAGCTTATACTTCATCCCTTATCTCACTGAAACACTGAAATGCACCCTGATTTTGTTCTATACCAGGGATGCTCAAATAGCTAAATCCCTTCCTCGGAAATGAAGGTGATCAGACAAAACATGAATCATGTTTCATTTATAATGTCAAAGTAAATGTAATATTTATGCTTAATTTGTTCTTAATTTAAATTGTTGCTACCCTCTCATTTATTCCTTACTTGGACTTGTATTATCCACTGTAGCTTTCCCAAAATGTTAAAGACATGTATGTTTTATATTTTTTATTCCAAGCCCTTAAACATTTTCTTGGGGGACCTACAAATCAACAGATGTACACTTATGTTTGTCATGAATTTAAGGATAACTCTGATATATATTAATATCTTTAGATAACCCATCTGACAACATCGGTGATTATAATTATATTTATAATTGCTGGCATATAAACATGTAATGAAATATTTCTCCTCCAGTGTAAGTTGATTAAAGGTTGTTTCTTGTTCTTTCTACCAGGGAACTCATCTTCTGGGTGGACAGGAAAGTTCCGGTCTGGGCCATTCAAGTGAGTCATAAAATAATAAAAATGCATAAATTAAGATGGTAAAAAATGTCCATTAACAGAAGAGTGTGTTTTCAAACAGCAGATCATATTTGGACACTTAATGGTAAATGGACTGCGCTTATATAGCGCTTTTCCACCTTCATGGTGCTCAAAGCGCTTTACATTAGCCTCACATTCACCCATTCACACACACACCAGTAGGTTTCTAAGGTCTAAGGTCAGTCCTACTGGGGGCCTAAGTCAGGGTTTAGTGTCTTGCCCAAGGACACTTCGACATGTGGACAGTCAGAGCTGGGACGCGAACCGCCAACCTCTCAGTCATTGGGCGACCCACTACCAACTGAGCCACAGCCGCCTTAATGTCAACCACATGTGTTTTTAATTGACTATAGAAACACGGCAGGTTTCATCTCTACATTATTTTGGAGACAGTTCTTGGTACAAGTAGACTGGTTTAACTCTTCTGAAGACATTTCAAAACTTCTTCACTTCGGGAGTTCTCTTGGATGAAAGACAAAATGTTTTCAAAAGAGCTAAAACAGTCCAGTTGAACTGAGAAGAACTACCAAGAAAAATGTTGACCTGGACAAATGAAAACTTACACAGACATTCTTTTGGGTTATATTATTATGTCGTAAAACTTTTATGAAATAATGTTTGATTTTTTTTTAAGGTTATTGTGGCCATCATCAGTTTCCTGGAGACTATGTTATTGATGTATCTGAGCTACAAGGTGAGACACACATACTGTACACGAGCACACAAAACCTTGAAGCACGTCAGCATAATTAATGCATTTTGTACAATTAGTCACTTACAGTCTGAGAGAGTGGCAGTCCATAAGTGGAGTAATTAGCCCCAGTCATTTGTCACTGCTACATCAAGGATAGTAGGTAATTACAGGATCTGAGGGAGGTGAAAGATTAAGTGCTGCTGAAAAGTGACAGATGACAAAAAGAAGTGCATCTCTGGTGACTCACTGCCTATTGTTTGCACAGGTACAAATGTTTTTAGTTTTAGACTTTTTGCCTCTTGTAACAGGGGAACATCTGGGAGCAGATATTCCAAGTGTCATTTCTTCTGGAGATGATCAACACAGTTCCGTTCATCATCACGGTAAAAAGAAAACAAGAAAACCTCCCATCTTCTTGAGTATGGCATGACAAGTCATTAATTTTTAATTTTTTTATGAAAACCAATTCAACCAAAATTGTTTCAAATTAAGAGTTGGAAAGTGTGTGAAACTTTCTATTTTGGAAAAAAATGGACCACATCCATGTTGCACCACATCTAAATACCACATATTTAACAAAAGTGCAGTTAATTGGTTATGCATTGTATATTTAACAGAACTACATGCAGATATGAATCCTGGTCTCATGTAGCAGCCCAGTACACCATCAACTCAGCCTAACTAGATTTATATATTTATATCAAAGTTAGGGAACCTAAGTTATGGAAATGTATACGTTTAGAATATTTAAGCTTTTTCCACATTAATTTACTACTCCATTGGGAAAATATTTTTTCCTTGAAATGTTACCATCCTCCTCTCCTTCACTATTTATTTTTCACCGAAAATGGCCTTAATAACAGCTAAAAAAAAATCAAAACCACATCTCTACCACATATGTTTGTGTGACAAATGTAGCATAAGTTATTATGCTACATTTACAGTTATATAAGTTATTTCTCTCTGCTTCTTTGTGTAATTCAATTTGCATAATACACTTCACAATGTTTTTTTTTGTTAAGTCATTTGAAGAAAATTTGCATTAATGATGAAGTGTCAGCTTCAAAGTTGACATTTTACTTTCTTCTCAGATCTTCTGGCCCTCATTAAGAAACATCTTCATACCTGTGTTTCTCAACTGCTGGTTAGCCAAATGTGCTTTGGAGAACATGATTGTGAGTGAAAACGTCATTGCTTTCATCAATGACCTATTAGTAGATCATATTGTTTTGAAGTAAGCTAAGTTTGACTGCGTCACACTAAGCTGGTTTATAAGGGCTGCATGCATTCATAGGGTTACTGCTTCTGAGAACAGCCTCCTCAACAGATCTTCCACCTGCTTTGGTTCTGCTCTGTTTGTGTGCATCCCAGAGGATTCTCACTGGGGGATTATTATCTGTTTTTGCTACGTTTTATTATATTGCTCTATATTTTATTCTGGTTTGTTGTTTTGCTACAACACAAGGTCGCTCTAAAAGTAGAACCATACTGCCATCACTATGTGCAACAAAATCTTGACTAACAGTAGTGGTATGTTGTATTTATTTGTTTATCACAATGAAGGTGCAAACAGTTTAGATCATAAAGCATGTATTTTTAGTTCAAAAGAAACAACCTAATTCCAGTTAAGACTGAAATACAGGATACAGAGATCCTACTGTATAGGATGAACAATTACACTATTAATTGATAATGTTTTAATGCAAAAAAAGGCTCAATGTAAGCCTTGATCAGTGTGCTAGCATTCAAACTTTGCTATTTTAATGTACAAACAAGTGAGAGGAAATTAAATGCAAAGTCAAGAGTAAAAAAAAAAACCATGAGTCTCAAAGTTGAAATGCAATAATGTCTCTCAAGTGGCTACTTGACAAAAACATGAGGTACTTGTGGTTGTATAAAACAGCAGTGTATGTGTATGCTGTCATTGTTGTGTAGAATGATGTCCACAGAGCCATCCAGAGGACCAACTCAGCTATGTTCAACCAGGTCCTCATTCTCATCTGTACTCTGCTCTGCCTCGTGTTCACAGGGTGAGAAAGTCCTTTAAACATGTTGGGTTTTTATGTTTTCATGTGGGGTGTTATTAAACTAAGTTTAGTTCAGGGGCCACAATCAGTCCAATATGATCTGAAATGGGCCAGACCAGTAACATAACTACAAAAGCACTCAGTTGTAAAGTGTCTGGCTGCACACTGTAAACCCTGATAAGTTCAATCAACTTAAAAAAATTTTGTAAACCGGTTGCACTGAAAACAGTTAAGTTATGCGATTAAAACACTTGAGTTAAGTTGCACCTAAAACTTTTAAGTTATACTTTTACTAAATTGAGTTAACTTAACTCAACAATACAAATGCCTGAACTTAAACTATTTAAGTTTAATTAACTAAATGCCAAGTTGACAACTTAAGATTGTTAAGTTGATTGAACTTAATAAATCCAAATCATCTCTAAAACACAATATAAACGGGATTTAAAATTAATTAAACCCAATGGCATGCAATATTTACAGGGGTTGGACTTATAGCATTAAGCTAATCCCATATCACCGATACTCGCAGATAGAACGTTCAACACACGGGCACGCCGTTCTCTCCCCCGTGGTGTGTTGCGTCTGAGCGGGGTTCCCTTTCGTTTCAGGCCGACCAAGCAACAGCACAGCGCCCCCGCCACTCCGTGCAGATTCGCGGCTCTCCCGGTGCGTGCAATACGCCACACAACAGCACAAACACGGCCACCACTATGGCTGCTCTGCGCGCGCTTTCTGTCTCTCTTCTACCCAAAATCCCCTGCGGTCCTCTCAACTTATTCATTTTAAGTTTATCAGAAGTAAAACTCAAGCTTTTTTATGCATTTAAACTAAAACATATTTACATATGGCATTACTATAAAATGTTAAGTACATTTAAAAAAAAATATTTATTTGATATACTAGATTGGTTTAAGTTATGCAATACAACTCAAAAGTTCTATTTTCATTTTATTGATTTATTTAAGCTGATTTGATCTATGGGGTAACAGTGCAGCAATAGTGGGCAACATGGGGAAGTGAACTGCAGTATAAAAAGGGCTAAATCTCTGTATATGTTTCCAGTGTGTAGCGGCAGCTTGAGGGTCATGGTATTTCAATTAGTGGGATAACTTAGCTTTGGAAAACGTAGCACAAATAAGGACTGAAATAGTCACTCAGTATTATTCAGGAAAAGTGCAACCTACAAACCAAAGTAAATATGTTCATAACAAAACATTCCAGAACAGATAAGACAAACACTGTCTCTAATGAGGGACATTTTCTACAGTGACTGAAGGGGAATTCAGCTGGTTGCAAATTCATCCAAAGATGTCATTAAATATCACACACCAAGTTTTTAAGTCATGCTTTTGACCTGTCACATAAGTTATTGCAGCTGCATGTGGCCTCTGATTCATACTGAGTGAGTCTATAAATAATTCTTATTTCTGCCTCCTCTAAACAGAACCTGTGGAATACAACATTTAGAGCGAGCAGGAAGAAACCTCTCACTCTTCAATTCCTTCTACTTCTGCATCGTCACCTTCTCCACCGTGGGCTTTGGAGACGTCACTCCCCGCATTTGGCCCTCACAGCTGCTGGTGGTCATCATGATCTGTGTGGCGTTGGTGGTGCTGCCCCTCCAGGTGGTCACATATTGAAATAATATGGAACTTTAGAATGGTCTAGTGTAGGTTAGAGTCTTAACTCAGTGTGTTTTGTGACAGTTTGAGGAGCTGATTTATTTGTGGATGGAGAGGCAGAAATCTGGAGGGAATTACAGCCGCCACCGGGCACAGACAGAGAAACACGTGGTGCTATGTGTCAGCTCACTCAAGATAGATTTACTCATGGATTTCCTTAATGAATTCTATGCTCATCCCAGACTACAGGTATATGCTTTCTTCATATTGAGCAAAAGTATACACAGAAATGTTTATTTTACTGTGTGTATTTAATAAAAGCAAACTGAGATACCACATAAACTAAAATATACACAAAAATGGAAGCCATATTTGGTGATATTTGTAAAAGCAGTCTATCCAAAGTAAAAACAAACCCTTGTGTCTTTATTTTGTCATCTATAAGGATTATTATGTGGTGATCCTGTGTCCAAGTGAAATGGACCTTCAGGTTCGGAGAGTACTGCAGATTCCTCTGTGGTCACAAAGAGTCATCTACCTACAAGGATCTGTTCTCAAAGACCAGGACCTGCTGAGAGCCAAGTAAGTCAACAAGACACCTTTTTCTCAAACACACCATATAAGCCTGATGGAAGCACCATGTTTCACTTCAATCAAGTGCATAGATTTGTATAGTGACATCTCCTTAATATTTGATAATTGACACATGATCTTATTTATCAGAATGTGTATTTAGTATTTTCCTCTCTGAGTTAAGTTTATTCATGTCAAGAGTCACCAAAAAGAGACATCAGGAACTTTTTCATACCTAATAGCTTCCATCATAAAGTAAGAAGTCAGTTTTAAAATAATGCATCTGACAATCTAACATCACAATGAAGTTAACAAAATGAATGTCATTTAATCATGTTAGGTAACATTACCTAGAAAGGTAAACCTGTATCTGTTATATGAACTTAATTTACTTTAATCTCAGTCTATAATGTAACCATTTATGAATACATTTGTCTGCAAGAAATACAGCTCCATTTTGACCAGAAATGAGAAAAATATTTTTGGAGTGTTCCTTGAAATAATCTAATGATAATCAAACTGGGTTATGTAATGTTGTTTTGTACATTTTCTGGGTTTTGATAGAGCCATTAAAAGTAGAGGACTGGGTGTGTGTCAGGCTTACATCTTACATCTGGCACTGTTTCTAATCCGCCCACACTTGTTTTGCGTTTTGCACTCTACTGGCTGTGTTAATCATATGCAAAACAGTTGCACATTCACTTCACATACACAGTATTGAACATTTCAGGTTGGTTTTTTTTTTGTATGTGTGCTTGTCTGTAAGGAAACAGTGATGAATTGTATTTTGAATCAAAGGAAATTGCAGTCTATTCCAGCAAGTCAAATGAGTTTCTTCTACTGGCTTAAACAGACATATGTGACAGACATGTGTTTCTCTCTCTCTTTTGTAGATGGGTAGTTTTACTATTGACTATAGGCTGAATTTTCTTATTTTTCCAACTGTGTGTGCAGAATGGATGATGCCGAAGCCTGTTTCATTCTCAGCAGTCGTAATGACGTGGATCGAATGGCTGCAGTAAGAATAACAGCTCCCTACAATGACACTCAGTTGTTAACAAAATTCATGTCATTAATACTGTCAATCACAAAGACAGATATTAATAAATAAGAGATTAGCTACAGATTGAAACACTGAAAGTAAATGAACCTTTATTGTTTCCCCTCAGGACCATCAGACAATCCTCAGAGCCTGGGCTGTGAAGGACTTTGCTCCAAATTGTCCTCTTTATGTGCAGATACTCAAACCTGAAAATAAGTTTCATGTCAAATTTGCAGGTGAGAATTTTCATTACCTCCAGTGTGATTTTGTGACCATTCACAAATATTTTTTTCTCTGTTTAACCTTTGTTAAGTAATTTATCACAATTTATTATAAGATGTTGCTTTTTTTTGCATGTTTCACTGTAAATCCTGTATTTTTCTGTATTTAATTTCCTATGTTTTATTTCGATATTCATGAAGCCTCAGAGTAAATTCAAAGATACCAAATCACAATGGAAGAAAAAGTGACTTTTTCAGCAAACTAGTAATGGAGCATAAGCAAGTGTGTTCATCCACTGCCAACTCTAGTTATTTTATTGCTGAATCAATGTTGTAAAAGATCAGAGTGTTTCCATGGTAACTATGCAGCCTCTGAACATCCAAATGGGTCATATCTGAAGACCATCAAAAGACGACAAACTGTATTTTACACCTATTGTTTACATGTATTGATGGGATTAGTTGTTCAACGGGTATTAAATATTTTATATCAGTAGATGCTGTTGGTCACCAGTGGATGCAGGGCTGTTTCTAGATTTGTCAGGGGCCTTAAGCAAGATGCTTTTTTGGGGTCCCGAGTTTGTCAAACTATGATGAAGAGATTCCTAAACCCTTTAGATCAGGGGTGGGCAACCTGTTTGACTATTTTGACACATGTTGCTATTATTGTCAGAACCATGAATTTAATCTGATGTTTTCTAGCTGTAAAAAAGTAGACTGTATCCAGAGACAGCGAACGGTGCCGTGGCTTCCTACATTATGTGTCAGGTGCAAAGAGCCACAGCTTGGTACATGGTGCCGGGACCATGCACGTTGGCCGGTACCGGGTGCACTGCTATTTAAAACCTTACCCAGCTGATAAGAAGAAATTCTGTTTTCTGATTGGTTGAGATATTTTAATATAATTCTACATACTTATCTTAAGGGGGTGGCACGGTGGTGCAGTGGTTAGCACTCGTGCTTCACAAACAGAAGGACCCTGGTTCGATTCCCACTGTGTGGAGTTTGCATGTTCTCCTGCGTGGGTTTTCTCCAGGTACTCTGGTTTCCTCCCACCATCCAAAGACATGCACTGATAGGTTAATTGGTTAATGTAAATTGTCCATAGGTGTGAATGTGAGAGTGATTGTTTGTCTATATATGTTCAGCCCTGAGATGAGCTGGAGACTCATACAGGGTGTACCCCGCCTTCATCCATTGTAGCTGGATTAGTGACCCCTGTGACCCTAGTGAGGATAAAGTGGGTTCAGATGACGAGACGAGGTTGAACATGCAGGTGCTGGTGTCTTGACATTCATTTAGTTCACCTACAGCAAGAAACAACCCCGAGTGGATGTTTGGATCTTTATGGATTAATTTAAATTATGTAATTCAATACTGGTTGTTTGCATTTTGGGGAGTCAATTTGCTCGCCTTCTGGCTGAATTGTAAAAAAAAAACATTACTGCCCGCTCTATACCAAAGAGCTTAGTTTTGCTTAAAATGTAAACAGCACAGGAAAAGTAAAAGAAAGTATTTTTCCAAACATAAAAATAGCTTTCCATTACTTAATTTGCTCACCAAAAGACTGTTAGACCTTGTTGGTTTAATCAGTACAAGGACGTCGAATTAAAAACAAGTTTTGTGGTTTGATGTTAGAGTTACATGCTGGTGACTTCTTGGAGTAGCTTCAATGTTGCTAGGCAACCAGCAAAGACATAAAGAAATCACATAACCACTGGATGATGGCTATAAAAAAAAATTGTACAAGTATGTGTCTTCATGTAACATCACTCATACTGATAAGAAAAATCGGTGAAGGATGAAGGATGTATCACATAATGTGCTTGATTAGAACAATTGGATCCTGGCAGTTATTACATAAACTCTTTCTCCTGTCCGTCTGTTATATAGACTCAATTTCCAGGCAGATGGATTTGGGGTATTGTTTTTAATTAGCAATCATATGATAAATTACAGCATCTGTTACATTCTATTGTTCCATAGCTGTTTGGTACTCAGTGGTAATTGGTCAGACTGATGCTGTGTATCAGTGGTATCGAACACACCAACTCTGTTAGATACAACTGTACAACAAGGTACTCCTTATAAGGAAATATCATTTAGAAATGGTTTATAAGGCTGTTAAGTAGATTCTAAACACTTTAAGTCATTAATACTCACATATACATACACACACACACACACAGACACGCATGTACATATATAGAAATATATAGAAAGTTATGCTCAAATAGTGTCTGAAGTTATAATAATACTGATATTGCCTCCAAAAATCGCTAGCTTTCATATTTTTTATATCAGGTGTTTGTCTAAAAATATTAGATATTTTTTCCAGGACTTTTCCAGGTCTCATTCAGAACCTCTAGTAACTCATCTGGACCATCTTAAAATTTTTCCTACATTATTGGGACATTCTGAGTTTTATTTCATGTAATAGAATTATTACCTATGGCTCCACTGTAGTTGTGGTTAATGGGTGGAACTAATAACACTGTAACATCTAATGCAGTTATCAATGTCGTTTACTACTTAATCAAGTCAGTAAAGTAGAAAAAAAACACATATTCCATACATGCATCAATTCAGGTTAACTATTTGGAAATATCAAGTTATTCAACTAAATTTGATTAAATCCAAAATGTAGGTAGTTGTTTAGCTAACTTTATTTTGTCCCATTTTCAGTTAACTATGTAAACCATTCACTGGTCATTAACCACCATTTATAACATGTAAAAGGAAGCTGTAAAATACTACAGCAGTCAGTCCAACACAAAACACAAATCACTGCAGATACAGGCAGAAAATTACAGAAACTACATAGTTATACTACTACTAACACTGCAGGAAATATAACTAACTACATAGTGCTATTTTTTGGAGCCTTATTGAACAAATTATTTAATACCAAATTACACTGGTTGAGCATTAACATATGCTTGATGTGCAAGCAGTCCTTGTTCTCTAATCTAATCCATAAAGTGCATACAACTTCATTATAAATCATATCAAAATTGTTGTAATTTCTATTATGAAGAGGTACCAATTTCTTTAGTGGGTAATTGTGTAATAAGTGGGATAATGTACAAGTAGAGCATTATTGTGAAATAAACCCCAGCATGTTTCAAGACTCTTATTATCTTTTACATAATATACACATAACTTCATTATTTTAATAGCCTCTGTGCATAAGACATTTTCTTCTCTTTTCAGATCATGTTGTGTGTGAGGAGGAGTTCAAGTACGCAATGCTGGCACTCAACTGTGTCTGTCCCGCCACCTCCACCTTGGTCACGCTCCTTGTGCACACATCTCGTGGACGGTCAGTTAACTTGCATAACCAGAGGCCAACTTTGACTTTTTGATTTTTGCTCAGTGTGGTCAAAAACTTCACATGATAATACCTGCAGACTTATTTATGGCTTTCACGAAGCTGACAATTATGAATCAGCTGAGGCGGAGACAAACATTTTACTTCATTGTGAAGCACAGCAGGAATGAAAGTGCATTAAACAAAGAAGGGGGAGCAGAGCCAGCTCCTAAAAGGATGTATTCTCCATATAACAGTATGATAGACTCAGTGTGAAAATGATTTTACACAGCATGCAAACAGATCATTTTTAAAAGCTCATGTCAATAACTTAGAGAAACTACATTAAGGAAAATGACTATAACCCTTACTGTGCTTCTGCCAGCTCTTTAGAAAGTAAAGCTTCTTACATTTTATTTGGCCAACTTGCAGTATGTGAAATAACACATGGATGCCCTATCACAAGTGTGATGGAGCAGGGGCACAGCAGGCAATCTGAATCACAATGCCCCCCCCCCAGAAAAAGTTGAATGAAATAGGTGCGATTTCTGACATTCTGGTTTATTTTTAACAAGTTGCTAAAAACCTAATTTTACCTACAAATGGCTTTTTTAAAGTTAAAAATTACTACTTTAGGGCCAGATTAAACAATTCATCATTCAAGTAATGAAGTAATAAAACACCAGCCCGACTTTAAACCCACTGTTATGCCTAAGATCATGAAATTACTTAACATTAAATAGATCTATCATTTTTATACTGCGTAAAATCTAGCTCAATTTAAGCTCAAGGTCTAAAATCTCTTTTCCTCTTTCACAGTGTAAACATTAGGGTTATCTAAACCTGAAATATTTTATGACCTGGAAAGATTCTTTTTGTGTCAGACAGAACAGGATGTTTGAATATGATTCATAGCCATTTCAACAGCAATTTTCCAACTGTTATGAGATCTATTTACAGCAATGTATTTGTTTTACCCCTGTTTTATACACCTTGCTTTTGATTATGGTTTTCAATCAGTAAAATCATTCAATAAAATTACACAAGTTACTGCAATGTACTCAAAGTAAACACTGATTAAATAAATACTGATTTGAGTATACATTTGACATTTGTACTTCTAAAGTGATTTCAGTCTAAAGTTACCAGCTCCATACATTTTTGAGATGCAGCCATAACTGCCCATCACCCTTCATCACTCACCTCAGCAGTAGAACTCCCTCCACCGTCCCTACATGCTCTAGGTATCAAGCTCCTATGTCAACACACAGAGAGATGGATTAAGCTATTTTTTTCTGTCAACAAATTAGCAGGGGGAAAAAGAAATAACATATTTCCTCTTGTTTCCAGTGGGGTTGTCATAATCTACATTTTACAAATTACATTTGTCTCATAGACTGGGTCAGACCATGAATATAGCACTGGTTTATGCAGGATTAAAAAAAACAATTAACAAACTGAAGCTCACAATACTAAACTCTAAACAATATTTTTTAATTCAATAATGTTATATATATCCAGATAAACCTGTGTGTGATTCATGTGATTATTTAATTCTTACTGATAATATCAATATCAGCAGGTGCTATTAAACTGTTTTTCCTATAGGCTAATAGCTGTAGTTGATGCCAGTAGCCTAAATGTAGCTACAGAAGGAGCTTTTTCTGCTCAGTCACTATTTGTAATTTCAAATCACGACAGGGAATCAATAAATATCTGATCAGTCTTCGCCCCATGTTTGCCATCACAAAAATTAATCAATGAAAGTTTTTATATCATCATTGAATTTGGATGAAATACTAACATTAAGCTAGCTGACAGACCTGCTAACATTGACTAGCCAGCTAACTGCATTAACATTTCCACCGGAGAAAAAGAACTGTCTTATGGACAAATGTTGACTCACTTTCTGGTTCTTGGTAAAGAATGGCTGTCATTAGTGTCTGTCTGGGGAGGGAGCAAATATTGTAAAACATTGCTCATGAACCAAGAATACCATAGATTTATCTACTGTTAAGCTAAAGTAAAGCTAAGATTACTTCTACTATTTCATTGTTTGGTTGGACGTTAATATAACATAGTCTATGTTTAAGGGATAAAAGAAAATAAATAAGGTTTTGTCAAAAAAAAGCTTGACATTGTGAGATGTGAGGGCAGCAAGCAGAGAGAGAGTTAGTACCATAAATATAGAGATGCCACGTATCATATCCTTTAACGTTGTGATAGATGTGTGTAGCCAGCCCTAGTGGTTTAGGTTGTGTACATGGACTACTATTGTTTCACATTTCTCTGCCATGACTGAGTTTGTAAATACGTTTATGGATTATTCAACTGGCATGAATATATACAGTACAAAACTCAAAAATTCATATAATACCTTAGATGGTCAGAATATCATCCAGCATTAGCATGTGTATAGTTATGTGTTTGCATGTGTTATTATTATTATTATTATTATTATTATTATTATTATTATTATTATTATTATTATTATTATTATTATTATTATTATTATTATTATTATTATTGTTATTATTGTTATTATTATCGTGAATACCAAATTCTGTAACTGTGCCTTACCTTCAAGTTGTTCCAAGCATCTTTTGTAGCCAATTAAATATTATCCTCGTGTTTGAGCACTTACCATAATCTGAAGTTATTACTAATGACTTATTATTTTCAAGCAAATAGACCAAACTTTCAACTGGAGACACATCGCTCCAGATCTGTGCATGGAGATTTGTAGTTTTGAATCGGTATGTTCACATTTTCATATTTGAATGGAAAACACATGGACTGATTGACCTTGAAGTAAATAATTTTTTCAATAGGTAAACAAACTCTACACAATTGTTCTTACTGACCATTTTTGTGTTGCATTTTCACTGAATAAACACAGAGAAGGACAGCAATCTCCAGAGCAGTGGCAGAGAATGTACGGATGTTGCTCTGGCAACGAGGTCTACCACATCCGACTGTGTGACAGCAAGTTCTTTGGAGAATATAATGGCAAGAGCTTCACATACGCTTCCTTTCATGCTCACAAGAAGTAAGTTGACATGTAAACTAACAATCTCTTTCACATTCTGTCAGGTTAAAAATATACTACATCATTCCACCATATTATTAAACCACAAAGAAACCACAAATTATGACCTGTATTTTCATCGTTTCAGTCAGTTAGTTACAGTAGCTTTAACAGACTGTTGCCATGGTAACAGTTTGTCAGTTGGAGCCTCTTCTTTGTACTTGCAGAGATCATGTAATGGATAGGTGAAGATGCTAAATATGGCTGTTGATACAATTGTATAAAGGACCATTCCATGTGAAATCAACAGATTTTAAGAAAAATTCCATCATGACCCTTTCAGATTTTTCAAAATTTTAACATACATATATAAGATTGTACATGATGGAAAAATCCAAGATTTCTGGGCTTAATTGTAAATGCTTCTGGTGTGTGTGTGTGTGTGTGTGTGTGTGTGTGTGGGGGGGGGGGGGTTACCCTAAAGGTTAAGACTTTTAAGGCTTCTATAACTTCTAAACAACAAGAGCTAGACATCTCCAAATCAGAATCATTTCACAGAAAACTATAGTCCTAAGAAATGTGAAAATATTGCATAATATAGCTACATGATTGTAAGGCTATTGCATTTCAAAATTACTACTATCTCCCAAAATATTGGTTCTATTTTCTGTACTGTAGGCTACACTGGATTACAAGGCACATTGTCAATGTATGGTTTATTTATTTATTTCATATATAAAGCACACTGGACTATAAAGCGCATTAAGCAAAACAAAATAGTCAGATAAGTCAGTCAGTCCAACTTTATTAAACACGCTCACAATAACTCTAACCTTTGTTCAAACGTTAATGAGCATATTCACAATAACTCCCAACCTTGTTGAGTTGTGTATGTAACAAAATACACTCTTATCAAAATCAAATCTTAACATATTGATAATAACTATCATAATTGTTCAGTTATAACACATAAAATGCAACACAATACCCTGACTTATACACACACTGTAATATTATAGTCAAGTACAGTATGTATGACTCCATGCCGTGAGCGCTGTGTACGACATAAAATTGCTTCGAAATCACTAAGCAAAACTAGAATAAATCCATATGTAAGGCACACTGCCATGTTTTGAACAAATTAAAGGCTTTTAAGTGTGCGCTATAGTCTGGAAAATACGGCAAGTATGATAAAGTCCAGCAGTCAGCTCTTTCTGGATTGACACAGAGTCAATTTTCCTCTTGCAAAAAAAGTAGATTTTGGACTAGAATAGTAGTTGGACTGAAAGCACCACTATTTCTTTTCCTCTGATCTCTTTTTTGTTAAAGAGATCAGAGGAAAATATATATAAAAAGTAAAAGTAAATTGTTTCATGACAAGGGAGTTGCAGCAGAGTGACACCTCCATCATTTGGAGCTAAAATATGTTGACAAAAAAGCTATACAATGTTTATCTGCTTGTGTATTTAGCTATGTAAATTGTACTGTCATTTACTATAAAAGTGTATCATTGTCATTTAATGGTCTCAGTAAACTAAAGAAAAAAGAAAGCCTAATTTTACTTTTACAATAGAGCTGTTTTTATGTGAATGTAGAAAGAAGATATCACAAGTGTTGCAAACCATAACATTTAATCATCATGCATTAGTTAATAGCATGCAGCACTGCTGTTTTTTTTCCAATTACATCAACTACAATTGAATAGATCTTCATTATAACTCCCACAGGAACAATGAAAATCCATTTAGCAGATCTATTCTGTTTAGCAGCAATAACACTTTATGCAACAAAAAAAGACTATAAAAATCACACAAAATACTGAAAAATGTTGGTCATGTGCAAATTGACAGGATAAAATACAAAATATACATACTAGCATACTACTAAAAACTACAGAAATATACGTCTATACTACAAATGAGAAATGTGTCCAACAAATCTATATATGCAAACAACTGTGTAACCAGGGCAAAACTGAGGTTTAAGTTATTGGTCCTGAGGCTCAAAGCTAAGCTCCAAATGTACTCAGTAGTCTGCTCAGAAAAGATTAAGAACCTGGGTGTCTTATTTGACTGTCAGCTTAGCTTTAAGCCACACATAAGGGCAGTTACTAAAACTGGTTTTTATTATTTAAAACATATTGCCAGAGTGCAACCCTTTCTCTCTCGAGCCAGTGCGGAGACTCTGATGCATGCATTTGTAACCAGCCGTATTGATTACACCTACGCTCTCCTTTCTGGTCTTCTAAAAAAGACCATTGCGCCACTGCAACTGCTCCAGAACTCTGCAGCTCATGACAAAGACCAGAAAGAGAGAAAGAGCTTATAACAGCAGTGCTCAGGTCTCTGCACTGGCTCCCTGTGAACTTTAGGATTGACTTTAAAGTGCTTTTATTGTTTTTTAAGAGTCTTAATGGTTGTGGCCCTGTTTATTTATCGGATCTGCTTTAAACACATGAGCCCTCTCAGACCCTTGGGTAGTAAGCTTTTAATTGTCCCTAGAGTTCACACTAAAACACATGGTGAGGCCTCATTCAGTTTTTATTTCCCCAAACTATGGAACAGTCGACCTGAGGATCTGAGGTCCACTGCCAGTGTTCATATTTTTAAGGGTAAACTGAAAACCTACCTTTTTAACTTAGCTTAAATTTTACTCTTAACATTATTTCATTCTGCTATTTTATGTATTTACTTTTATTTTATTATAATTATTATTTATTTATTTATTCCATTCTTTTTAATTCTATAAATCTTTTAAGTTGTTCCCACAACTATGGGATAATGTTGGGGATCTGATGTAAAGCACTTTGTGTTACATGCACCATGAATGAAAAGTGCTATCTAATTAAAGTTTGATTGATTGATTGATTGATTGATTGACATGCACAGGGCACTAAGAGGGTTTACTGTGGTGTTCAGGTACGGCGTGTGTCTGATTGGCATCAAGAGGGAGGATAACAAGAGCATCCTGCTGAACCCGGGCCCACGCCATATCATGGCAGCCACAGACACCTGCTACTACATCAACATCACCAAGGAAGAAAACTCTGCCTTCATCTTCAATCAGGAGGAGAGGAAGGGCCGCAGTCCAGGGGGAATCTATGATGGACCCTCGCAGCTTCCTGTGCATAGCATCATTGCAAGCATGGGTCAGAGAGGAAACAACACCATGATGATTATGGATCACTTTAAAACAGGGGTGTCAAATTTATTTTAGGTCACGGGCCACAAACGGATCACTATAATCAACAGTGAAAAAAATTCAATTACATTATGAAAATGTTCACATCAGAAATTACCCTTTAAAAATGTGACTAACATGAACAACCTGAAATTTCCAGATCCAGTACAGGTCATACCGGATATATAAATGCAAAAAAACATTTAGTAACAGACAGAATATTTCTAAAATTGCACGTACTTCTCTGAAGACATTTCAGGTTGTTCATATTTGGTCAGGTTATTCATGTTTGTTGTGAAAGGATAGTTTATAAATGTAAACATTTTCAGGGTTAGGGTTAGAGTTGTGATTATTTATAACTTTTTATGACAGTATTTTACCAGTCTAATCCATTTGAGGTTATATTGAACTATATGTAAAAGCCCTGAACAAAATGATTTTGACATCCTTGATTGTTGATATTTTCAGTGTAATTTTCACATTTCACTAATTCATACCATGAGACACATTGGACCCTTTGGTGGTGGCGCTTTAACCTGCAGGTCATATGTTTGATACCCCTGCTTTAAGAGATCTGCTTATTCATCTGTTATTTTAAACTCTTTCTCCAGGTACTGTTGCAATGGATCTTCAGAATCCCAGCCCACCTGATGCTCCAGGTGGTAAACTGGTCCCACCTACAGTAAATGGGACAGGGGGGCGGCGGCCCAGCATTGCACCCGTTCAGGAGATTGCAGATTCATCCTCAATTCTACCATGTGACCTCCTCAGTGATCAATCAGAAGATGACTCAGTTTTCACAGACGAGAAAGGCCACTCATCACCAGAGTAAGGAGTTTGTTTCTGTCTTTATACAGTTGTGTGGGCAAGTTGTAACTTCATCTAATACTGGAGGTATTAATACACACTGTAGAGACCTTTTGTTGTGTGCCATACTTTATGCCATAAACACCCACTCGTGACCAAAATTATTTATTCAGGTAAATTGTTTCATAACTGTTGATCCACTAATCCTATAATTACATGTAAATAATTGGTGTAAAATACAGTTATTCATCTTTTCATGATCATCAGATATGACCTATTTGGACGTCCAGAGCCTCTGTAGACACTGTGGAAACACCGTCATCTTCTATAGCACTGATTCACCAGTAAAACCCATGGAGTTTAATCAATGATAGTTAAAAAGAAATGCTTGTTTTTGATACGAGACCCAGAACAATGTGGACCCCAATGCAAGACTCCCACGCAAAAATAAAATTTTAATCATCTTTATTGCAAAACTGATGAGTTAGATGGGCAGCTGCAAAGGAGATCATTCGGAGACAAACTGTCAGAGCAGCAACTAGGGGACAAGGCAAAATTTCAGGCAGGGAACAAAAGTACAGAGTCAGAACCAGAACGCAAGCCAGGAGATCCAAAAAACGTTACTGGAGAATGAGCAGGGGTCAGATCAGGTGTCCAGAATCCAGAGAAGTACAGATGGGGAATAAGTAGTCTCTTGATCAGGGGTGGAATCCAGGTCCGGTAACAGGTGGCAGGTATCAGGCAAAAGCAGACAAGAGGCAGACAACAGACAAGATCCAGAGAACAGAAACAAGGCCAGAACCAGAAAAATTAAGACAAAAGATAGAACGCTCATGTGATGCTGGGTAACAAACAACATCTACATGAACATCTATGGTACATGATGAGAAAATTAAATACAGAAAAATACATAATGTATACTGAAAAAGTGGCAAAAAGTGGAGAATAATATTCCAATAGAGTAAGAATCATTAAATAGAAAGAAAAAAAATATTTGGGAACTGTCACAGAAGAGGCACTGGGTCTTTATGAGTTAATTAATGACTGGTTGTGTAATGATACTCCTATTGTTGTGAGTATGTTAATACTGTAAGTTTAGTGATGATATATTAATGTTAGAAGTCTAGTACTGACAGATTCCTGTTTGCATTTTCTGGTTTTACTGGCACATATTTGATTCTTATGAAAGAGTTAGTGTGCTTCATCTGAGTAAACGCATACTGTTGAACCCATACACGTATATTTTATATCCAGCAGGAAGTCTTGACCAGTTTTTTCTATTCTGAATAATGATAGATTCAGTGTGTGATTCATTCAGTCATTCAATCTCCACTTCCGCCACTTAGAATGGTTGCAAAAAGTGCAAAAGTCCCACTTTAAATGAATGTTTCTCTTATCCTTTTTGCCTTTATTTAAAAGTTAAAATTAGAATGCTCTATAATTTTTTGGCATATCAGACCAAAACCTTTAAGCACATAATTGAGCAGGACACAGGACATCTCCCCACCTCTGGACATTGTAGATAATGTTGTGCCATAGACTTTGGCTTCACGTTTTCAGACAGACTGGGAGGTTAAGCATGTGAGTGACAGCTGTAATTACCTGCCACAGTTTACATTCAATAAGTGGTGACTCTACTTGTAGGAAATCTCACGTCCAAATGTCATTTATTCTTTTGTATGTATTGATGAATTCTGGTGTTTTCCCCCTAGCTTTCAGTTTCTGCAAGTTTAACAGGACATGATTATGGTGTACACTCAAATATAGTTGTTTGTGATGACACACCTTAATGGCAGATTTAATCTGGTATAAAACGCAATAAAAGGACAAGAGAAAGACAATTTTCAGACTAAGTAATCCTTACCATTATTGGGCAAGTGACTATTTTTGATCAATTGTATATGCATTACTAAACAGTGACAACACCAGTTCTAGTGAGGACAGTGAGTCTGATCCAATGTGGTCTACAGGGTCTGTAAGGTCCACCTCTGCATGAACAGTGAGTGTACCTGCTTTTTTAGGTACCATGAAGTAATGGTACTAATGTAAGGAATGATGTTCAAAGGGTTAATGTGGATGTGGACATGGGTCTGGATCAGCACTTGTGTTCATCTAATGTTCTAAAACACATTACATGTTTTCCTGTATTTTTTGCATATGCTTCTTGGATTCATTTATTTTGCCTCATTGGTCAAGGAACCATATATGGTGTCGTCATTGACCCTGACTTTCTACATGGCAATAAAACTTTTTTTTAATCCAAAAAGTCTTGTCATGCCCTCCAATAACACACTATGATTAACACGTTGAATTTCAGAGTTTTTTATGTGTGCTCTATAAAGAGTTAATAAACTAGTCTAGATAAGAAGACATGTGTTTTAGTAGTCCCACCAGGACAAATTCCAGATTTGCAACAGTAAAGGACACAAGAGCAAAATTAAAAACAGAGATGAATCCAAAAAAGCTACAACTGCTATTTACAGCTGTGCACATGGCTGATCATAACACAGGTTGGATAGGAGACACACTCATACATACATACGTACATACACATATCTCTCATATCTCACTCGATTATACGAGTGTTTGTTACACAGTTTATTATTTATTTCCCAGGTTTATTTGGAGCAGTTTCTGTTGTGAAACTTAACACTTGCAGGAAGGAAAGACCTGTGATACCTCTGCTTCACACACTTTGGGTGTATCATCAAACAAGCAGCTCATTTTAATGTTATGTAATATGACTCTTAATTGTAAATTGCTGTTAGATGTCACTGTGCTGCGCGGTAGCTGAGTGGTTAGCGCTCTTGTCTCACAGCAAGAAGACCTGGGTGTTCTGTGTGGAGTTTGCATGTTTCTCTCCCCGTGTCTGGATGGGTTTCCTCTGGGTACTCCAATGTCCCCCATCACCCAAACACATGTTTGTTAGGGTAAAATCCTCCAGCCAAGTTTTTCTGACCATTAGCCTAGGTCTACAGTAAGGGATGGGTCCCCGGGCACTGCCCATGGCTGCCCACTGCTCCTTACAGGTTCCCCCAAAGGCATCAAAAAGGATTGGTTAAATGCACAGGACCAATTTCATTTAATAAAGTACTTTACCTTTCCTTTAAATATTACACACTGAACCTTTATTGCTTTTGTTGTTCATTTGCGCCACTAAAAAGAAAGAGTGTTAGATGTCCTTAATGTCCTTCACACATTCAGCATGAGCACAGCAATCTGACATGATCCATCAGTATGTTTTTGTGCATCACTATTATACAACCTTTGTAAAAACTGACCAGAACAAAGCAAAATATTTTCCCCATGTATTAGCTCCCTGTGAATATTAATGAACTCAACATGTGGCTCAGACTGAATGCTCTGCCAGCTAATTTCCAAAGTATCATAAATAAATCAGTGTATTCACTCACACTGTATATCTCAGCATCAGTAACTTCAATACGCTTGAATGGACACAACACATACTCACCAAAAATATGTTCTTTTCAGACAAATGCAGTTCCCATAAAACGTGTCAAACTGATTCTGTCTGGATTTCTTCCCAGGTATGTAAAAGGTTATCCCCCTAACTCTCCCTACATTGGGAGCTCGCCCACCTTGTGCCACCTGTTAGCTGAGAAAGCCCCGTTTTGCTGCCTACGACTGGACCAGGTGGGCAGTCGCCGGTGCTCAAACTTAGTCACTCAATTATTTACTGCCTCCATCATTCCTCCCTTCCTTTTTGCTCTCCTTCATTTCATAAAAGCCTGCCTAAAATACCTGTTTGCCTTTCTCTCATCTGCTCTACGTGCAGGGATGCCGACACAACAGTTTTGAAGATGCCAAGGCGTACGGCTTTAAAAACAAGCTCATCATTGTGTCTGCTGAGACTGCTGGCAATGGTCTTTACAACTTCATAGTCCCTCTCAGAGCTTATTACAGACCTAGAAAAGAACTTAACCCCATTGTTTTGCTGTTGGATAATCCGTGAGTTCACTTTAACACACACACACCCAGACCTTTCCTGCCTTTCTATTGACATTCACCATTTCATGCTGGGGGGACATTATGTATTTTAAAAGCTCACGTCACCCAACCACTTAGGACAAGGCTGTGGAGGTGGGACTCCATTGTCAGCCCTGATGTTAGGTTACAGCTGCTGCTCACAGTGATGGTGTGCTGTGAGCGACAAAGAGAAGAAAAAAACTGCACTCTGTACTTCCAGACAGTAACCATAGTAACTTGCTGTGCCCTGAACCTGGATGATGATATATATATTGCTACAAGGGGAGAAAAAAAGATGGAGAAAATGATTTTCTTTGGAGACCACCTAACATTCTTTCATTGAAAGCTTTGATTTGTGCCTTTTCAGCCCCCGCACGTGTGCTCTCAGGACTCAGAAACACGCACATAACAATAAACTCCCCCTCCCCATGTAGCTCTGGCTTCCTCTCTTATTGCTGTGACACATACAAATATAAACACCCACTCATTCAGATATGCAATTCCAGTACTTACGGCAGCCTTGAACCTCAAGTTAGCTGGACTGAGCAGGAGGAAAACTAGTGTTCTGTCAGGACTGCAGTTGTTAGTCAAGCAGTAATTACTGTAGGCCATTAAAGGGCATAGCGCCTCATCTGTTAGTATCAAAAAACACTGACAAAGGAGTTGAACTAACACAGAAGTTGTACATGGTCAAATAGTTGGACACACAAACACACACATTTTACATGATTTGCCCTATCACTTATTATTGTGAAAACACATTTTTTGGGGACTTTGACCCATATTCACCAAAATTTAATGGGATCTATTCTAGACAACCTCATACATTTCCTGAAAATTTCATGGAAATTGGTCCAGTAGTTCTTGCACAAAGTTAGTGACAAACAGACAGACAAAAAAGCAAGACCAAAAACAATACTTTTCTCCCCTTTCGGGAAGAGAGGTGTTATAATAAAAAGTGCTGTTGTCCATTAAGTTGTAATAATTTCTTCTTTTTATTCCTATGTATACACATCAGTAACCACTTTATCTATTGAGAATAGCCAGCCACAAAATAATGAAAAATTAAATATTATTTAGTGATTAACAAAAACTCTACTTTGACCCTCTTTACCAATGCATTGGGGGCAGTTTGTCCGAGTCATTCATTGCATTTGGGTTAATTGCATAAAGATTTTTAATCAGATTAATTATGATGATGGATTAATCTGTTATAATATCTTAATTTTGACAGCCGTAGTATTTATTAGTGCTGTCCAGCTATTACATTTTTTAATCAGATTAACCACAGGGTTGCCATGGTTTTAGATGAATCATACACACACACACACACACACATATATATATATATTATTATTATTTTATGTATATTTTTATGTATTCATTATTTATTATTATTTTGTGATTTTATTATATTTCCTCATGCAGAATACCAGATTCATGCCAATACCCAGTCTTATTAGTAGGTTTCATTCAAGTGCTGTAAATCAATACTTGAAGTATAAAGGGTATATCTTCTATAATTTTTTTTCTCTTGTAGGCCAGATAATCATTTTCTGGAGGCTATTTGCTGTTTCCCAATGGTCTATTATATGGCTGGAACCATAGACAAGTAAGTGTACTGTTTAACATTGTATATTTTATTCATTATTTTATTGCATCAAAATGTGGAAGACTGTGTGTGTGTGTTTCAAGTAAGGTAGTGTGTGTTCTGTTTCTTGCCATGCAGTCTGGACAGTCTCCTGCAATGTGGCATTATCTACGCTGACAATCTGGTGGTTGTGGATAAGGAAAGCACAATGAGTGCTGAGGAGGATTACATGGCTGATGCCAAAACTATTGTCAATGTGCAGACAATGTTCAGGTACAATACATGACATCAGTCTTTCCTTAAATCTCTGAGGGCTAATATTTATTTGCCCACTCTTGCTTTAAATAATCCACTTGTCTGTGCATTCAGATTGTTTCCCAGCCTCAGTATTATTACAGAGCTTACTCATCCATCCAACATGAGGTTCATGCAGTTCAGAGCGAAGGACTGCTATTCACTTGCACTCTCCAAGCTGGAGAAGGTAAGACATGGGAAACCTTCGTGAATAATTATGATCACGAAATTGCACAGAGAGAAATGGCCAAGGGATTTAAACCAGGCTTCTGACATGTTCCTATAATGGAAATTCATCAAACTAAACTATGCCATTTTTCATTTCACTTTCTGCACAAAAATTAACAGAAAAAACCTGTTGACTGCCATCGCTACTTTGTTTGTCTTCTTCCCCATAGAAGGAGCGTGATAAAGGCTCTAACTTAGCCTTCATGTTTCGCCTACCCTTTGCTGCTGGCAGAGTGTTTAGCATCAGCATGCTAGACACCTTGCTCTATCAGGTTAGTACATAGCTTTCAACCAAAAAATGTACAAAATACTTCAAAATCAAATGAAAAAGATGAATATGTCGACAGCTTCAGTGACACAGTAGCAACAACAGAATCCAACTAACTAGAGCAGAAGTGCCACCTTGTGTTCAGCAGACACAAACCTTAGTTAAATGCCAACTTTCTGTCTAATGTAACATCTGTGGCTGTAAATGTGTGCACTTATTATAAATGTTTTTATAAATGTTGTTTTTCTGTGATTCTAGTCCTTTGTGAAAGACTACATGATCCTCATTGCCAGGCTGCTACTGGGTCTGGATACCACACCAGGATCAGGATACCTCTGTGCTGTAAGTGAACAGGAGATGGGATTCAGTTCATCAAATGCATTTTCATTTCAAGTGTCTGAGACTTTTTTTTTTTTTTTTGGCAGAAGAGCCATGAATTTTGTTTATACTAGTTCAGGGGCCACATATAATCCAGTATGAACTCAAGTGGGCTGAACTAGTAATATAACAGCACAATAACCTATAAATAATAATGCATAATATTTTAAGTGTGAAAATTTTTTTTTAATTAAAAAAACATGTATGACTTGAAATCTTTAGGAAAAATTAGAGCAGTTTCAACACTGTTATGTCACAGCTTATTATTAACACAACTTACAGATCACACTGGATCTCCAAATATGCAAAACATTTGGTAACAGGCAGAATATTGTTAAAACTGCATTTATTTTTCTTAAAAAATTGCAGGTTGTTCATATTTTTCAGGTTCTTCACATTTTATTGTGATAGTTTGTAATTGTAAATTCCTTTTAAAATATTTCTCCTTGGTTTATTTTTTGTAAATTAAACCAAGGAGAAATATTTGGGATCAGGAAGTTAATTACTATTATTGTACTTGAGATCATATAGGCCTGTATGTGGCCCATGAACTAAAATTTGTTCAACACCCTGTAGGTGTTATGTCTTCATGTAATGTAATGTTCATTACATGAACTGGATTGGACCCTTTGTTGGGGTGGTTATGGACCGCGGGTCATATGTTCTACACCTCTGACGTAGAATTTAGTATAAAGGACTAATACACATTCTTTATGTATTATGGATAACAGCAAACACATGAGAACCTTCGTCAACTTATTTTTGTTCAATTTATAAAGTATTTAATATGTTTCTGTTTTTACACTGATAAGAAAAAAAACCAAAAAACATGAGATATCACTTTTACACCTGCCAAATAGAGCCATGTGCAGTCAGCCTTCACTTCAATTAAATTAAGTTGGGATTAATTAAATGTACATTCCTACAGAAGTAAATGCTGTAACTTTTGAAGATAGTAAAGTTAATGATGTGATGAAAAAATGACAGGAAAAATGATGGCAAACTCTTCTTGAGACTGGGTCATAATGGTTTGTCATTATTGACCGAACGGTTTAACATATTGTACATATTTTTGTCTTCTTCCAGATGAAAGTAACTGAAGAAGATTTATGGATAGGTACTTATGGAAGACTGTTTCAGAAGCTCTGTTCATCTAGTGCTGAAATTCCAATCGGGATCTATCGCACAGAATCACATATTTTCTCCACTTCTGAGGTGAGGACTCTAAATAAAGAAAAATATGTTTGTGATTATTATAAGCAGCTGTCCTATTGAGCATCCTTTAAGTAAACCTAACGTCCTGTCTCTCAGTCCCAGGTGTCAGTCAGCGTGGACGACTGTGAGGACACCAAGGACAGAGGCTGTGAATCCCGAACTGCTGAGCAATCTGATCACCCCCTGCTGAGGAAGAAGAGCATGCAGTGGGCGCGACGGCTGAGTAAAAGAAGTGTGAGGTGGCAGGGGGTGAACCGAGACTCCGGTAGGGACCACGCTCAACGCATCGCACAGCAACGCCTCAACCTGTACCGGCGTTCTGAGAGGGAGGAGTTGTCCGAGCTGGTTCGCAACCGCATGAAACACCTCGGCCTCCCCACATCTGGATATGGTGGGAATAAACACGTCTGTCACTTTGATTTGTCGAACCTAGAACACATCTGTGAATGTCATCATTTCTATTTATCCTGCTCTCCCTTAAGGGAAGACAAGGGGTATTGTTTCTGATTAGGTTTGTTTGGTTGTTTTTAATGCTTTAACAGAGAAACTATTGGTTGAGTTCATACCAAATCCAGCTCATATATTACCAGTGGGACCCAGACTAGATGTGAGAACATTTTGTGAACAGTATAAATCAGTAACATTATATGTGAATTTAAAAACAAAAAAGTTAACCATTTTATTATAATGGCTGACATTTGTCTATGTTCACATCAGCACATGAATCGATAGACATTTGGATCAATGCCAAAATAAACTACAATATGTGTGAGAAGTGGGGTTTGTTTGTTTGTTGTGCCTAGCAACACTTGTTTTCATCTTTTTTTGCTGAATGTTTGTTTCTGATGCGTCATGTGTAGAAGATCTGACTAATCTGACCGCTAGTGACGTCATGAACAGAGTGAACCTGGGCTACTTACAAGGTAAGCAGTTCAATGATTAACAACAGACACCAACCACATCATAACAATGTCCTGCAGCTGTTCTTAGGTTCTCTAAACGACATTATAACTTCATTGCAGATGAGCAGAACGATCATCAAAACACGTTGTCTTACGTCCTGATTAACCCGTCTCCTGACACCAGACTGGAACTCAATGACATTGTGTAAGTATTACTTCTTTTCTTTTCTTTTTCTTTGTCTGAGTATTGAGTTTATCAGTCCATATTGAACAAACACAGTAGGTAATTTGCAGCAGAATTATTACCTGACAAATTTTAGACACAGCACATTCAAGGAAATCAGATTTTCTTTAAAATTATTTTTAAAAATTACGTGATTAGGTTTATGTCAAAGTGCTCAGTGGCACTGACGTTTGTCACTTTCTTCAGTGGTCATAATAAAATACTTTGCTGGAAGTAAAACAGTACAAATATGGTGTCCAATAACAGAAAGGTTGGCGGTTCCAATCCTGCTCTGTCCTAGTCAGTCCGTTGTGTCCTTGGGCAAGACACTTGACCCTCCTTGCCTCCAGTCCCGCTCACACTGGTGTATGAATGTTTGGTGGTGGTCAGAGGGACCATAGGTGCAAAATGACATCTACGCTTCTGTCATTCTGCCCCAGGACAACGATGACTACAAATATAGTTTACCACCACCAGAGTGAGAGTGAATGAATAATGGTGACATCACAAATTAACCAAAGTGATACTGAATACATGCTGAGGTGTTGTCTCTGTCTATTTACACACATTTACATGTTTTCCTCCACCCCTTTGTTCAGGTACTTGATCCGTTCAGACCCTCTGGCTCACGTTCCTGAGGACCCTCCTGTCCACAGCATCAGTCTGAGAGAAAGACACGAGTCCACCTCAGACATCAGAGAGGACACCCAGCTCTGATGACCTCTGACCCCTTTTGTCACTCCCCTCAGGTGGCTGCACCAGCACAGGCCTAGACAACTAACAGAGGCCGTTGTGAGCTCCTCCACCATAGTCTGACAATGTATTATATGAGTGCCTACTGTTTGGCAGATTTTCATCATCTCGCCACAGGTGACGTATTTAAGAATTGAGTGTTTGTGTTTACGAGAGCTCTTTCAGGTGAGCTTCCCTACAAGGTGTCTTTGAATGTTAGTCTCTTTGCTCTGTGGTCCGATGGGTTAGTGCCACAATATATAATAATAGTTCAATATGTGATAATGTAATACATTTTCACCTCATTTTGTAATAACTTATTGCATATTGTGTCTTCCAATTGTCAGCAATACTCAAATACATTCTTCATTATAATTAATACAGATATATTGATTTAAGTTTGACTAATGGAACTATTTTATATTACATTATTACATTAGCTGAGATGCTAATGTTTTGATGGTGTGATGGTTTTTCCAATCAAGATATAATTTCTTTTGTTACATAATGCACCAAATGATTACATTTAAAAAATGAAAGTGCTAAATTCACATTTTGTAATAACTGTTGCAATATGTAATAACTTTAACTTAATTAATAATAATTACAAAATGTGGCAAACTTCATCACAAAATGCTCTCAAGGATTTGATTACAAAATGCGGCATGGTATTTCTCTACCAATTACATGAGGTGAAAAATTATGACATTATCACTTATTGCACCATTATTACATAATGCAGCGCTACACTCATCACAAAAAGTGTAGGTTTAACAACAGTGTGACAGGCTTTTAGGACATTTTAGAAGAGCTCAGCAGAAACTGGATGCACATGTTCAACACTGACTGCCAAAATAACCTCATGTGCATTTAGCTTTCAATGCTTTATTTTGTAGCTGAACCATAGCAGATAGTGATAGTAGTGTTTAGGCCATAACTAGTGACTTACAAACCAATGGTCAGTGCCGTTAAGTTCATTAGATGAGGTTGTTGTACTATGAGAGGGAAGCTCAGCTCTTTAACAGGCCATGCCATATACTCAGTCATGTGCCAAAAAAGACCTGTTTGATTTGTACAATATTAGTAATAATCCAAGAACCTTAGTCATCTCTCAGTGCTACTCAGTGAAACAATTAGCTTGTCAACAAACATTTTTGGTTATTTGGGTAAAGTATATTGTATACTGTAAAATCTTACATCTTTAATTCTTTGACTTAATAAGTGTTGGAAATATTTTTTTATTTGTAGGTTAAGGTATCACATAATGAAAGACAAAATCCATAAATATTAATTAAATTAGGCCTAGTTCACATTGGCCATGAATGATAGTGAATCCCGGTGAACTCTTTAATATTGTCCTCTAACATACATATAAACCACATGTGGAGAGTTAGGGCTCTAGTGTCACAGACCTGGCACGAGCGTAGCTGGTCTGCGCTGCGCCAACGGGGTGTGTCCAAATGACTTTTGCAAGTTTGGCACCAGTCTGGTGCAACCCTCCTCCGTTCAATCTCCTTTCCTCTCACTGGCGTAAGTGGGAATGGGGGAAGAGAAAGGAGTTGTGGTGGATTTAACACAGCTGATTAGATCTGCACACTTAGCACATCCAGATGCATGCCGGGTTACCAGCAGACTGGGTCCATTTGGGTTTTGTTTAAACAGGGTTTTGATTTCCAATCTGTCACTGCACCGAGCTTGATCTGTGGTCACCTCCCACGAGTTCGCGGCCACACCCATGTTGGCACACCGGGGTCCATCACACTACCAAACTGCTCTGCGCTGGCCGGAAACTGTTCTGCAAGGTCCGCCATCTTGCGCCTCCTGCACTGCGCCCAGAAACTAGAGCCCATAATCTGAAACATGTATTCATTACATACATTAAGAAAGCAAAATGTGTCATTTGAAGACATGATACTCTTCTTCATTAGGATAATTGTTATTTCTTTTCATTTTAATTATGGCCTCAAATAAACATAATTCAGTGTATTTATGTTCATTGTTTTCATTAGGAATAACATATGATGTATTATAAAAAACACTTACAGTATACACTGGTACCTCTACTTACGAAATTAATTTGTTCCAGAAGTGTTTTCGTACCGTGAATTTTTCGTAAATAGTTGCATTATTACATGTAAAAAGTCTCATTCGTTCCAAGGCCCCCCAATACTACCCCTCAAACCCTTTAAAAATTATACAAAAAATGTGTATGAAGAAAAATGAAAAAAAATGTAGATTTAGATTTTAGGCCGTCCAGGCTAACACCAGCTGTTGTTTGTGTACAAACCCCCCCCCCCCCCCCCCCCCAGGTTTTACCTGTGAGAGCATGGCTTCTGTCTGACCTGAATATTGTTAGCCCGTCCAGGCTAATGACCGTGTCTGGGACAGAAGAGTTGAGCCACGTCTCAGTGAGAATGAGGACACAGAAGTCAGGTGAATCATGTTTGGTGTTTAAATCCAGCTTCAGGTAGTTCGGTCAGTTTTCCGGTGAGTGTAAATTGGCGAACAGGAAGTGGCGGTCAGTTAGCTTCACTTCTGCCTCCTCCTGCGCCGGCTCGGACATCTCCGAAGGTGTCCTCTGTGGGGGTGCAGGTGTAGGATGCTGGAGCAGACTGAAGTGGCATCCTCGCAGAAAGGTCCGCGTCTCCAGGCTTGCAGAGTCCAAGTTTTTAAACAATTTTCCTTAAGCTGATGATATTCTGTCGGTCATATACTCTTCAGCTGAACTTTTGATACTAAAAGCACTGGTCTAGATGGAGAAATGACTGTTAAAGTGGCTGTTACCGGGTGACACAGCAGTCACAGCCAAACGGCGCCACTCCGTGATGAATGAGGGTCAAAGGATAATGAAAAGCATCATGGGTAGTTCCCTCATAGCCAATGGGATGCTATGTACGTGACGTATTTATGTAAATTACATAGTTACGTATAGGAATGTACTGTATTTTTGTCTGGGAAGTTTCAGGTTCCTTTCGTAAATAGAATTTTATTTCGTATTCAGAGACAAAAAATTAAGGTAAATGTTTTTCATAACTTGGATTTTTCGTTAGCAGAGGCTTTCGTATGTAGAGGTACCACTGTATTTTTTCCTGAGATTTTGACCAATTTGCCATAAAATCGATGTCTCATTTTTGAAATTTTATTGTAATAAGACATAACACTTACCTCCATATTTTTATTTTTTTATTTATTTATTTTTTTTAGAAATTTGTGAAGTCACCCTTTATGAGAATTGCACCTGTGCTCGAAGTAAAATAGTGTAATCTGTTTAGGGTCGGCCTTGGCAAGTGTTCCCACAGTGTGATGTGACACTTCTCTACAGCAGAGTTCATTCAGATAATGTCCATCCCATGTGCTAAATGCAGCACTCGACCCTCAGAACAGAAAGATCAATTTTTTTCTAAATCAACCATAGTGGGCTTTTTTCACTCCAGCTATAATGCACCTTTTACTTAATACTGACTGATGTCTAAACACTAAACCATAAAAAGGTAAATGTTGAAGTGATGCAGATAGGCTTCACTTCCTGGCTGCAAGTTTTAACCTTCCCTGCATGAGTTAATAGTTTTTGAAATCCCATGAGTAGCACTGGTCTGCTAAGTCATAGGGTGGGAGTCATCAGATGTGACTATTTAAAGGTTCAGTATGTAATATTTATTGTTCTATCCTTATCTTCTCCTTTGGTGGTCACAAACACACAACGCCCTCCCTATGCTCGTGTTTGTATTGTCAACTATAGACTTTTTAGATGACGGGATGTTATCTGTTCTGGATGTTAATGCACTAGATGCCACACATCAGAAATAAAGGCATAATAGTCAATGGTGCAAGAATAGTATGTTTTTGAAATGTTCACACATGTAACACACAATGTTTCTCAAATTAAAAGATAATTTCACAAATCCAGGATGTGGCATTTTGTTACATAGGTAGTAAAGTGCTACGTGTCTGTGTAAAATGACTGCATCTCTGTGATACATGTCAAAATGACTGTCACCTCTAAACTTTTCACAGTTCTTCAAGACCAAATGAACAAGTATTAGTATATTAACCTCATAGGATAATTATAAGTGGACAAAAGTATCAGGAAAGAATTAATGTGCTTCTTCACTAACAGGGGTCTGGGATACAAAACAATAATGACAAATGCACCAGTTTTATATTGAGATGAATATTATTGCATTTGTTAGTTTTGTTTAAATTGTTCCAAAATGCTTCAGAGGTGGTTTTTAATTAATTTTGCTTGACAGATTTTTTTTTCCATTTAATTCAGCTAAACATCTACTTTCTTCACACCTGACTTTGTAAGAAAAATCTCCTATTAAACATTGAAGTAATAATTAACATTAATACGTATAAACTATATCATGGCTATAAGTGTAAGATGTCCTCTTCATGCTGATTTGACATTTAAACATTCCTATTATAATCAATATATTTATCAGAATAATATATTTTCATTCACTGATTGTGTAGATTTTCATAAAAGCTCAGATTAAGTGAAAGGTTATTTTATCAAAAACAGAAAACTGTAGAAAAAGTAACTTTTTCTGTAATCTCTATCCTTAACTGGACATAAACCAAGCATTTCTCTCCAATGTCATTGATCAAACTCCCTGGGTTTTACTGGTGAATCAATGTTGTAGAAGATGACAGTGTTTCCATGGTAACTACAGAGCCTCTGAACATCCAAATGGGTTATATCTGATGACAGCATTTTAGACCAATTATTTACATGTACTGATATGATTAGCGGATCAACGGGTATTAAACATTTACATCAAGTAGATGGTTTGGATCTTTATGGGTTAAATTACAGAGTCCACAATATTCTATAGTTTTCTAGATGCATCTGTGTTGATTTTGAGGAGGGTGGGTATGATCATGTGTATATGTATAAATCTAACAAATATGATCTATGTTAAATAGATCAAGTTACAATTAAGACAGTAATTAGATACAAAATCGGAAAATGCACCTACCGGAATTTTATTATATCTCTTCAAAATAAATAAACATACAATAAAACACTGAAATAATAACATAACATCTCTGAAAGCCTGTAACAGAATAAACCTCAAAATAGTGCCAGCTTTTTTTTTTTTTTTTAGTAAACATAAAGTGTACATTATGTACAAAAGATACTACTCAAAAATGTACAAAACGCAGCAAAGAAATAATCAAGTATTGTGCCTTTTCGTCCCATCATAAACCAGCTGCTGATAATGAGATGTTACAGGATAATGACTAGTGGAGGCAGGCGGCTTGTTGAGTGCCACAAGCTACATTAAAATCTGTCTCTGCAGAAACCAGGGAGAGGTTAATGAGCAGCAAACAACCCAGTGGTTTGTTCATTTGGATTCAGCAAGATGAGCCGGTTATGGGTATTGGAGGGCTCATCCATGCTGTGGAATATAAAGTTAATATGATATAATGCACTAATAATAAGGTAGAATGTACACGAAAGCGCTTCCTGTCAGGGGTAATTACTTGTACAATTTCCCCTACTTGTAATCACAATATCATTTTATGTCTCACCTTTCACCATGACAAAAACCAACACCTCTGGAATGAAACAACAAAAAAAACTGTTTTGTTGCTGTGTTGCATGAGTTAAGTTTTAAAGCATATATGAGAGTAAACACATTCAGAGCAGGATACAAACAGTGATGCACACAGCTCTCCCTTTCCTTAATACAAACACACACTTCCCCAAACTCACTAAATATAAAGCAATAAAAGAGGACGTACTGCCCACTCATGGTCCAGTCATTTAACATGACTTTGTTCAAAGCCCCTCTTTATAAAAAGCACTGTTCAGCGTTAGCAACTGTGGTGCCTGGCTAATCACAGGAGTAGGGAATTTTTTTTTTGCCAAGCTGTAATAGCAAAAAATTGTAGTCAATATAAACAGAATATTCACCACTGCCTGACTGTAGTAGCACTTGTTCACAGTAGTTTTTACTACTGCAATTAGATTCAGTGATAAACTCTTTGCTACATAAAAATCAGTCCATTAATAGTGCGTCAATATTGTAGGAAGAACCTACAAATTCAAACACAGAAGTGTGACATGCAGAGTAAAACACAAACAAAACTAAAATAATAATTGGAGTGTATTCAGTGGGGATGTGGGTCATTATTCTGCCACAAACTGACTTGTCTATTAATGGTGTCATCAGAGGATTACTGGTATTCGCATGATCATGGGTAGATCAAGCTTCTCCAACGTCATTGGGTCCTGCCCAACATTATTACATAGAACACAAACTGGAATAAACATATTGTTTTCTTCTTGTCCTCTTTACTTCCTCCGTGCGCTGCCGGGCCTCTTGACTTGCCACAGGTGATTATGGATGGTCAGGGCATCCACACTGACAGACACAGACTTCGCAGGGATGGCAGTGAACTGCTTGCGGTCTGAGCTGTACTTATAGAGCTTGTCGATCATCTTTCGGCTGATGGTGCGCGGCCCCGTGCCTGTGAACTTGATTATTTCCTCTGTGTCTGGAGAGTAGGAGTAAATGGCACGGAACTGGCATCCACCGTCACGGAAGAGGATGATCAGGTGGTTGGACTCACACTTTTCCAGCTCCTATGGTGAGTGAAATATGCATTTTAATGAATGGAAACAATGTGGCCTTGTGAAGACGTGTGATGAGAAAAATATCTACTCCATTTATGCACATATCAGTTCAGTAAATATATTTAATGCATAGACTCAATACTACTTTATGTGTTAGTTCCCAAATTAAAAGATTTCCATATTTAACCTTTCTTAAGTGATTTATCAGCATTTTTACTGTATTTTGCATTTTATCAGTATAAATTAGTATTTTTCTACAATTAATTCACTGATAATGTAGATGTTCATAAACGCTCAGTTACACCAAAAACAGAGAAAACCATGACTTTTTAGTAAAATCTATCATTAACTGAATATAAACCAAGCATTTTTATCCACTGTCATTTATTAAACTCCATGGGTTTTACTGGTGAATCAATGTTGTAGAAAAGGACAGTGTTTCTCTATTTCTATGAAGCCTCTGAATGTCCAAATGGGTCATATCTGATGACCATGAAAAGGCGAAGAGCTGTTTTTTACACCAACTATTTACATACATTGACAGGAGTTGTAGATCAACAGTATAGATGTCTTTGGTTGGTGATGGATATTTGGGTTTTTACGCGTTAATATATTGTACTGACCTCCAGAACAACATTCTTCTGGGTTTCATTAACTTTGCCAGCTAAGCAGCAGTGAGCGATGGCGTTGATGATGATTGGCTTGTTAGACTTGGAACTTGGCTCCTTGAATAATTTAGGACCTGATATGAAAAATATCAAAAAATATAAGATGAGAGTTAAAAGCAAATAAAGTCTGGGTCAGACTCTTGTGTAAGAGGTCTGCTGTCTGTTTTCTCACTCACCATTGTACTCGGTTGAAGTAATGGAGGAGGCTATGGAGCCATTCTCCCAGTCCCGCTCCATGTTCCTGCTGGATGCCCTGCTCAGTACTTGGAACGACTCCATGGAGCACACAGATCCAGCCCTGGAACATGCACTGTTGATGAACCAAAAGACTGCATCAGTACAAAGACAAGAACAGATCCATGCACGTAAGTGGAGAAGGGCTTACCGCTGTGACTCAGCTTCTCCTGAGAGGACACTGTCTGCCTCCGTCGCCAAAGAGAGTGTGGATCCTCGATGACTGCTGCCCAGATCAGCTTAAAGTTGGAAAAATAAATACCAGTTAGTTAAATCAAACACAGCTGTAGTGTCGTTGTTGTTGTTTTTACATTTTACACAATTTTACACACAGTAACAGTGAACTTAATACTGACACCTTTTTACTGAGACCAGAGGAAACATTCATGTGATTTAAATTAGGAAATTCAAACATCTATGTGTTTCACAAATCCAAACCTATGTTGTCACTTGATTTCAGCATTGGAGAAATGTCTGGCTGAACCTATTAAAGAAGAGATGATAATGCCACTGCAAAGAGTACTGAGAGGGAACTTGTTTTGGAAAAAAAAACAAAACAAGAACCCTTGTCTTGTTAAATAATCCAAATGTTTATAAAAACTTGCCCTTTTTAGTAGTTGCTGACTCTGAAGGTGGTATTGTTTTACATTGCAAGAGATAATTTGATAGGATGCAGGTGTGCAGAATGCTATCTTAAATAGACCAAGTGCTGGCCTAGTCCCTAACATGAAGCGGTTTTCTATGATGTGTCTGACATCACATCATGCAGAGCAGGTAAGACGTTTCACCTCCCCTGCTGTTTGTTGCTTGGCCCTGGGCTTTGATCAGCATGGAGACCTTCAGAGAATGACCTGAACAACACACATGTGCACAACTAAACATACAAAATATGTAGACAACATGCACACAACAATACAACGACAATGAAAGACAGCATGGAGTACCAGGTGATACCAGTGTTGTCTTACGTGTGGTAGACCCTTTGGACAGAGTGTTGGACTCCTCTCTGTGCAGAGACTTGGGCCTGTTCCTACGTGATTTCGTCCTGGGCCGAGGTCTGACCAGACCCTGCTCTTCCATTAGTGCTTGTTGCTTTCTTCGCAAGTATTCCTGCTTGATCAGCTCTCGTCGTGCCTTCTCCTCCTCCTTACGGACACGCTCCTCCTCTGCCTTGCGCCTTCATGAGAGGGGAGAGTTAAGACAGGAACATTTTCAGACTCCAGATAGTTTGTCATCCTTCTACATTGTGTATGTGAGCGTGTAAAACTGTACCTAGCCTCATCTCGTTTTAACTCGCTCTCAACTTCCTGCTGCTGTTTGCGAAGTCTCGCCTCTTCAGCTTTACGCTGCTGTTTGAGGAGGAAAGCAGCTCGACGCTTTGCCATTTCATCCTCTGCTTTTTCATCATCCTATGAAATACCAAAGAATGATCATGTGTACATTCAGACACCTGTGGTATTAATGTAACAATTTGCATTCACAGAAGTACTTTACTTAAATATAATTTGACATAGAGTTCTTTCAGAGGCTATAATTGTCTTACAATTAGACTAATTTGTTACTTTTTATGTAAAAAACAAATATTAAAAAGTGTGTATATGATATAATAGATTGCTAAAATGCTAATCTACCCAGTTGTGTGAACACTCTAAAATTGACTCCACATTGCTTAACTAGAAAACTAAAATAATCTTACAGTATATATCTATGTGTCAGTAAAACTAAACTTTCAAAGGTTTCATTCTGCAATAACAGTAACCTTCTGAATTTAAAACTTTTACTTCTAATAAAGTATTTGGTCTCTTTGGTATTTCTGTTTCTATTTAAGTCAAGTAAAACATTTGACATTTGTTCAGTTTTATATCATAAAATCATATTATATATAAAACCAGATTATAAATCAGAAATCCCTAAATTTACCTTAAAGAAGAAGCCCAACACATTCTTCTGCTCGCCCTCCACTGTGTCTGTAGTGTCTGCACTACCATCCTCTACTGGCTGCTTAAGTTCTGATAGGTCCACTTCAATCAGCTGACCCTTGATCCTTGTAGTCTCATCTCCACTGGTGAGCTCTTTCTCTGAGCTGGTAATTTTGTTCTCATCCGGTCCTGCAGCCTTTGATGGAAATACACGGCTGTTGGAGATGTCTGATGTTTGTGCTTTGACTTCACTGCTATCGTCCTTGGTGCTGTTTTGGTTCAGATCGTCACGGATTCTGAAGGTGCTATTTCTCAAGATGCTTTTCTCTATCCTACAGCTCTCAGCACCTCCTTCTGTATCTGCAGAAGCACTTTCATTGCCACCCAGGACTTCAGTATTGGACATGATGCTTGTGGTCTTACTGTTTTGTTTGCTCTGTTTCCGGTCTGAGGCTTTGCGTTGGCTGGAGCTAAGCTTGGGAGGACGGCGGACTGGGGTGGAGTTGCTGCCACTGATGTCTACAAAGTGAACAACTGCGTAAGACTTGGAGTCTGAGGTAGAGGATGTTGTCGGTGTTGTGCTGGAGCCTGATCCTCCAGATTCTGGAGGTGAGACCACATTCTGCTTAATCAGCAGGTCTTGTTGTAAGGAAAGCTGCATCATCTGCTGCTGAATTGAACTAATAGCATCATTGAGGAGCTCGATAGAACGGGAACAATCAGTCAGGTCAGGTTCAGTTCCAGTATCTTGGGACCTGTTGTCTCTGGTTGTCTGTTCTCTTCCTGTTTGTCTTTCCCTTGCCTGGATCTTTAAAGCTTCCAGACATGAATCATCTTTACACAACTGTGGTTTGCTCTTATCGGCAGCTGATTTTTCTGAAGAATCACGAGGACTTTTCAGTGGCAAGGGAAGTGTGTCACTCTTCCCTCCCCCCTTTTTGACAATGTTTAAAAATGCAGCTTTCCCTAGTTTCAGCCGCTGCCGTGCTGACAAAGTTTCCATCTTCTTCTTCTGAAACTCAATTGCACGTCTTTGCTCTTCCAGCTGCATGTGAAGCTGCACCAGCTCTGAAGGCACTACTGGGGAAGTCACAATCGCATTTTTCCCCGAAACAGAACTTGGCTCTTTCCCTAACCAGCAGGATTCACTTCTCAGTTGCCAGGGAGGGCAGGGGGCTGTTTCTGAGCCATCTGGTGTGGTCTTTTGCGAGCTGCTGGTACTTGAAAAACCATCACGGAGGCCAAGTTTGAGCAGCTTTCTTTCTGCAAAGCTGGTCATTTTGACACTGGTGCTGCCTGAGGCACTGCAGCTGCTTGCCCAAGATACAGTACTGAGGCAGGGACTGGAGCGCCCGCTGACATCCTCCTTATCATCCCGCTCACTCACCTTCATGTCCTCTCTCAGTTTGGCAGACTCACCTTCCCCCTCTCCAAATTCAGTAACCCCACCCTCTCTTAAGCATTTTCCCCTAACCCTCTTCATCATGTCTTTAGCTACTTCTATCTGATCTTCCTCCTCCTCATCCTCCTCAAGGTCTGCAATGTCAGAGTCAGAGTCTAGCCCCACCTCCTGTGTAGAGAAAGGATTGTGATGGCGTGTCTCTCCTGAGGAATGAAGAAAAAACCCATGTGTGTTCACAGCTGCAGATCCCTCTATTGGCGGCCTCAGGGAGCTAGCGACTGCCTCTATAGGGGTAAAGGTATTTTTGTTTGATTCAGCCACATGTGTTTTCCTCTGCATGGTGCTTGGGGCACTGGTTTTTCTTGCTGCAAATCCTACTCTAGAGTGACTTTCACCACTCTCCTCCTCCTTGTTCAGGCTGATCCTTTTCTCTTTGGCTGGTTTAGGGATGGCTGGCATCAGAGGCTCCAGATAGTAGCTGTCAGCCTGGTGGTCTCTAGAAAACAGGCTGGTGTCAAGGTGGGGAGAGCAACGTGTAATAGCAACCCTGGAGGAAGTGGCAGCATTCTGGACGTCCAACTCATCTTGCTCTATGTCACCTCCAATTCGACGGCGAGAAAATACTGAAGGATGGATAACGGCAACTAGCTCCTCCTCCTCTCTTTCTTCTTCCTCATCCTCAATCCGGATGTGACCAAACAGGCTGTGGCCACTCAGTCTGTGCTGAGGCAGGTGAGGACCCGTCCCTAGCATGTGCTTAGGGGTTATACTCATGATGTTGGAAGCTAAGCTGTCTTTGCTGATGGAGCGCGCAAGGCTGATGCTGTCTGCATCCTCCTCCAGGGGATAATGTAAAGCATAAGGTACTGGCTGGGATAAAGGTCTGGGTTGGAGAAAGAAGATTGTGTACATGGTTAGAAAACTAATTCTCTAATAAAGTAAGAAATGTCTGGGACAGCTGTAGGTCCTGTTAATAAACATCCTTACCTTTGCCTCCTCTCTGGCCATGCATGTACTGGACCCTGTTTCTGCCCATCCACATGTGTCACAGAGCTGGACCTATTTTGGAGTTCTTTGAACAGAAAACGGTATCCATTTTAGACAAAATACAATCTTACTGATAATTGATGACTTACTTAAAAACCTAACCTTTAAATGGACCGACATATAATACATGTAAGACTAAAACATCAAGAATATAGAAAAGGTAGTATTGTAAAAGTTTATAAAGTAAATATTTTACTAAAGTCAGTCTAAGACAAAGGTAGACCCACTTGATTGCAAATAGTTCATTATTTAATCATTAAGTATGTTAAGGTGTGTAGAGGCTAAGCCAAATACTTGAAGCCCCTGAGGGGTTGCTAGACTACCACCTATTTGACGCGCTTAACTTTAGCCACTGAGTACGTGTCTATGTAAACAAACAGCAACAACGACGTCTTATGTGTCGGTACATTTATTGTAGCCCACCAATATTCCATGGTGCATGTTGAATAACTCATAATACAGCATACATCTCGCATGAACGAAGCATACATCATAGCGTTATCATAAGCGGTCAAAAACTGTGTGTGCTCCCCTCCGTCAAGCAACACCTGTCACCTGAACAACAGTTCCCACCTATATTGGTATAGTACCAATTAGACCAGAGTGCCACCTAGTGGGCATACACAAAACTACAAAGAGGAGCCCAAATGGCCCCTACAAGGTGTAAGCTAACACAATAATAATGTATTTGAGTCTCTCTGTTCTTTAACTTCGGGACTAATTGTAAATGTGGTTATGGAACAATTGGGAAGTTTTATGACAAAGCAAAAATGAAAATTATTCCTCCATTACCTGAAGTGTCCTGCTCAGCCACTTTTTGCTGTTTCTGCCTCAGTTGCAGTAAAGATGGACTTAATGAGCCTGATTTAGAACTGTAAGAAAAAAACAGAGGTGTGAGTTTATGAAGTTCATTAGATTTTAGTTTAGCTACTGAAGCACTAGAACTGCCATCATATTGTGATGATGGAGTTTGAGTGCCCGAATGATCCCAGGATCTATGTTGTTGGGGGCTTTATGCCTCTGGTAGCTAGCCTAGTAAACTAGCCCGCCTCTAGTGGCAAAAAATATTTTTGCCTGAATCGTTGGTCTAGTGATGCTCTATAGAGCCTCAGCAAGGACCGGTAAAAATTTTACCAGTCCAATCACAACGCTCCATCTGTGTAACGAGATTATAGGGTGGGCTTTGCACAATGACAATAGGGTTGAAGAAGTATGAACTTATATACAGTCTATGGTCGGATAAGCAGCATGTAAACAGACCCGATTAGATATTTTTTCTCCACTGTTACCGGTGTGTTAACGTTAATTAGTCTAGCCTATAGGATGTTAAAACAATGAGATAGACGCTAGTTTAAACTTGTTTTCATTGCTCTGATTGGTCATAGCGCTGGCCTATTACGTGCAGAGCAGTTTGAAAGACCCATACGCTTAAGATCAGTCTATGGAGTGTCTCCAGAGTACAGTATGAATTCATATCATAGTCGGGTTTGCCAGGCTACCTGGTAGCATCTCTCAAGACAAATAGGTCCTTCTTAACAGGCCACAAAATGCCCTATGCGAAGTAAAAAAAAAAAATCAAGGACCGCAACATCGTCTATCATCATAAGTGAGGAGCCGGTGGCCAAGGCTTTGACAATGGGACAATGTGATTATGTTCTGATGGGACAATGTGGGCCGATCCTCTGGTGGGCCCACCACCTACCAAGAGAACTATAGGGGTTGGTGTAGTGTGGATGGCAGTCAATGGCAGGGGGCTCGACAACCCAATTCCCAGACACACAGTCAAGCTCTTGGGACATAGAATATCACTTTGGTGGGGGGGTAAGGAACCAGAGCTTGTGAGAGAAGTTGAGAGGTAGAGGTACCAACTAGATATTCAGGTATGATATAAAGCTTCAATTGTTGATATTTTTTAATATCGCATGGCAAAATTCCACAATAATTCAAGTGCTATCAGAGAACACCAGTAGTTCTGTTTTCAGGCTTTAGGATATGTAGCCTGTGACTGTAAACTGATAAGTATGATGTATAGTATAAATACGTTTGTGTGTGGCTAGAATTAGAATAACAAGTGAGTGTTTGGATATGAGTACATTAATCATTAAATCAATAACTGGGGGAAAAAAAGCAGTGTTAAGTGTTACTCAATCAGTACCTGAGATTTGGGCTCTTAGGTGGGGTCAGGGTTTCTGCAGAGCTTGATGAAGTCAGGAAACTACGTTTGGTGGCGTTTGAGATGGGTACTTGGGATCGCGAAGTCTTCGGCTGCAGCAACAACCTCACTACAGAAATAACAAGAAGAGATCAAAACCATTAAAATAAATCCTCTTTAGCAGTGTTTAATGAAATGAAAACCTGCCATTAAAAGAAGCAAAATGCTCTACCATCTCTGATTTCTTGAAGGTCCCTGGGCTGAACAAAGTCTGGCTTCACAATCTCAAACCACCAGAAGAGCTCAGCAATGAAGACCATCACATTACTCTGTAAAGAAAAAACCAAAAAATGTCAAAGGGGGAACAGAAGCATATGACAAAGAATGTAAGGAGATTTTTTTTTTTTATTTACTTTCAATACTGGTGGAGAATACAGAATGTCTTCAGTACGCAGGTAGAAGCATTTGTTCAAATATTCATCAGAAAACTCCTGCAGAAGCTGGATGTTGTATATACTGTCAGCTATGGAGGGAACCTCCTTCAGACAAATATCTGAACAACAAAGGACAACAACAGTGAATACAATTTCACAGACACTGTGTACTGTTTTGTTTTGGTGGAGAATAAGACCAATTGAATGTACATGATATAAATTTTGGTATAAGATTGATTTACAGTAATGGGGAAAATAATATTATTTAAAAGATGCATTACCTTCTAGTCGAATGATCTCTGGGCAGTAAAAGTGGATCACAGACAGCAGTGCAGCACCATCACAAACATCCTTCAACAGGTCGTCCAAGAGTGGGAAGTGCTGAAGATTCCGACATGACAAGTGATCTCTACGGTAACGGACCTATGCAGCAAGAGAGGAACGACTTTAAAAAAATGTATCCAAACATATATTTAAATAACAACACAGTCTCATGCTCAGTTGTCACACATAAACATGCTATTCTATATATCATTCCATATTATTCCTGTGACAATCTGACCTGTCATTACATGTAAAAATAAATTTAAATAGGTGACGGTAACATCACTCACAAGTGGAGGAAAAAGTGTGATTTCTTTCAGACATTAGTTATACTGACATGAATAAGAAGTGTAGATGGTAAATGACAGAAAAGATAGAAACAAAGGATGAGGGTGAAACAGGGCTGTGTGATATGACATATGTATCATGATAATTAAAAAAAGCAATACTATTATTTTAATTTTGTGACGCAATCATATTCTCAGAAATATTTTTGGACACTTGATGGAGCATTTAGCTTAAGAAATGAGCCACATCTGTTGCATGGATATGGAGTATGATAAGTATGACAGACAATAAAGAACCATTAAGCTCTTACTACCCAGGTAGTAATGGTATCAAGCAGTACAAAGAGTTTATGGATGACAGCCATGGAAGCACAGTTGAGTACTTGAAAACCATATTCCCTTTTGAGTTTTAGATTTATTTGGTTTGCTACTATACCTCTCAAGTATCCTATATGCACCCTGGCCTACGTTGTGTGTTATATTATGTTTTGTTTCTATGAAAATGACAATAAAACAAATAAACAAAATATAGAAAATATGTCACGTTTGTAAGTCTTGATGAAATTGGAAATAGTTTTTCCATGTTGTAGTCTATTTAATCAGTAAATAAAATAAAAGTCTCCTAACATGATATATATTGTTACATATATCAGATATATGACACAGCCACAGTGTGAAATAAAGAATAAGGGTTGAATGGTGAGTACATTACCACACGAGAGAACTCTACAGGCTCCAATAAGCAATGGGCCAGTGCATGCAATATATCTGGCTGGAGAGGAGAGAAAAAAATGATTGGGATCATGTTAATGATGAACTCAAATAGGCAACACATGTTTGAGCAGATGGGAGCCATGCATACACTGGGCTGCAGAATATGCAGATGTTTTAGAGGTGCCTGGTAGTTCACTGTAGCTTTGCTGGGTGTTAACAGAAAGCAGAAGCAAAGGGTTTGATGGTGTGGCAGGTTTTAAGGGAAATAGATGGTGAAGAGAGAGAGAAAGAGAGAGAGAGAGAGAGAGAGAGAGAGAGAGAGAGAGAGAGAGAGAGAGAGACTAGATTTTATGCAAATGAACAAAGGTGTTGGTTCTTTCTTTTGCCACTAATGGGCGCTGTTTCATCTTTAAGGTACACATACCTGTACTGAAGCACTACTACATTCCCTATAATGTATTTTCTATTGTTTGTTTTTTTTAAATTCACATTCTGCTTTTTTATTTTCATCTTATCTCAAACTACTTCTCTCTGTGCTGTCCTATTTGGCCAGAATTGACACACACACAAAGAGACATAAACACTGTGGCACAGCAGATTGCTCGATTGGTTAAACTTACAGGTACAAGCTTCCAGTACCATTTCGAGGGAGACTAGTGTCCAAGAGGCAGGAAGGGAAGGAATGTTTGGGGAGACATAAACAGGGAGAGCAGCAGACAGGTCAAGGGTCATATACAGAGACAAAGAATCAGATTATCCCATGTTATCATGGCGCATCTGATTTTAAAGACAACTACAAGAACACTGTGAGAGACAATAACTCCACCAAGGCCCTGCAAACCATGAATTCATCCAAATCCCATGTAAAAATTTAACTCCTTTATCTAATTTAGTTCTGCTTTAAACTATATTAGTTTCCTCCTCAGACTAATCTCAACCCTTCCACCAAGTTTGATAGCAACTGATTAAGAAGTTGACGCTTAATTCCTGCTCACAGGTGTCTGTCAAAAAACTAACAAACCAACAGTACGATTAATCTCCTTGGTGGCGGTAACTATGGTGGAGTTTAACTGAGTGAGAATACAGAGAATAAGCAAAGTAAGGAGAGCCATGGGAAAAAAAAGAAAGAAAAGCCACAGACTTCTTAGGTATATTATAGTACATGTGTAGGATATTATTCCCTTACACAGTGGATACAATTGTCCCAAAAACAACTTTTCTGATAGGAATCAAGAAGATTGTATCAACATTTTAACTTTTACTCAGTTATCAGTAAAATACAAAGAGCTTGACAAATGTAACAGCTGTGTTCTTCCTATCTAGCTCTCATAAACAAAGCAAATATGCTCACTTCTCAAAACAGCTAAGTATTCGTTTAAACCATATGAATTTGGATCTTTGGATCTGACATGCTCATCAGAACATACAGAAAGCAAGATCCAATAATGACAGTAGACAGTAACAGTAGACAATAGACAATGGCAACAACATGACTAAAGAATTGACCATCTTTACTAAAGAAAGACAGTATTCAACAGACAGAAGGGTTTTTTTTTTTTTCAGAAATGCTGACAGAAAAAGATGAATGAGGCAGTGCAACATGGAGGATGGCATCAACAAAGCAGCACCCGACAGCATGTTACCTTCTGGTGACTGGGTGACTCCAGCAGATGTTGCTTCATTTTCAGCTCTTTCTCTGTGATTTCCCTCATCTTCATGTTCACCTGAAGCCACAAAAAAGTGAAAATGTGCAAGTGAAGATAGAGCAAACAAAGAACAAACACAAACAAAACACAGGTCCTGGTCTAACCTTGTTGATCCAAAAGACCATGGCATCTTCCAGGTCAAAAGGCAGCTCCTTGGAGGCACAGAAGTTCGAAAAGCGCTTGACACTGGACACCACCTTCTCAATGCTGAGCATCTCCACAGTGTAGGCCATCATCAAAGCATCAATAAGGTGGATGTGAGCGCTCTGGAGATGGATAATAAATGTAATAGCAAAACAGGACAATTAATGAGACATATTAAAAGAACATGTTTTAGTCTCTGTCATTTTATGTTTCCTCTGCGTTAAAAGGTGTTTTGATCTACTTTATAACCATAATATTACTTGTAATGACTTGTTTTTAAAATGTACAAAATGTCTGAATGGAAATTAAGTGTCTTTTATTCATAGGACAAAGAGACTTTGGACACATCCTCAGGACCCCCACAGTTACCATGGAAACAAGCAGAGGTAGAAAAAAGCAAAATCTTCATCTATTCGTGACAGTGACTGGCAAGGGTTGATTATGACTTATATTGTTATTATTTTAGAGCTCTTACAGTTTTTGTTTTGAAAAAGCCAGTAACATAATTGCAGAAAAAAATTAATTCCCGGATGTCACATAAACTGCTCTATCTAAAGACTGACTCTGATAGTCATAATGGACTCCAAATTGCATCTCTTTGTCTTAAAGGTCAAATTTTACACTCATACAGCAGCAGGATCATAAAACTCACAGAGTGAAGTGTATTTACCCATTTGCTGTCTTTTATATTATCACCCCTGTGGGACAGCACTAATGCAAAGACAGAAGGGACATGCATTAAAAAAATGCTCAACCTTTGGGTCCCTTGTGCTTCATAAATATTTTAGTTAGACTTATTGCAAAACCTGAAAAACAGTCATATCCACCAATGCATTATTTATTCATAATTTACACTCAAGGCTCACAATTGGCTCTTAAAAGGAGAGTCACATCATCTTACTTACAGATGGCAAATGTGGGTCCTCAGTTCACTGGGCTGCACTGCAGGTAATGTACCATCATTTATTAAGGACTATACATGACATGCACTCATTTGATTTGGTCAGACACTCAACATTGCAATCATTAGTCTGATCAAGTGATTTTAAGCTAAGAAGGAAGAAAGGAAGCAAAGAAAAACACAAGAAAATGACTAATGAATAATAAAAACAAGTTAATCTAAAAGTATTTTAAAACTGACATTTACAATTAGCATTCTCACATTTACTAATCCACTCAAATAACTATAGCTAAGCCTGAGGTGCATTAATTTAGTTTTAAAGCTACTACATGATTTTGAGACATGAGATTTCAATGAACTTGTGGGGTTTTATTTAATTATGGATAATTAATTTACCAACTCTGAGTACAAAAAGAGACTGATTAACAGATCTGGGGTCATTTAGTTTTGATGATTTTCACAATGACAGTAATAATGTGGTGTCCAAAATGACTAAACCTTATAACCTTAAAACTTTAAACCCTGTCAGTCTGACGTCTATTTTTTTTTTTACAAGTAATACAATAAATATATACTGTACATGTATGACCTGGCCATTTCCAACTTATAAATGTATTTATTTATTTGTATAAACCATTATTATTAGTATTATTTTTTACTTAATGCCTTTCCCAAACTTAAGATTATGACCTAAAATAAGTAGTGAAATCTTTTTGAGTTGACAGGGTGGTGTAAAGTAGCTTAACCGCCGCCCCTCAAGGGGTGAAATTGTGAAAATATTTACATTTTAAGCAATTTTATACTTCTACTCCACTACTCTTGATGGGGTAATGCCGTTATTTCACTACATATATTTGATGCTTAATTGCTCACAACTTTTAATAGAATTTTGGGGGACTTAGGTACATCTGTCTAAGTGCTTTATTACAAATTATATGTGAATGATGAATGCAATGATAATGAACCAAAATCAAATGCTATTTATATAGAGTCAAATCACAGCAAACGTTATCTCATGACACTTCACATTCAACGAGGGCAGAATTATTCTACCCACCATCTTGATGGGAGCTGAGCTGAGATCCAGATCAGACACAGGTGACTCGTCAGCCTCCAGGACATAGATCCCCTTCCTAGACAAAGCCTGAATAACTGACTGGTGACTTTGGAGTGAGGCTGCATGTTCGGCGTGAAGGATCAAGCCGCACACCCTGCAGTAGAGGTCTGCAGACAGCAGCAAGCGAATGATGGGTGGCTTGATGTGTTCCTGCTCGTACTGGTCCGTGTAGAAAGGGTCTCTCAGATCTGCAGGGATGTGATCTGGACAGACAGGTCAGACAGAGAGGAATTTTGTCAGTAATGTACATTTCATATTGGACATTACAACCTCACTAGCAATTTATGTGTGCATACTCAGGCACGTTTTCACTAATGCCTCACTGTTACATAACAGAGAAGCTTCCAAGACTGTGACTGTCAACGTATTAGGCTGTCTGAGAAGAGACCAGCACAAGAGGAAAGCACTTCGATAAAGTCAGTGATTGAACAACATGCAAGGTAGCTTATCTGAATGTTGATAGGTGAACCAGAAGCTCTAAGCCAATGAGTTGATAGGGCTTAAGCTCATGGTGTTTTCCCCACTAGCCTTGTGTTTTCCTGCTCACAGACACAGACATGAGACAGCTATTTTTATATGCATTGGGCATGTTAATCCAGAGTTAAGGCCTGAAGCACTTACAAAATATAGCTTCAAGTGCTCTCAGTTAATATTCAGGCAGAAGTAAAGCAGTGATAGTGTTGACTTATTTTTACTGAATAGTCTTCAACCCTGGTCCTCAGGGCCCACTGACCTGCATATTTTAGATGTCAACTTGCTCTAACACGCCTGATTTGAATGATCAGCTGGTCATCCCACTCTGCTAAAACCTGATAACCACCCACTGCTTTGAACCAGGTGTATTGGAGCAGGGTGACATCTAAAACATGCAGGACAGTGGACCCCGAGGACCAGGGTTGAAGACCCCTGGTCTAAAGGCTATGCATGTGATGAGACTGAAGAAGAAATAGGAACCAAAAAAACATCCAATATCAGTTCTCAAATTAATATGATTAAACAGCAAAATAATTCCTGCTTTTAAGAAGGGTCTATCTTGATGTTTGATTTGCTAATCACTAATTAAAACTGCATTTGATAGCAATTTGTTTACAATCTTGGGAAGAACTGACATTCATCTAAATAAACAAGCATTCCATTTCATATACTGATACTTCAACTACATTATTATTAGCATGATGATCAAAGGATATGAAGTAATCATTTTCCTATTTTTGTGTAGTTCAAAATGGGGGGGGGGGTCTACAAACCGTTGGCCACAAAAGGAAAGCTATTTTGTTGTTTACATTACGATTGCTTTTCCATTGTCATTGAACTCATCTTGTCCAATCCCAACTTGTCTTTACCTCAGACTGTAATAACTGCTCAATATTTATGTAGTGCCTGTGCAAAAGAATTCCAACATCATTGTAGCTCTCTCCCATCCTCAAAGAAATAAATAGTTATACAGATGAACATTGTCATTTCATGGAACTATGAACATTGAAGTTACCTTTCCAAATGTCCATGTTGAGACACAAAGCAGATAAGTCACATCCTTGTCACATTTAGCAGAGTCTAAACAAAGATCAGTAATTACAGCTGCCAGTCATGTGCTTAACCCTCCTACCTGTAGAAAATTGCCAGTGATATGATAAAAGTTAACATCACAGAGTAGATTTCCTTCAGCTTGGAAAAATTAGGGCACTAGTAGCTACAGAACCTAGTCCACATCAATTAAAATATGCTGAAAGGGAAAAATGAACTTTTGCTGAAAATTATCACTACACACAAGCAACCTTACTTGACAAATTAAATGTTTTGCATGTACCTCAACTGAGATATGTTTTCCTTAATGCCACTTTCTTTGGTTAATCAAACTATTTCTCTTTGCCGTAGTTCTTTCTGAACCAAGTATTTTGTATTTTTCATGCTGAGACATAAGTTTCCTCATCGATTTTTTTAATGCTCTGACTGATCTTTTCTGTCTGTGACTCCTTCCAGAATAAAAATTTACAAAGTAGCTAAAAAATCAATTGTAAGTCATTATAAAATTTCTAAATATCAATAAAAATCTGAGTACCAAGCTCTAAAAGGTTGGCACACCTAGAATGGTATTCTTCCACCCAGCTAGCATCAAAGCAGAGATACCAATAGCATCTTTTCTCATTCTGCTTCCCATTACAGGCCATGCTGAGGGTGAGGAACAGATAGAAGGAGACATCCATCAGTGGAAAACACAACCATGCACACAAAGCAGACTCAGATTTAAGTGGCTGCTCATTGTGAAGAGCTCAGCTGCATCTTTCACTATAGACTGCTAGCTTGGCACTGTCCACCTACAGCATGTGTCTCACTCTCTTCTGTGGTGCAGACCTACTGTATGGGCATGAATTCCTCCCAAAACATATGAAAACCACAATATACACATCTGCATGTCTGCCTTTATCTCTCTAAAAATCATCCAAGTCTTCCTCCAGCCTCCTGTGTCTTTAACATGTCTCCTTCTCAGCTTCAGTAGTCCCCGGATCCCCCCTGGTTACCGTAGAGATAGCAATGGGGAATGCCAACATTGGAAGGAGGTGGGGGCTGGGACCCTGTCCTATTCACTCACAAGGGCTGCTCATTGGATATGCCCCCTACATCAGAGGGGTTGTGTATGTATGAGTAGCAGGAAGGGGAAAAGCACAAACTCCTCTATAATAATGGTTGGTAACACTCATGATATATTTATTATCCACCTGAACCAACTGTTCAAGCCCACTCTGGTGTGTGGGTGGTTCTTGTTTTTTTAGACAGAATGTTAGATTGATCTGCAGGAGCCTTGCTGACAGTCAGTGCTATGCAGTGGAAAGACACAACCTGCCTCCTCAATAAATGATCTTAATGGAGACTACTGCAGAAGATGTGAACACATAGCCTTTAAGCCAATGCACCCTGCAGACATATTGTCTGAAGCTGCTATTACAAATACATTAAAGGGGACTGAGAGCCAACCATTCTGATATGGATTTAATTGTATGAAGCTCATACTTTCGACATGTGGCCTAATATATCTATAACTACTAAAAGACATGTTTCCATCATGTAACAATACATATATATATATATATACTGTATATGGAGAGAAATGTGAGTTGGAGAAAATGTGAAGTGTGAAGGCCACAGTGGTACCAGTGGTGATGGGGGCACTAGCTGGGAGAATGACCCCAGCAGATACGAGGAACAACATCAGAGTTCTCTGTCCAAAAGAGCACATTGCTAAGAACAGCTAAGGCTCCCAGGCCTCTGGTAGAGGACCCGAGTCTGAAGGAGACACCGCCCAGGTGGGGCGAGAGGAACATTTTATATATATAGTAAGATAAATGTTTATATCACACTTAAGTTATATCTTTAAATTAACACTCAACTGCAATTCTATTAAAACCATTTAGAAAAGGATTCAGGTTTTTTTCAGAGGCCATTAATGAAACTCTCATGGTTTTCTCTAAACAAACAGACTGTGTTGAATAAAGAAACAAGCCTTCACCTCCAATCCCATTAAACACTTAAACATGTGACTTGCTGTGCTGACTTTCACACTGCAGACAGACAACACAGCCCTCCCAGTACTACTGTGGAACTGATGCACACTCTAATCTTATAAGAAGGGTGCTTTTCTTCTTCTGACCTCTGCACTCAGTGACCACCACACCCCAGGGATTACAATGAAGGAAGCAAATAAAACTAGACGCACCAATCAAATCTAATGCTACTGTGAAATAAGATCTTTTCCAGACATGTTAGTGGATAAACAGAAGCATTAAAATAGTGAAAAAGCTTCTTTTTTTTTTTTTTTTTTTTTTTTTTTTTACAATGTTTTATTGAAAGAAAAACCTAAAATGTGAAAATAGTTTAATAATTTAAAGGGTAGCACTGTCTTAAAAAAAACAGTCAATAAAGGATTCGAAACCAATAACTCAAATCAAACAATCTATGGACAATGAACAGCTAGCCCATTTGAAATGAGAGGACACACCAAACATTTAAGAGTATGTAACATGAAATTAGGTCAAAAGTGTAACTCATCACCAGCTGACTGCAGGATTGCCAGGAGCTGGATGACAGAAAGGACTGAATAGTTGTTGATTTAGTCTCTGCACATGAGGGCTTGTTGTTAGGTAATGTAAAAACATTTTCAACTGCCATCATCACATTTCATGCACTGAAATCGCTTACATGGAGTCGTCAGTACTCCTTTTATTTCCCTTTTCTGTACGGACTGTTATTAAGTACGGCAAAATAGATAAATATCAGTATCTATGTGTGAGTCCCATACTTGATAAAATAACTCCCGACTAACTGAGACACACTGACATTAGGAGCAGCCAATCAGATTAAGCTTGATAAGAGGAGAAGGTGATGGTTTGGTGTTATTATGTGAATTTGATCTCTGCAGTAGAACAGTATAGTCGTGGATAACACAAAGGAAGAGTTTTAAAACTGCAGAGGGTGGATATCAAGGCACGAAAACAACATAAAGATGCACAAGTCTAATTTCCTCTCCTCTGTAGGCTGAAGGGTCCTTTTGCCTTTCGGTACCAAAGCAGTATGACATACTGAAGTGTTCAGCAATGAAACAGAAGTCCGGAAATAACTGTTTCTTAAAAATGTAAGTATATATGTATGAACAGTACAACTCAGAATATTTGAATATTGTGAAAAAGTTGTTTTATTCAGGTAATTCAATGTAAAATTTGAAACCAATGCATTTTATAGACTAATGACATGGAAAGTGTGATATCTCAAGCATTTTTGTTGTACTTTTGCTGACTATGATTTATAGCTTATTAAAACCTAAAATCCAAGAACTCAGAAAACGTCAATATTGCTTGAAAGTGAGTTTTATGAAGCTGTAAGTCCTAATCAACAAAATCAAAACAAATACAAGTTTGAAATATATTGATTCACATACTGTTTGTCTATATAATATGTACAGAAATTCATGTTTTTTTTCAGGGTATGCAAATCTTTTGACAAGTACTGTATTTATTTTTGTACTTTGTTTACCAATTTTAAACCTACATGCACCATTCAATGAAACAGAATGCCTTAGGGGGAAAAATCCCAGCACCAAATCTGCTTAATCGTTAGTGCAAGTTATTACAAATGTTTAGTTCTAAAACAGTGAGTTAATAGTATGCTAGCAATCCCCATGGTCAATGTCAGATTTTGTTACTTAAAAAAAGAGTATACATTTATTTAAACACATTTTAGTGTTCACATTTAATGAACAATGTATTTTTAAAGCTGTCAGTGGAGTCTCGACTCTTAGGAATTAAAAAAACTGTCGACATGATTGACTAAGGAAATCAACTCTTGAAATTGTAAAGAATCAAGATGTGGCAAGGTGCATTTTTAATGTTGACCCACCTTTTTCCTTCAACAATTCCAATAAGGAAGCCTGATATTTACTATCAGCCACTATTGGAGCCAAGCTCTGTTGATACAACTAATAAACCATCCTATCACAACCAATTCATTGTCCAGATTGATTATGCTGTCTGTCTGTAGTTAATTTGTATTCAGCTCACCTTGGCCTACAGATGCTGATCTCATCTAACACTGAAGGACTTAAATCCAACTTGAAAAAAGTTTTGGGGATTGTTCCTGCCACAGAGTCAATTTACTGAGTCATCCTCTGCAACACAGAAGACACAGCAATGCAGGGAAGGAAACACTCAAACTATGCTTGGCTCATAAAGCAGATATGATGACAAAGATTTTTTCCCCTACTGAATGACTCTGCTTCTCCCTGATAAACACCCTATTGTCTCACTGCTTATAAAAGCACTGGGACTGGTAGTCTTTCCTGAAAGACACAGCTGACCTCTTGCTACAGTATCACTTAGAAAGTAGAAAGCAGTGACACAGAGAGTGACACAAAAACCCACATTCGTGGAGTCATTTCCACACATTTACTTACAGCCAACCAAATGTAGAGCAATCACTCTTAATTTTCTACTACACATCGTCAGAGATGGCAAAGCTAGTGACCTGCATGTAAGAGACTGATCATGACAAGTCGGCCTCAGTCTTTGAAAACACCACTGTCTATGCTGCAGTTACACTTTTGTGGTATATATTTTCTCCATATGTTTGTTAAATGCATGAGGGAGACAATGTTTCACAACAGTGAAACTTTTCAGTCTGCCAATGTAAAAAGAAAAGCTGTCAGTGGTTTTAGGGGAACAAATGTTCCCTATTTCAGACACATCATAATGGATAATCTAGGTACAGTATTACTAAAAAAAAGGGGGGGGGCATAAAGAGCGAAAATATTGTTTGGATTTTAATCTACAGTATAAACCTATCAAAAGTGGGGTTCTTTGTCAGAAAACTGTAAAACATTACCAGCAAAGACTCCTCAGGTTCCACCTTTGATTGTCTTGTTTAATCTTAATAATAATTATTTCATGCTGACAAACAAAACAAAACCACAATGTCATAGGAAATCTACTGACTACAATGGATTCAACTATTTAAGTTTAGACTGTGATAATATTATATTTGTGACCAGAATTTGTAGCATAGAGTGCACTGTCTAACAGCACATTATATAGCTACTGTCTACTTTTCCATGCCTGACAAATAAAAGAAGCTGCAAAAAGCTGGAAAAACAACTCAGGTTTCCCATAATCATTCAGCCAAAAGAAATAAGATATTTTACAATAGAGTTCATCCCTTTTATCCATGAAGAAGAAGATGAAGATCACTTTCAGTTTCACCTAACTCATATGACAAAGAAAGTGTGTGTGTGTGTGGGGGGGGGGGGTGAAAACAGCAAAAGACTATAGCAAGGACAAAAGATTTTTCCTTTTTTTCAAAGACGATAGTTTTCATATTAGTGCATGCATAAAAGGCTTTTGATGCCAGGTAGAAATTAAACAAACGTAATAAACAACACCAGAAAAATACACATTTTTAAAAGTAACAGAACACAGAGTAAAACTTACCTATGCCATACGCTTTGGCAAACAACCAGCACAGATTTGCAGCTATCTTGGCTCTTGCGGAGTCGTAAAGCTCCAGGGGCACAACCTGGACCTCCATGCCCCCTCCCTCACCTCCACCAGCATCCCCCGGTTGGCCTGCCCCCCTCCAGGTGCTGTCCCTGCCAGCATTCACCTCCACATCCATCCTGTACGGACAGACTAGCACGTTATTGTGGGCAAATAGCATGACATCATCAGTGTAAAGAACAACAACCAGGGCCTGTTCAGTGACAGCGGACAACACACCCACCTGCTCCGGTGATGAAATCAAACACCACATATAGACTCACCTTGTCCAACCTGCTGTCACTCACTATTGATGCGACATTACTGACATGCGCAATATAATCATATAAATCACTGACATGTTGTTGGGAAAAGCTAGATAAATATGTAAATACATGTTATACACATTTGTGCTTCTATTGTGCTTATTATTGGCAATTGTTGGTTTAATATTACACAGAATGTGACGCCTATTGTGCCCCCACCCCCTTTATTTGTTTTTTTTTCTTTTTAGCTAGGACTGCCCAGGTTGACCAGTGACCTAACATTAACCTAGTAGCATTAGGTGAACATACTGTAATAATGGTAGCTAGCTAGTCCACACAAATACAAGCTAACTCCATCATTAACACGACAAACATAACAATGAGTCACCTTTAAATGCACCGTGGATCCCGTCCCCGGCTTTGTGAGATGGATGTTTTGTTAAAACGCCAACATTGCTGGCCTGGCTTCAGCTAACGGTGGTATAACGGCAGACTCCTCCCTGCCCAGTAACACAAATCTCCGGCCTGTCAGGATAAAGCTGTGGCTCACCGCCGCTGATGTCGCGTAATCCAATAATAAAAATGTGACTGGCAACCATCCGGAAGTCTGTTTTCGAGGGAATTATGGGCGTGAAAAAGCTGGGCGTTCATTTATGATCGCTGCCATCGCCTCCAGCGGTAACACACCGGGTAGCTCTTGTTATAGGAGCCTGTCTCTATGGGGACGACTCGGCTCCAGTTCATTCAGACCCAGTGCTATGCGTCTGCTCACCGTACGGGGGCGCTGCGGGTCGGCTTCATGTCACAACATGAGCAGCAAACAGTGTTGGATTAAGAGGACACTCAAAATAAATTTCACGTGGACTTTATACAGGAAGCACATTTTTTAAAAGCCTAAAGGCAGTCAGAACTATGCAGAATAGAAAAGCGACACTAATCGGTTCTAAAAACAGGACATGGAGGCTAAAAATTCAAACAAGCTATAGAATAATGTTATAAAGCAAGTCTGAGTCTATTTAAAAACATAAATATTTACTGAGATAAAAGAGAAACTGTTTTTATAAACATGACCTTATTTTTAATACAAAAATCTGCATGTATCATGGTCAAAAGGACACAATTTATTTTTTATTTATTTATTTATTTATTTATTTATTAAATATATCTTTATTCTGCCACAGGTACATGTTAAGAATTGAACTAATTATTCAGGGCAGAGTGTTTCACAAAAGCGACCATCCTTGAAAATCACTCATTATTTATATGTGTTTAGATGGGCAGTTTCTTTAAAGTGTTTTTGTAAAGTGAGTGGATACAATGGGTTATACACCAAACTTGGAATGAGACTGCTGATTCATGAAAAAACCGCATGACTGGATTTAAAAAAAAAAACATTAGTCAAATTTAATACAACGTCTTTATTTATGGCGGTATAACATAAGACCAATTTTTGCCCAAATATTTGATTAAAAATGAATTAATTTTGAATTGGCTCAGAGCAGGAGAATGTATTATTTATTTATTTATTGCATTTATCTGAGGTCATCATTAGGTACATCCTGGGGGAAATATATCTAATATTTTTCTTATTAATGGGTCTAAAAAGATACTAAAATATACCAAGTTTCATAGAATCATAGTACATACGCTTAGATATAATTTTGCACCTTCATCTTACTGAACATTACAGTGTACTTTGCGCCTTATATTTTATTTATGCACATCACAATCATTTTGAAATAATTTTTTAATACTTCTTGAAAAGACTGAGAACATGTGATTTATTCTTTATCAATAAAGTGTAACTCAAGACTCAGTTTGTAAACACTCTGCCTTGAGTAGAGTTGATAACTCACATGTAGAAATAAGAATGAAAGAGGGAAAAGGAATGTGTTTGAAAACATTCCAACTTTATGGACAGACAAGAGGAAAAAAGATCATGTAAGCCTCCATGACATTCTGGAGGTCTGTAATAAAACGGCTATTTAAGAAAACATCTGGATAGACAGCACAAGAGAGCACAAGACAAGAGATTTATTGAACATGAATGGAGCGGTTCAGTTCTGATTTTCTATTTCTTTGTGTGTGTGTGTGTGTGTGTGTGTGTGTGTGTGTGTGTGTGTGTGTGTATGTGTGTGTGTGTGTGTGTTTCATAAGTGTGCACATATTTCCTGCATATTTGGGATTTTAAATAAAGACACACACTCATTACAAACCTGCAAAAACAAAAAAGCTAAAGGCTGCAAGACTTTTGCATACTATTATATGTCTATTGTACAAGGAAACATTTACTGAAAGTACTAAAGCTTGCTGTTAATCAAGTTGAATACAAATCACAAAATACTGGCCCCCTAATTGGCTAACTTTTATACTCACATATGTTGTAATTTCCAATAAAACCAGAATAACATTCTATATTATACCATACCATACCATACCATACCATACCATACCATACCATACCATACCATACCATACCATACCATACCATACCATACCATACCATACCATACCATACCATACCATACCATACCATACCATACCATACCATACCATACCATACCATTCCATACCATACCATACCATACCATACCATACCATACCATACCATACCATACCATACCATACCATACCATACCATCTTTGTTTATAAAAGTGCTTTACAACAGACACAGCTGGCACAATGCGCTGCACACTACAAGACAACAGAAAGGCCTAAAACACAAAACACAGAAAGGAGAACAAGGCAATAAAAATACATCTAAAAATATAATAAAAAGTAATAAAACTACACAGATATAAAATATCATACAATAAAATAACTAAAATCAATGAGTCACTGAGTTAAAGGCCAGAGAGTAAGAATGTGTTTTAAGACGAGTTTTAAAATTGGACAGTGTAGATGTCTGTCTGACATACAAAGGCAGTTTATTCCACTAGCTCGGTGCAGCAACAGAAAAGGCTTCTCCCCTCTGAGCTTCCGGTTACATATTTTTGTGTCCAACAGTAACTGGCTTCATGACCTGTAAAGGGGACCTGTGTGGGACTCTGTAACACCAGTACTTCAGTCACATGAGTCCGTCAGTCTACTGGACCCTTGGTGAGTCTGACTATTAATCACTAAATGTTAGTCCTGTTTGGTTGTTTAGTTGACTTTAGCTGAAAATAGATGATTCCCAAACCCTACCCTGACCTCTGAACTCTAACCCTCTCCAGTTGTGGAAGGACCCACTGCTGTCATCTCTTGAAAAAAATACCTCTGTAAACCAGACACCAGCATAGAATCAGAAAGAGTTTTTATCAAATCAGTGGATATAGTTTCAGTGACATTAGTGTTCTTAGACAAGATTATGTTTGTCACTTCATTTTCCTAAAAAAGAGTAAAAAAAACAACAACTTGTATTTTATGTCTAACCTCAGTGTTATGCTCAGTGTATTCTCACATTTGCATGAGTAATTTTTTTTATTTTTTTATTTTTTGTTTCTTGAGGGAAAGTAAGTTTTGGATTTTAAATATGAACAGAGTTTTGCAAACCTGTTAAATTACACACACCAGATTATCAGTTTTGCATTTCACTAATATCAGTTCTCAACAGGTAGCTATATTGTAAAGACTTAAGTTTATGTTGTGTGAACTTATGCTCAGTAGGCCTGCTCTATTATCCCACTAATTTTTTTATTTATTTATTTTTTTAACTTTTGAAACTTTAAGTAATGCTGCAGTGACTTGTCTGTATTAGTTTAAAATTAAAATGATGTCAGAAAGTCAGGGTTCCTGCACTTCTTTTTTCCACTTCAAACACTGTATATATGAAAATAATTAATGAAAGAAACAAAGGGTATCACTAATCAGGTTTCTTTCTTTCTTTTTTTTGTATTTAATTAAGTAGTCAGACTGTCTAGATGTGTGAACTTAAATGTAGGGTTGCAATCCGAAATGAGTCATGAAGCTGTTTTTATTGGTACACAAATAATATGGACATTTGTTGCATGAATTATGAGCACTTTAGTTTTAAAAAAAATAGTGAGTGTTTTTATTCCAAATTAAAAATCACAAATTATGTGATTTTTAAAAAAATTCATTTATTTTTTTAAACACATTTTTTTGAAGCAAAGAAACATGTACTTAATACCATTCATCAGAAAGTGATATACTGTGTGAAGACTATGAAATAAGAGTATTTTCAATGCAGCTAATCTGATGATTTTTCATATTTTATCATGCTCTAATACTGGTTATTACCTACTTCATGGAGATAATATACAAAAATATGTTTTTGTTCAAGAAAAGTGTTAATTACAGTCTAATAATAATTTGAAGGTGATTTCTACTCAACATGCTACTGCAGATCAGGTTTATCTAGAACATAAAAATTGCAGTAATAGCATGAACTGCAGTGTATGGGATGGTGCATGAGCATCCAATATGTTGGCTGATATGGAAGCAAAACAACAAAAATTGTGAATATAAGAGAACAGCTGGAGAACAGCTATCCACTGTAGTGACCGCGATACATGAAAGGGTTAATACAATATAATAGTTAATTTTTCATTCAATAAAACAGTTTATAATTGCCATCATCATACAAACATGAATGAAAAAATAAGACTACATTCACAAAATATTATTATAATATAACAAAATGCATCAACAGAAGAAAAAAAAAAGTCGAGGATTTTTAAATGATGGAATGACACAATTAGAAATAAAATATGAAAAAGACATAAAAGACACATGAGGCCAAAATGGCACTAAAATACACTTTCAGCCATTCCTTTGATAGTAAACTGATGACGTAATATACATTTGGACTATGGGAGGAGTTACCAAATGGTTCTTTGATAAATGGAGCTGAAACAATTTATGAACAGATGGTTGAGGTAATGAAACATTACAAACAATCTGCTACTCATTTTTTAATATTCACATATTTGTTCAAACTGAAACATTTGCCAGACTGTGTTTACCTTAGTTCTCATCTTCATTGTTGTTTGTGTTATAGCCACTAGATGGCGCCCAATCCCTGTTCCTGAGTGGATGTAGTGACTCCGCAACTTCACAAATCTGCTTTCCTCAAATTTAGGGTCCAGAGATCAAAAAAGTCACTGGGGGGGGGATTTTAATAGTGAGAAAAATGCACATGACAACAATACAAAATGTAAATATTTGTTCCTAATTAAAATAGAATAATAGTGTCTCTTGGATAAGCCATAAATATGAAACAGGAAGAAAATGGCAGAAAAGACAAAAAAATAACAAAAGAACAAACACAAAAATAACATAAAACTCAACATGACAACATGAAATGTGCCAAGAATGACTAAAGGCAAGATAAACATGACATAAATGATATAACAAGATTAAAAGTAATGTTTCTAAAGAAAACAACAATTTAAAAAAAGACATAAGATAAAACTTGCTTTTAAATGTATTTGAGGTATTTTATGTACTGTCAGTCATATACTAATTATAAAAAGTCAAATGAAAATGAAAGAGGAACACAAATTAAAGCTTAACAGTATCATTTATTGAATCAAGACCATTTTTACAAAACATTTTAATCAGGAAATACTTCTTTGCAAACTACAACTTTGCATGAACATTGATTTTGAATTACATCTCTTCTTAAAATCATCTTTATCTCTGGATTAGTTTATAAAACATGACATTTAGACACCTTAAAATACACTCTTCACAAAGTGCAGGTCCCCATTTCTTTTCAAACATTCTCCACCTTGAAGATATTTTTTTAAAAAAAAACAAGAAATCTCACAAATACATTGCTTTTCTTAGGAAAAACAGAAAAAAAATCACACTGGCACTATTTTAAACTGTGGCAAATGTAACATTTCATAACTCTACAACAGATCTGCAATTTAACACACAACAGGTTAAACATGGTAACCATAATTAGTGATTTGAGATACAATATGAACAATATCATAAATTATCACAAATCGTTTAATCAGCACTGGCCCAGACCATTATTAGACAACAATAGGCTCAGGTAGATTTAGACACACATTTTTATAAAAGCATCTCTCAACTGATAAGGATATTTACTGATAGTGTGCAGTGTTTTGTGTTTTCAGGTCCCAGGTTTCCAATGTTAATCACTGTTTTACATTTCTGCAGGAGTACAGCATAGCAAGCAACATGAGGCAAGGTGATACTTGAAAATTATACTGAGATTTGATCATCTAACACAGACTCAGTGATAAGACTTGGTGAAATGTAGTTCAGTAACAAAACCTGTCTCACTTAAAAAGACAAAGGAGGTTAAAATATAATTAATTAATACTGAAATAATTCCAAAATAGTCTATAAAAGTTTAAACATTCTTTGTACAACATAATGCAAAGGCAAAAAAAAAAAAAAAAAAAAATTACTTGTGAAGACTGATGGTCAGAAAAATAACATAAATCCAGTGAATAGCAACACAAGACACAAATAAATAGCAAGTGTACACATCTAGGAGGCCTTTTCTCTCATATACACTCCCTTTAAAACTGCTTCTAGTCTTTCCATACACAACAAATCAAAAAATAAAAAACATAAATATAAAACCATCTTCTTTATATTTCAGATCAAAAAAGCACATAAATAAATACAAAATACTAAAACTGTTTTTATCGTTAGTATAAAAACTGATAACAAAAAGAAGCGTTGTGTGACAGGTTCGCCACTCTCTTTCTGTATGGAGTTTGTATGTATATATCTTTAAATCACTAAGAGTTCTGTCCAGTTTGCAAGTCTCTACTTAAACTGGTCTGGGATCAGATTCATCTGTGAGTGGATACTTGTAGGTGGGCTGGAGATGCCCTCTGACCAATCAGACATGTTGGAATGTGGGGAGGAGCTGGACCACTGATCAGGGGATCCGGGGGAGGGAGTTAGAAACGGGTGGTCGGGCACTTGCAGATGGTGGTTAGGTGTGTTGTCCATGGGGCCGGAATAGCTGTGCTGGGAGGGAGGGGTGAGAAACTGGGTGCCGAGGATTTGCGTCTCCTGGGGCATGACTGTGTGGATGGGCATTGAACGACCTGAGCTGTTGTTCTGCTGCATGTCAGAACCACTCAGCTCGACACTAGGGAAGCTCTGGTTGAGTGACTGTCCGGGTGTGGTGGAGCTGGAGTTCTGGTGTTGGAGCTGCCGCGAATGAGCCTGCTGCATCATGTGTGCAGACGAACCGAGGTGGCTGGTCTGGAGACCTTGGTAACCCATCATCTGAGACAGAGTGGCAGTGCTGACGCCATGCAGAGCACCCATCATGTTGTGGGAGATGGGTGGGGCCTGGGCAAAGCTTCCCTGTTGGCTTACACCTGGATGCATCCTGGAGACCCAATCACACTGGCCTCCTCTGCTGCTCCCTATAGATGTAGAACCCTGACTGCTGGGGCTGGACACGGGCAGGTGGGAGAGACGTGGTGGGTTTGGATCAAAAGACATGCTCATTTGACCAATATGGGAGTCTCCATTGCCCTGAAGGTGATTGAGTGACACAGGTGGGGACTGCTGGAAAGGTGATGTCATCGGAGGAGATGCCACATCAGACAGGTAGCCATGAGGTGACTCAAGGGAGTCAACCGGGGAGAGGACTGCTGATGTGTCCAACAAGTTGCCCTTCCCATCCAGTGACTTTTTCTTCTTAACCTTGTTATCTTTGTTTCCATCTTTACCTCCCTTACCCGAACTAAGTTTACGAACCTTCTTGACAGAAAGCGTTGGCTTAAGGTTACTTAGATAGTCATTGGGGGAACAGAGAGGTGGGGAGAGGCTGGAGTTGCTCAATGGGGCATTGTGGAGCCCAGGACTCCTAACCACATTGTACTCATCCAGCAGGCGCACAATGTCATGGTGCATACGCTCATGTGCAATGTCTCTGGGCAGCTGATCAAGATGGTCAGTGATCTCACGATTGGCAAAGTGCTCCAGCAGAACCTTGGCTGTCTCAAAGCTTCCTTCACGGGCCGCAAGGAACAATGGTGTCTCTTCCTAAAAGTACAGAAACATAAACTGTTACCAACCATTTATATGCGTGGTTGTGGAAATAACAAACATGGTCACATTATTAAGATGATATTATTATTATTAAGCTGATATTATTATTAAACTAATTCTATTTTCTCAAACTATTGTCTGGAATTAATAGTTAGAAGAGTACTTCAGTTGTAGGTATGCATCTCTTTTTGTTGTTTCTTTGAACTCTCAAGTATAAAAAATTGTTGAATAAATTAATTCACATACTTTGTTATCTTGCATGTCTTTGTTGGCACCATTTTTTAGCAGCACTAGCGCAGCCTCCACATTGTTTACAGCTGCAGCCCAGTGAAGAGCAGATTTACCTGTGGAGAAAGTGAAAAGAAATTAAATTATGCAGATTATATAACAACCAAGCTCAGTCCCAGATAGATTTTGGGGTCTTGTGGATTCCAGGGATAATAGTTTGATCAAACAATAGTTACCAGAATCATCAGTGGCATTGGCATCAGCGTGGCAGTTGATCAGCTCATCGACCATGCCTTCAACTGCTAAACGAGCGGCCAGAATCAAGGGAGTTGTTCCATCATGCATGCGGGCGTCAAGGTCAGTGGCACGGTTGCGAATCAAAATCTGAAGGAATATAATTCTTGTTTAGCACAGTATTTTAAATTGGCTTGGTAAATGTCATTAAGAAAATTGGGGAAACAATAGTAAAAACATGTTCACCTGGAACACTCCCTGTGCATCTGCAGCCACAGCAGCATGAAGTGGAGTGCGGCCCATGTTGTCCTGAACGTTAGCATCAGCGCTGGACTCCAGTAGGCGTTTGGCAGCGTCCGAGCGAGCGTAGCGAGCAGCCAAGTGGAGTGCAGTCTCGCCTGTACGGTCAGTTTGGTTGTGGAGGTTGGCACCCTGGTAAATGAAGTCGGAGATGATTTCTGCTGAAGGATCCTCTTCTTCCTCACTGATACCAGTCTCGAGTCCTCCACCACTGCAGGAAGCGATCATCAATGGAGTGAAACCATCTGAAAGATGAAAGAGATGGATATTCAGTGACTTACACCAGTGGTAGTGTTTGTGGCAGGTTACAACACCTACAGATCTTATCAATGCTTATTGATCAGGGAACTCATTTTCTTTCAGGGCCTGCATATAGGCTAATTTCATCTCAAGTGGGCTGGACCCGTAAAATAATAGTTTACTACTCTATAAATAATGACTACTCAAGGTGAAAAAAACCAAAAACAAACAAAAACAAATTTATTAAGAAAAACAGGTGTAATTTTAATAATGCGTATTATGTCTCAATTTATCATTTATACATGTGCATTACACATTGAATCTACAAAGGCACAAAATATTTACCAATATATTTAAAAATTTTACTTAATTTTCTTTAGAGGTTTCAGGTTGTTCATACTACTTAAGGTTACTCACATGTTATTGTTAACTTAACTTAATATAGTGTACTGTAATGTGTGTAACGAACTATAATGTTCTGTTTTTCCTCATTAAATCAATAAGAAATCTTCAAGTCATTATTTATAAATATTATGTTGTGAGATCTCAATTGGCCTGTATGTGGAATCTGAATGAAAATAAGTTTGACATCCTTGACTGTTATTATCATTAATATAATTTTTGCACTTTGGAAATTTTGGATTGCAACCTTTGACAGTACTGTTTCGGTCCATGGACTGCATGTTTGCTATAAATGGTAAATGGTCTGCACTTATATAGCGCTTTTCCACCTTCATGTTGCTCAAAGCGTTTTACATTAGCTTCACATTCACCCATTCACCAACACACTCATACACCAGTAGGTTTCTAAGGTCTAAGGTCAGTCCTACTGGGGGCCTACGTCAGGATTCAACGTCTTGCCCAAAGACACTTCGACACGTGGACAGCCAGAGCCAGGACGCGAACCTCTCAGTCATTGGGCAACCCACTCTACCAACTGAGCCACAGCCGCTGTGGCTATGCTATAGATTATAATCTTTGTGATATAAAATAATGCTTGCACACACCTGGTCCTCTGACATTGACATCCATACAGTCATTCTCTATCTCTCCCTGAGGAGGAGTAGGAGCGATGGATGCAATACGTAGGTCAGCTGCATCCAGATGCTGCTGAGTCCATTTCCTGTGGTCTGTATGATCACTTAAGTCCAGCATGGCCTGCTCCTCAAACTGAAAGACACAATCATTATACTATCAGCACACATGACAATGCAGCACAGTATATTGCATTACACTCGTAAAAACATTTCAATCATCCTCTTACCCTGAAACGCCTGCAGTCTGGATCTTCATCGCCCCATTCATTTTGATTGTCATCCATAAGATTAATGTCAGAGTTTTTCATAGGCCTGTAGAAAAGAGCCAGATTAATTACAAGTCATCACATACACAACATAGTGCAGTTCACACTGTGAAACTTTAAAGCATTACTACTATGCTCTAGTTTAAAAACGGACTTACTTTAAGCCAACAGAATCCTCTCCAACCGGCTCCCTACGTTTCTTTTTGGGTTCAGACACTTTGAATCCTTCGGGGAACCAGAGCTGGCCATGTTCACGCCGCCGCTTACGGGACACCAGAACACCAAGGCAGACAAAACCCAGAGCAGCCAGGCCCAGAAACACAACATACATGGGGTAGAGTTCTGAGCCAGTGGGAGTGGGTCTCACACCTGAAGTAATAGAGCAGGATTATTGTAGTTAAACTACAGATTACAAACTACAAAACTACAAATGGCAGTACAAAAAAATAATAATTATGATAGACAATCCAAGCTAAAGGTCATGTGTTTTTCATCCTATTTTTAGTTTTTGTAGAACAAGGTTTTTGTCATAATATCTGAAAAAAAAATACTAGTTAACTCCTCCAAATGACAATAAAACTATATTTATGTACACATAAAACCACCTAAGAACAATCTGAAAGGCAAGAAATAAAAACTAATGAAGATTTCAAAGCTCCAATATTATTGTCACTGAAAGCAAAACAAAACCAATAAAAAAAATAAAAAATAAAAAAAAAATGGATTGGGTATATATAGTGCTTTTTTGGCAACTCAAAGCACTTCACATTAGTGACCCATTATTCATTCGCTCTCACATGCACCCTCTGGTGGTGGTAAACTACGTACATGGCCACAGTTGCCCTGGGGCAGACTGACAGAAGCATGGCAGCCATTTTGCGCCTACGGCCCCTCTGACCACCACCAAACATTCATACACCAGTGTGAGTGGCACTGGAGGCAAGGAGGGTGAAGGGTAGAGGCCAGAGGTAAATTACATACTTGTAACAGCTTCAATATAGGGGACATTGAGATTCCCGCTGGAGGCCAGGGCACCAAGGAATGCAGCTACATCAGTGGCACTCTGGAAGCATTCAGTCGATTGCTGATAACACTGACGGTTGTCAATCTCCAGGTACACCACAGAGCTACAAATAGAGATGGATTAGAAAGATTAATATTCACATCATTAACCTAAATAAAGGACATATGTTCCTTAAAAAAAAAAAAAAATGATTTGGATGTTTGTTTGAGTTGCACATACCCTTTGACTTGCAAAGGGTCCAGCTCTCTACGTTTTCGTGGGCTGACCACAGAAGACACACTCTCTGTCACTTGATTCAGAACATTCGCTGGGACTGAAGCCCAATCAGACCAGCCATCTGTGGAGCGCTTCAGCACATTGTGTTTAACCAGATCCTGTTCATTGCCATAATAAGGGAAAATCATCGGTTCTCCTTTGGCATCACGACGGAAGATCACATTAGTGTGGAGAACACTGCTGAGTTCTCTGAGGAAGGCTGAAGAACGATTTTTAAGTTGTTCTGGAGGAATGTGGACCACCAGAACCAAGTGACCATCTGCAAGTTTTTCTGGCATGTTGTTGGCACAGTCCAGACCGTCCCATTCACATTCTGCATTGTTGCAACCCTGATCACAGTGACCATCTGCATAGTGGTCTTTACAGTACTGGTCATAGAGAGGGCTAGAGGAAAGGAAAAGGACTTTGTTAGTGTTCAGATTTTTAAAATAACTACCCGAATGCATTTCTTCTGTACACAATTCTATATTTATCTGTTTTCCAAACTTACTTGCATTGTCCTTCCTGTCCTTGGCAGTCAAAGCCATCATAAAGACACCCTGGGCTGTTGCATTGACCATCACACTTCCCATCATTGAAGTAGCGCCAGCACTGCAAAGCCGCAGAGCAATTTTGCCAAGGATCATCAAAGTTGAGTGAGCAGTCTCCTCCGTCCCATCCACAGGCGTGGTTGTTGCACAGCGAGTCACAGATGTGGTTCCCTGCCCACTCGTCACACTGAGGAATCTCACAGCTCACCTCCACTTCCGGAGGAGGGGTAATGTCGCGGCCAAATCCTCCAGTGAAGGAGTAGTCCAGGATGTGACAAAGTAGGCCGTTGAAATTACTGGGGCAGCTGCAGTGGAAGAAAGGTGCATCTGATGTGATCTGGCAAGTTCCACCATTGTAACAGGGGTTGGAAATGCAGAGGCTGTCAGTGGGAGTCTGGCACTCAGGCCCAGTGAAAGTTGCCGGACACAGGCAGCGTGGACCTAAATGACCAGACACACAGGTTCCTCCGTTCCTACAATTCAAACTCCCGCAAGAGCGAGAATCATATTCACATGAAGATCCAGTGAAACCCTGGAGGGACAGATATGTACAGCGGTTAAGATTTTGGAGTACGATTAAGGAAGAAATAGAGAAAGATATTAAAAAAGGTAGTAGTCTAAAGAGAAAGTATAGATATACTTACAGGTGGGCATTTGCAGATGAAACCATGTGGTGTGTTACTTGCTACAGCACATGTCCCTCCATTTCTGCAGGGTCTTCCTTTACATCCATCAAACACCTTATCACATCTCTGACCTGCAGCACACAAGCAGAATATATGTTAAGGTCCATCCTGTCACAGTTTAAACACTGCCTCCTTGATGCTCTTAACTATATGTTAGATGCATGTCCATACCTGTGTATCCAGTGCGGCATTCACACCGGTAGCTGTTGGTGAGCTGGATGCAGTTGTATGACCCTCTGGGATCACAGGGGTCTGACAAACACTCATTGACATCTCCTTCACAGCGTTCACCAACATAGCCTGGTGGACAGACACACTGATAGCCTCCAATGCGGTCCACACATTTGCCATTGTTGAAGCATTTGGGCTCATTGGTCAGTGGGTCAGTGGATGGGTTACAGTCATCCAAATTAATCTCACAGTGGACACCTACAGAAAACACAAAACTTAGTTTAGCTCTTTTAGCCAAACGAAAATCCTGTATTTGTGATGATCCGTTCATAATGGTGTTGAGCAGATATTGTATATACCTTGGGTTCCCCTGGGACAGGAGCATTTGTATGTGTTGATGAGGTCGATGCAGGTGCCTCCATTCTGACAGGGCTGTGATTGGCATTCATTGATCTCTTTTGAGCAATTCACACCATGGTAACCAGGGAGACACTAAGAGAAAACGACATAACTGTCAAATCAACACTGAAATAAATGTTATTCTCATCAAGACTCATTATTTGGGCTCAGAAAATTCACATTATCAATTACTTCTGAAACCCAGTGGGGAAAAAAGTCACTATATCCCATACCTCACAGCTGTAGCCTCCCAGATAATCAGTGCATGTGGCTCCATTCTGGCAGGGGTTGGGTGAGCACTCGTCCACTTGTTCCTGGCAGTAACTCCCAGTGTAACCTGCCTGGCAGCGGCAGTAGTGTGTGTTCCCAGCATCCAGACACTGGCCTGAGTTCCTGCACAGTTGAGCCACCTCGACACCTGATATTAAGGATAGTGAGGAATTTAAAGTATCTATTACACAAGCCTTATACATAAGAAACTACATCGATTTTGCCGAGAAATCTACCTTGCTGTTTGGCGGCAACTTCACAGGACACACTAGGAATGTCACAGTAGAGGCCAGTCCATCCAGTCTGACACTGGCAGGTGTATGAGGCACCTTGCTGCCAGCACGAGCCTCCATTTTTACATGGGGAGGAGTCACACCAGCGCACAAGATTCTAACACGAAAAGATAAAAATATTTACTATGCATACAATACAGAAGTAAAACAAATGCATGAAACCAGCACAGTTTTCTATAGATTTGAAAAACATGATTTTTGTTTACCTGACAGTTGACTCCAGTGTAACCATGAGGACAGGTGCACTTGTACGTTCCATAACTATCAAGGCAAGTGCCTCCATTTAAGCATGGTTTGGAGTCACACTCATTGATATCATACTGACAGTAGCTTCCAGTAAATCCAGGTAAACACAAACAGGTAAAGGCATTGATTCCATCCACACAGGTGCCACCATTGAAGCAAGAGCTAAAGAAAACATAAAACATTAAGAATAGTAAGTACCATTATAATGTCTCTAGGTAATTATTAGGGATGACCTAAGAAAAAATAACATTTTGACAAGATGAACCTGTACCTGTCAGTGCAGTCATTTGTGTTGATCTCACAGTTGATGCCACTGAAGCCGGGTGGGCAGGTGCAGGTATAGCTGTTGACGCAATCTGTACAGTTGGCCCCATTTTTACAGGGGTTACTCTCACACTCATTTATGTCTTGTTCACACCGTCCACCACGGAAACCAGGGAGACAGGTGCATGTGAAAGAGTTGATGCCATCACGGCATAAACCACCATTGCTGCAGGGATCTGAAAGCCAAAAAAGTAGAAATAAGAAGGAACCACGGGTTTCTAGCAAAGTTTGAAAAAAAACAACAACCTGAAATCATGAGAACTTTAAAAACCACAGTGTTTCCTTACTTGGTTTACAGTCATCAATATCAGTTTCACACTTCTGGCCAGTGTAACCTGGCTGGCATTTGCACTGGTAGCCGCCCATGGTGTTATGGCACAGAGCACCATTGCGGCACGGGCTCTTCACACACTCGTTGATGTCAATCTCACATGTTTGACCTAAATCAAAAGACATGTCGTCAGTTTATACAGTGGATGGACAGATGGATGCTTATATTGGTCAGTACTTGATAGATGTACACTGTCACATAGATGGATACCTTGCCATCCCTCAGGGCAGATGCAGGAAAAGCTTTGGTAGTCTTCAGCCTCCTTACAAATGCCACCATTTTTGCAGGGTTTGGGGCTGCAGGGAGCCAGCAGGATCTCACAATTATCACCTGGTTGTGGGGAGGGAACATATCAGTGTTTAGCTTACAAGGGAGTATAAGAGTGTCATATACTGTATTTTTACAAAAAGTTAAAAAATCAAAACAATATTACTCCCCAATGCTGAAAAACTAATAAAAAAAATAGAGTGACGTCAGTTTTTCAATCCTAGTTTCCGCCCTACTTCCTTATCCATTTCCATGACGACTTGGCCAAACAGGAAGGCCCTTCCTGTTTCCTGCTATTGTGTGATAACAGACAGGAAACAGGATGTGATGGAAGTGGGAATAAGGTTTGGAGCTGGCTCCAGCTCTCCTGCTTATATTAGCGACTATGGTATGTTATTCCAAAACACACACATACACACTGTTGTTATCCCTGCAAAGCAGAAAGACTACTCTTTCCACACAGCGATGTCAAATACGGACATTGCCATTAATGGGCATGGGCAATGTTTTCTAAAACAACACAGGATAGTTCATGATAAGACTTCTGCATAGACACCAGAAAGTTTTGCTTTTTAACTGCATAAACAGCAGAGTCAGCAGCTGCCCAATAATAGGCCTACCCCACAACAATAGTATGAAAATAAAGTAGCTACACATCATACCAGTGTAGGGCAGCAAACAGTTGCACTTGTATCCAGCCACATCATCAATACAGGTGCCTTGGTTGAGGCATGGGTTGGAGGCACACTCATTGATGTTAGTTTGGCAGTTAGGTCCTACATTGGTGGAATTAGGAAACATACCAGTGTTAGAAATGAATGAACGTAAGGCACACCCACTCTCAAAGAAGCAAAAGAAAATACAAGAGAAATGACAAAAAAAGACAACTGACCAGTGAAACCTGCTCTGCATGTACAATGGTACCCGCTTGTCATGTCCTTGCAGGTTCCACCATTCATGCATGGGTTTGACTCGCACTCGTTATTATTGATGTCACAGTTTGGACCACTCCATCCAGAGTCACAGGTACATTTGTAGCTTTAATACAAATGAAATTTTATGTCAGTTTTTAAATATACTTCTTTAAAATAAATGTTATGTCTTTGTTTTGTCTTGAACATTTACCCATTGATGAGATCCTGACACCGGCCATGGATGCAGGGGTTGCTACCACATTCATCCACCTGCGACAAACAGGTGGCATCGTTGTAGCCTTCTGGGCAGAGGCAAGTGAAGCTGTTGATGCCATCAATACATGTGCCGCCATTGTGACACGGATTGATGGCACAGTCATCAATGTTGATGTTACACATTGCTCCTGTAGACAAATGAGTCAAGAATTCAATTCCATTGATCTTATAAATACAAAACACTGCATTTATGTCACTGTGCTTCACAAGTTCTTAAAGTGCTCTCCAATATGTTACTTGTTTGCTCATTCACAAATATACACAAGGTGCAGAGCTGACACTGGGCAGATTTCCGTCTAAATTCATCAGAAATTTCCCTAACATGTGTTACTTAAGGAGAGAAAAAAAATATTAACTGTAAGAACCCCGAATATTATTGATCCTCTTGACTCACAGACTTTGCTAAATATATGGTGTAATATTGACAAATGTATAATGTGATTTTGAAAAATGCAGGGTAAAAACGTCTTCGCTGCTCATTATTAGGGGGCCCACAGCTGGACACTTTTGGTGTGGCATCCTTTGAGTCTTTATGTGCTGTTAGCTGAGGTGCACTTTGTTGCTTTTGAACAATAGGCAGAGCTAACACTAAAGACTCCCTCAGTGTTCAGTCGACAGAGGCTTTAGCAGCTCCAATGTGTGCCTAGCCTGGCGGCCCCTGGAGGCCCTTTTGGTTCTCCTCTATTGATTGAATAGGGGCCTGTTGAATAGGCAGAAGGAGGGTTTCAGCTGGATCTGAGAGGGGGAGGTGAAGCCAGGAGAGGAGGTGTGTGCATGTATGGGTGGGGGGGTTGTAGCTGCTCACCCTATTCACACACTCTTCCCCGCACCCCCCCATCCATCCAGGGAGAACTAACCTCACCCAGGGCTGTAAACAGGGACAGAAGGCCAGACCCATTTCACACACCGCCGAGTAACAATTAAACCCCCCTCTGATCCCCTAGCCAGCTCCCTCCTCTGCTCTTCATCAATCAGGAGGGGAGGGGCCCAACTGCCTGATCTTCATTTACAATAGTCCTCTGTCCCTCTGTGTCTCAGTCCCGCCATGCCCTCCACACTCACCCCATCAGCACAAAAAAATGGTGGGGAGGAGGGATGTACAGCAGCACACACGCATGCATGTGCACACACACACACACACACTTATTCCTTCCTGCTCCCTCTTAGCATAATGACACTGCCACTACCGGTCAGAACCGGCTGTACTGGGCCATTAAGGGGAGGAGAAAAAAAGTGGTCCGCTTGCAAGATCTTTGATCAAACTTTACCACCTTGAATTTATACTTTGCATTATTACAGGTAGACGTGTGTCAGTAAAATAAATGAAATGAAACCAATTCAATCTGATATACGAGTAGGATTTGTCACACAAATAAACATCAGATAGTATGTGATTAAAGGGCAGACTCTTTTCCTTTTAAAGTATCACCTTACAGAGTCTTTCCAGGCTCCACGTCACAAGTCTTTTCAAATGGCAAACAAAGTTAGCGCTTTGTGTGCATGTTTTTGTGTATATCAGGTTGGGGACTGTGTTTCTTTCTGTTTCCGCCCCCCCCTCACCTCCACCCAATCCCACACAGGCCATCTGACACTATTGTTCTACAGGAGTGGACCCGCCAGCCACCTGTCTTACCTGCCCCTCCCTATTCTCTGGGGACCATCCCCTTGCACCTGTAAACTCCACCCAGCACTCACCTGTGTAGCCTGGCTCGCATGCACACTCATAGCCATTGATTTTGTCAATGCACCTTCCGTAGTCACAAGGCTTGCTCTTACAATCATCAAGGTTCACCTCACAATTGAAACCTGTAGAGTAGAATATTAAAAGTATAAGAAACAAGGAAAATGCCTAAAAGCCTATTTAAATCTTTAAAATATCTTCAGTCAGAGGACTGACCTGCAGTTCCTTTGGGACAGGAACAGATGTACGTGTTCTCTCTGTCCTGACAGGTTCCACCATTCTTGCATGGTTGGCTTAGACACTCATTGATGTTAGTCTCACACAGGCGGCCAGTGTAGCCCGGACGGCAGTAGCATGTAAAGGAGGCCAATCCATCTTTACAGGTGCCATAGTGGCAGGGATCAGAGTAGCACTCATTGATATCTATCTCACAGTGCTGCCCTGTATAACCTGAACAAGAAGACATGAAATATTAAACACTTGTGGGGTACAACTAGAAGCAGAGGTAAAGAAAAAGAAATAAATCTGGAAGCATTAAATGCTTAGTGTACCTTCTGCACATTCACAAGTGTATTTATTGGGACCATCTGTGCATTTAGCTCCATTTTTGCAGGGTGTACTGGCACACTCATCAATGTCCACTTGACATAGATTTCCAGAAAAACCTGAAGAATTAAATAAAACATTTAAATCACCCCCCAAACATATGTAAAATATTTCATATAGTTCAAATAAATCATGCCTGTAGTGAGCAAAAGAATGTGAAAAAGGGAGGGCAAAAAAACTCATTTGCATCTCAAGTAGTGGTCTGAGGTACACTGACTAACGAACCATTCCACTACACACCCCCCCACACACACACACACCCCTCCCCCTTCTGCTCTAACTGTGCACGAAAATCTTTCTTTCAAACCAAGCACAATAGGCTCCAGCTTACTGGCCATAAACCAATCCCTGCCCCCAGTTTTGCCGCTTTAAGCACTAACACAAACTCTCATGCCCGCCAAATATGTTAATGGTCTTGCAACCTGTTATGTTATGTCCTATTCAGCCAAACCTTAAATTACACAATTAAAAGTAGTGAATCATTGACGTTCAGTCTGTGAATCAGAGCATGTTATGCTCACTGACAATAAGTTAATGATCCACTTATATAGCCTTTTCTCTGCTACCCAATGCCTGACCAAAAAGTAGTTAGAAGGAGCACGAAGGGTTAAAAAGGCAGTTATTTCTGTCATTACACTTTTCCTCTCTTTCTAAAGGTATTCTCACCTTTGGGACACTCGCAGTGAAAGGAGTTGATCTTGTCAACACATTTGCCATTGTTGAGGCAAGGCTGGATGGCACACTCATCTGTGTTGATGTGGCAGAACACACCTTCATATCCTGAAAATGGACAAAACAGATAAAAGATTATTAATTGTCACCTAGCTCTGGTTCCCACCTTTACTGGCTAAAGACTAAACAAAATCTTAGAAAACAGATTGATGCCTTTAATTTTCCCTGTTGCACATTTAAATAGAGGCTAAAGTTATTACCTGGCATACAGATGCAATGGAAACCTCCAATCTGATCCAGGCAGGTGGCATCATTGTGGCAAGGATTAGACATACATTCATTGACATCCATCTCACAACGAGGTCCCTCATAGCCCTGGAGACATTTACACTGGAAAGACCCTTTGGTGTTGAGGCAGCGGCCACCATGTTCACAAGGATTGGCCCCTAAAACATTCAAAGAGTACATACATTGCAAATTAGCTGAAACATATCAAGAAGAACAGTGGATTTTCAAACAGAAGGTCTCTTAACCCTTTCACTCCTGAGACTTTAGCAGTTCCACAGTCAGAAAAAGAATAAAATAAACAACAAAATGAACAAAAATAAATAGTAAACCAACAAAATAATAAGTAACATGAACAAAGTAAGACACAATCACAACAAAAGTGAAGAAAAAATAATAATGTAAAAAATAAACAAAATAAGCAACAAAATTACCAAAAACTAATAAATATTTACAAAATGATAAATAACATGAAAAAAATTGCAAAAAAAATTTAAAAATAATAAATAATGAAATAACTAGTACTGTAATTTGGTTTGAGTAGTTTTGGTTTTGGCTTTTTCAAAATCAGTTCCTTTTTGACGTCTGTTTATCTCTAAATGGTTCTGTATGGAGTTTAATGTTCATGGGGTCTGGAAACTAAACTGTGCTTCAGGAACAAGACAGTTATAAAAGTAGAAAAAACTGTGAATGGAGAAGGATGAAGGTGTTGAATGACTCAAGTACTTCCTCAGAATGGTTGAATACTTTGTGGAAAAGTTAGTGCAAATCTATATTATTGGGACATGTCTTATTGCACTAATCTGTGAATAATGCTCTGAAGCTTTTGAAAAAAAGAGACAGAGAGGCAGCAGTCAGATCCAACGTTAGGTTTCACTTGCATTTCCATACAAATACACTTTATGAAGTTTACTTGTTTTCTTGTTTGAGTTGTCACATTACACCCAGCAAGTTGCTGTGTTTATAAAAGAAATGCAAAGTTGTAAAGAGGATCTGCTTTTCATTCATTAGCCTCAAAACAAATGCATGTCTTTACCAGAGTTATGGCCTTACGACAGTAGAGCAAGTGCTCATGAGAACCAGCACAGTTGGCCCTTGGAAACACCACTGATTCCAGCCTAAGGTGTTGCTATAACCCACTTTAAACAAATAAATCTGTACCTGACCTTTAACTTACCAAGAGCACACTCATCAATGTCCAAGTTACAGGCTGATCCAGTGTAACCTGGGGGACAGGTACAGATAGCCTTGCCATTGACTGGGTTGGTGTCACAGTTGGATCCCTTTTGACATGGGTTGCTGATACACGCATCATCAAGGTGGCACAGCAAACCTGCAAACATGACAACAACAGATGTTGTGTAACTGCATTTAATTGAATTGCACAATATTTACAGTATGCTACACTTAATCATACCTGTGCGTCCATGTGGACACTCGCAGAAAAAGGATGCAACACGGTCATGGCAGGTAGCACCATGGTAACAAGCTGCACTGGCACAGTCATCAATGTTCTCGCTGCAGTCATCTCCTGTCCAGCCATTGACGCAAACACAGTGATAGCTACCATGAGTGTCGTGGCAGGTCCCTCCATTCTGGCAGGCATTGGGCATCAATTCACATTCGTCCACATTTTCTGTGCAGTATTGACCTAAAAGGAACATAAGTACCATATGAGTACATATTTCACACAATTGAAAAATAATTAGAAGATGGGGCATAGGTAAGGAGTATATTGTGCAAATCAGCTTTACCTGTGTAATGAGGCGGGCACTGGCAATTATACGTGTTCACTCCATCCACACACACACCACCATTCTGACAGTTATGGCCTGGGCAATCGTCGATGTTATGTTCACAGTGTGGACCTGTGAAGCCTGATTAAGAGGAAAAAAATAGTCAGACAGACAATAAGTGAAAAAGTGGAAAGCAACAAAGACAGAAAAAATTTGGCTACATTTCCTTTTAGTTAATGATCAGATTCTTCCTTCCATTTCCTTATCGCAGTCCACTTAAACTAAAGATAAGCTCTCCATGTCCTCCTGGCCGATTGTTTTAATGCTCTTGCAGATGACAGTGCAGCTTGTCCCATCTCCAAACATCAAAGGCTGGCGTGGGTGTTTTACAGTCACAATAGTCTGATTAACTATCAGGCAGACTCTGCAGGTGCCTGTGCAGCTTCGCTATCTAGCAACATTCCATCACGGACACCCATGTGAGTTGCACAGCATGGGTTAAACTTTAACACAAAACACCACAATGTCCCTCATTCATCTGCATATCTAAACAGTTCTACACTTGTCTCACACCAGCTTGGAATTGAGGTAAAATGTTTGTTTTCCAGAAACAATCTGAAATGCATTCGTGCTTGGTACAGTATTCTTTGATGGTTTGGAGGGAAAACGTTTCTCCACAGCTGCAGTTACCACAATTATCCAACATTAACTTAACTTTTACATAACAATGCAAAGGTTTTGAGTGCCAACACAAGATGGCAAACAGACTGGTTGCACTTTGCTGAAAAACAAGATTTTTGTGTTTGTGACCTCATGAAAAGGGTGTGGTTATATATACCGTACATTGATGTGTGTGTATGTATGTATCCCCGGTGTGGCGGGGGCTCACTGGTGATTATCAGAAGGAAACGTCTGTGTGACTGCATCCTGCCTGTTGAGGCTGGCAGAGACGTGGGGGAAGGGGACATACTAAAAGATCCTTATACTACCCAGTTAGATTTTATAACAACAGACAGGATTGTAGGTCACCTGATGTAATAGAAAAACAAAAGTACCCATTTTGATTACTACACTGGTTAGGTCAATAAAAAAGTCAATAGCTATTGTTTTGCATGTGTAATTAGTGTTGAAAGTGTATGTGTCTGTAATACCTGGTAGGCAGCTACAATCGTAGGTGGTGTCTCCCTTCTGAACACAAGTGCCTCCATTTTGACATGGTGAGGGACTGCATGGCATGTAGAGGGTCTCACAGTGCTGACCAGTGTATTCTTGAGGGCAGCGACAGTGGTAGGAGCCAACCTCATTTACACAGGCACCACCGTTATGACAGGGAGAGGGAGCCTGGGCGCATTCGTTGACATCTTGTTTGCAGGTCTGACCATGGAAGGCCGGTGGGCAGGTGCAGATGAAAGTGGATTCATAGGCGGAGCACTGACCACCATTGGCACATGGATTTGAAGCACAGGGGTTGGCTGTATCGCAGTTTTTACCTTGAAAATAAATCAATAGGAGGTCAATCAATCTGGTTCAAGGTGAGACAAAGAAAAGTAGAAAGAACCAGGATTATGAAGTGATGAAGAGGATTTTAGCTACATACCTGACCATCCAGGTGGACAGCGGCAACGGTATGCACTCAGGGTCATAAGCTCACATGTTCCTCCATTGCGACAAGGGGAGCTCATGCAAGCGTGGTTGGTTGGTGTCAGGCACAGGCGGTCAGTGAACCCCAAGCGGCACACACAACGAAAATCAAATGTGTTGCCATGGGAAACAGGCCGACAGTCACCCCCATTCCGACATGGTGAAGGGCTGCATGGGCTTGGGTACTGGCACCTGTTACCTACGTAATCTCTGGGACACCTGAAAAGAGACAGGAAGGGAAAGGTGTAATGATCAGCAAACATTTTATTCTTTAAATCAGGGTAAGGGAACAATTAAGTAGCGGGTGGGTTGGGTGTAGCGGGTGGGGAATAAGTAGCGGGTGGGGTGGGGTTTACAGCAGAGGGGTGGCAGACTTAGTTTCCCGCCTAGCAAAGTCCCACTGCAGCGAGACGGGGAGAGTATGTTGTTCTAGTGTGTCCCTCTGGATTAGACTCCCTATGAACCTTAAAAACACATTCTGCTAGGACAACAGACTCCACCAAACAGTCTAGCCTGTTCCCATCTACCTTTTGCCCTCACGCTGTCCACACATATTCAAAATGGCCCTAGAGATCAAGGGAGACAGTGCCGCCTCTGGATGTTTCATATGTTGCGCTGCATTCAGGCCCTAAGCCCCCTGATTGCTTCCCTTCAATCCAGACTATCACCGTGGAAAGACGCTCTTACAGTCACATAGCTCTTACTACCTCATTACAAGGAACTCTGACAGACTTTAAAGGACTAAAGCTGACAAAGAGGGTAATATTTGTGCTAGTTTCAGAGCCTCAAAGTGCTCTTTTGATTACCTTATGTCATGCAATACATGGTTGTACATATTTCTGTCACATTTAAAGTGAACAGAAATGTTTATATTTGAATTGGGGGGGCTTGTGTGAGTGTTTATGTGTAAGGGAGGGCATCTGTTGGCCTCCTAGAATCTCCACAGGGAGCAGGTGCGCATGTTAATGAAGGCAGCTGTTGGACAGGACTCCTCCTCCCCCTCCTCCACCCCCTCCTCTTTTCTCCTCTTCATCCTCCCCTTACCCCTCATCCCTCCCTCCCCTCTGTCCCCTTGTCAGATGGGGGTGCTGACAAGCCAACCTCTTCTCCTGGGACATAAAGGACCCATGTGAAGTCAGCTGTTGCAACTTCTGTCTCTTCTACCCCCACCACCCCCACAACATCACCACCACTCTCTGTTCCACAATCACAATTCTTCCTAATTCCTCCATTACTTACCTGTTCTTCTTTTTGATTTCCCTAATTTTTTCATGTTTAATTATAATTTTATTTGCAAACTTAGGTAACATTGAACATTTAACTACTCAATTACTGAAGCAAGCGGCGTGTCCTATTATTCCCACCCCCTCACCGTCCCACTTCTGGTCCTACCTACATACATAATGCTCATATTAATGATACCCCTAATTTGACTCAACATTAACTTCTCTCTCATTCCAGTCTCTTTGGTTTTTCTTTTTCTTCATCTATGTCAACCTACATTTTTCCTCTTCACAGCTCTTGTTTTTCTCTCTTGTGGACTTTTTACAGCTCCAAGTAGTTTGCTTTTTACAGCATTTCCCTTATGTCACACAGGAGTGCTGAAAACTCCTTTGTTGACTTAGTTAGGTGAGACCAATCAGGGAGTTTTTAACAGTCCCATGTGCCCCACAGGGAGCCCAGACAGTGGCAATTGACAGAAGATTGTAAAAGCATTTGAGGCAGCTTTGAAGTTTTCCCTGCAGCTCATTTCACTTCAGCATGAAAACCTACGGTGGGGGAATTTACTGTTTTGGTCTAAAATCCTACCTGGGTTTCACTGTGTATAGTGAAGCACACATGCCATAAATAAAGTGCATGTGTGCGCTCATGTGTGTGTGAGTCAGCCCTTGCTAATAACTGTAATAGATCCCTTTTGTCCTGAAGTCAGAGCAGTCTGAGATAAAGATCCACCCACATGCTAAAAGGCTGAACAGCACACACCACGGCAACAGGTCTCTCCCGGTGATGCAATGTCCCCTCAGGCCAGAGCAGATGCTTCCCTGACCTCTGACCCCCAAACACTTTTGTGACTGTGGGACAGGCTTTTTGCCTTCTCTTCCCCTCTCTTTCCTCTCCCCTGCTGGGTCTGATCTACCATCTGCCACTCTGGGGTTGACTTTATCATTCGACACAAAACCAGTCCCACTGTATGATGGAAATGCCACCACTGTGGAAAAAGTTATGTAAATGACTGAGGGCAAGTGTACAGTAATTGTCTTTATGCGAGTGTGGCTTTTCTACTCTCAGTGTTTTCTTTCATTGTGTTTATGAAGGAATTACTGGATCATCCCTCCTCTCCCTTCACACTCTCCTCCTCCCCACTTCTCACAATAAGTTGATCATTGTTTTTGTCATTTTGTTTTCACTCATTTTGTCCAGTTAGCTGATGTTCCCCTTCTTGTGTCTAATCATTAGCCAAGGTCTGACCCCTGGGGCTCCACATCTGTTAGTATAATCTCTAAGACTATGAACAGAACAGTGTAGGAAATGAGGGATGTAATGGACTTCTGAGGTTCTGGACTTGAACTTAATCAGACTTACTGCATTTAAAATGGAAATAGCAGAGACTGGTTGCTTCTACAAATAATAAACTTCTTAGAAAATAGCCAGTGAACAAACATACTTAATATTACCTGAACATTTTCTATTTTTACTTTGTCAAAAGGGTGGATCACATCAGCCAATACTGAGTACACAGTAAATTTTGCAGTGTTAAATCAACACTTAGAGAGTTTATTTAACTTCTTCTAGAGTGTATTTGGTCCCATTGTCTCCAAATTAACTCTCTAAGTGTTGATTTAACACTGCAAAATTTACTGTGTACCTGCTATCTCTAATAAATGTCATATTCATGTACAAAATGTCAAACTTGATCATCCTAGCTTCAAGGGTTACGTAAGTTTATTTTATTTCATTTCAGGCATTTTCTTTTGAATCAATCTACCCATACAACTTTATTTATCTGATGATTGTACAGCACATTGGGTAGCTATATTATATTACATATCTTAACTGTACCATAACAAATAAACAGGAATTGATTCAGCATATTACTGGAAATGATACACTCAACTACTGATACTAGTGTCAGATTCATTTCATCAGCTGTACTGAGAGACCTTCACCCTCTCAGACAAATCAGGAAGAACACCTGCCTGCCACATGACTCGCCTTGATGGTTATCAGTGACAACACTGCCATTTTTATACCCTGAAGTCATGTACTTGGGTTACCATTAATTGGGTGGAGACATAATATAAAACAACAACAACATTTTCTTAGGACGTGAATAGTCTCTATTTGTCACCCTCCTTTTCCCACCAGTGGGTCTCTTCCTAAAAACTGCAACAGGAGACACTACAAATTATGAGAGAAATGACCTGCCCTAACTGATAACAATTCCAAAAACAGCTATATGGAAACATGTACAAACCATTAATCATCTAACCCATTTACATGCCAAATGAAAAACTCTTGTTTCTGCATTTGACAGCTTGCACTTGTGCATGGGAACTTTCAGAACCCACTACAACAAAATAGCATCTTATCTTTGTGCCCTGACAACTCAGCTTTGATCACTCCATTCTGAGGATCTCCAGACACACAGGATCCCAATCACCGCCTGGTTATAATGTATATATAACCGCACACCCAAAGTGATGATGAATGCAGGTTATGTAGGAAAAGTTTTCGAATGTAAACAATACAGTTTTAACATTGGCACCTGCAAGTCATTTCCAATAGTCAGTAGGCTTCATGAAACACAACTATATATGTATCCATTTCACACTGTGCTCTTGAAAAACTGGGGGGAAAAATCATGTCAGAGTTTGGGGCCTTCTCCCAGAAGGCCTTGCAAACTCATTCACTGCTATATTACTGGGGCCCTGGCATTTTGGGAATGGGCCCAACCAGGGGAGTGGCTGCCTTAAAGCTTAAACTTCAATAAAAGCCCAACACCAGCAGGCACACTTGACCAAGTAATGCACTTATGTGTTCCTGATTCACTTAAGCCAACATGGAGCTGAGCTTTAACAGAGACCTGCCGGTAATCCTATAGGAGGACAAATGAAGAGCAGCATTCCTTGAGGCAGTGCAGGGCATCTTTGTAGTGGTCCTGCACTCCCTCCAGACTAGGCTTTATGGGTGAGACATTTTATCATCAATATGCAATACTGGACAGCTCTGTGTAAGGTCACAGAGGTCTGATCACACCAACCACCATAGACTTTCAGTCAATTTTCTGTCAAGTCTATTTCTGTGTAACATCTTGTAGCATTTCAGATATGTAGCAAGACAGTTGAGACGTTTTTTTTCTGAGTTTATTATTAACATTACCTCAGACCAAAACAGTGTCTATTTCAGCAAAGCAGCATCAAGTCAGGGTAGACATGTAAAGGGGAGAGGGCAACAACCTTTCAACTCCCCCATGCCCTCATTACTGTCTCACAAATGGAATCTAAATTTGACTTGCACATTGCTGTGCACTTAAATGTTTTTTAAGCTGCCTACATAACAAGATGACTTGAGTTCCATGGGAAACAGGAAGACCCGGACCTGCAGATAACCTCTTACTTCACAGAATCATGACTGAGTGCTTCCCCATTACGGCGGTTTGTCGTTTTGATGTGTCTGGTACCACAACAATTAAATATCTCAAAGTCTACACAGAAATCTGATTTCCCCAATATTCAACAGTGTTGCAAAAGTAACTATTTTGATTGTGCAAACATGTCTAAAAAAAGCCTGAAAAAGAACTGAAGTACGTTAGCCTCTTCAACTCAAACACATACAATTAAATTCCTTGTGAAAGTTTGAAGCTATGTTTTTTATGACCCGGAAGGATGGATAAAAATAATGTCTGTAGGAAGGGGATGAACATACATCAATTTTGTCTGAACACAGACATAATCCTATGTAAACCCATCCATAAGACATCTGATTACCATAGTTTACAGCAAGCCTAACCTTGTTCTCTATGCCGACATGTGATTTCCCTCTCTGTTCTCATACTCGTGGGAACCGTGCTGAAAGAGGATTTAAAACGCTCTACTACTTAAAATCTGTGCCACCATATGTGATTGCAATGTAGTTGAAAAACTACAATGCCATGAAAGTCATCTCTGAGAACTGTGCATGTATGGGCTTAATTTCCTTTAATTCTGCCCTTTACCTTTACATGATGGTAAATGCAAATTAAACCTGTCGTCAGAATTAAGGACATGGCCATGTTTACTCATCACAGTAGCAGCTTCTGTGCTACTCTAAAATATAATTTTCTCTTGTGGAGTTTCCAGCTTTGTCACCACTGCTTTTGTATGAGTCATTATGACACAAATTTCTGAACAACATAGGAAATATCTTATAGCACATCTTACAGCAAATTGGAGACAAAGTGTGATGCTATTAAACTGGACACATTTCTGTTTGTATAGAATAGCTAAAAAAAAGGCTCTTATAGTTTTCACAGTTCAATTGAACTTTGATTACACATTTACCAACTAATTAATTCTTGATTCCAATGTATTTATTTGAGTTTGTGTAGATTAGCTATTTGTTATTTTGACTTAAATATTCAGCTCAACTATTTTTAAGACTGTAAAAGTAACATGCATAATGTGTTTCTTTCTAACTCCAAACTATAGGGTTTTTTTTTCAGATTTTATGGTAGTTTTATGCAAACCAACTTATCTTTCATGTATTTTATCTACAACCTACAAAACCAAGACCAAAGTAATTATATTTTGTTTTATCATGCACCATTGATTGTATGACAGTAAAGCTGTCATTCCACCTTCAGTCAATAATGGGATCATTAAGGAATGTCCCCATCCTACTGACACCAATACAGATACAGACGCTACATTCTGACCCTGGAAGGCAGATGATGCTGTGACTAATGGCTGCTTGGCTTGACTAGGATGAATGATTAATGAGAGGAAAAGCCGAGGAAGAGAGAGTGTGGGTGGCTGAAGTGATGCTCTTATCCTGTCTGTTTTTAATTGGACAGAGCAGAGATGGGGACCACAATAACAGCTTTGTAGAGGAGGAGGCTAGAGGGACGTTTCTGTGACTGAGTATGTGCACACGTGCAGGGGTATGAGTGGGGGTAGGGGTGGGGGGGTTGGAAAGGCTGGGGAGTGCAGATTAGATATTGTGAATTGGTGGCCCTGGGCTAGTGACTCTTCAATAGCTCCCCCTTGTCCCCACAGACCAGAAGAGTGCCTGCCATGACTGCCTGCCCTGAGGGTAGAACAGGCCACCTTTGAGCAACTTGTCACATGGACAGTATCTAACACTTAAAAAAAACAAAAAAACATAATGATGGTCTCATTTCCAAAAACTTTGTTAGTTTAAAAGTTTTGTTATTGCGAAAACATTTAGTAAAAAATCTATTATGATTTTTTTTTTTTACACAAATACATATGAGATGAAATCAGCAATTATACACATGTAGGTCACTTCAAGGGAATATCTCAGCATATTAACATATTCATACTATTAACAACCTAAACAAATACCCACAATCTGCCTCTCTCAGTCTGTTCCCACTTGTTTGTCTTGAAATTTCTGCACCTAATTCCAATTAATCTCACTCTCTCAACGTCCAATCCAATTACATTTCACAGCCATCTGGCTTTCTAATGGAGATCACAAATGGGCAAGGTGTGGGGGTGGAGTGGAGAAGACAGGCTTTTTGGGTGGAGGGGGGTGGTGGTGGTTGTGGTTGAGGGTTAGAAGGGGGTTGGTGGGGGTGATGGCAAGGGTCTGGTGTGTGTTGCGGTGATTGGGGTGGCTGTGGCATGATGGGAAGCCCCACTCAGATTAGTCACACAGCATTATTCTGACGACAGGACAATGGGTGACGGGCGGCGAGCGAGCCCCAGCTGTCGCCCATGAAAGGGCAGAAAAACAAGATTTAGGACTGGACGCGTCCTCTCACTTTGCTTGTGAAGGGGTCTTGCATTCATTAATGATGGTGATGGTGGGGGGGTGGGCTTTTGTCCAGCCACCCTTCTCTCAACCTCTCCACTACTCTGGAATTGGACTTTCTTTTTTCTACTTCTCATCTTCTTTTAACTCTTTTCTATAAAAGGAATGTGTGCAGCCTCCCAGAGTATACTCCAGCTCCTGGAGGGGTACGGGAGGAAAACAGCAGCCCGGAGAGGAACCTCGAGGGCCTCCGGTTGCTGGGCACAGGGCCTGCTCAAAAGGAAGAATGGAAATAGGGGGGATACATGGCCCCTTTTCTTCTTAACTCAAAGCACCACTGAGCATTGATACTTCCCCAACACTGCACTATGAAAAATATGTACAAACTCCAAAACACCACAATAAACACACAAGAGGATGCTGAGGCTTTGGTGAAATCTGCAGCAACATCTGTCACATCACATGTTGCTGATTTTCCAAGTTCTTACTTACTTGCACTCTCCATTTCCATTTGAAGTAGGTTCACATCTTCCTCCGTTTAGACATGATTCAGTGGGTAGGGAGCATTTTAGACCTGTAGAACACATGAGAAGTTATTCAAGTCAACGGTATATTTCACGGCATGTCATATGTTTCCTGGTGGGATTAAGTTGAACATAGATTAAATTATTCATCAGTGTTATTTACTGTATGTCTTTCTTCAGTGGAATGTATTTTAATTCATACACGCGTTTCCTGATATTTAATTGATTTGTTACACAAAGTGTCCGTGGGGGATACTGTGGGGGTAACACACTGTCGGGGACACCGGTGAGGAGGCCAGAGCGCGTGGGTGCGTGGCTTTTTGGGAGGTGGGGGGGGTGGGGGGGGGGCACGCTTTTTTTGCGGGGAAAGCGCGCAGCAGCTGCGGGGTTCAGATGTGGAACAAAAGAATCAGAGTCCAGCACGAGCCATAAAACACTCTCCTCGGGCATTGTTTACCGGCAGACGGAGACAACAGCAGCTCCTCTACCCTCCACCGTCCCACCCCCCACTCGCAACACTCTCCCACACCACACAGACAAAAGGTACCCCCCCCCCTCCTCCTCGCGTCCCAAACACACGCACCAACTTCTATTATTTTATTTTAAACCCATTTTCAGTACATTTCATTGAGGTGGTCTTTCCTGGAAGGAGATATTTTTTTTACATTTCAATTAAATAATATAGTCAGACTGCAAAAAAAACCTTTGTATTTAGGTCATAACTGTAGCATTACATTTGATTTCAAGGTCCATTACACAATGAATGCAATGAAAGCGAGGTCAGAGCATGCAGTTAACTTGTTTAAAAATAAGTTTAAACCAAACTTTGTAAAGGCGCACACTTGCGGAATCAGGAGACTGACGCACCGCAGCTGCACTTGTGGTGAAACCCTCCCTATAACCTGGCAACAGATACCTCCAATAAGTCCAGAAATGTTTGAAGTGAATTGAACAAAATCGCCAATGTCTCAGATTGAACCTAAAGGGTTGCTAAAATAAGACAAGCAACGACTAAACAAATAAAGCTGTTATCTGTTCACTGACTTCTTCAAATTGTCTCTAAATGTTTGGCTCTTCTTTCTGCGCCTCAGTCACGCTCCGCGCTCTGATTCCCCACAAGCAACAAACTACAATGGGATCTTTTATTGCACAAATTTTACCTTGTGAGATGACGATCGCTGGAATCAGAAATGTTAGTTTCACAAAGAAACGATACATTCCTCCTCTTCAACTTCACAAACGTCGTGAACTCCCACGTAGGGTTCGCATAGATCCACAGTTTGGTTGTATACTCCAGAAAGAGTGGCTTGGGAAATATATAATCCTCTGGATTATATATGTATATATTATATTATAATATATATCCTCTGGAAAGGAAGGTGGGAAAAAAGACAATCCAGCACAGATGAGAACTCACTCCGAGAGAACTCACTTCATAGATGTAAACCTGGTGCCTTCCGAGTTCTCAATGAAATCTAGATTCAATGCGAAAAGTTCCTCCCACTTTCCTTCCTGCCCCCCTTTCTCCTCAGGCCGAATAAAAAGCTGCCTCTCTCTCAATACTGGAAGAGACCCCCCCCTATACACACACACACACACACACACACGTGATCACCACCACACACACTAGGAGTAAAACTATTATCATCAGACTGTGGTGCACAGTTACTAAATATATTTACGTATGTTCACTTCAGAGGAAATGCATTTCACATGGAGTTAGAATAGAATAGAATAGAATAGAATAGAATAGAATAGAATAGAATAGAATAGAATAGAATAGAATAGAATAGAATACCCTTTATTGTCATTTTATGTTCAATAAAATCTAGTCAGTACAAAATGATTTAATAAAAAGCCAATACATACAAAAATAGAGCAAATATAAAATTACTAAATAAATAAATCAAATCAAATATAGTATTGTTCACAGTAACTTTACACCACCCCCATATCACACTATGTACACATGCAACCAAATAATAACCTTCATCTTGTGTTAAGGTTAGCAGTGATCCATTTTAGATTTTAAATGTGTTAATGAATCACATAAAACTTGTGCTTTTTTGACTTTGTCAGGATCATCTGTGTCAAAAAAACCAATAATAATAATAATAATATATATGAAAGAAATCACAAATTTCTAAAATGCTACGGTTGGAATTGTGACCTTTGTGTTAGTTAATTACAGCTATGACTAAAATCATAAATGCACTGTCAGCCAACACACTGACAGACAGATCCTCTAACAGCCATGTCAATTTTTTTTATTTTTTTTAGGCCTATTGAGTCTGCTGTGATTGCAGTGACATCTGCCATTTGAGCTCTAATTTGACCCCCTGAACATGCACGAAAACTCAAAAAATTTTGCACACACTTCAGAAGTCTGAAAATTGTGAATATATATATATATATATAGTTTCGTAAAAGTCGGTAAAGAAATTTGTCTTGAGCGCCCCCTAGAAAAGTGAAAAGACATTGTATTAGGCCAGATTTTGCCCAAGTGAAGGTAGCGCTATTAAAATCAGTACACATGTTCATCATAAGGAGATGAAAAAAAAAAACCTTATGATGGCCACGGCCATAAACCAATAGGAAGTCCACCATCTTGGATTGAAATTTCAAACATGTTGAGTCACAAATTTTTGCTGTCTTCGTGTTTTAACAAACTCCTCCTTGGCCATTGGGCCCAATGAGCTCAAAATCAGTGAACACTATCTAGACAAGTGGGACATCAAAAGTTATCAAAATTTTGGGGAAAAGTTGCATCATTTATGTGCTACAACGTCGCAAAATTTGATCAAGTGTTCGGGGAAAATGACCACTACATAAATTGCTTCAGCTTAGACATACAAACACCAATTTGCCTGAAGTTTCACTCAGACGTCTTTCTCTCCATCCTACACCTGCTTATCAATAAAAATTGCGATTTTCCTCTATAGCACCCCCTACAAATTTGCCTTTACTAAAATGGCTGTAGTTCAGACATACAAACACCAATTTGGCTCAAATTTATTTCAGTTGTCAGTCTCACAGTTCTACACCCATTCAACACACAACATTTCAAATAAGTCACTCTATAGCACCCCCTACATATTTATACAAAAGTGTGCATTTCTGGCAGAATATCGCATCCTGGCCCTGGTACCAAAAGTATTACACCTAATATTTTAATGAATTAGGAAGCCTAACAAAGTAGCCAAGAGTTGAGAAACAAACTGGATAATAGATAATTGTTTCTGGTGTATTTTACAGCTCATTTAAGACATGAGTCAAAACCGACAAATTCACATAAGAGATGGAAACAGAAAGTGAATGCAAGAGGAAGGTTCTACTGTCATTTTAACTCTTCAAATTTGAATCCTCTCTTTGTATATTTGTGTAAGTACAGAAATTCTTATTTTTCCTTTCAGTCTTGTGTTTTTTTCTGCCTGTCTTTCTCTTGCACTCATGTGTTATATGTTTCTGCTGTCAGTTGGGAAATTTCTCCATGGTTGAGATCAACAAAGTCTTATCTCATCTCATCTTAAGAAAATAGAAAGCAAAACTTTATCAAAGTAAATATGTATATAGTCTGTATGATTTTGAAATTACTATTATATTAATATTAATTTTGCTTTAAATTGTTTTGGGTTTTTTGTACTATCTTGTTTTTTTTTTGCATGATCTTACTTTGTTTTTTGTACTTTATTCTGCCTTGACCATTGGATTTCCCTTGTTGTGGGATCAATAAAGTCAAATCTAATCTAATGTAATCTAAAATAAGAATACTAAAATTAGATTAAAATAAAACAGACATAAAATCTGAATAGACACAGCATTAACAGTGTGTATGTCTAAGCTTGTAATATACAATTTTCTGCACCAGCATGTTGATTTTATTCTTAGAATTATGGTCATCTTGTGATCTATGATTAGTTCAAAAAGTTAGTGTCCTTGAAATAAATTCAAGATTGACTTATTTATGTTGGGATCGTACAACAATCTATTTTCCAAAGTTGCATAACACTTAAACAACAGTGCTTCAGATGTTGTTTAAAATTGGTGTATTAAATTATGAGATCTGCTTGTAATTTATGGTCGTTACTTTCAAGGGGTAAACTGAAACTGTTATTTTAAAATAATACTTTCTCCTCAAAGATTATGATAAGTGTGTCATTTATTAGCTGTTTTCAGGAGTTAAATGAGTAAATGGTGAATAAAGTTATTACCTCAAAGTTGATATGCTGTAAAACTTGTATGTTAATAACAATAATCTGTTATTTGGACCCAAAATATTGTTGCTTAAGTATATCAGAGAAAACAAAAGTACCCATATTCTTTCATCAACTGGAAGTAAAGATACTTACTTAACCTATAAAGGCTTAGTCCAACTTGGGGTAGTTCCCAAGTTATTTTCTGTAGTCCCTGTATTCCCTATATTCAGCAGAGGGGTAGCAAGACTTTAGCGTCCTACTGTAGTGGGAGCTGGGAGATGTTGGTTACTGTGTCCCTCTGGATTAGACTCCATACGAATCTTAAGGGGGGGGGGGGGGGTCATTCGGTTGGTCTGGGCAGACCGCTGTTTGCAGAAGTGAAAGTGAAACCGATCTCATTTAGGTCATGGGGGGGGGGTCTGCCTTGGCGGATTAATTCTGCATTTTCCAACTGCTTTTTTAGTTTATTATTAAATAATCCTCTGCATTATTTAGCATTATTCCAATATTTAATTTACTGATCACACAGTAGAATAAGTTTGGGAACCGTTTGAATTATAACGATTCCGGGTCCGGTTCCCCTTAAATGGTTCCGGTTCCTTCCCGGTTCCTATAACCGTTCCAAATATACTTTTTATTTTTATTTTTGTACTTTTTTGAAAATATATTTATTTACTTTTTACACCATTCTATATTATAATACAAACACTTTAACACAGATTCAAACGTACAAATGCAGCTTCATTGTAATTATTCCACATTTTACAAAAACTGAGGTAGCAGGTAGGCAGCTTTTATATTTATATTTATAATTTAACACACTGCACTGTAACTGCACAAAGTGCCCATTAGAATAACAACCTGAGGTCCTTAAGTATTATTATTATTATTATTATTATTATTATTATTATTATTATTATTATTATTATTATTATTATTATTATTATTATTATTATTATTATTATTATTATTATTATTATTATTGTTATTATTATTATTATTATTAAGTAGGATTATTTTATTTAAAGCCAATTAAACATATGTTGTTGATAGTTAACATTACGTTACCCATAAATAGTCATCATTATTCATTAGTGTTTGAACTCTAACAGATGTTCAGTACAACAACATGTCTAGCTGCTGAATCACATTGACATTTAAGTCTCTGTGGATTATAGTATATTCTTTATATAATATAGGACTAGTCTGATGAGAGGGAAGTAGCTGCAGACTCATCATCCTTCCACAGGTGCTCTCTCTCTCTCACTCTCTCTCTCTCTCTCTCTCTCTCTCTCTCTCTCTCTCTCTCTCTCTCTCACTCACTCTCTCTCTCTCTCTCTCTCTCTCACTCACTCTCTCTCTCTTTCTCTCTCTCTCTCTCTCTCTCTCTCTCTCTCTCTCACTCACTCTCTCTCTCTCTCTTTTCTCTCTCTCTCTCTCTCACTCTCTCTCTCTCTCTCTCTCTCTCTGTCTCTCTCTCTCTTTTCTCTCTCTCTCTCTCTCTCTCTCTCTCTCTCTCTTGGTGGACATCCTCCAGTTCTCAGGTCTCATCATGTGTTTATGTGAATGTTATGTTTTACAAGATATTTCTTCATGATGGACGTGCTTCCACCTTCGCACCAAATTAACGTAACATTGCATGGTCATTTCCACATCTCCTAAAGTATAACCACACTTTGGAGCATTCACTTTTTACCACCTTGGGCATTTTTGCATTTGCAGCGCTGTTCTTAGCAGCTCACAAGCTAGCTGACGGGTGACTTTCTGTGAAGTTAGCATCTGTGGCCCCAGGTGGTGCTCCAACACCTGGGATTCAGAGTGAGAGTTTTCAGCTAAATGCTGTGGGCGCTGCCACTGCCCTGTTGAGAAATCAGGCCTTACTGTAAAAGTCTTCTTCTAAAACATTTTGCATCTGCTAAGGGTTCTTCTAAAAGTCACTGCCTGGTATGCAGTACAGTGTGGGCAAATCCCCCCACTCAGACAAGTAACATGCAGTGTAACGTCACTGTTTCAATGCACAGATGAGAATGTCCAGGAACCGATATAGGAACCGTAAAAAAAAAAAAACGTAACCGGGGCCAGTTCCATAATTTCAGAACCGGTTCTGAAAAAGAACCGGTTTCCGAGTCCCCACCCTCTACTAGATGATCATAAAAGTTCAAATTAAAGTTGAGTGTTACATAAGAAAACAAACAAAACTTTTAAAACAAAAACAAAACAGTGAAATATATCATTAATTGAACATAAATCAAATGTGTCCATCCACTGTCACTGATCAAATTCCATGGATTTTACTAGTGAATCAATATTGTAGTAGATGTTGGTGTTTCCATGGTAACTACGAAGCATCTGAATGGAATAGAATAGAATAGAAAAGAATACAATACAATACAATACAATACAATACAATACAATACAATACAATACAATAGTCTTTATTGGCATTGCGCAAATAAAACACACAACGAAATTGGTGTAGCATTTCAACGCTTGTGCAAGGAACAAAATAAAGTGCATACAGTACAAACATACAATAACTTTTTTTAAGTGTAAAAAGACCATACAAACAGTAAAATCAATAAAAAACAGTACAGAAAAAAACAATAAATATATACCACTTCTCTTCCTATTGCACATATCCAGGAAGAGGGGAAGTCATGTATTTAGGAGCCAGACAGCTCATGGATAAACAGTGTTTTTCAGTCTATTTGTCCGGCTCCTCAGGGACCTGTATCTCCTGCCAGAAGGCATGAGATTAAAATGTCTGTTTCCTGGACGTGCCAGGTCCTTCACAATCCTCCTTGTCCTGTTCAGCCCTCTACTTTTCCCAATGTCCTCCAGCGAAGGCAGGGGGCAGCCAATGATTTTTTTCTGTTGCCTTTATGACCCCCTGCAGGGCTTTTCTGTCCCTGACTGTGCAAATTACGTACCACACTGTGATGCTGTATACCACAACAATCTCCACTGTGGCACACTAAAAGGTCCTCAGCAGATTTGGCTTCACCTGGGATCGCCTCACCAGCCTGAAAAAATGCAGTCTCTGCTGAGCCTGCACCTCCTTTCAATCTTTGGTAACCACTCTGGCCCAACAGAACCTGGAAGAGTCAGAGAAAGTCAACATTGAGCAGTAGACCCACTGCAGACCACTGTTGAGATGCCATGTTAGGTCCTCACACAAATGCACCCCCTAAGGAGGAGTATGTACAGTGTACCTTCTTGTCATCTGGAACACTTTGTCCTTGTAGATTACACATCACTGATAGAAATTCTTAAACAGTTAAAGTCAACAACCTGCTACCTTGACCATCTGCCTACCAAATTTTTTTTAAATGTTTTTAACTGTATAACTTCAGATATAGTGCAGATAGTAAACAGTTCTCTTTAGTCAGGGCAGTTTCCCCAGGCCTTGAAAACTGCAGTAATTAAACCTCTTCTAAAAAATCCTAATCTGGATGCTTCAGTAATAAGTAACTACAGGCCCATATCAAACACACCATTTTTGGGAAAAATCATTGAAAGAGTTGTCTTTCAGCAAATCCATGCCTTCTTGGTGCAAAACAGTCTTTATAGTGACTTTCAGTCTGGATTCCGAGCACACCACAGCACTGAGACTGCACTGATCAAAGTGCTAAATGACATTCATCTGAATAATGATTCATCCAGAACCTCTGTCCTAGTACTATTGGACCTCAGTACAGTTGACCACGACATACTGCTTGACAGACTGGAAAAGTGGGTGGGGCTTACTGGCACTGTGTTAAACTGGTTCAAATCTTATTTACAAGATAGGAACTACTTCGTTTCAGTTGGTAATCACACGTCAGTGAGTACAAAGATGTTGTGTGGGGTTCCCCAAGGGTCAATTTTGGGACTGCTTCTGTTCAACATCTATATGCTGCCCCTGGCTCAGATCATAGAGCATTTCAACATTTCTTACCACACATACGCAGATGACACACAAATCACTGAGAAGGCCGTGTGTCAAAAAGTACAAGTCATCATCGAACTCAAGCAAGGCCTTCCTGAGAGGCACGTGTCGTGTACATTTGGTGATCCTCCATCAAAGCTGTCAAAAGTTATTGAGAGTAAAGTGTTCCCGGACAGACGGACGCACGCAGGGGCGAACAGCACTTCTATTTCCCCTGCCAAGGATAATAGTTATATTTCTCTGATAATACTTTTTTTGTACGATTTGTACTTTCACCTTTCATGTCATGACAGATGACAACTTTATATTATGTACAATGATATCTGGGGCAGCACGGTGGGGCAGTGGTTAATTCAATTCAATTAAAAATTATTTATAGAGCCCCATCCATCAGACACATGAGGGTGAGGGAGGAGGTCTGGGATCACAAGTCAGCACAGGACACAGGTGAGTCACTGCAGATCCTGTTGTCTATGTCTCCTTATGCAGATACAACTGAGAGAGTTGCCACTCCCTCCAGAGGGGGGAGTGGGGAAAGGGGGCACTAGGTGATAAACAGACTTAGTATGTAAAATTGGTTTAAGAAATTACAGATACAGACAAGAGAGACAGGTGATAGGACTCAGTGCCTGTACTTCCCCCAGCATTCCAGCTCCTAGTGGAGCTTAGACTGCACTGTGACTTCAGTCTGTCCTGACCACAGGCTTTCTCAAACAGTAAAGTTTTCAACCTAATTTTAAATGTAGAGACTGTGTAGGCCTCTTTAATATTAAATGGAAGCTTATTCCATAAGACAGTAACCATGGTAACTAAAGGCTCTAGCTCCTATTGTATTTTTACAAACCCTGGGAAGTTTCAGTAGACCTGCATTCTGAGAATGAAGGGTTCAATTGGGCTGGTACAGAACCAGATCATCTTTAAGATAAGAGGGGTCCATACCATTAATGGTTTTATATGCAAGGAGGAGGATTTAAAATTAAATTTTTATCCTAATTTTGGCTATGTTGCACAAGTGAAAAAAGGCTGTTCTGTATGTTTAGTTAATGTGTGCTTTAAATGAAAGATCTGGATCAAATAAAACAAAGTTTTTAATGATGGCACTGGATGTTACACTTAAGTTGTCTAAAGTAACTATATGGTCAGTTAGGGAGTATCTCACATTTTTAGGGCCTATTATAATGACTTCAGTTTTTTCAGGGTTCCGTCGGAGATAATTGGCACTCATCCAAGTCTATTTCACAGACAGATGTACTTAGTTTATCTATTTGCGTGGTCTGATTAGGTTTAATCAATAAATATAGCTGTGTCATCCACGTAACAATGAACGTTAATGGCATGTTTTTTAATGATGTCACCTAAAGGGAGCATATACAGCGTAAACAAAATGGCACAGCAAGATGGACCCTGGTTTGATTCCAACACCAAACCTTTCTGTGTGGAGTTTGCATGATCTTCCCATGTCTGCATGGGTTTTCTCCAGATACTCTGGTTTCCTCCCACCATCCAAAGACATACACGGATAGGTTAATTGGTTAATCTAAATTGGGTGTGAATCTAAATAGGTGTTAATGCGAGAGTGACTGTATGTCTATATGTGTTCAGCTCTGCAATGAATTGGAGACTCATACAGGGTGTACCCCGCTTTTCCATTGTAACTGGACTAGACCCCCAGTGACCCCCGTGACCCTAATGAGGATGAAGCTGGTTCAGGCGACGAAATGATATCTGTACAAATGTGCTAATTATCATATTTTATTCTCCAAAATGGTCATTGTCCAGAAGTCCAACTGAGCTGATCGGACCTGATCATATCATCCCAGTCTTCCTTTGTCTGTCTACTTGGAATTTCCATAAGTAAACCACAAAATGTTTAGTTCATGACAAAAAAAAACTAAACTAAACATTTTTTTAGTTCCTGCTCCAGTTTCATTCTTACATCACACTGCACACCATTCGTCCCAGGATGTTTTTAACACATGATAGCTATAATGTTTTCCACAGGTATTTTACTTCATATGTCAGTTACAAAATCCATAACTGCAGAGACCCTGAGATGTGCATCCCAGATTTCTATCACTCCAACTTTTTTTCCTTTCTCCCGAGGCAAGTGAAACTGTCAGGGAGGAGCTGTGCAGTTTCAGCACCCCAGGGCAAAGATTATTTTATTATGAAGCCCACGCACATGCTGGTCCGTATGTTGGTGTGACTGCCAAATGGACTCAAGCCAAAAGGGGCTAGGCCTCTTGAGGTGCATGGAGTGTGGGAAACACTGGAAGCATCGAGAAAAAAAGAGGGAGTGTGAGCAATCAGCCATTAATTTATTGCATACGACGAAAACAAACTAGAGTAGTTGAGGGGAAACTGTCGGACTCTTCAATCAGAAAATGTGCACGGGCATGCAGCGTTATAGGGAACCACCTGATGCAGCGTGAGAAATGTTAGATCTGTCAGGCACACGCTGGGCTTAACTCACGGCGTACTGTTAACATGTCCTCCTAGGGGCTTACTACACATAGTAAGGTGTGGTTTAGCCTTTAAATCTGAACGTGCTGATTTTTCAGTAGTATTGGCTGAGGCTTTTTTTATCTGTCACGAAATCTGAGCTTCTGCTTTTGCTTGTGAGACTTTCTCTCACTTGCTTATTTGTTTGGGGAAAATTTAAGGCCATGAGAAAATGATCTGTCATGGATTCACAAGGTTGGAGAGAGGGAAAAGACTCAAAGCTATGAAAACAAACTCTATCAAAGCTTAATATAGAAACAAAACTCAGGAGGTTGACACAAAGTACAAGAAAACAGAAGAATTTTAGAAGAAGATTAAATATATGTGAGTACACTCTTCAAGTTTGAACCCTAGCCATTTAGACCTTAGACTTACTCCCTTCCTTCCTTCCCTAAGGGATGGAGAGAGGTCAGAGGTTATGATAAAAAAGTAGCTCCCCGTGACAAGTAGTGCATGATGTCATCTTACTATCAAACCTCAAAGTCTGACTGAAGTCAGAGCCGGACTGTTATTCTTGGTTCACACCCAAACTTTTGCACACAAAAAAAGTCCAAGACACAAAAACCACTATGACACACAGACTATAGTAGTCAGTGACCGGAATCCATAATAAGACAGGGCTTTCTTCACATAGGTCAAAAAATATACTGAGAAATTAAGAGCACTGAAAATTTCATAACATGCATTTTGTTTAATACTACTTAAATTTGAGGGCATAAATTGGTAATTCAAATGTATTGAATTGACTATAACCTTATTAATAATACAAAAGAAGTGGATGCAATGTGTTAAATAACTGTCAAAAATGTAGGTGTCCTGTCTGTCTAAACCAGAAGACTAAATAAATACAGATAAACTTAATAACACCATAGATGAGACAAAGTCGGAGGCATGTTACAGGTTTTCATGAAAGTGGAACTCACAGATTACAATATGCTGGATGACAATTGGGAAAGTTATGCTAAGTGACACCAAAACCTAAAGTCTAAATGAGTGTATGTCTTTACTGTTTTACTAGTAAACTCTACTTGGTATGCTATCATAAACTCTGGAAGTTTAGTTAAACCTACAATTTTGTTTAATCTAACTTTACCCTATTAATTAGGTGTGGTATTTAGTTACTGATTCAGCATAGTTTATGTGAACTGACTACATCCATTTTCTATGATGTGAATATTGGATTATTTCTGTTTCTAAACAGTAGTGTAACCAGTCACCATTTTGTTTTGTTTGCATTTTTGAAAAAAAAAAATCACATTCACAACCTACTGAATGTTTCAGAAATTAAACATTTCTGCTAAATTGCTTAAAATACATTTCAGTAACAATTATTTAACATTCTCACCCTTAATCCTTTATAGGGCACTCATTGAAATATCCTTTAATTCATAATTTCAACCTTTGCATGTTGCTGGACATCATCATCTATCACCTCTTATAAAACATCTGAACAGTACTTGCTAAAAAGTAAACACATGAAATAAAACAATGGTTATAAGATCAGGAACTGACAACAAATACTCATATTAACTGTTTACAGCTTCAAAATCTCTCTGCATCACTGTATAGACATGATTCTGGACCTCACTGGAGACCCCATTTAATGTTTACGGAAATAAAAAAAAAATAGTCAAGGAAAAGTTTGCGTAAATCAGTTAGTTTACTAATATGTTTTAATATTTTCTGATTTTGTAAAATATGTATTATTTTTTTAAGCCTTACAGGACATATAATTCTAACTGCATAGAACCTGCTCTTCAGCCTTGCTTTTAAAAGGCTTCAGAAAAGGCTTTGTGTGTGATCTTCTGTGACTGAAGGTACTTCACACCTTTGTCTCTGCTAATCTGATGGCCCCGTATTTACCAAAGGGCTCTGGCTGAATTGGCTGTTGTTTGTAGGAAAACATCAGCCATCTCATGTTTATTTGAAGATGAATGATTGGAAAAGCACATTGCTTCATCAAGAGGAACAGTGACCCTCCTACAGTGTGAAGCCTCTGTTTGTTTTCGTCTCTAGAGTAAAGACTCCTGGATCAACAGAACAGTGGTCCTCAGGTGTCTCAATTATCACCCTGTTCTGCTAGTCTTCACATTCAGTGTTTAGACCGGCTTCTCATACATGCATCAATCTTGTTAATGTCAAACGTGCCCAGACAATCACTAATGAGCATCGAGGATAAGAGATCAAGGACTTTGACACATGTGGTTCACATCCAAATCCTTCAGCTCCTGAAGACAAATAATAATCAGTGTTTTATCAGTGCACTGCACTTATTACGCATAACAGCACTGACCAGACACGTGCTACACAAGATGTATATTTAGGCTTAATAACCCAGCACTTGACTATTTCGACAATATTGTGCAATCTAAGCTTGATTTACATACAGTGAGATTGATGGAGGTTACGTAGGATATTGAGTGTAAACAAAATGGTGGGTCATTTGGTCCCACCTTTATTGTGTCTCTGTAACACATCTGGAGGTAGTAACAGAGTCATGACAAAGATTAAATCATCATTCCAGAACAATTTGTGAAAGGAACACCTCTTGTTCTGTAACAAGGTGTGGTGTTTTGACGAAGTATTGAATGTGTAACCTATATGCTAGCAGGATTTACAAATGAATGTGGGCCATATAGTGTAAATGGTAAATGGACTGCACTTATATAGTGGTTTTCCACCTTTATGGTGCTCGATGCGCTTTACATTAGCCTCGCATTCACCCATTCACATACACACTGTTATGTTCAAATTAGATATGGGAACTACTTTTAGTTATATTACAGGGACTATATATTAGGTGCATTGATATTTAACCTACAGGTTACCTAGTGCAATAACAGCATTAGAATGTAGTGATATGGCAATGACTGCACATTGTAATGTTTTTTTCAAAATACCCAGTAAAGGCAACATTTACTTTACTTCAGTGTTTTTTGGATTATGTATGTTGTGAAAGTGACAAACACAACACACACTCACACTCACACACCAGTAAGCGGCTGCTGCCATGCAAGGTTCTGCCAGACCTACTGGGAGCCTAATTCAGGGTTTAGTGTCTTGTCCAAAGACACTTCAGTCACTGGATTACCCACTCTACCAACTGAGCCACAGCGGCGTTGAAACAACCAGAAAGATGTTGAACTGGGGAGATGCTAGGAGATCCATGAGCTGTTGTCACTTTGAGGGAAGGACTCTATTGCCCAGTTTCCACTATGCTGTTTGCTACGGTACAGTTCAGAACGGTATGCTTATTTTAGTGTTTCCATTACGATGAAAGTGTACTTGTCCAATGCTACCTGTTACTATTTTGGTCACCCTTCTGCTTGGGGTCCCATTTGGGAAGAACCAAGCACTGCCAGATGGTATTTGGTTGAGGAAAAGTGTCATTGCGCAATGCAGCGGCATTGTAAGAACAATAAACTGTGCCATTTTTAAAGTCCATCTGCGTCAGAAAAGAAGAGAAGATATCTGGTATTGGAGTTCGGAGTAGTGACGAGGTACAAGTTTTATTGTGCATTATTGGCGAGGAGGCGGTGTAGCGGGAGTTGGACAGGGCTGTTCGCAAAAAAATGTGTTCCAGCTGGTTCAGCCATATACTACTTTTTTATATAAAAATTTAACCATTAATGGATAATTGTTGGTTAATTTTCCAGATGATAGATATAGAATATGTTGCTCATGTGCCACAACTTAGAACACCACTACATTTTAAATGGCTGTGGCGCCCCTGGGTTTATCTATGCTAACATTTGTGAAACAGTGAATGATGAGCTGAGTCTGGAGAGGTTAGTAACATGCTTAAGGTATTTCTGATGCATAAGTTATACGTACACTGCACTGCATCTTAGCCCCTTTGATTCCAGAACATAGGTTTGCTGTGTAAAAGTACAGCCTGTCTCCACTGTTACTCCTTTGTCTTTGCTGCAGAAAGTGGTCAGTGGTGGAAAAAAGGTAGGCTCACCATATTACCTTTTTTCTGGGATCTCTGTGTAAAAGTGGCTAATGTAAGTGGCAGAAACACCCATGGAGGCTCACACAAACAGATGCAAATGCTGTCTTACACAACAAAACATGCTTTTTTGTGGTCGTTCCCACACCTACTTAGTGTAAGGTGAGAACAGTGAAGGAAATGGGCTTCAATTCACAACTTTGTGACAGAAAGGACAACTGGGAATCCCACCCCCAACGCACACGCAGACATCCATGGTTGTCACACTATACATGATTTGGCATTTACTAAGTCTATCATCACCTTCAGTTTCACTGAAGTAAAATCTTAAAATATTTCCACTTTCACCCTAAAAACTCATGGTTTACATTGAGGAGATCTGACGTTTTTAACTGATGTCTCCATAACATACTGTAAATTACACTCGTCTACACACACAGAGACAAAGATGCATCAGTAAAAGAACACCAATTATATTTGATGGTCCACAAAGCAGACGTTCAAGGCCTTGGAAATAGAACAGTGGCTGTTTTTGGCTGCAGCAGTGCAGTAGGCCAGGCAGTTGGCCTTTAGAGACCCACTGATCCGAACCATAATAGCTGCACGAACCAGTCAGGATTGCACAGTTGGACGTCTGTATTCTGCCCTGTTGCTCACTAGAAGCCATAGCCATTCCTTTCAGTCTGTCTGTCCACTCAGCTTTTCATACCCACCTCCCAATCCTTATTCAAGGTCTCTCTCCAGCCAGTGTCTATGTGTCTGCTTTTGCTGCCAGCCAAATGCTGCTTCAGAACAAAGATACTTGTTATACTGTGGAACCCCCAGCCCCCCCTTTTTTACAACCCATAACACCAAATCCTGATACCATGAGCAAACTTGGTAACTGGGTCCTAATAGTATCCTTCAGCCTCAAAAATAGAACAAAGAAGGAGGGGGGGGGGGGGGGGGGGGGGGGGGGTGCAAAAACTGAAACAGATAAATGTATGAGAGAAGTGGAGATGTTGCATTTTACAGTGAATACATAACTGAAGGAACTGGCTTCTATAAATACATTCAAATTAATTCTAACTGAATGGGAAAAGGATAAATCTGGATGTATTTTTTTTCCTGAAATGATATAATCATCCTCTGCTTTGAGATGCTTATAATGAACATTGCTGTTTACTTTTGGCACCTTTTAAAATATTGATACACAGTAAATTTTGCAGTGTTAAATCAACACTTAGAGAGTTTATTTAAATTCTTCTAGAGTGTATTTGGTCCCATTGTCTCCAAATTAACACTGCAAAATCTACAGTGTAGTGCTCTTATGTTCTTAGTTCTGTGATTCATGTATGGTTTTAGAACTGTGCTTTACTATGTATTTTACGCACATTTATTGCTGATGTGGATTAAATTTCTATTGTCTATAACTTCTGTCACAGCTGTTTTGACCAGAAAATTCTTTTAAAATAGAATTTTAATCTCAATGAGTTTCTTCCTGATTCAATAAAATTGACATAAAAAGGACCTGCTTACACACTGATAACTGAAGTTTGCACCAACTCAAAGGAAAGACATAGCCAGGAAAATGCTTTGGGTTAGCAGGTATTTGGATCTTTTATAGAAACACAAAAAAATGTAGCGTCAGATGATATAAATGAAACTTTAAAAATATATCAGCATTACAATAGCCTTTAACCACCAGAATTAAATGGGCAAAATGGCACTTCTCTTTAATGTTGTAGCTGGTCAGGGTGGGGCTCATGCAAGCGTGAAAGCAAGTGTAAAGTACTGTTAAGTCTCACATTTGAAATGTTGTGAAAGAAAGCTTCAAAAGCTTTAAGATCAAACCTAAATGATCCAAACTTTAAGTTGCTGTATTATAATTTCTGATGCATTCATTTGCTTATTATTAATGTTGCAGCTGATCATTGTGCACCTAGTAGTAGTGAATGAAATGGATCTAAAAGTGACAAGTTAATTAAGGTCCTTGTAGGAGGTATAATGAAGTGAATGTACAATACTTGCCCACAAAATGTAGTAAATTAGATGAAAATGGAATATATATATATATATATATATATATATATATATATATATATATATATATATGTATAAAATTATTATTTTTTTTTAGTTTAGTTTTTTTTTAACTAAGTACACAGTAACTTAATAAGAACACACTGAGAAACTACCTGACCTTGTGTGTGTGTGTTGGTGCCCACACGTGAGAGTGTGTGTGCGTATGCAGTCTGTGTGTGTGTGTGTGTGTGTGTGCGCGCGTGTGTATAGGTGTACATGTACGTGTGTGTCTGCAGACGCATGGTATGTGTGAGAATGTACACAAAGAGTGAGAATATTCACTATGAGAGGAGGTATTTGTTCAGTCAGAGAATTTACTGATGAGATTAAGCACTCGAGCTGTGGTTAGGGGTTTTTGGGGTGTGGAATGTAAACAAGTAGCAAGCAGCGAGAAAGCCTTCAGTCATGAGAAGATCTAACACCCCCATCCTCACTAACACCACCATCACCATAGCCACAGTACAGTGTCATGTAACTTATGTCAATTGTTTTCAGTGCATCCTATTTCTAACTGTAAGAATAAACATGGTTTTCTAGATAGCAAGAAATACTAACACCACTATATTAAGTACAGTAACAAAAATGGTGGTATAATGAATGTCTGGAAATGACACAGCTGGACTGTGTTAACAGCCAAGACAGGGTTTTGACACCAGTCTAACTTCAGTCGGTGTTCGTCTCACACTTCAGAAAATGTTACAATGAATAATTATATTACTTTTTCACATTGTTTATTTTGACACTAATGGACACTAATGGATGCCTGTGTTCTTTCTGCTCAGTCTCTTTTAAGTGCAGGTTGAAGTTTAGAATAGAAAAAAGTTACAGGAATTCCAAACATCCATACAGGTTAGTACTTTACTCTTATAGTTTATTTAATCCTAAGCATGTTTAAGATAAAACTGTATTATAAGCATCCACATCTTTGAGGGGTCTGGGGACAAAGCTACATAGACCAGACCCTGCCTGCCTCCTTGGTTTAGCTACGCTGACATCCAACAAGGATACAAATATTCTTACAGGATGCAGATAAGCCTTCAGCTTAAATGCAATATCAATGCTACTTTATCTGGAGGTAAAGCTCACAGTTAATACACTTGTAATGTCAGGAATAATCTGTCATCAGAGGTGGAGGAGGCAGAAAAACAACAGTGCTGAAACACTTCATTGTGATTAAGTAGTAGGTTTATAAGTAGAGTTGTAGATACTGAATCCAAAGTGTTACTTCTAATACACAGAGGCATTATCAGGAAGAATATGAACATTGTTTTGATATAATCAATTCAAATGACATGCAATCGAATATGAACATAAAAATTACATGTTATTTCGAATCAAAACAGCTTCTATGTTTAGGTTGTGATTAATGATCTTTAAATGTAGATCTAAATTTAAGTATTTTACCAAAAGCCAAAAAGTGTTATTGTTTTTTTTTCTTTCATTTTTATTTAACTTGTGAATTTATGTAACCAGGTTGGTCCCAGTGAGAATTGGGATTTGTTTTTCAAGGGACACCTGGCCAAGACAACTGCTATAGTAACACAATCATAGCTGGCAATAATTTTGATATTCACAAACACAGAAAACATGCAATCAGCCAAAACATTTACAGACCAACAGTCTTGCTTCTGAAGATATTCAGATACACTAATTTGGTTTTGATCCAAAACTTGTTTTGCATGGTGTAAAACAAAAATAAGTACTTGTTCATGTGACCTGTCAGCCCCTTTTTTAAAAACAAAACTACAAAAATACCATCCAAGGTTAGGTAATATAACTATAACTTGGATATGTCTTTAATTGATGCTGCACAATATAATGAGTTGCAAATTACATATTCCACTAAGTGAATCTAAAGATTGCAGTAGTTTGCGAGTTATTCTAGTTAATGTACAGTTCAAGGATTTAACATCTCATGCAGCTGGCAGTTCAAGTTAATCAATAATGCACATACAAAGCCATATGAAGAAAAGAACACCTCAAGTTCCTGGTTGGTTTAACAGATTGAAATAATACATTCTAAGTTAAATGTTCGGCACCTCAGACTTCAACAAGCCTATGTGTAGAGAGACTCAGAGAGAGAACAATGCATAGTGAAATGCTCCATGAAATTCACACTGAAGCTAAACACTGAGTGATAATTAACAGCTCAGACTGAGAGATCAAGAGGACTACTGAACTACAACTCGTGTTTAGAGATAAAGACCCAGTATTACTTTTGTGACAGTTCCCAAATTATTTTTTTTCCATCTATTTAACCTTTCCTAAGTGATTTGTCACTATTTATTATAATATCATCCTCTGTATTTTTGTATTTTCCGAGGGAAATTCAAATATTTTCCTACATTTAATGTTCTATGTACAAAAAATACAAAAAAAAAACAATCCCTTTATCAATAAATATAGCATGTCTCAGTGGACTTCAATAAGCCCCAATGCACTTCAGTCTGCTGGCCTTCATTAGGAGGACAAATGTGTGGGGGCTCGGTGAGGTGCCATAATTAATAAAGGCATTTAATATTATAAGAGAGTGCCTTGGTTTTTGGATTTTTTTGCATTGCCGGTCCTTCACCAAAGAGTGCCTCTTTTACTAATTTTCATTACTGCCTTGCTGTCCATAAAGCATTCCTCTACCATTTGTTCAAGATTGAATTTCCTATATTTGATTTAGATATTCATAAAAAGAAAGAGTTAATTCATAGCAAAACAGAAAAACTAATTTCTGTAGCAAATCTATCATTAACTGAACTTTGGCCAAGTGTCTCTATCCTCTGTCACTGATCCAACTGCATGGGTTTGTTGTAGAAGATGACAGCGTTTCCATGTTCACTACGAAGCCTCTGAATGTCCGAATGGGTCATGTCTGATGAACATGAAACGATGATAAACTGCATTTTGCACCAATTATTTACATGTATTGAGAGGATTGGTGGATCAAAAATGATTTAACATTTTAGATGCTTTTGGTCAATGGGGGATGTTTGGATCTTTAATCAAGTCAACTTTATTTATAAAGCACTTTCAAAAATAACATAATTGGTCATAGTGGTGTACACAAACAGAAAAACAAAACACAAATTAATTTATAAAAACTAGTTGCTAGTTGCCAGTTTTAACACAATTTAGCAAATAATGTTTAAAACCTTTTTGTTATGTAAAAAACAAAAACAAAAATGTACCCATGTTTCTATAGTAGCTGGACTTTTATTCATGAAACTGTGTCAGTACCTGTCAGAATACATCTTGTCAGATAAATAAATAACCATTATATGATTTCTTCATTTTTGGAACATTCATTTATGGCTTTAAAACCTCATTGAATAAATGTTGATGTACTCACCTCCTCTTCCAATATAAAATCTAAAAAATTATTAACAGAGCTTGATGTGGTTGATGAAGCAATAGCGCTAGAGTTTAAAAAAATTTTCAGATTTGAGTTTCTTTACATAAACCATATAAAAAAGGAAGGAGTCCTACCCACTGAAAGGCAGAAGTTTTATTTTTGTGTTTAAACTAACACGACTTTACAGGGCAAAGCTCTTCCTATAAGTAGCAATTACAGATTCATATAGGCTAATATATCTGTCAGTGGATTATTATTATCATCACAGACATGAGCGAAAACAATACCCTGTTCACCTCTGACCCACAGGACAAAAATATAAATCTATATTTCCCCATCAGTTCATGTTGTCTAAAGTCTTAGCTGATGAAACAGCTGGGTTAGCTTGTCCAGTTATGTCCTATAGACTATGCATAATGATGTCTATCTTTATATACAGTCCAAGGTTAGTCTCCAATTTTAAAAGAGTTCTGCCCTGTCTAGCATCATGTGAGTTAGGACTAAAGTCCATGACTGCTGTAATGTGTTCATTTACACTTCCTGATATAGGACTACTAATGTCATTAAGTTAATATATTACTAAGACATTGATCTTATGTACTGTAATTAGGAACTCAGTTAATCTTATTATGTCATTAAGTTAATATATATATATATATATATATATATATATATATATATATATATATATATATATGTATGTATGTATGTATATGTATATATGTACATGTACAAAAAACGTTTGGTGGTACATAGTGTTGAAGATGTAGTTTATTATGTTCTGTGCTTACCTCTTCCTGCAGTGGCGGCTAAAAATACCAAAGCCCCTCAATAGAACCAGTGTATGTTTTGTGTGTTTATGATGTTTTAATCAAGGGAATATTTAACATATTAACTGTTGTTTATACTTAGGTACAGACGGAGACAATAATGCACATTAACATAGAATAATGCTTGTGACAAAACCAAACAACAACCTTTTAAAACCATGGATATTGTCCCCAATTTTAATAAAGGGAGGAAACTAGCCTATGTAAGATGTAAAAAAATAAACAGAAATACAATTGAAAAATCTCTTATGCCTTTATTTTACTAACCAACACAATACAACAATAGAAGAAAAAGGTAATTTTGAGTGTTCATTTCAACACATTTTCACGTGCAATGATTTGACTGTATGTGATGATCACTACAGTAATTTCCATTGTAGAATCACATCTCGTTTTAATGAAGAATGCCTGAGGGTCTGACGATCACCTAAATCCAATAATGACTTTAAACTTTGTCTCTTACACAGACATTTTTCCAGATTCTCAGAACCTTTTGACCTTATGTACACTTTAGTTATGATATTCAAAGTCTTCAGAATTGCTTTTTTAAAAAAATATTTTATTTTGAAGAACATCCTTTTCAACTGTTTCTACAAGTTTTTTGCAGACTGGTCAACCTCTGCCCATCTTTATGCCTGAAAACCTCTCTCAGGTGTTCTTTCTGGACACCATCATGTTACTGACTTAACCTAATTAGTTTCAAAATCTTCTCTTTTCAGTGATTCAGTTTATTGTTGCTCCATTTGTTACTTTTTGGAGATATATTCAGACATCAGATGGGTCAACAGCTATGGCTCAATCACGTCACATTTTGACATCATATGACGACATATCAAGCCTTGGCCAAGGTCTGCTGTCTCTGACTGGCTTGTTGTGTTTTATTGTGAACAAAATATAGGTTCATCAAATTAGCAATTCTTTGAATTCTGTTATTGAATTCTCTTAAATAATTAGGTTCACCCCCCAATTCTGACGACTGTGTGCTATATGGTACCAATGCTTTCTTCATATGCAGGATGAGCATGGTAAATATTTGCCAAGGCACCCTCACTAAGACTGGGGAGTGTGTGGGTGGGGTGGGGGATGTATGTTATGTATGCAGGAGGGTGTCAGGCCTTGCTACAGTGAATATAATTGCAAGAGTTATGGGCACCGCATGACTCTGTGGTTACAAGATGACCTCAGGAATTTCTCTGTGGCCTTGAGATGGGGGGGCTATAATTCACAGTGTGCACGCATATACATAAGTGTGTGTGTGTGTGTGTATATGGATGGGTGGGGGTGAAGGTCTGTGTGTGTGTGTGTGTGTGTGTGTGTGTGGGGCGGGTTAGGAAAGGAGAGGAAAGAAGACACAGAAGACCCCCCCCCCCTCGTCTTCTCCAGGTTCATTACAAATCTGTGCAGGGTAAAGTGAATGTTAAGACACTCCAAATTAACCCTGAGAGTGACAGAAGTGGCCTCAGCTGTCTATGGTATCACTTTCCATCCAAATGGTATGGACGATCTGACAACTGTCACCCTGACCTTGCTCCTCTACACCACCACTCTCCCAAGACTCACTAGAACTATGGGGTGGGACAAGAGATTACCAACATTCACCATCTCCCCTGTCTCTCCAAAAACACAACCATCTGCCAATCACAGATATACATGGGGCAGGTGAAAGCTTATGAAGACATGTTAGCATCTCTGAGTATGCATCCAAGAGAGTTTGTTGCTTCCTTTGTGCATGTGCATGTTTGGTCGTTAGCTTCTCTGATTTGTCTCTTTTGTGATGGTCACTTTTAATCACAGCAGAAGGTAAGCAGTCCGACATTGCTGACTGGTTATAGGCCAATTAGTGAGTGAAATCCAATCTGCAAGCCATTGAAGAATGTCACAGAGACGAGTGAGACTGTCATGTTCTATTCCTTGTGTTTTCTGTGTGTTTCTGCTCTGTCTCTGTTCTGTGTCTCTGTCCTCACCTTTCACCCTGTTCTGATTATTGATGCACCTCACCTGGTGAGAGCAGCTGAAGCTCATCAGGTGAGGTGTATAAAACCGGCTCTCAGACCTGACTCTGTGCCAGATTGTCATGACCAAGTCCTCTGATTTTCCCGCAACCTTTGTTCCCCGTGTTCCGTGTACCAGTCCCGTTTCTGCCCGACCTCTGTTTTCTGCCTGTTGTCTCTGCCTGTCATTGTTGTCTCTGAACCTGGACCGGAACCTGATACTCCTCTCGCCGCCTGCCCTGACCCTGGAACGTACCTCGACTCTGATACCAGCCGCCAGCCCTGACCCCGGAACGAACCCCGACTACGAGTACTGCCGCCAGCCCCGACTTAGGACCAGAACCAGCCCGAATCCGGTCTCACCCTCAGACCAGAGGAGATCACCCGAGCCACGGCCGGATAAGTACCTTCCAGCCCTGAGAGACTCTAAAGGGGACTCTGCCTTAGGATTTTGTATTGTGATTTTATTCTGTGTAAGAATAAATTACTGTTTGGACTTTTACGCACGCCTCCTGTTTTGCGCTTGGGTTCTCTGTGGTCCGTTACAGAGACACCGATATACTTCACTGTGTCCATTCTTCTTACAAGTCTATAATTCTCTGTTCCCAACTTTCTGCACCCCAGCTTTTGCTATTTTACAACAGTGAAATTTAATTGGCGCTCATAATTGCCTCATGTGGATCATATTTTACAATGAGAACCACAACTTCAGGTACAAGTATTTAGTTCATAAGAACAAAATGGCTGTGTAAATATAAATATTAAGTATCAAATGGTATACCAGCAAGCTTAATAACTTTGAAGTGGTGTTACTTTTAAATAGTTTTTACTGCATCATTTGGACAAGACTGTACTCTGCTGGCTATCATCCTTATGGACACTAAACCACTTTTTTCATCTCAGCTTTATTTATACAGGTTGGCCCAATGAGAGTAATCCATTTTCTTTAACATTTAAGCAACACATAGATATAAAACACAAACATATGACACATGCAGAATATAAATCATACCACACCCAGACAAACAACATATGTACACTTACACGCTTCAAGTCCACTCACACAGGCCTAAAACTGAACAAATGGGATCAGTGAAGCATTCAATAAAGTGTGGAGCATAAGATTTAAAGGCTTGTTTCCTAATTTTGGCAAGGGATACAAAATCTCAAAATCAAGAGAAATGTAATGTGTATATGATATAGGTAATGCGTATGCTAATTTGTCATATGTTAGGAGTAATTGCATCATTTAAGGGTCATCAACTATCATAATGAGTTGTTGATGTAAATTATTCAACAGACATAGACAGTACTTTACACACTTTGAACAACATGGACATCCCATATTGTCCCACTAACTGCATCTATTTACGAAAAAAAAAAATTGTTATTAATTGGCATTTTACTGATAGATGACCTAAAAATAATTTGAAACTGATTTCTTCACTATATTAGAAAACCGATTGTATTTTGTGATTGAGCTAAAATACCAAACTACTGAAATGGCTCACTGACCAATTAAAATCAAAACTTACAACAAAGCTTTTTAATAAAAACAAAAATAATAATACATTTGATATCCCAGAAGTGTTACTTTTTTAATGTGCTGAATCTTTATCAGGAAGATTGTTCACTTGTCAGACAAATCAGTGAGACAGGTGACATGGTACACGCTGCGACTGGATCCCTTAATCCTGCTAATGACAGACGTGACATTACTCTAGCTGCTGCACTACAGTGAATAAAGTCTTCATATGTCGGATGCATGTAGATACCGATACCATCTGTGCTCCCGGTTGAGTTTGAATTTACATCTACAAAATTCTTGTTTGGTGGTGGCCAATGAATTACAGCCAGGAGCCATCAATTAAATCCAGAGCTGTGTCTTCACATTAAACTGGTATATGATACTCGATCAAGGCTACTGGTAGTTTCAACCAAGGCCAAATGCAGGGGTGAGAGGAAGGAGGGGAAGGTCCTCAGGGGGATGCTGGAGGGTGTGTGAAGCGGTGGCCTGCGTGCTGTCGGCCAGCCGCCCGAGGGGGAGGCACATGGTGCCAACAGCTGCCATGGTGAAACGCTAACCCCTCTAAATGCTCCGTCCAGTAAACAACGCTGGGCTGAACACATGCCAACGGGGGAGCCCGGGTGAGGAAAGGGTGAGGAGGGTGAATTGGACGACCCAGCTGACGCCATGGAGAAAGGCGATGTGACCCCTGTGAAATGGCTTATTAAAGTGTGGTGGTCACCATTCTGGGGGGCCAAAACAGGACATAAGAGTGAGGGTAACTTAATACTGCTTTTGGCAACCTGAGCATCATGCAGGCCGCAAGCCACAGACAGGAAGCCCCAGATTCAGGAGATACTTTTATTCACTGTATTTACATTGACAGAACACACCGCATGCACAAAATACTGATGACAGCTGCTTTTATTTACCCAAGACTAACTATGGAAAGTTTATTTTATGTCACAATGTGGCCCTGGGATCTGCTCCATATCAATCCCTTTTCACTCAAACACAATGCAGTCAGAGCCATTTATAACTTCATTTACCTTTTTAAATTGATAAATGGACAGCACTTTGCAAAGCCTGTTGCAACCATTGGAGCTGCTGAAGGTTCCCATGCTCCTAGGCCCCCTAGGGAGTGGCAGCAACAGATGTGACGTCTGCACTCCCCCCTCACTGCCCGTCCCTTCCACCCTCAGACGCTCCCTTTGCAGCTTGTAAAACAATCCATCTTCCACTTGTAAAAACATTACTTTCTACTGCTATCCTCCATTCCCACAACTCTCACTTTAATCAAGAGGAAAACAAAATTATCCCTAATTTTATAATGTGATAATTGCATCTATAGTGGTAACTGGTGGTTGAATGTGATACTGCACAGTTAGTGTAACTTAATTAGTGCTCTTCAATCTGTCAGGCTTACTATTACCATTTTTTTTCACTATCGTGCACATTAATATAAATATAGACTCATCTCCCTCAGCATCAACTGAAAAACAAACCTAATGGTTAATCTGTGCTCACGCAGGGTCAGCCAATTATGCTTTTGATATGTGTGTCACTTGACAAGGTGAATTCACTGCTGTTTAATCACCTGTGCTATGATGCCACCAACTGTATGTGTTTCTATGGCCTAAAGGTGGTATAACTTGTTTGACGCCTGAGCTTTGAAAACCTGTCTTAAATATGTTCCATGCAAAATGTTTCAAATATCATTCCAGATACTACAAAATAACAGAAGCTGTTTTGGAGTTCTGCAATTGCAAAGTCCTGAAATATTGTAAGTGGTGTGATGGTGGTTTCTTATTTAAGTTGTCTTTGCTCAACACTAGTTTATTTTGAGATTCCCTGTTAGGATGTTCCCTATCATCACCCTGATCTTTCCTTTCCAAAGTTGTAAACCCAAGCCCACACCTGCCCTTGGTATCTTTCTATCATTATTTTCAAAATATGTGCATGTGTGAGTTTTTCAGGCATTATTTCTCTCTTCCTCTGACCACAAACTCAAAAAAAGTAAAGAAGTTATCTCCGTCCTGACCTACCTCCATCCTCACACACCTGCCAAACCTGACAGCTGGGCATGAGCATACGTACATGTCTCGGCAAGGAAAACAATACCTCAAGTAAGTGCTGTCCACTGAGCATTGTTCAGAGACCCTAACCCTATTATGAAACCACAGGAATGAGGTTGATATCAAGGGAGCTTATCAGGACTTTAGACAGTGGTTAACCAAACACTAACCACTCTCATCAGTTTTCCAGTAAACACAGCTTTAATGAGAGGGCAGATAGATGTCTCTGAGGACAAATAAGTAGCGTAAGCCCACCACTACAAATTATGCAGATATTGCCAACAGCCAAAGGGAAGAGGTTTGCAACACGTGTGTTAGATTCTTTTCTATAGAGACATTAGGTTTATTTGTAAAACAATTGAAAATGGTATTTATACTGTATATTTTATCAGCTCTGTTATAAGGCATCACCAGAGTGGTATGAAATGTCTATTTAGGCAACTGCTATCATGTGTTAAAGACAGTTAAGTACCATGTTGTTCTTGGGTTCTTCACAGAAATAAATCTGGATTAATCACATGATGCAAAAGTAAGATGAAATTTAAAAAAAAAGAGTGAGCTGTGGGAGGTGAGTGAAAACAGGGTGTACACACAAAGTTCATGCATAAAGAGTAACTTCAGTTAATGTGTGTAGCTCCAGTTTTAGATGAACATGACATAACTTCTGTTATATGTTACTAGTCAAACACAATTTGATTTATTTAAGGTCTGGTCAAACTGTACAGAAAATAACTTATGTGAGATTTTATTCAAATGTTAAAAAAAAATATAATACCTAGTTAGTATCTCTTGGTAAGACATGTAATACAATATAATTTTTATGCTCTGTTTTCCTTCTGCTGTGTACTTATCAGTGTATGGACACAAAATACTACTTTTGATACATTAGTAGCTGGTAACAGAAAGATTTGAGCTGCTTGAATCACCGGCTATTTTTTGTGAAATCTGTCATTACACTATGAGTAGCTAAAAATCTTCTCAATGTTCAAATGACAATTCTCAACAAACCTTGACCCTACACAAAGAAGATGTAACTTCATTACAAGCCAGCAACAGTCGTTCAGACATGATGGTCTGTTCTAACTTGCCATATTGGCCTTACAGTCTCACTCTAAGGGGGAGGGTAAGTTTCGGTTGACAAGTCTGAGCAAAAGTGGAGAAAAAGGAGGTGTGTGAATGAGATGTAAACTGTTCACGTGTTCATTTGTGGTTTCACTTGTGACAACATTACAAAATGGAAATTTCTTCTATTTCCTTTTAAACAACTGGTGAGTTGTGAGAAAGTTTGATATATGGAACTGTACATCACATAAAAATCAAATGTGTATGCACACATACACACACACACACACAGTCCTTAAAACTAATGTGTGAAGATGTATAAAAACTCACTCAAGGTGAACAAATATCTCAGATTAATACATTTACTAATTTAAAAAAAATTAAAGAGCTTTTAATCTGTTAATGGTTTCAATACAATTTTAGCATTTATTTAAATAAACTCTAGATTAAAATTGTATTTGTACCAGGAAAACATTTAGTCTTAAAATTTACTTCACATGCAGCCAAATGATAAAAAGCACTTTTTTTAACAACATGATCAACTCATGGCGACCATCCATTAGATATACAACACTACAGTGCCCCCTACTGGACCAAATGTGTTGTGCACTGCTCTCTACTAAGCACATTTCACTTATTATACACATTAGGACTATTCTATTCTCATGAAGATACAAGGTTTTTTTCATTATTAGTAATAATGGTGTGATATGTGGATTTAATTTTGTTTGGATTATGTATTTTTACTATTTTACTTTCTACCTCGGTGAGCTCAGTAAGACATGAATAGAATTTGGACCAAAAATCCACATCTACTTCCTATATGAACTCTGAACTCTACATGCACATCTGGGCTGTTGCTTCGCTTACACTGTCTGACACTTGAGTGGTGTGCCCCACTCATACACTATGCACAAGCATAAGAAATCTTATCTTTAATCTCAGTTATCCATTAGTTCAAAATGAAATAGTCACATTTATAGAATTAATCTGTACAGTTAAAAAAACATAATAATTCAATTTTAATTTATATTGTAAGTGAAGCTATCACAACAACTCCGGATCTTCACTATAATAATAATAATAATAATAATAATAATAATAATAATAATAATAATAATAATAATAATAATAATAATAATAATAATAATAATAATAAAAAAACGTAATTTATATAGCACTTTTCAAGATCAGAAAAGTCACAATGCGCTTTACAAAAGCAATAGAGGCATAAAATACATAAAACAGCATAAAAGATGTAAAACAACAAGGCATAAAACATACAGTAATAGCAGGAAGCAACATAAAAACAGATAGACATAGACCTACAGTGAGCAAAACAACAACTCAAATAAAAGACAATCTAAACAGATGGTCTTTAGCTGCTTTTTAAAAGTGTCAACAGTGTTTGCAGATGTTAAATTTTATGAGAGAGTTCCACAGAGCGGGTGCCACAACCGCAAAGGCACATTCTCCTTTGGATTTAAGCCTAGAATGAGGAATCACCAGCAGGTTCTGATCAGGGGACCTCAGAGACCTGCTGATGACATAAGGCCGCAGCAGAACTATCTATAAATGGACACAGTTCACAGCACTAATATGAAATACCCCTTAACAAACTAACACAACAGATAAATATCAGCAACGGCCATGAGTGTACAGTGCTCACTAACCTTTTTATACACCAACCTCTGCCTAGATGGCAAGCAAGAGCTACCTCTTTGAAGCATTGACAGATAAACAAATCCATATGAGTTAGTGTCAAGATGAGGGTTTTTTTTTTTTAGCTGAATTATATCAGAATACAATTAAAGACCCTGGTCCAACATTTTAATTTCTTGTGAGACCTGACTAAAATATAATTTCAGTACAACATAAAAGTTAAATTAACTATACAAAAAATATATAGACCTACTGTATATCTGTAGTGAGCAGAATGAATGAACCATCAATGACTCAGATTGTCATTAATATCAACTAGTAATTGTGGTGGACAGATGGTGATTAGGTCCAGGAGGTATGTAGACAACAAGATAAGCCTATAAACATAGGTAGTATGCATACAAACATGGCAAGTAAGTGTTTAATTAACTTAAACTCATCTCTCTGACAGGGAAAACGCAAAAACAGAAAAGGTTAATGAATCTTGGATATATCTTTGCCTATCTTGAAAAGTAAAACCCCTGATGTCCCTACTACACCACTATACATCAGGCAATACCAAATGGTAATCACAATAACATTTCCTTTTTTTCTGTCTTTTTTTCCCAATTTTTCTTCCCATTTTGGCCACCATAGAAAAGTCCACTGTTACACTTTGATTCTGTGTGTTAACAAATTAAATCACACACACACACACACACACACACACACACACACACACACTAAAATTAAGTTTCAACTTGCTTTACTCCATCTTATCCTGTGTCTAAGTGAACGTTACAACCAGGGGCCGGACATTGACATAAAGACATGCTGACATCATCATCAGTGCATGACATCCCCTCCTTTCTTAGATTAAAACATTATCCATTGCATTAACAACTGATTAGACATTTAACACCATTAACATAAGACACTGCCATCAACATAAATCTGATCATATTACGTAATTCAGTTCAATTCAATTTTATTTATAAAACCCCAAATCACAATAAAGTCGTTTCACAGGGCTTTACAGAAACACAATCAACTACAGAAATAGATTTTCTTTTAAATGTCCCAAGTCCCTGTCTTTATACTCTCCTTCTCAGCAAGAAAAAACTTCAAAACCCAGTGGGAAAAAGAAGAAATCTTGAGGAGAACAACACTGAAGGAGAGATCGACTCCCATGGACGGACAGGTTATAGGAACGTCCATTTATAAATGAAGGAGGGGGGGGGCGGTCCATCCACCAGACTGGTGAAGGAGGAGGTCCGGGTCACAGGACAGCACAGGGCACGGGCGCGTCACTGCAGAACCTATCGTCTATGGCTCCCTACGCGGACACAAACAATATCCTACCTTTTGAGTGAGTAAATCAAAATACAATATTAGAAAAAGAAAATATATATTTTTAAAAGTCTACCTATAAAGTCTACTGGGAGCCTTATATGATGGCTAAATACACTTGTCAAAATGGGCTACTTATGAACATTATATGAGTATTATATGATATCACTAGTAACGTTTCCAAATGAAAAGTAACATATTTTGACGAAATAATGTTAATTTATAGAGATTATTGTTAATTTTGGCTGCTGGTAGCTCATTTCGACAGGGATACCCATTTTGACAGAACACCAGCCCTCGAGAGCCAAGATTGGATGCCCCTAATGTAGAAGATTAACTCGTGCGTGGCCCCGCCCCCTGCTGACGCCACGGTGTTTCTCCCATGACGCTGCTTGTACACGTAGCCTAGTAGGATGTGTTCACTGAAGATGGTGGCTGTGTGTCAGACTCACTGTCCTACACATTTGTAAGAATTTATTTTTCTGTACACATTTCCTACATCGGGTAAGAGTAAATATATAACATGTTTAATACTGTGTAATACTGTGAACATGTTGTTCTGGCGTCTAATGCAGCCAGTATATTGTTACCCATTAAGTTATCTTAGGCTATGTAGCCAGTGGTGCTAACTATGCAACAAGGCTAACGCTAGCTGACCGGGCTCTGAACCTGTTAAACTATGCGAGTGGCCAGCGATCTGTAATGTTGACTACGAAACGTATGCACCTGTCAGTATCCAATACTTATGAATAAGGGAGTTCATTTACTCCTTTATAATACCATTAAAAGTCCTTTCTCTGGTTAAAACTAAGCCACTTTGGCTATCAGTGTTTTGCTGTGTATGGCGTTTCGTAACGCAATCAGCAATGTAGCATTACTGTTAGCCGCTGAGCCAAGCACTCTAGATATTTACTCGGACTGAAAATTAGCTTAATCTGAAAGTTTACGATGGGTCCGGTCTGAAATGGTTAGGTAGTAGGTAGTATTTCAACAAGTGTCCGCTACGTAAAGGATGGAAAGTCCTTAGTATTTAGCTTAATAAGCAAAGCGTATTACTGCTAGTTTTGTTTCATATCGGCGGAGCTAATGTTAGCTTACAATGTTGCAACGGTCCTTGACAAATTAACTCCAGGCGCTTTTAAAGATCCGAGGTCACGTTGATACCGCCGAGCTATCCGGCGAAGACTGTCCGCAGCATCTACGGTTGTTTTGACTGTAAATGATCTCCCTTCATACAATGTCACGAACTCTGTGTCAGTACGTTAGCTCACTTTACTATCCCACTGACAGATGCTGTGTCTATGGTCAGTTTGGATTTCTATGAAAATCTGTCTGTATGCGAGGGCAAAAAGGCCCTATTCAAATGATCAAGATGACTTACTTTTCACTTTTTGTGAGCTAGCTATGATTCAGTCACAACATAAGTTTTTTGTAGATGGGTTTCGCTCATGCATACCAAAACCACAGTGACACCATGTTGCACTCCTGGTATAAAAGTAACAAATGTATCTACTATTGACTGTGATGTCAGGTGCTGTTAAAAATAGCTTTATATGATTAAAGTTAAACAGCTGATTTGTCTCATTAGTTATTTAAATGTATTGTTGTCAAGGATAATTTTTCATTAATAAAACAGAAAATGGATAGTTGTATTTCTGTAATGTATTGCTGCACTAGTTTTATGAATAGTTTCTACACATTGTTTTATTTGTTAAGTTTGTTTTAACAACAAACTATCGACAAGCATTCAAACAAAAGTAGAATTGGCTTAATATAATGCTGAAATATGTCCAGTTATTAGTTTTAACAGTTATGCTCAGTTTAGATGACTTGTTGAAATGCCACGTTGTACACTTTGGATAAATAGTTATCTAGATTATTTAACAAATAAAGGTGTGGTCAGGTCCATCACAGAGTGAATTAGCTTTTTGTTAACCACTCCCTCTTTTCTCTACACAGCTACGCCTGACTTCTGCCTCCTCACTGACGTCACTGGTCCTTGGACCTGTTAACACTGCAGCTATGCAGCCGCCTCCTCGGACTGGACCACCAGGAACTTCTGGCCCTCCTCCTTCTGGTGGGCCCAACATGTTCCGTAGGACCAGGCCTCACAAGTATACAGCTACTGCTGCTGCTCCCACACTCCCTCCAGCTCCTCAACCCATGACAGATCCTTTTGCTTTTGTCAGAGCTCCTACCCCTATGGCTGCAGGGGGTCTTCCAACAGTTCCCAACAGCAACCCTCCACCCATGCAGAGTCCACCTAATAGCATTTATTCACAAGGTGGCTCTGGGCTGCCTCCACAACCACAGCCACTGCAAGATGCAGTCTCGGCTACTCTTCCTGGCCCCCCACCATCATCTCTGCCAGGGGTGACTATGTTTAACCCTCACAGTGCAGTGTCCCCTGGTGTTTTGCCACCACCAGGTCCTGCTGGATATGCATCCTCGCATACAGAGCAAATGTATTTTAATTCAAGAGAACATGCACCATCCATGGCTGCAGAGCCACCACACGAGGCCACACACCCTGCACCTAGTCAGACAACTTTTAACCAAGAATTTCAAGGACAACCCCCTCCTCTGCCTGTGCCCTTCCAGCCGGTGCCTCCTGTCACCTCTTCTTCTCACTGGGCACCTGATCATGGAAGTCGCCCTCCATCAGTTCAGAACTATTTTCAGCCCACTAGTGACCCTCCACCACAGCTTTTTAATGTACCTCCCCAGTCCCAGATGTATCCTACCCACACACCTTCACCCCATCATAATACCTCCACTCCTCCAATACAACCAGGACACCCCCAGGTCCCATTTCCTCACCAGAACCCTGGAATGGCTTCTAGTTCTCAATGGACTGAACCAAACCCACCCCCAACATTTAATTCCCACCCCCAAACACAGAGCTATTTCAGCCAGAGCTCAGCTCCCCCAGACTCATGGTTCAGCCAGCCTTCACAGGACTCAGGCTACCATCAGATGGGAACTCATCCCCAGCCTGACTCTGCCACTCACCATGCATTAAACGCTGGGCCTGGGCCTGGGCCTGGCCCAGTCCCTACCTCAACCTCTGCCCCTCTGCCTGTTCCTTTGTCTGCCCCTTCATCTGTTCCTTACTCACAGGAATCTGGTACACTCTCAATGTTCTTCAAAGACAATGATGTGGAAAATGAAGAAACATTAGCTGGAGAGGCTAAAAAGGCAGTGAATGGTATTCTAGGATCCTTTCAGCAAAACAGCAACCCGCAAGCTGCCCCTCAAACACACAGTGGCCATGTAGATGTACCTTTTGATTTCCAAGGACCTCCTTTGCAAGATCACCTACACTTACCCTACATGAATGACAATAATCATACATCACAAGGAAATAGCCAGAAGCCCCCTGACTCCCATTATGACCATGTAGAAAATTTGGAATGTGTCCCAAATCAGGAAGTATTACCTACTGAAAGTCATGGCAGCCCTGCTGCAATTACTGCCCATGGAGTAGACCTGTTTGAAACGGGGCCTAACCTGGAGACACCAGATTCTGTTCCCAGACCAATGAGATCTGCAAGTGTTTCATCCAACTACAGCAATATGAGTCATGGAAGTGGAACTGGTACTCGACGCCACCAGGGAGTAGTGGGGACTTTTATTCAGCAGGAAAGTCCTCGTCTTGCTGATGATGCTCACTTGCCTGCTGCAGCTGGAGGATACTTTGAGCAGATTGACACTTCACCAGCAGGAGATATGGGTGCACAGCAGAACTCCCCGGAGCAAATATGGGCTCCCACTCCAAGTCCCCCCAAGCCAACTGGTATCTTTCAGGCCAGTGCAAACAGTTCTTTTGAACCAGTGCGCTCGCATGCCGTTGGTGTGCGTCCTGTTGAAGTCGATAGGGCAAATATGGTTGTGGAAGGCGGTGCAGATTCCACGCCTGGCAACCTTGAACAGCCACCAGACAATATGGAAAATATTTATGGTCCAGCTAACCCCCTGCTTACGGTGGCCGGAGGTGGTGTACCTCATTTGACACATCCAGTTGTTCATTCTCACTCCCGACCTTCATCTCGAGCTTATGGGGCAAATCGGCCTTGTGAGAGTCCTGCCACCACTCTGTGGGCTCAAAATGATCCCACTAGCTTGGGTGCTAACATCCTTCTAGCCCCTGCTGCACCAACAGTCTTAGCCCCCTTACGAGAGCCAAGCAGTGATGTCATCCAGCCTCCAGAGGATGGTCCACTGGACCTCCATCCTCCTCAGAGAGTTCAACCAACTTCACAGCAAAACTCAGAAAATCTCGAGAATCCACCAAAGGTGAGTGAGGCTGAACCAAATGACTCTCAAGGCAATCTGGGCTATGCATCTCTTTTGGTACCTGATTCTCTGCATCAGCCTGTTTTGATTGCTCCGCCAGTGTCTAATGTGATTTCCCCGAGTACCCTTACCCAACCAGCCAGTCCAAGTAGCCTTAGGGAAACCACTCCACCTGTGAGATTAGTTTCACAACCTCCTTCAGCCACAACTAATCAGAATCCACCGTTTTCCCCTGGACCAGTGAATTTTAGTTCTTCAGCTTCTAACCAGGGCCCACTAAATCTGACTCGAGACAAAACCGATGCATCATCATCAGAAATCACAGCTCTGCCGCAGCCAGTCCGCCCTCCACTTTCAAGGGGTCAGTCAGTGGTGGGAGATAGCTACTCTGCTCTCCATGTTAATCCGCAATCTTCTCTAGTGGCTTCTTCCATTTCTAATCATAATCATCCAACAAATTATGAACTGCTTGATTTTTCTATGCACCAATCACAAACTCAAAACCAAGCAACTGGCCATTCCTCTCTGCCTGACTCTACACAATGTAGTAATGGATTTTACCTACAGGTCACCAAAGATGCTCAACAGGGTGTGAAAGCAGATAGGGATGCATCTGTTCAGACCCCAGTTTCCTCATCTACGCCACAGGTGCCACCACCTCCCACGCAACCAGCACCTCTGAATACCCAGCAGCCACCACCAGAACTTATACAACCTTCCAATTCTCTGGCTGCACCACAAGGACAAAATGATCCATCTACTGTACCTGTCAGTGGAGCACAAACTTCCCAAGGCCAGTATTCAAATCCAGCACAGGGACCTGCTGCAGAGGGTGCACCTCCTCCTCCTCCTCCTGCTGCTGTATATCCTCCAGGGCCTCGGGGACCAGTACCTCCAGGTGCTCCTCAGGCTCCTCCAGCAGAACAACCTCGACCCCCCTCCTCTTCTGGGAGCCAACAGGGTTATGGACCTCCTCCTGCACCAGGGCAAATGTATGGAGGCTATTATGGAGGTAGCTATGGAGATTACCCGGATGGCAGAGCACCATATCCTCCTGGCCAGTACCCACCTCCACCTGGGGACCCCAGAGCACAGCAATATTACCCTGTATGTGTAAAGTTCTTTTCTAAACAGATGTACAATGTATGTAATGCACATCCGGATAATTCGATGTTGGCATGTTGTTTTGTTGTGATTTAGTTGATGCCATTCATAACTGATTAAACATTAAAAATGATCATTTCAGGATGGTCAACACAGGAGCAGAGCAGATCCTTGGTATGGCAGATATGAGGGACCCAGTCCAGCATACCGTGATCCTAATTTCCAGTACAGAGAGCCCCAGCCAGAACGACCCAGCTCTAGGGCTAGTCAGTACTCTGACAGGCCCTCCTCCAGGTCTCTGAAACCATTCTAACATCACTATTAGGTGCTTTCCCACAGAGTAGTTCTGAGAACTTAGTTCTAGGAACTAAATAGTTCTTAGAACTATATAGTTCCTAGGGAACCTTCGGGTTTGCATTCCAACAGGGCAGTAGGAACCATGGGAGGGGTAAATGTGACATTAACGTCTGCCACAGTGGTGTATTCTTTAAGCACTAAATTCAACAGTCACAAGAGGAAGTAGAAGACGGCGCTACTATAAACTAGCATAGAGAATGAGGATGCTACAGTGTTTAAGTTCTGTATCACGGGAATTTTAATTGTGGTTAAATACAGCATCTAATGTCAACAATGGAAGAGTTTACAGAGAGAGTCAAAGAATCCAGTGGCAGGTGAAACTACGACGTATGTTAATTTCATAGCATTAACCCAGAAACAAAACCACGTCGTTGGCCCATTTATTTATTACTTTCTCCGTATTTTTTCCAACACAGCTGACGCTACACAGATGGTTTTAAAGATAGTGGTACTGCAAGATGAGGAAATGCGGAAATAGGCGTGGTCTGGGCTCTACCAATCACCAAACAGTACATCATATAGCCCCTTGAGTACCAAAAAAGACCCTGCCTGCCAGGAGGAACTAAAAAGGTTCTAGAAACTATGTAGTTCCTATGCTGTGGGAAAGGGTGAAAAAAGGTTCTAGGAACTACAAGTGGTTTCTACAGTGGGAAAGTGCCAACTGTTTTCAACCCGGGGGGTGTCTGCAACTCTTTAAAAAGTCTTAATAGCTAGATAAAAATTACAACTTAAAGTTATTAAAGAGTCTTACATTTTATTCATAACTTATTTCTACAAACTGTTTTACCTAATTTAGTGTATCCATTTTAAAATGTATTCTGTCAAAGATGAGCGCTTTTGTGTTACAGTTTCGTTTATTGCAAAGCTTTAAATCTATCAGTCAATATAATACTTTCTTTTTTCTTAGTATACTTGCACTGCTGCAAATGTAGTTTAATGTGCTTTAAAAACAAATTCTTAGATAAATCCTGCTTCAGCGTGGGTTCACATACTACTTTATAATTTTTATTTGTACAAACATTAGTCTTAAGGTTAGCTAAAAATCATCTTGAACTGGTTTCTAATATCAGTGGGTGATATTTTAATGTTTATTTAGTTGAGTTTTTTTTTTTTTTTTATAAATGGTTCAAATAACCAACTGGTTTTTCTTACACTTGTTACAATTTTCTTTGTTCACTTTCTTCTGTAGGCAAGGCTATCCTGACGATTACCACAGAGCTAACCGAAGTGCCTATAGTGATTATTATGCAGAATACGCCAAGCACTATGATTATGGAGGTATTGACCACACAATTGAATACTATTGAAAGTAGTTAAAAATGTTGTAATTTCTTCACCATTAAATGTGTGTTATTATTTTTTCTCAAAGGGTATAATTACGGACAGTATGACCCTCGATACAGAGGATACTATGATCAGTCCTACTGGTCTAATTATGATGACAGCTACAGAAGCAGAGACGGTTATTACAATCAACAAATGTATCCTGCCAGGTGGGTACACATTTACCAACATTTATTTACATGTGTATTTGTAATTGAAAGAGAGCATTATTTTTGCTGATTTGTGTGTTTTCCATTTTAAATTATGGTGACTGACAGTACAATTTCCATGTTATTCAAGCTCAGTCAATTGAATAATATTTGTAACTTATTTTTGAGCATTGTAAGATATTTATTTGGCTTCATTTTATTTTCCCACAGGTTGCTTTGTTTTATTGCTTCATAAAATTATAATTTGGAATGTCTTTTTAAGTATTGTACATTCTATCAACAGGAAAGATGGCTACGATAACCAATGGAGATACTACCCTGGATATGATTCCAGTTTTGATGATGACCACCGCTGGCGTGGAGAAGGATACGTTGATGACTTTGACCGCCGCAGCATCCACAGTGAGCAGTCGGGGCACAGTGTGCACAGCTCCCACAGCCACCACAGCAGACGAAGCAGCTTCAGCTCACACTCCCAACAGGTTTGTGCATGTTTCATGTGTATGAGGAATACAGCTTACATGATCACTACTGTGAGATCATTTGTGTAAATGTAATTTGATCATTCTTTGGCTATCTTCTCTTTGTACAGAGCCAGGTATACAGGAGCCAGCCTGACCTAATGTCTGATGCATCTGCTGTATATGACAACACAGCTTCTACTTTAGCTGTTGACTACTCTTATGGACAGTATCCAAACCAGACAGATGCTTCCCATAATTTCAGCCAATACCCCTATCAATCTGAATACACAGCAGACAGTACTTGGATTGCCCCTGAACAACGTATGTAGAAATTAATTAATAATAATATCTTAAAACAACCAAAAGAGATTCTGCACGTTTTTTAAAAACATATTTTGCACTTTTCACTGCTTTAAACTGTCCCACAATCACTTTTCCTCCTAGCTCCACCTCGTCCAGCCACCCCAGAGAAGTTCTCTATGCCCCACCGTTGTGCTCGCTTTGGACCCGGTGGACATTTGGTCCAAGTTCTGCCAAACCTCCCATCAGCTGGACAGCCTGCACTTGTGGATATCTATAACCTGGAGGTACATGTGACAGAAATGGAAACAGATGATTTTTAGTAACTTTGCATCCCAATTTTTTTTAACCAAATAGTTATATCACTGCCCGTTTAGTGAAAGATCAATTTCCACTTCCCATGATTCACAGTCCTCGGTGAATATGTATAACGCTCAATTAGGCTTTGATTGTAAGCATTTTATCAGGAAATTCAAGGTTGAGTAAGGAACTCCTGGGAGAGAATCTTAATATTTGAATTCAAGAGACCAAAATGTAAAATACTGATCATAGTTTCAGAACAAAGTAGCTGTTCAATAACATGTTTTTGTATTAATTTCCACTATGCCTCTAATTCAGACCATGCTGCAGGATACCGCTGCTCAATCAGAGCTTCGATCCTTCCCTGGACCTCTTATTAAGTAAGTATATCCAGTCTTTTTTGTCCTTCACAAAAGCAATTTTGTGCTCTTTGTATTCTGTCCAAAGCAGATTACACTGACCTTTTTGTTCTAGCACAATTAATTATTCATATCATGTTTTCAGCATACAGAACACACATTTTAGTTGAATCCTTGATTTAATATCAGTATTTGTCAGGGCAACTTCTGATTTCTTATCAACACTTGCCTGTCTTGCATTTTGTACCCGTCCATCAGGGAGGATACACATAAAGTGGATGTGATAAAGTTCTCCCAAAACAAAGCACTGGAGTGTTCGCGTGACAATAACCTCTTGGACAGGGACTCTGCCCGCCTTGTCTGGGACTTCATTGTGCTGTTGTGTAGACAGAATGGGGTGAGATGTATCAGATACGGAACAATTAAACAATATTGATTTTGCATAAAAACACATTTCTCACTTTTATACTCTTTCTTAGACTGTAGTTGGCACAGACATTGCAGACCTTTTGTTGAAGGAGCATCGGTCTGTGTGGCTTCCTGGAAAGAGTCCTAATGAGGCTAATTTAATTGATTTTAACAATGAGCCTCTATCACGGGCTGAGGAGGAGCCAGGAGCTGGACCGCTGTCTCTCCTATCTGATACCTTCATGACTGTGCCAGAGAATGTTGGCAAAGAAACTGAACGCTTCAGAGAGCTACTACTATTTGGCCGCAAGAAGGTAAGTTACCCTTTTAAATACTTTAAGACCATTGACACCTACAGCTTTTTGTCCATTTAAATCAAAACACATTACATTTTCTCACTTGATGCAATTCACATGAGTAAAACCACCTTAATGAAACCATTTACAAAAGGTGTCCAAATCTCAAATGAACACTGAATTAGTTAATTTGTAGTTGGAATGTTATCACAACTACCAGATGTCCTATTGTTGCCAGGCAGGCTTTGTATTGTGGGATGTGATGTATGTAAACTATAGCAGATTGTGTAGCAGCTGAAGAGTGAACTAAATACTCTCACCTATATGTTCTTCACAGTTGTACCCAGAAAACAGGATCTTCTTTCTTTCTATATTTACTGTCTTGCACCTGATCAATACATTGTCTCAAGTACAGTTATGCATTTTGGTTTGTTTTCATTGTTCTCTTAGTAGAAAAAATACAAAAATATGGGAATGTGTACAACCATAGAAACTTATCAACCATTTCAGTTTAGAGCAAAAAAAAACTACAGACATGAAAACACCTTTAGTAAATGAATTTAAATTGATACTTGTCTGAATTATTCAATGTCATTTAATAGGATGCACTAGAAGCTGCTATGAAAGGTGGACTTTGGGGCCATGCACTGCTGTTGGCCAGTAAGATGGACAATAGGACACATGCACGTGTAATGACCAGGTGAACTACTGGTGACATAAAAGATTGTTCCTTATAGGTTGTATACTTGTTATCTCACCTTTACATGCTTCTAGACGTGACTTGTCTGATTTTTTTTTTTCTTAGATTTGCCAACAGTTTACCCATCAATGACCCTCTCCAGACAGTGTACCAGCTGATGTCTGGTAGGATGCCAGCATCAGCAACTGTAAGTTTTGCTCAAGTCCTACTTAACATTTCACTAATTGGACATTTATCTACCAAGTACTGAGGTGTTAATTCAACCTGTTTCATATATTCTTGAAGTGCTGTGGAGAAGAGAAGTGGGGTGACTGGCGCCCTCACCTGGCCATGGTATTGTCCAACCTCACGCACACTCTGGACCTCGATACTCGCACCATCACTACCATGGGCGACACACTTGGTAGGACTGCCTTCAACGCGTTCTCCAGAATGAATAAAACAGCCTCTTTTTTTACAAACTAGCACATCGCTTGACATTCTATCTGCTCTGACAGCTTCTAAGGGACTGATCGATGCTGCACACTTCTGCTACATGATGGCTCAAGTTGGTCTGGGGGTTTTCACAAAGAAGAGCACCAAAATGGTTCTGATTGGCTCAAACCACAGGTCAGAAACAGAAACACAGACAAATTTGTATGCTTCCAGACACTTCCACAGTTGGGAACAGGGAATCATATTGTGCTGTATATGAACCCTGAACTGAAATTAGTTCAGGGATCACATACAGCGCAGTATGATGTCAGTTGGGCCAAACTAGTTAAAGAATAACCTATAAATAATGACAAATTCAAAGTTTCATCTTTGCTTTATCAGCACAGGTGTCAAACTCCAGTCCTCAAAGGCCGGTGTCCTGCATGTTTTAGATATTTCCCTCGTACATCACACATGATTCAGTTAACCCTTTAACTCCTGAGACTTTAGCAGTTCCACAGTTTAAAAAAGCAAAGAATAAAATACCCAGCAAAAAGGAGAAAAAAAACACAAAAGTCATCATTAAAATGAACAAAAATGAATAGTAAAACAATAAAAGAATTAGTAACATGAACAAAGTAAGACACAAATGGAACAAAAATGAAAGGAAAAAAACTAAAGTAAAAAACAAAATGTACGAAAACAAACAAAGCAAGCACCAAAATGAACAAAAACTGATAAATATGTACAAAATTATAATTAACATGGAAAAATTTATTAAAAAAGAGAACAAGTATTGAAATGCGGTCCCAGTAGTTTTAATTTTGCCTTTTTCTAAATTATTTTTAAAAATTTTGACACCTGTTCCATAAACAAAACCCACTGAAAACAGTTCAATTCAATTCAATTTTATTTATAAAGCCCTAAATCACAACAAAGTCATCTCACAGGGCTTTACAAAAACACAATCAACTACAGAGATGCATGAAAAGTCCCAAGCCTCCCCTGTCCTTAGACCCTCCTTCTCGGCAAGAAAAAACTTCAAAACCCAGTGGGAAAAAGAAGAAATCTTGAGGAGAACCACATTGAAGGAGAGATCCACTCCCATGGACAGACAGGCTATTGATGAACGTCCATGTATAAATGCACGCCCCTGCCTGGTCCAGACAGGCAGGGGCGGGGGTCCGGGGTCACAGGTCGGCACAGGCGAGATACTGCAGATCCTGTTGTCCATGGCTCCCGTGCAGACACTGTCAGGAGAGCCACCACTCCCCCCAGGGGGGTAGGGGGGAAAGGGGACACCAGGTGACTAGTCATGAACAGACTTGGTATGGTACAGTTACGAAAAGAAAAACAGTTTAGTTTTTCCTGAATGTTTAAACTAAATCATTTATTCAGAATGTGTCAGCACTGACACTTCAGAGTTAATAATCAGCTCTGCAGGAGACTAATAATGACATAATGGCTACTAGGTGTGATGGAAGAGGGAAACATCTAAAACATACAGGACACCAGCCCTCAAGGACCTGAGATTGACACCCCTGCACGAGAGCATTAGAAGTAAAATTGCATTATAAGAATGTTGACATCTACAAACTATTTTTGAAAAATAAAGAAAAAAAAGAATTGTAATTTGAGCGCTCTTATGCTTCATCTTATCATTTACACGTGTGTTACAATTTACAAATCACAGTGGGTCTACAAAAGCACAAAACATTTAGTAGCAAGCAAATATTGTTAATATTGTACCTACACTTAAGACATTTCAGATTACACATGGTGTTGATACCTTTTTTGTGAAAGCATAGTTTGTAAATATAATTTTTTTCCTGTTTTTGTGTTTAATATTTTTAATAATAATAATAATAATAGGCAGAATTTCTATAGTGTTTTTTTCAAACCACCCAAAGTGCTTAACATTATTGATCCATTACTCTTTCAATCTCACATTCACAACCTTTTGGTTATTGGTAACCCTCTATACCATGGTTGCTCCTAAAACAGACAGAAAAAATGTGAGTTATTATTTATATGTTATGATAGCATTTTACTGATGTGACACACTTGAGATTACATTGGTCTGTATCACCTGAGATGAAATGATTTTGGCAGCTTTAATTATCTAAGTGTAATTTTAGCATTTCACAGTTTCATTCCATGGGCCAGGTTGGACAGTCTGGAAGCAGATTTGGGCCCAGGGGCCGTATGTTTGACATCCCTGGTTTAGAGTATAGAAATACACCCAGTGATGTTACTATCTTTACCTCTATTTTTCAGTTTGCCCTTTTACCAGTTTGCCTCCAATGAAGCAATCCAGAGGACTGAGGCCTACGAATATGCTCAGAGTCTTGGCTCACAGCCCTGTTCACTGCCCAATTTCCAGGTACTTTTTGGTATTTATTGCTAAATTAAACACAGAGGGACGCCTAAACCCTATTCAGAACAAAGATTCACAAGGTAATACTCCTAAATGGAAAGTAGGCGCTAGTGTGCAATGTTTTGAGAGCTTGCCAGATCATATGAAATAGTACTACTAAATTACAAGATTTGCTGGAAGTCTCACATTAAACATCTGCACTAAGATATCTAGAAGCATCTCTGTAATAGCCAAAGCAAAACAATTTTTGACTACAAATCATTCCATACACTGTTCTGTTTCCTGGTTTTATCATGCCTAAATTACTGTGGAGAAATCCATCTAAAAGTTCATTTGATCCACTGTTCAAACTGCAAAAAAGTAAACAGAACAGAAATATATATATTTCTGTTCTGTTTACTTATCAACCCCATTGTATATCATTATTGATATTTTGTTGCTTGATTTTGTGTTGATTTCATTTTCTACATGTTTGAAGTAAAGATTTCAAACAAACAAGTTACTTGCTACAGTTGCATTTCTACAACTGAAATGCAACAGTATAAATATACAAAATAAGGGGTTGGGAAATGTTTTCCTTCTTTTCCTGGAGTACCTCAGTTGTTTAACATCTCCTTATAATCACATCAGAAGAAAAAAACCCACAGAAATTAAGACAGGATTTCATCAGAATAACAGCTGCTAATAAAGCTTTATGTTTCTTAATGGCAGTTGAGCTACAACTCATATATACTGAGAAAAAAAAATCCTTGTATAATTGTTAATTGGAACAATTCCATCAGCTGGCTTGAGTCAAACTAAGACACAGGCCAATTGACACCACTACAGCTTTTAATTCTACAACATCCCAAAATGGTTTCAGTTCTTGTTAATATTTGCTCTGAAGTAGCAATGAGCGCATATATAGAATGCGTCAGTGTTTGTAGACGCATAAAATAAAAATTAAATTAAAATAAAATATGTTATGCTTCATTGTGTCCATAGGTGTATAAATTAATCTATGCATGCCGCTTAGCTGAAGCGGGCCTGAGTGCTCAGGCTTTCCACTACTGTGAAGTTATCTCCAAGGTTGTCCTCATGCAGCCTTCCTACTACTCTCCGATTTTCATCAGCCAACTTATACAGGTATACTCTATCTTACTTTGCTGTTCAGTCTTGATACCTTAATTAAAATAGAGCTCTAGTATTCTGACAAGTTGCTTTGTATTGTTTGTTGACAGATGTCAGAAAAACTACGGTTCTTTGATCCACAACTGAAGGAAAAGCCCGAGCAGGAGTTGTTCAATGAGCCTGAATGGCTGATTCACCTCAGACAGCTTGATGGACAGATCAGGGTGAGGATGACAAGTTTGAAGTTGAAAGTGTCAAATTAGTAATAAATGTACCCACTGAAAAATTTGCAACACTAATGCAATTTTTTTTTTAATTACACATCATTAAGGCTATATAAGATTAAAATATTAAACTACCGTTTTGGTTTTAGCCTTTGTTTAAGCATTCAATTTTACATTTCAATTTTCATAAATGTGTTGGGTTTTTCTGTATATTCATTGTAACATTTTAATAAGAATATTGTGATGTTTGCCTTTTTACTAGACGGGAGTAATCACATATAATGCGGAGAGAACAACTCCCACACAGTTCAACTGCAGCAGCCCTAGCTCTGAGTTGGACGAATCCAGTCCTCCTGAACCTTACAGCATGCCACTGGAGTTAGATGGGTCAACCCCTGACAACCCTCTGATGAGCTCATTACTCCCTGGACCTCCACCCCAGGGAGTACAATTGATGCCTCCAGGTGTGTGAGTGTGTGTGTATATTTGTCATCTCACTACATGACGCTACATCACAACCTTCTCCTTCTAGCCTTCTCCTAACACTCATAACCCAACACAAGTGTTTCTATTCCCTACTATTTAAAGATTAGAATGGATCTTGTATATCTGCCATTGAACAAAATCTGTTCAGTCTGTCTAAATGAATCACATGAGTGAGAGGTTATTTTTGACAGCACAGGAATATAATTTCTGTGAGACCATGTTGTCTCATATAGTGCACATAATGCTGTATATTTCTGGACAAGTGTATTACTCCCTATTATGACTGATTTAAAAATGTACATATTTTTATCAATGAAACTGTTTTGTTTTTCAGTAATAGTATGCAACTAGTTTCTTGTTTGTAGTTTTCATACATTTTTCTATGTTGTTGGCATTATTGTTGTACAGCGTTTTAAGTACTTTTTATTTAAAATTAGGTGTTTTCCTTTAGTGTTTACCTTGTTTTCTATGTTATGGACTATTTGTGCACAAATGGGGAATACAAATCTTCTAATAAAATATTATAATTGGAGCTCAGCATTTATTAGGCCTCACCTCTCCTTTTTTTCAGCTCCCACCTCCATCCTGCAAGATGGAATGGCCCCCACACAGCCCCTATCCGCTAGTGATGTACCCACATTATATCCAGTGCCCCCCACTGGACCACTAGGCCACATTCCTGTCTCAAGCTACCAGCCACTTGATCCTGGCTTTGGCCCACCTCCACCCTTCCAGCCTCAACCTGAGCAGGCAGATATGTATCCAGGAGCCCTCCATCAGCCATGCCCCCCACCTCCTCAGGTTGGCCAGGTGCCGCCACACATGCCCTCTCAGATGCAACATTCACCTGTACAGATGAACCCTGTTCCCTGTCAGATGCCTCCACATATGCCTCCTTCTCCTGGACACATGCCACATGTAGAGCAGCCGCCACAGGTACCACTAGAGATGCAGACGGCTCAGTCAATATCAACCTCCCCTCCCAGAGCCTCCCTGACACCCCAGAGGGACTTCTATGACCACATGGCTCTCATGGTCAGAATAGTCACCATTGCCTCAAATATAATGATTTACCTTTATTTGTGCTGTTCCAAATTACTGCAGAAATCATATAGAGTTGGCATTGTTTTTGTGTTACAATAAGACCATAAAACATCCTCACCATTTTGTTTCTGGTACTGCAGGGACCTGGAAGGAGATCAAGGACTACTTCACAATCATCAGCATACATGGTATGTTTGCATGCAGGTATACGTATTATGGATGTTAACCGATGGTTGACCACATCAACGGTATCCTGTCCTAATTTTCGGGCCGTCGGTTAAAAAAACAAACAAAAAACAGCCTGCATCTGTCATTACACTGCACAAACTCTTTTGCATTGTAGGGCCCAGTCACAGTAGAGCCATTTTACCGCACCCAGACCTGGTTTCCCTTAAAGTCTGCATTCTAAAGCCACTGTGAACACAATCGATCCCCAGGTTGGAAGAGGTGGGCCTGGGCACGACCCCATTAGCCGCACAGGCATGCTGAGAATGTGACATGAAATGTTAGCATGATATAATTATGTCCAATGATGTATAAAGCAAGCAACTATACATGTTTCCATACAACAAGGTAGATGCTAGATTGGATCAGCCGAATGGGTAGGGGGGCGGTGTTCAGGATGTTCTCCTCAGGATGTTCGACGCGATTTCAACACTGAGAGGGTTCAAAGAGGATTGTAATATTGTAAATTGTTATGGTAATTTCACACTTTTGAAAATTTAAAGTACTGTTGAAAGAAGATCTCAGACAAAAACAGTGTGTGCAATGATTATGGAATCAAAAGCATTTAACATTAATTTATTAGTGTATGAATGACTGTATAATATAATTCAACAGAGGTTCTTAAATATAACTAACTCAACATTGTCAAACATATCAGACTTGTTAAAAATAAACCTGCTGCAAGTCATTGAAGCCTTATTTCACTTGCCTCACAAACGGTAGTAGAGGCTTTTGCAAATAATAATCCAAGACAGCCAGACAATAATCTACCACTTGCATTTTACTATTTTAATGTCACTTCGCACCACCATGGCCTTCCTCTCTGACTAACTTTGGTAGTGTACAGGAAAATTTGAGTATTAAAAAAAGTCTTGAATGAGTCGGTACTCTAATCACGTTCAGACGAAAATAATAAATAAAAAAAACTGTATTCCATTCTAGTGGTGTTTAGATATGCCAACACACTCCACATGAAAGAAAAAATAAAAAGTTCACAAGGTTGCACGTTACTGCCCTGGGTGAGATTCAGCATTTATCATTCATTTATTAGTGCAATAAAATGCCTGCTGTTTGTTATCAAGTAGCAAATTAGTCAGTGAAAAACTGAATAAAATGACAGATTACCTTGCTTGATTTCTGCTTCCCTGAATAGCATGCCACAAAGAAATATGTCCAATGAAATGCACCCTGATTCAGCTTTTATTTGACTGCACTGTATCTGAATGCCATATTTCAGGCCGTAGCAATGCAATTGGAATCTGCACAGAATGTCTCGACCCTAGTCCCGCCTCCCGTCCCTCGGTCCGATCCAATCTAGTATCTACTATGCTAGATTAGATCAACCGGACAGACGGGGGGTGGGACCAGGGTCTGGACAGGGACAGATAATATCCTTTAATAAATTAAACATACCACGTTCCTGAAAAAGGCTCAAAGGTTCAGTTGGCAGAAATCCTCCTCTCCTACTCTGTCCTCTTTGTCTTAAAGTCTTAAAGTATACATATTTTGAAAGCTCATCATGTCTAAAGTCGATTCACACCTACGTCACTAAAGGCAACACCGCAAATTTAATGATATTTAAATTTGGTTTTGGTTACCTCTTTTACCCTTTCTGTCATTGCGTGTGTGTTTGAGGGTGGGGCGCGCATCAGGAAGGGGAGGGGGGTTGTGGAAACATGTTTGATTTTCGAATAATATTTGAATAGTTTCTGGTGAATTTTGAATACACATATACACATAGAAAATATGTCTGATGTTCAAGCAGCAGATGGATCTTTACCATCACATGCAAACAAAATCTTCAGTTCATTTTATTTGGGTCTATCTTCTGGATTTTCAGCCCTCAGGACATCGGTCTCGCACCACCTCCGAGTCATCCACTCACTCTGGTGGAAGGGAGAGGAGCAATTCTGCTATCAAGCAGGCCTCACCACCACCGCCCTCCATCCCTGAGCAGCCCCGCAAAGAAGAAGCCAAGAAAATCAAAAAAGACTCTCCAAAAAAGGTTCAAATTCACACAAAACTGTTAACAGTCATTCAGTTTTCCCACAGTGTTTGTTAGTGCTCATTAACTTTCAATCATACACAGGGTAGTGGTGGTAGCTGGCTCAGTGGCTGGTTTACCAGGAAGGGGAAGAATGAGGCTCATCTGCCAGATGATAACAACAAATCTGTGAGTTGCAGTTGTTAGTCAGTGCATATACAGGCCACATTTCACATCAATCTGAATTTACTAAGCTGCTTTTCTTTTATGTGTTTGTGTGTTGTCAGATTGTGTGGGATGAAAAGAAGCAGAGATGGATCGACGTAAATGAGCCAGAAGAGGAGGTCTGTATTATTATGAAATAGATATTTAAGCCAGAAGGTCTTTTTTTTTTAAAGGACTGGGGTTGATTTGTAAACTAAGTCAAAACACCTAAAACATTATTGATCCAAATAATGATCCCTGTCTTTTCTTTTTCCAGAGTAAACCCCCTCCACCACCTCCCTCTGGCTTCCCAAAGATGCCCTCCATGCCTGGACCTGCAGGACCCATGGGACCTGCAGGACTCGCTGCTCCTCCAGGTTGTGGTCCACCTGTTAACATGTTCTCCAGGAAGGCAGGTAAGCAAAGGTGTTCTTTTAGACATGACAAGATTCATACACATATTTAAAGACTTCAATTCACAAATTACATTTCCTGCCACTTGGGTGTTTTAATTTCCTCTCAGGCACAAAGAGCAGATATGTGGATGTTCTGAACCCCAGAGGAACCTCAAAAGCTGGAGGATTAGCTCCTGCAGATATCTTTGCTCCACTGGCGCCAATGGCCATGCCTGCCAACCTATTTGTGCCTAGTTCAGGTATGTGTCATACCTAAATAAATACGCAAATTTCATCTTCATGTACATGTGTTGTGAGACAGTGTCCTTTTAATATGGAACAGAATATTGAATTGATGGATGCTGTGCTTTTTCTTGCCCTCTGGTGTAGCTCCTGACGATCAACAACCTCTAGAGGGCAGTGAAGGAGGAAATCCAGAACAGAGTTCACCAAATGCCAGTGCTGTTCCACAGGTTTTACTTTAATGTTGACTAGACTGTGGCATTGAATTCCAGATCAATCAGTGAAATCATTGCCTTCATCGCAAATTAGCTGTAGAAATGTTAAATTAAAAAAGGAACATTACATGTATGGACATCGAAGGCACATTTGATGTCATAATTAGTCAGACTTTTCTGCCAGTGTGGATATAGATTCAGTCTTAAATTGCATTTAATCGTTTTGTATAATGCTACAAATAAAACCTTCATGAACCCATTATGGGGCACAAAAAACAAACCTCATATCTCAGAATGAAAGGAGAAGTTGTAGGACAGTAGTATTTAGTTCAACGGCCATTGTTTAGCCCAGTATGATCTGAAATAGGCCAGACCAGTAAAATAATACCAGTGAAAAAGGTAAAATTTAATTGTGGAATTTATTACATTTTACAAATTTTCATAAAAAATGTGAATAACATGAACAAAAGAATGCCTTCAAAAATGTAAGTGCAATTTTATTAATATTATGCCTCAGTTTAACATTTACACGTATATTGTAATGTACAGATCACAGTGGCTCTACCAATGGACAAAACATTTAGTATATTAATAAAATTACACTAACTTCTTTGAAGACATTTCAGGTTGTTTATATTTGATCATATTATTCTTTTGTTTGTGAAAGGATAGTTTGTAAATATAAACATTTTTATACAAAAAATAAATATTTGGAGTCATCATTTGTAGGTTATTATGATAGTATTTTTCTGGTTTAATCTATTTGGAATTAAATTGGTCTATATGTGGAACCTAAACTAAATACATCTTCACTTGTTAATATCTTGAGCATAATTTTTGCAGTTCACAAATTCACCCCTAGGGCTGGATTGGACCCTTTAGTGGGCCAGTTTTTGCCCACAGGCTGCATGTTTGACACCTGTGTTGTCCTCGGTGTAAGCTCTGCTCAACCAAAGTGTTTATTTTTACTTAGATGTTCAACCCGACGTTGTTACCACCTGCTCCAGAGGGGCCTCCTGTGCCTGATGGTTCACAGTCTGGGGAGGTGAGACACCCTCTGTCATTTGGCAGACAGTGTACTGTTCTGCTTCGGTAGTTATCATAGAACCATCCCACCAATGAAACATGATGCTCCACAGCTAACAGCCAGTACACACTCTTGGCTTATTTGTATGATTACAGGTTAATGACTCAGAGTGTGTTTGAAACGGCACTAGAATGCATGCATGCATTTCAGTTTAAAATCTGTCCTCATTTTCATGCAGAGTTTTAATAAGTTGTTTAACCTCTGTTTCATTTGCTGTAATAATCTAATTCTGTCCATGTCTGCTTTTGCCATCATATTCTAATTACATCATTGCAATTCTGAACTGGGAGATAAGGGGGAACTGTCTAACTGAATGCATGAGAGATTAATGGGTTTTATGTGTTGTTGTTTTTTTTTATCTACTGTTTGTTTTCCCTCCTGCTGTCTTCAGCTCTCACGTTCTAGCTCAATGAGCTCTTTATCACGTGAAGTGAGTCAGCATTTAAACCAGGTACCTCTAGCTGGACCTCCAGTGGCCCACGCCCACTGTCACCCACATAACTCACCACATGAGTAACCGCATGCTTCACCATTCACACCTGAAGCTTCATAGCTCATCCACGCTGTGTTTGTTCTTGCTTCTCTGTCTGTCGTTTCCAGCATTAACTAACACAGGGTTTCTGCAGGTCCTTAAAACATTAAATCAACTCTGTGTGAGGTATTAACACCGTTAGACTGAAAGGCTGAATAAAGAGGTTTGAAGCCTGTTGTACCTTAGAATGCCACAATATTGAAATGTAAGTCAGTGGAAGTTATCAATTCCACTACAAATAATTGGAACTAATGAAATTGTTTATAGCATTAGTTTTATGCCACTGCTCTAGTGCAAGTCAATTACATGATGATGATAATAAGTCTAATTTAATTATGCACAATACTGTTAATTTTTTATGAAGAAACATTTATTGAGGATGAAGAAACATATTTGACATGGCGTTTTGGAACATACAAAAGTATTGATTATTAGATTTTGCTTGTTAATAAATATGTCTCATATGATTTGACTTACACGTACACAGCCTACTTGTGAAATATTTAACCAAGGTTCACATTAAGATAAACCCTGGACAAAAATATAAAATTGAATGGAAACTGGGCAGATATGATTTATATATATATGATATTCTTAAATGTACATTTTCTATTATTGAACTACAGACCAAAGCGCAAAATCAGTTCTGATGCTTGTTCTCCTTTAACACTGAACAAAGAATAGTTGAAAATGAGATAATGATTCAAATTAAAATTTTATTTCTCTTACTTGTAAATACTTGAATGGAGATAGTTATGTAAGATAAGATAAAATATTCCTTTATTAGTCCCACTAGGGGACTAATAAAGATAATCACAATCCAGTTATGTAATAATTGTGAGGGGCCTCAGAACTCAGAAACCCATAAAGCTGCTGCTGTAAAAAAAAATCACTCTATATATTCTTTATTCTGAATAGTCCATCCTCAAGCAGTTGTGGAATAAAGTCTTGAATTGAACATGTTGGCACCTGCAGAAACCTGCAAAATTAACTCTATATTAAATCCCTGTACACATAACGACGACAGACATGTCGATGTTACATGTTCTGGACTGGACTCACCTGTCAGATCAGGGAGGCGTGCTCGAGACCATCTCAGGATGACTCCCCGCCGATTGTGACAGGAGGACACTTGATGCTTCATTACACATAATGCTTGCATGAATACTAAAACAAATGTTAACAGTGGTTTGTAATGCTGCCTCACTGTGCCATGTGTCTTTGTCATTACCTCTCCACTGGCCTCTGCACATGTCATGTGATTGTGCCGTAACAGTGGAGTATGTCTGTAGTAACCTCATCTGTTCTGTGTAGGGTCACCCTGCCCCTGGACCTGCACCCACTGGAGGAATCACCTTTTATAATCCTGCACAATTTCCACAGGTAAGAACTTAAAGACATACATCCTGCACATATGGAAGAATGTTTCCCTCCTAACCCTAATTCATTGATGCTGCTCATTTTTGTCCCCATCCATACAGACAAATGCACCATCAGGAGGTGGACTCCGCTCTGGTCGCCTAGGTGGTCAGCGCCAGTACCCCGTGATGAAGTAGACGCCATCCTGCTTGAAGGACTGTCATGAGATTTGTTGAAATGAGTAAAATCAGGCCTGAGAAAACTGAAGCACATGGATTTTCTGTGATAAGAACTGATCTTTTTTTCTTTTTTTTTTTTGCCTGCACCTAACAAGAACATAATCACCATCATGTCGATCTTTGTCAGAACAGCTAAACCACTTTAATTTTTCTTTCTCGTTCATTCAGTCATTGTTTTTAATAGGCAGTGTTTCCTTGAAGGGCTTCTTCCAGCATCCAGACAGGCAGTTGTATAAAGGCTTATCAACGGATGCATTCATACACAGATATTTGTGTAGGCCTAATTTAGTGTATAATAAATGTTGCTGGTTAATTGACCAGCTTTCCCTTAAACAGACACTGTTAACCATTACCTGAATGATCATCCAGGTCCTTGTTCAGTTTACCCTCCGTGTCCAGGTGTTTGACTGTGTATGTGTAAGTAACGGAAAGAAAGTGGCACCTTTTTTAATTTCACATACATGAACGAATTGTGTCTTTTCAGTTCTTCAGTGTTCTTACTGTCGGCTGGAGAAAGCATTATGTGTGAGAATGAGTGTTGTCAGTGGTGCATTGTCCGCTGTGTTGTTGGCTTTTCCTCAGTTCGACCTCCAGTAGCAGAAGGATGTCGGGGAGTCTCGACCCAGAGAAAACGAGACTGGCACCCCTGAAAGATGGCGAAGGTCTGCAGTGTCAGAATGCTGCTTATTTCAGATATTTATTTCAATGTCCTCCTGCCCATTGGCGACTCTTCGATGGAAGAATCAGGGTCTTTTTGTTTCGTCCAATTTAAACTTAAATTTCTCCTCTTGAGAAATTCTACGTTCCCACCGGAATGAAGAGTGGTCTTAGAAATAGCAGGAAATGGGAGTAAAACAGCATTTTAAATGACATTTAAAATAAATCTATCCAAATATTTGTATATCAGATTGATTGTATTTATAAGCTGTAGGCATAAAGTGTGTGTGAATGTGTGTGTGTGTGGGGAGCAATTAACTTTTTTTGATTAGCTTTATTGAAATGCATTTATCATTCACTAGAGATGACATGGCTTCGTACTCTGATCATTTGTATTGGCCGCTTCAGCAGACAAATATTTATCTAAAATGTGAACTTATTTCTCAGAATTCTTTTCCTGAGGTAAATTTTTTTTTAAACCAATACTGTGTCTTTCAGAGTCCTTCACTTCTACAATGCTTCATTAAATGATCGTGTAGACATTGGTTAATTTTGGTTTGAGATTTTTCCCTCCCCTTCTTTTAATTCCTCATGTAAATTTCTTGACATAGATGCACAGAAGGTAAAAATGAATGGAAATAAAAAAAGGTATTTTTGCGCTCTGTAGCACTTTGAAAGAAATGTCTCGTGGTTTTTATTCCTGATATAATTTGTGTTTTTCATGCATTAAAAATGTATATTAGCACCCAGAAGAAGTTGAGGAAAATTCAGCTTCATTTACACTTGTGGCTGCATTTCTTAGGTCGATGTGCTTGTAAATAATGACTCTTGAGTAACAAGTAAAAATACTGTATTTAAAGCCCACTGTAGATAATTATAACATTAATACCACTTTACCACTCACAACCTTTAAGTCCATAGATGGACCTGTTGGTGTGAAAATGTTTTATTCTCAATTGTAAGTTATTTTTATATTGACTTTAATGTGATTTATCTAGCATCTATTTTACAAGCACTGCATTGTAGATAGAAAATGACACAAAACGTATTGTTTTAAATCAAATGATAAAACATCACACAAGCTAAACCCTCCACAAAACAAAATGGAGATAAACTCTTAATTTTTCTTCAATGTGTTGTGAATTCCATAGCAAACAAACTCGACAAAGGAAAGTGGTGGAAGACTGACTTCTTTCATATTACATTTGTCACAACTGAAAAATCTGCCTTTGGCTGCATTAATTGTGCTGCTTTATGACAGTAAAATGTTAGACATTAAAATCCTTTCTGTATTATTCTGTATCAGACAGTCATGGGAAAAAAATATTGATTTTTTCATTTTAATCCCTAGTACAACTAAAGGTACATTTGTTGTGACAAATAACAAAAATAGCTCATATGAGTTTAATTTCAGAGCTGATTTTTTTTTTTCATGGTTTTCTTGATAACCAGAACCACTTCAGTTCTTACATTAATATTTATGGCATTGTACCGACAGAAAAGAAAACATGGAATGTCTAAAAGCACTGTCAAATTATAGACACAGGAGTTAGTACTGGATTATATAACCATTGTTTTTGATGACTGTAGATGGTCTAATAATTTTTTCCACAACTATTGGCTGTAGACTCAGGTGTTGAACTTTTGTCTTTTTCCTTCTAATTTCATTGTATTTTCTACTTCTGTGATTAAACTGTTGACATTTCATTTAGAAATGTTAATTTTTTCATTCCCATTGATCATTTGTTTCAGTCAGACAGTATATAGGCTATATAGGCTGAAACTCATTTCACCCCTGAGCCCCTGTGGGGATAACCTATTTACCCTATTTACCAGTATTTTCTGGCCAAAGAGAATGAGGCATTCATTTATTTTAATGTAAGTATCATGAAAGTGGGGACCTGATATAAATGTTATGTTGTGGATATGTATTAAGGACCCTTTTAATATCTAAAATGCTGAATAACTACTTTTTCTAAAAAAAATAATATTTACATCCACATATAAACAAATTAGCCTAGGGTTAATAGTACAGTGTCTCTGTCTTTGAAAAAAAAATGCCATGTCTGATATTAAACAGAAAATCACCCTCTTCAAATCAGATAATATGGGTCAAGTATAAATTTTCTTAATCCTTAGGGTCATGCCAGTATTTCAATGTTGGGAGTTTGTTTCTCTGATGTTCCCTCGTGTCACAGGATTAAAAGACAAAAGATGATTTAGGCAGAAATGGCAGGAAAATATCTGTGATTAGAAGTTTGAAGAGCTCTAGGGTTGGCTGTACTTATCCATATTTTCATAAAATTATTTAAATGAAAGCTCAGAGTCTCTCCTTTAAAATGATACCAAACAAAAGAACAAAATATTCCAATATGTCCACTATATATTTTCAAATATGTCAGTGTTCTGCTTGACTTATAACACATTATTTTCCCAACCATAGTTTACATTATACGTAATAATTCAAAATAGCTACTCTTGTCAGATGGCCATCATACATCATTGAAAAGCTGAAATTCCAGGCTTTCAAAAAAGGTATGGTAACCTTTGCCACTTTTTCGGTAACAGTTTCCATATTTTGGGGCCCTGGCTCATGGTCTTTATGGTCTTTTTCTAGTTTAGTTATACAATAAACACAAAATGCATTTGTTTGTGCCTGGCTGATGCAGCCACATGTTTTTGAGGTGCACAAAAGATTTTTTTTTGCCAAATATTTCATGGTAATATTTGAGATTGTGTCAAATTTAAAAGGTGCCTGAAAAAAACTTTTCCACTACTAGAGAAAAAATCTGATCTCATCAAGTACTTCTGTCACAAGACTTTGTGGACACCTTATATTATATAGACAGGAGATAACATTCTATCAGTTTATGAGGATAAACTGCATCTGGTATCTCCATGCAATTATGAGCTGATAAGTTGATTTTTAAAATACTTTATGTCAGTGTTGATACTTCACAGAATTACAGTCACATTAAAAATCTAAAGAAAATACACTGCTATTTAGAGTATGACCGTTGGTGCGAGTCCCCTCTCATTGATAAACAGTTTGATCAACTGATGATGAGTTCATTTTGTACATGTTTAATACAAAACTAGTAACAGTGGCACTTGTGTTCAGTCCATATATTATCTGAGAAAGACTTTGATAATCAGCAAAAAAGAACTGAAAACAATGTCAAGATTCTTATTAGAGTTATTTACATTTGGTCCAGTAAAAATGAGATGCTCATCAGTTCAGAGAAGAAACAGAGAAGGGTTTACCCCACAGCTCTCCCCAGCACTGCACTACCATATCCAGGCAGAGTTATTTTGGCCCAGCACACCATTGTCACATTTTAGGTTCCCAGTGCTGCTCGTGCTTTTTGAACAGCGACCTCCAGCATGGTGTGGTCACTGAGCAGCTGTCGGAGAGCACCTGGTTCCATCTCCAGCAGCATCCCTACAAAGGCCAAAGTAGACAGATGGACATGAACTAGAGGGAAATGTTATACTTATCAACAGGAATGGGTCATAAAACCATCATTATCTGATATATTCTTATGTCACAATCACGTACATTGTTTTTATTGTAGTATGGTTTTACTGTATTGTATGTAAAGTATTTTTGAGTGTCATGAAAAGCATTATATAAATAAAATGTATTATTATTATTAGCATTATTATTATTTTGGCTATTATTTTGGTTTCTTCTCTATATTCATTCAGTCAATTTCTTGGTTAAGGATGATGCAGGCTGCACTGGCAATGACACCAAAGTTTTAAAGATGTTTTAGGTGAAAATTCAGGAGGATCATGTTGCAGTTGCAAGGAAGTTTACTGAGCCTATTTTTTTTTTTCCAGAGTAGTGGCATCTGAAAAGATGATGAAATAGATGACAAGCTAAACATCTACAGTAACCATCTTTGTCTGTCTTTTAACAGTTATGTGTAGGCGGTGAATCTGATCTAGACCTCAGAACTGAGGAATATCAGTACATTTGAAAAAAAAAAAAAAGCTTATTTTATGTAAATGAGTTAATCTCCAAATGACATGTCCACAGATTATACTTGCCTTTTGTGAACAGAGCTGAAGAAAATTACTGAAATGGGAAGTCCTGTACCTGTAATGTCATTTGCGTGATGTGGTTCCAGCTGCTCCACCAATAAAAAGAGCTTCTCTCCAAGCTTCTCTGTGTCATCAACATCTGATGAGTCACTGACATCAGTCTCCTCCATTTTCTGTCTGAAAACACACCGGTACAATTTTCTAAACAAGTCCTTTAATCTTTATTCTATGGATAATACTGCCTCTTATTTAGCTGTTTATTCTGGCTAAATTATGCTACTATTGTGAATAGAATATGTACTATGTCATGGAAAATGAAATGAACATTGATAAGTGCCATACTCTTTGAGTGTCTTTAGAGCCACGTTCACCTGCTCCTCCAGCAGTTTTGAATCAGAAAGAAGATTTAAAATGGTGTCTTTGTGCTGCTCCAGGAGCATACCTATAAGACAGAAAGTTGTCAGAATTATTACAGACCAGTCCTTTGTAAATGAAGCCATTACTGCTACTTACATTTTCACTGGTTCAAGTAACATAACCATTTCATAATTTAACAAAATTAGACAGTACACTTATGACTAAACTGTTCAGGGGATTACAGTATCACATAGGGTCTTTTTTTATTTGCACATTTTATTGCATTACTGTATCAACAGATACACAGTTCAAAGCTAATGCAGTAATATTCACTGAAACAGATTCCCCTTTTGTCGGGTTTCACATGATCTCAGTGAGTGTTAAGTGTCAAATGGTTGGTTTCGGACCTGTGATTTTTTGTGAATGGCCGGTGTTGTAGACGTCCACAACCTCAAAGAGCTGCTCTCCCAGTGAGTCAGAAGACACAGATGCATCATCTTCATCCCTACATGTTACCATGCTGACATATATGCAATTGTGTAAGTAATCACTATATATTTCAGTTTGTGTATAATGATGTGCAGTGTCTGTGTGTCCCTGTCTTGTACCTGGGATCCAGAGGCAGATGTAGGGCTCTCTGAGCTTTGTCCACTGCTGCAGTCAACATGCCTTCATCCTGTAACATCTGACTAAGAACATGTCCTGGTAACTCCAGCAACATACCTCAAACAGAAAAATTAGTAACTGTTGGTAATGATAATGACGTATTTCTCTAAAAAATAAAAACAATGTTTTAATTTTTATTTATTTATTTTTTCAGTCATACAGATGTCCTTACCTGTGAGCTTTCCAGCACCATCTCTGTGTTTTGCATAAATCTGACTATACAACTGCTCACCAAGTGACTCCAGATCCTCCTCTTCATCCATATTTTAAACTTTAAAATATGCTCATAAGCTTGATGTTAATGTCCTCCAATCACATCGCATCCAAACAAAACATAAAACCCACAATAAAACAGTGTCAATAAAAACATATTTTCCATCCAGTCTCTAATTTATTTATGACATAGTTGTCGCTGAAATCCTCATGTTAAAATCCAATATTTGTTCGTGCTTGAGGTTAACGCAGCTGGCAATATACTGTCTGTAAACAAGGGGCGCGCAAGAATGACGTCAGATCTTCACTGCACTCAATGAAGATGTGTTCCTCCGCTGGATTTACGGGTAAGTAGTACTGCACACAAAAGTAACATTCCTGTTTAATAAAATGTGAAAATACTGTAAATTATTAATATAAAGACACTATATAAAATGTATATGTCCTATAGTTTTTATAGATGTGATGTTGCTGTCGAATATTACAGAAAGGCATATTATATTAGCGGACGGATCTGTAATAGAGGTTTCGTAAAGTGGTTTCCGGTCTCTTCGTTCCTTTCCTCCGCTAAAAGGTAACGTGGTCTCTTCGCCTGCTAATACCCGGTTATGAAAGTACATTTATCACTTAATTCTACTATTATTTAGTCTAATTAAATGTGATATTTTAATTGTTATAGTTGTTATGCACTCGACATCGTAGTGGATGTCTCTCTACTTTGTGAAAATAGAGTAAAATAGTGTGACCATGTCCGCCTGATGAGGCCTCGTCGTGGTGATCCCATGTAATGAGCTGTGAAGCTAACTTAAGCTACCTCTATTTTAAACATTAAATCACACATTTGGATGACCGTCAGTGTAAATATAATACTCTGATGTACGTTGTTGCACAGTTTAATGACGGTTAACGTTTTATCAAGCCAGAAGCTGAACCAGTTGTATGAATGGACACGGTTAAGTAGCACCTGTAAGATTAGCCTGTGAGATCTTCCATCAATCTTAGTGTACTTTTTTTTAAATTCCAGGTTCATCATGTCGTCCCATTTGCAGTGGATGATCATCAGGAACTGCTCCAGCTTCCTCATCAAGAGGAACGGACAGACCTACAGCACTGTAAGTACGCCACTTCTAACTTAAAGCCAGATATGACAGACTTACAACAGAACTTGAGCTGGCCTTAACTCAAATGTGTAACTTAAATCTGATCTTTATCATAACCAATCATCTGATATAAAAGTGTAATCTGTGTCGGATTCCAGTAATCAGGGAGTTCTGTGTCATAAATGCTATAGTTGCAAAAATGTGCATGTTTTTTATCAGTGATGATAGTGTTCACCAATGCCAGTGTTTCAAGAAGTAACTAAAGTGTAATCAATTATGTAACAGGAGCCCAACAACTTGAAGTCAAAGAACTCCTTCCGCTTCAATGGTTTGGTTCACAAGAAGACTGTAGGTGTGCAGCCAGCAGCTGATGGCAAAGGTGTTGTCATCGTGCTGAAGAAGCGTAGAGGTAATCACCGTTTAGAGTTTTCTCTGTTTGTAAAGGAATTGATTATATTATGAGTGACAACTATGATTACTGTAAAATCATAAGTAAAAACCATCAAGTCTTAATCTGACCTATACTTGTATGAAAGACTAATGGATGAAATGGAAAAATATACTTGAACATATACTGTATTTCCTGTATCTCACAGTTTCTTAGTGACCAATGCCTTCATTTACCTTGGAATGTACCAGTTATTTTAGTTTCATTTTGTTTGAGAAGTTGCACTGGTCATATTGATTAGAGGGCACTGTTGAGGTTACATAATGCAAGTGTTTAAAATGGTGTGATTTTTATATAGCTGAAACTATTAAAATGGAAGTGTAAATTGTGTCTACCTAACATAGACAAACATCACATAATCTTACATTTGTGTTGACCTCACCCATAACTATTAGAAACCCAGCTTCTAAATGATTGTTTATGGAATAGAGCTGTAAAATATATTGTTTGAGCATCGGCATCGCAATGTACATGTGCAATAGTCACAGTGCGGGTCCTATATATATATATATTTTTTTTTTTTTTTTTTTTGTCAGCGTATATTGATTGATTTTTTTAAAGTATACACCTTATTTTACATGAAAAGGAAATTACTCAGAATCCACTATTTTTTCATTTTCAGAATCCATTATTTTTTTCATTTTTATTTATTTTTAATCTTAATTATTTTAGATACAAGGATGATGCTGAAACTTGAGGTCTGTGTTGAACACTAATCTGTTTGACTGTACGTGTATAGACAGCTTATAGTAAAAGTTTAACTTTAGTTGTTAGCATTTACATTTAGAATTGTATTTAGTTTTTTGAACTATAAATGGGAATGGTTTTGATGTAGCTTTACCTACTTTGATCACAAGTGAAACATGAGCTGCTGCGTGTGTGCTTGTAGCTCCTCCTGTTGGATTTTGGTGAGGTTTTACGTAACTGCTGATTTTTCTGTTTGGTTGCACAGGTCAGCACAAACCTGCCACCTCTTACGACAAGATCACCATTAACAAGAACTCCCGTGCCACCCTCAACAGCCTGAGGCACATCATTCGCAAGAACAAGTACAGGAAGGACCTTCGCATGGTGAGCTTATGTACACCCTTTGGAGTGGGGGGGTATTTAAATTTATACAATGTAAATGTATAATGGGGTATATTGTTCAAAAATCTTGAACAATGTACACTTTTTTATATTATTCAAGATTTTTGTGTTTGAAACTGTTCAACTACATGACCTGAGTGTTTTTCTCTAGGCGGCTCTGCGTCGTGCCAGTGCCATCCTGAAGAGCCAGAAGCCTGTTGTGGTCAAAAAGAAGCGCACCAGGGCTGCCAAGACCGCATAAATGGATCCACATAATAAAATAAAAATAAAAGAATTTTGTTTGAAAAATAACCCACCTATTTTTCCTGAGTCTTGAAACACTTTGCAACCATGATATTTAATTTGTCAGGTGTTTAGAATCATTTTAGGTTTCCAGGTTGAAGGATTGAAAGTGTTGCAGTTCTGGTAGTGATTTGTTCAGTTGCAGGTCTTATGCAGGTCATTAAAAAGCATCACGACATTAAATGGATTTGGTGAAATGTATGGCCTTAAATGGCAATAAAGACTTGATGGAGGGAAAAGGCATTATTCATGACTGGTTTTGATTATATATAAATATTTCCTAATTTGGAATGGAAGAACAAATTGCCCATAAGTGTGAGAGTGATTGTCTATATATGTTCAGCCCTACAATCAGGCATCCAAACTATTCCACAAAGGGCCAGTGTGGCTGCAGGTTTTTGTTCCAACCAACCAAGTGTACATCGTTTGACCAATTGACTCTGAAAACTGAGATCAGTTGATTAATTGAGTCAAGTCTGGTGTGCTGCTGCTTAGTTGGAACAAAAACCTGCAGCCCCACCGGCCCTTTGTAGAATAGTTTGGAGACCCCTGCCTGCAATGAACTGGCGACTCATACAGGGTGTACCCCGCCTTTACCCATTGTAGCTGGATTAGACCCCCAGTGACCCTAGTGAGGATAAATTGGGTTCAGATGAGAGATTGGAAGAACTGTGATATTGTTAGAACTCTGCCAATATACAGTCAACATTGGATGCCTGGAATATAATGTGCTGTGAGTGTGATTATGACATTGAGAAAGACTAGGAAATGTGTGGGGGAAACGGGTAACATGCATCTTTCATCAGAAGAAATTAGAGGAACTATTGAGAGCCTGGATAAAGCCTGTGCAATAGTAAACTATCTGCAGTTGGAAAAGAGCATTAAATTAAATTGGCAGGTGCCAGCATAAACCCCGAGTAGTTAGAAGGTAAAATATCAACATTTGACAACGAAATGTATCTTGGAGGATTTTGTTAGAAATGTGACACTAAACATTTGAATGCCGATGGGTTTGATTTGGCTGTTTTTAGGTCAATAACTAGGACATTTAAATGCACTGACCTACTTCTAAGTTAGAGTTAGTACCCTCTGTAACAAAGCACCAGCATCTGTCATCCTGGATAATTCCAATAATATGTATGGCATTAAGGGTAAACAGATTTAAAGACTTATTTCTGTATAAACAGCACATGCGCTCACCTAAAATCACCTACTTTCATACCATTCTTGTCATCCTGTCACACTTGTATCTAGAAATAAGCAACTATTCAAATATGAGGTCATGTATTTATATCTGTATTCATCTACTGTGTTTGCATAATTTATATAAGATATATTTTGACTGCAAACAATCCTTTCGAACCCAATGATAAAGACGCAAAAATGAAACTTAAAAATCTAATTTCACAAGCATGAATAAAGTAAAGTGAAATTTGAGGTTTTAGAGAAGTTAGAATTAAATACAGAGTATAGTAGCAGATGTGATTGTTAAAACCTGATTATTTTTATGTATCACACTGCTGAATACAGATGAACACATACACTATCTCCCCTGTACATTTGTTTATCCTATTTGCTTAGTCTTGTTCCAAAACATTAATAAAAGGAGAGTCAGGTTAGTACATAAACCACTGAAATAGTTTTTTTTTCTTCTTTTTGCTCATGTATCTTACTTCTGATTTTATTGTAAATCACGTTGTGAATTCTTTCTACAACATGGGCTATATAAATTAACTATTTATACTGAGCATTTACACCAACAAAAATGGCTAAAGTTTACTGTTTAATTTTGGGGTTATTTTCATTTCTGTGTGAAATCATGTGGTAACTTGTATTTACAGTCAGTAAAAGATCATGTTCCTTTGAGGTAGATGACACTGAAGTATAGATGGTCTGTTGTTACAGCTGCTGCATCCAATGATGTGGAAACATTACATAGATCTGACAGAAGCCCACTGGCAGCTTTCCACTCGTGACTTTGGAAACACAGGATAAACTGCTGTCACCACCACAGAGTCTATAAGCCGGTGAATCATCGTGGTCACCAGTCGCTCTTCTATCTCGTGGGATTCAGATACATTTAAGAGGAGACAGACGGCATGGTGTCTCTGAAGATGTGAGCCTTTTTCCCCCTCACACTCGAGGCTTTATGTGCTGGGTTTCACCATGAGGGCACTGAGGCCCATTGTTGTGGTTTTCACACTGATCCTGAACAGCAGAAGCTTTGAGCTCCAGGAGACCATCCACACGCTGATAGAGGAGAACATCCACCTCCATGACCAGCTGGATAACCTCACCCAGGCCCTGCGAGGAGTCAAACACATGCTCATACGCCACTCTAACGGTACTCTACACCTTTGAGGCATTACTAAAGATACACTGCAAAAATATAAAGATTACCAAGTGTATTTTTTCTAATTTCTGGTCCAAATATCTCATCACACTTAAAATAAAATAAGTCATAATCACCTAAAGAGTAAGTTTTCAGTGACATATAGGAACTTATTTTTAAACAGTAGATCAGGAAAATCTTATTTCAAGAAATGTTATCAAGATAATTTTCACTTGTTCCATCAGCAGATTTTAAAAATGCACTATTATTATTATTATGTATTTATTTATTTTTAGCTTAATTCAAGCAACAACAAAAAAATTATGCAAATGGAACAAATGAAAATAATTTTGGTAAAAACTTCTGTCTATTTTCTAAAAAATAAGTTCTTTATATCTCACGGAAAATGTACTCTTTAAGTGATTGTGTCTTATTTTAAGTGAGATTAGATATTTGGACTAAAGACTCAGTATCCAGATAGTAATGTGACTGTTAAATAAATATACTTCCTTTGAAAAAAGTCAGAATCTATTTAATGAAATGTAATCTTCATACATGTGTATTTAAATTTATATTTTACCATATTAAATCTGATCAATTTTTTAAGTAATCTATGGCCATGTTTTCTGATTTATTTTAAGAATGTTGTGCCTTTTTTGAATGGATTTATAGTGGAAATTGTTTTATTTGTGTAAAAGTAAAAAAAAAACAGGTACTGTATTACAATGTCAAATAGATATATACGTAATTTTTAAATCCTAAATTGATTCAGTGAACAACTCAATTCAAGAACTAAAAGTCCAAATTCACAAAATTAACTCTCCATGCTGTGCTTGATATTATATTGTTCATATTTTGTCATTAAACAAATTTGTTTTGTGACAAGAGTAATGAAATGTACGTTTAACCCATAAAGACCCAATTTACCCACCATCAACTAAAAGCATCTACTGATCTAAAATGTTTAATACCTGTTCATCCATTAATCCTACCAACACATGTAAATAATTGGTGTAATATACAGTTAGTTCATGGTCATCAAATATAACCCATTTGGACATTCACAGGCTCTGCAGTTACCATGGAAACACTGTCATCTTCCACAACATTGATTCACCAGTAAAACCCATGAAGTTGGATCAATGATAGTAAATGGACACACTTGCTTTATGTTCAATTAGATAGATTTTGCTATAAAAGTCACTTTTTCTTCACTTGTCTCTCTTTCTAATCTAATAATCCTCAACGTGAAACTGAACTTTTATGAACTTCTACATGATAAGTAAATTAAATATATATATATATATATATATAAAATACTAAAAAAAAGTATACTAAATAAAGTACTAAATAAAAAAAAGTAAAACACAGAGGATAATATTACAATAAATAGTGATAAGTTACTCCAGAAAGGTTAAATAATTATAGAAATTATTTTTTTGGGACTGTGACAAAAGTAACACTGGGTCTTTAAGGGTTAAAAGCACAACAGCTCCTGTATCTTCTATGTTCTGTCATTCACATCGTATCCCTCACTTTCATTTCCTGTTTATGTCCAGCCTCTTAATCCTTTTCACTCCTGTTCTCTTATAAAAACACAGTTAATATTGTGTTTTTTCTTCCTCTTGTAGTTATTTGACCTCAACCTGGATACAGATGAATTTGTTCTCAGAGCATGAGTTTTCATTACATCAAGTAATGGATGTAAACCATTCTGTGTTGACAGATCAATATCATCATGAGCACCATCATGATGAACACGTCCAGCATCTGTGGAATGAATGGTCCCAACACGGTGAGGGACCGCTTACGTTCAAGTTAAACTGCAGATGTTTTTGCTTCTCTCAATGGGAAAAAAAAAACACAGTTTACTGTGATAGATCTGTTCAGTTTACTGTAAGTGAGACACCAAAAACCAAAACATGGAGAGGAACACGATTTACCACATAAAGTGTTAAAACATGACACACATTTATTTATTCTATCAATTTAGTGTTTCTGTTTTTTTAAATTAATAAAATATGAGTAGGAAAAAGCCTGGAGGATATTTGATAAATATGACACATAATGAATCTTTGCATAAATGTGGCCTGTTGGTCCATAGCAGTCTGTGGCATGTTATAAAACCTGTCTCAGAAACACATTGAAAGAAATCTAGTCAAATCAAATCAACTGAAACTGAATATCAATTATTTTTATGACTTTGTCTTTTCACCAAAAATAAAAAAACAGTTTTGTTTTAATCTTTTTTATAAAGGTGAGTACATTTTAATGGTGAGTACATTTATGTTCAAAATTAATAGGAAAAGGGCTTTAATTTTATTCATCTTGGATATAATGAACTGGTCTGATTTTAAAAAAAAATACTCTTCATGTTTTCCGCATGTATCTACTAAAATAGAACACATAATACTGTAGTCCAACATCATATTTAAAAACATACAGTCCAATATAATGTCACAGGGACCATATTAATAAAAATAGGTAATATTTATATGATGTGCATCTACAACTTATCCTTTACAAAAAACCCAGTAACAATAACAATCTGAAAATTCTGGAGAAAAATAAGTGCAATTTTATCAATATGTTCTTTACACTAGGTGACACATTTGGAATTATTATCAGTAGGTTATTGTGGTAACATTTTTACAAATCTGACCCACTTGAGGCAAAAGCAAGGCTCTATATGCCCCTAAACAAAAATGATCAGTTATTAATATCTTCAGTGTTATATGTGCATTTCAAAGTTCATCCCATGGGTCAGATTGGCCCCTTTTGGATCCTGGGCTGCATGTTTGAAAACCCTATTGTAATGTAATCTAATTTCTTACTGTGTGTGTCTAATTTGGACTTTTTAAAAAGCAGAAAAGTTTGAGCAAAACCTATAGAACTACTCAGATTCATATTTGTAATATAACTGCTAAATATGCATATTTTATGTATTTGTGATCATTACATAAAATCATGTAGATTGAATACATATATGAATAATATATATATATATATATATATATATATATATATATATATATATATATATATATATATATATATATATATATATATATATATATATACTATGTGACATGAGGTCACTAACTAGCATTGATTTCATGGGCTTGTATACCATAGTTAGAGTTACAGCTCTTGTTAGCACGGATATCTTTCCATTATCTAACACTTTGAGCAGTCACTCGAATTTGTTGTTGAATTCAAAATGGAAACAGAAGCGAAGACTGTTTAGTTTGTTTTTCCTCAGTTTGTCCTCCCTTCCCAGCAGGCATCAGTGCAGAAACCCATCTGCTATTGGAGGACGCCTTCTGCGGACATGAGCTGCATGGATCAGCTGCTGTCCTGCACAAAACAACACCCCTCCTGCTGCTGTCCTTACCCTGCCTCATCCTCCTGCTCATCAGCTGTTTATAGGCCATGTCTGCCTGCTTTCCACCAAGAGCCCCACAAACTGCATCTTATCCAATTGCTTCCACACACATTCACAGTTATGTGTGTGAGAACATCCACTCTGCATAAGCCAATGTCAGCACTTCCTGTTAAAGAGTCATTATTGATAGAATTGAACGAGTTGACCTAACTAAACTCCTCAGGCAGAATTGACTGAACTGGAAGCTGGTTGATGTTGGCATATCATAGAATTATAAAAGGTCCAACCTGGTGATTTGATTTACTACCTCTATCTCTGACTGTACAGTAGATATTTTGACTTCAAGTAATATCTTGTTTATTTAAATGTAATTATATATTTTCCAACATCTTCCTGTGGTCTAAACTGTACATGCTCTGATTGGGTCTGAATTCTTCATTAATTCAACTCCACAGGTCCATCTTCAACCCAATTTCTGAGTAATGACACCAGAAAGGTGGTTTTGAGCACTGAGCCTTTAAATGCAAATGAGTGACTTTACACTACACCCCCTTCAGGTTATTGGCTGCACTGCTGTCTCAATTAAATGTTTTAGGTAATCAGCTCAAACTGGTGTGAATTACAACTACTGCTGCTGACAACAGTAATGTTTGGAGGCCTCGACATGAAAATTTTGTGACATTACAAATTAAGGAATTAAATCAAATCCAGTGTTTTTTTTTTTTTTACCAAAACAAATCTTTTAATCTGAACTGTCGTGCTGCAAAACTTTTGAACCATTAGGGTCTAAAATTAACTTAAGAGTAGATTTAGCAAAATGACCCATTTAATAAAGACAGATTGTCCCTTTTTGACAATACCACTCACTCCAGTTTAGCCAAGGTGTAAGCTGTGCTGCTACACATTTGTTACCATGGGATAATGAAGGATCTCTTGTCAAAATATTGTTTGGCTGTAGCAAAAAATGATGTTTTGAGAAGCCATTTGTATAAAATGGGAGAGATACAGCAGCTGGATGTTCACAGTGCTTACCTTTGGGATCTTACAGGAGAGTCATTCAACTCAAGTATGAACCACAAGCCTTAAAAAATAAAAATATATATATATTCTTAGTTTAGGTTTCTTTGAGGAATTCTGTGGTTCAGTTGAGCAATGCAACAGCTTTAGGCCAAACAGCTGGGAAATTAAAACTGGGCAGAATGGCATAAGTGTCTGAACAGAGACACCTCAAATGGTTTACACGCAACAGGATTCAAACATTTTCACCCAATTTTAGAGTTTGTCATTTATATAATCGATACATCACAGTGCAGAGCTTTTTTAAATGATCATTCAGCATTTCATACATTTGAGCAAATTAATAAAAACTAGAGCTTTTTTTTTTTTTTTAAAACTTCATTCTTTATTATGCATTTTAAAATGCAGACATCAAGCTCATCCCTTTTATGCCAACTAAATTAATTCTCCAGAACATACAAAAGTTAGAAAACCAAGTCATTTAGGACTAAGACTTTAGTTTCAAGTGAAACATTGACACTTTCAAAACAAATAAGTGAACCATTACAGCCATAACATTTGAACTAGCATCTACGCAAATGCTCTTAACAGGTCTTTGATAATGACAAGTATTTATTCATTAAATATGTGTTGGAATGATGAAGACAAGAGCACCGAATGGGTTCCTGTAAGCCTTTTCTTTTGGTTCTGCATGAATGCTGGTCATTTGCTTCAGTGAGTGGTAATGTTGCAAACCTGGGTCAGCCTGTCATCACTACAGGGGTCCATATATAGTACAGATAGAGGATCAGCAGTCCATGCAAACAGTACAGTATACCATCTCTGGGTGTTTCATATTATGGCTCTAGTCTATATCCAGGTCCGAGTCATCGTCGCTCTCGGTGGCGTCTAGCATGGCTTGACTGCGGATCGTCTTCGGGACAAGGGGTAGTTTGTCAGGCAGCAGGCCATACTCCTGCAGCAGGGCCTCCAGGTCTACAGCAAAGAAGTCTTCGCCAAGTTGGTCTGTGACCCGCACCAAGTTGCCAATCAGGTCTCCTCCTTTGTAAACGAGCAGGGCGGGGAGAGCGCTGCCTCTGAACAGAGCGCTAGTGCTGATGGCTGTGCTGCGGACATTGCAGAACTTTATCAGAGGATATTCCTGAGCCAGACACAGCATGCTACCACTCATGGAGTCACAGCCTGGGACATCTGGTTCATAGATGTGAATCATGACCAGTGTACTTTTGTCCTCCTTGTCTAAAGCCTCCAGGAAGTCCTCTCCACTGTGCAGCTCAAAGACCCTTTCGAAACGTTTGCCCCGGCAGAACTGTCGCCGCATCTCTTCAATGCGCTGCATCCGGTAATGTTGAAGGAAGTCTTCATCATCCTCTTCCTCCTGGAGCATGTTGTACTCCTGCATGGTCATCTGTAGGATTAAGGGGAAAAACTATCAGGGACACAAACAAAATCAGCCCCATGAGGCATTTCCCCCCTCCTCCAAGATTCTTCAATGTGCACATTTGAGTCCAATTGCGCTTAAATCTGCCTTTAATTAAAGGTTCAGTGTTTCATAATCCCAGTCTCTGCAAAAGTGTGGAAGTCCCTTGTTAGAATTTCAGTAAGTTTAATTTGTTCTGGTGTTTTTCCTTAAGGGAATACTCAAGACTGCAAGTAAGAGCCAATACTTCATCATGAATACTACAAATTTAGCCAATTACAAGATAGTCATTTGGCACTACTCCAGAAATGAGCTACAAATCTAGATATAAATCGATCCATAAAGTAAGGTAATATACATTTTGTAATTACAGAACAATACAGGAACCCAAAATTATATCATAATCCAATCCTCCCAATTTTTAACCCTGTACCTTTAACAGTAAATTTCAGACAAATGCCTTCTGCGAGGACTGCGAGTGTTTTGACAGTTGAGTCCGATCTGTCCATGTTATGTCATTCATGCCCATGTCACTTACTTTGTGTTTGATTTTTTGCTGCAGTTCTTTTTGTTTCTCCTCGTCTTTTTCCTGGTCGAGATCAGAGCGGCAGGTCATGGACAGCTTTTTAATCAATCTTTCCATTTCCTTCTTCTGTTCCTGTTTCTGCTCAACCTCCAGTTGCTTGTACTTCCTCCAATCATTGATCACACCCTTTGGTCCTTTGACAGGAGATTTTTTTTCATTAGGATTTTGTAAATTTTCCATCTTCCTTATCCCACAGCAACTATGTATATTAATTGTTAAAGATGGTTGAGTTTTCATGTTTTTCCCATGTTGTGTAAATTATTGGGTTTTTTTTAATTCTAGGAAAAAAATAATGCATTGGTACCAGTATATTAATGTTTAACAAGTTCATTTGTACCAGTTCTGAAATTTGGATATTGAGAGCCATGCTGCCCAGACTTCACAATGAACAAAAGTTATTCCATGACAGTAATTGCTACTTTCCTCTACTGTATTGTTATACAAAACATTTAAATAAAGATGTACAGTTTTGACCATGCATGTGTAATGTACTTGTGATTATTACCTGTGTTTACTGCACTGCCATCAGCACTATATTCCGTTTCTGGTTCCATCACACCAGCATCACGGACAGTCTTCCTCTCACCATCATCATCCTCATTGTCACTGCCTTCATCTTCACTGCTGCTGTAGTAGTACTGCACCTTCTCTCCAAGGATCTTGTCATCCAAAGTAGTCATGACTGCGGTTCACCTGAGGGTAGCAGATATTTCTGTCTTAAACGTCCCAGATAAACATGGATACAACTCTGTTTGATGAGATGACAATTATATTTGCGTCTGCACAAACAGATCGGACAGAAATCAGTTTTCAGAGGAAATATTCTACTTCTTTAAATGCAATAATACAGTACAGGATTAAAGTTATAAGGTGCTAAGATGTTGTTAGCATCTTAGCACCTACTACAGCTGCTGAACATGATCTTTTTATCTTGATGCATAAAAGTCTTGCGAAGCATTACCACATCTTTACACTTTATATTTTGTTCATCAGTCACTTATCCGTCCAGTTAAGAGGACAAAATTTAAGTCAGTGCACAGCAGTCTTCCTGAACCAAAGACAAAATAAGAGTCAAAAACAGACTGTTAAAAGTAACATGACTCACAGTTCAAGTCAAAAGAAATCAAATCCTTTAGTCTCAGAGCCAGGAAAACTACACCCCCATAAATTCATAGTATAATTAACTTTTGTTTAGATGCTTTTCAGGATTCTGATTAGTTAATCGTAGTCCTCACCACACTGCCATCTAGAGGCCTAGCATGCTCGTGGCAGTGTAGAGTTAAGGGCAGTGAACAACATACTCGTTTTCTAAGATCCCGACTGTGTAAACATACACCTATGCAAGCATCCTGAACATATACAAAAATGACAGCAAACAATGAAATCCCTGATCAATGGGGCATAATAATCTAGTATGGCAGCTGTCATCGGTCGGACACAAAGAGAACTAGGGCAGTTATTCATCTGTGCATAGCATAGGCTTACAATAAGCGTTCCATAAAACCTGAGAAAAGGCCACATTAATGGTGCACTTAAACCAGCTGATGGGCACAGATGGAAAGAGGAAACTAATCCTTGTTGATACTTTCACTTTCTCCTTTTTCGTACAACTAAACTGGCATCAAAACACATGAAGACGTGTTTCTTGTTTGAATACCAGCGGGGAATGATAATAAAAAAAATTCTTACCTATGCATGTTTCTATCTGACGTATACATAAGGCCTAACGCCAACACCCAAGTTGTCAGTATGAACCACAATAAACCTCTGTAGGTTCTCGTTTTCCATTGCATAAGCTAAAATACGCACAGCTACAGAAGAACGAATAAAGACAATCCAATTACAGATGGTGGGCTGTGGTCACAAAAGGGGAAAGCTGACCTGGTTACCAAGCTAGTGAATGAGACCCAGGCTAGGTAGCTAACTGATGTAGCACGTCATGTACTGACCCACAAACACGAACGACACTCATTTGATAAAAACTTGACATCACTATTCTGCGATAATACTGGTAAACATATACAACGAAGCCTAATTAAACTTAATTAGTTTGGGTGCCCTTACCTTAGTTCTCCACCAAGCTAGTGAAACGTCTCCAATGGTGCTATTGCTAATCCGCTAACTCTATGAGCTCCTGACGCACCTCCCCCGACTATGATGCTTTAATGGTCCTCAGGGATGTCGGACATATTTAAGCCTAAAGAAACAAACGACATTAAACTAGGAATGTTAACCTGGAAATGTATGTATTCGACACTTTATTTTACTATTGATAACGTTTAATATGTGAGGTGCGTCAGAGAGTCATAATAAGAGGGTTACTCATTTTTCAAATATGTCAATTTTAATTTGATTACAATTATGCGACCGATGAACATTTGCACTCAAAAATATGTAACTTACACAGTTATTGCTTATACTGACTTTACTGGTATTCAGTGACTACTGTGACTCGTACAGTTGTCATATGTGTTTACGTCTGTTTGTACTCTTACCGGGAACACTTGAATGCAGCACAGCTGAAGAAGATGCTATTCCCACATTCACCACAAGATGTCAATAACATTTTGAAAAGTGTCTCACCTCTACTCTATCTCTACTACTGTAACCACGGGTACTATCTGGTTTTATCAGTTCTCTGCAGCAGTCACACTATTATTGCCAAGACAAAGCCATTATTCCACTATTCCTTGGCGAAGTAATATAATAATATTGTCCTTTTGTTAGCAAGATAACTCAAACATGTATGGATGCATTTAGCTGAAAATTTCAGGAAATGTTGATAATGACAGAAGGAACGAATTGCTCAATTGTAGTGGTAATCGGTGGAGGTGTGTATGTGTGGGTGGGGGGGGGGGGGTCTGATCTACCTTGGCGGAGTCTGCGCTCTCCGATTGCTTTTCTAGTGTTATTATCTTTTATTAGCATTTTGGGAGGGTGTGGCGGGAGGTAACAGAACACCGGGGCAAGTAATATAAGAATGCATTTTAAAAACACTACCAATTAATTGATAAGATGCCAGATAAAATAAAATATAGAAATAAATAAGGAAAAAGATGAAGAAAATGTAAAAATAAATTGTAATTATATTTTCTTCTGATGAAAATCAATAAAACAGCGTTAAAAATACAAAGCTATGCCGTGTGTAGTGAATATGTGATACAGAAATAAGTATGTATTTTTACATTTTTAATTGTGGCATATTCAATCCTCCATACAGTTAGGTGTGTGGAACAGAGAAATCATACTGTTTTTACACACATAGACACTGTACCTTTAATTTTTACAATTAATTAATTGAATTTGCTGAGCAACATTGCACACAATATTGCAATAAATTACCCAGCATCGGTTCCCGTAGTGTTGGTGGGTGCGCCTTATATTTTGCAAACTCATACCTCTGTTTTGTCAAAACAGTTATTGAATGTAAATTGGAATATTATGTTGAATTGAATTTCTGAAATATTGTTGTGAACAGCTATTCACTGATGCACTGTTGCATGTTATTGCTTGTCTTACTTTCAATATGGAGACAATTTAAAATCAAAGGTTCAGTCTGTGCCTCTCTGAGCTGATCCTAGTCTTCTGGTAACTGTAGCATTTTACCATGGTATTACTGTTACATTACATAAACCTTTAATAGTATTCACACATACACATTAGCCTTTGTAGCTTTGTAATAATACATATGGTAATATGCTACACCAGTTTCATGAGTGACAGGCCAGACAACTGTGGTTTTGAGTGTGCCGATCAGGTACAAATTCTCAGGCTGTTTTTTTCCCCTAAGTCCACCTCTGCATGTGTCCCAGTCAGTCCCTAGCAGGCTGTATTCATGATCATCTTTTCCAGTGAGTGCACCATTTACCCACTGAAATATGTGCACTTTGTAAGTATGGAAAGTGTATTATAAGTGTGCTCATAACAGTATGGATATTGGAACACAGCTCATGGTCACCAAGGTCAGCAGTCTAGCAGAATGTTTTAGAGGACTTCATGATGCCTTCATGCCAGGGCCTGCATATGGGCCAGATTCTGCTCATCTTTGAGCAGAACCTGGCCCATACACTGGAAGCACCAAAACCTGGTTTGATGCCCATGCCGTCACAGTGCTTGATTGGCCAGTCAACTGGCCTAACACAGCTAAACTGTTTTGAGAATCTATGGGGTATTCTCAAGAGGACAATGAGGTGCACAGTAAGCGTCAGGGACATATGGTCTTCCATAGCTCCCAGGCATAGTATTGAAGATTGACATTTTGCAAGTACTATATTTTGATTTCATATGCTATTAATTTCTCTTTTTTTTCTGCAAAAACTAGGTAAATGGTGATTTCACAGTATTAAATTTTTTTCCATTTGTGGGTTTTATGAGATTGAAGGTCAAATTACATTAAAAAAACATCTACTCGAACATTTAAAAATCTGTAATCTATGAAAGTTTAACCTTTTGATTGGAATTATGGAACCAAATTAACTTTTCCATGACAATCACATTTCTTTTGAAAGAGTCTGTATTGGTTCCATTTGTTCAAACCTTTACACATTGAAAGAAGTTAAGGGTTACTTGTGTTTCCTCAGTATTCAGTCACAAGCCAAAATAAATATTTTACAAGAACAAGTAAGAGAGGTAGAAATGATACTGGGTTTGCATGAGACAGACAAAACAATGGACAGTGGACACAGTTAAATTAAAGTCAATCGACTATAAACTACTTCAAGTCTTGTTTTATTTGAGTGAGAGCAGTTCTTCCTTTACAACAAATCCACACAGTACACACCCTTGTGTGAAAACAAGCAAATGCATAGTATTGCAATGTCTGGTGATAAAACATTTAACAAAAACCATATGTTAATGCCATCTTCAATGTGTATGTTTAGGTGTGAAGAATAGTCTTGTGTGATTCCTCAGTGCTCTTCAAACAAACATGACTCCATGTTGTCCACATATTTTCAACACTTGACAATTTCTTTGAGTATCTTCAATTTGCTTCATATTCACACATCACAATACAACTACATTCCTGTCATAGCTCATCAGTCCATCCTATACTATCCTTATTCTGTATTTGAGCCTCTGTGGGGACACTGAATGCCACATAAGGACACGTTTTAGAGTTCAAACAAACCAGCTTCTTCAGTGTAGCAGAGTTCACTATGTCAAATCCTACTTTGCCTCCAAATGTACTGGGCTTCCAGTAATCTGGAGAACATATAGGATTTCCCAGGAGGCCTTTAAGGGAGAACGGAGCTCCCATCTCCACCATGCTCTCTCCAAATATCGCTCCGGGTCGGGTTCTCTCCAACATCAGGCCAGGATAAAATTCCAGAGCATCAATGTCTCCATAGAACTCCTCAAGCTGAGTGGCTATTTCCTCATTATCTGTGAAAACAAGATAATGTCATGAATAACAGTGTGTGACCTGGTGGACCACATGGCCTTACTTGCCTCCCACACCAAACTAAGCATCACTTATTCATTACTTATTTTAAAGAAATGTATACACATTCCAACTAGTGATACTAACCATAATGTTAACTTGAATGTTACTAATGTAATGCCAGCTCTGAATATAGATTTAAATATCTGTATCATAAAGTTGAAATGTAGCCTTCACACTTTCTTAACATGTTTTCTATTAAATAAATCATAGTCAAGCCTCAATATGACACATTTTTATTCCACTTATCCTACTTTATGGATTCTGTCATTGGCATTTATTATTAGATGTGCTTAAGGTGAATTTCAGAGTGCATGTTTGTTGGCAATTGGTAGTATTGGTAATAAATGTTGTACAACAACACATAATCGATATAATTTCATATTTGTCAAATTAATTTTATTTACAAAAACATGATGGACCACTTCACTAGCAACACTAGCAACAAGCTTAGCACAAATGTCTAGGGGAAGCCCTGAATAAAAATACATACAATATTCTTAGTTAAGAGTGAAGATAACATCCTGTATATATGAGGCTTTTCTGGGACTGGGTCATTTCCTTAACTCCTACCATCATCTTCAATTGATAGAGAATTTGATAACCCGCAGGTTTAGATTTAACATGTTCAAGCGTTTACACTTCAAATATGTTATGATGGCACATGTATGATGACAACAGCCCACAAACCATTTAAATGCCCTCATCAGTAAAACATGCATAAAAAACATTCACAGGTTTGTATTTTTTCCTCAAATATGTTTCTTGGTGAAAGGGTTTTTATGTTCCATAACACATGTGCACCACAACCCAGGTTTTGCGTAGGATGTTACAGAGAATGACTTGCAACAAGTCACAGACCATTTAACTATTTTAACTGTTCTTACAGACATATAAAGTTATAAATCTCAGACTTTGGGGTGCGCTGTCTATACACAGACAAGCCTTTTTCCTTACCACTAAAGTCTCTAAATGATGCATATGGCCTTAGATTAAAGCGCTTCCTGTACTCGTTGAAAGGCTGTACACGAAGCTGTCGGGACTCTTTTATGACACCCGCAGCCACTCTGGTCAGTGCAGCGTTAATGTTGTATCCTCCACCGATCTGTAGGATAAAGGAGAAAACATCCTGTTTCTTGTGTCTCAACAAAACACTATGCCAAGGATATTATGAATGAAATCTAAATTATTTATACAAAACTGAGAGGCCTGATGTGAAAAAAAATGTTATGAAGCACTGATCCAAGTATGTGGTGGAAAGGAGTCCAAAAAAGAAATTGGACAACTTCTCAGAAGCCAAATTATTTGTTTTAACAGCGTTCTACTGTTTTCTGTGCCACTGGGTCTCACATTCATGTTTCAGTTTGTCAGGTTCTAAATGCCAAGCTCTGATAATCATTAAAATCCATTAAAAAGGGTGTCTATGGCAAAAAGCAACATTTTTGGACTGTATTGAATTTGCTTTTGTAATTGCATTAATGTAATTCTCTAAGAGACACAATGTTTCCACTAGCTATCAAATAATCACATTTACAAAAACATAGCTACATTATTAGGATTTTTCCATCCCTGTCATTTATTCATTTGTATTTTTTATAGAATGAGCCACATATCTAATAAATAGTTTGTATTCTAAATGTATGCAGACTTTTTTTGTACTTTACACACAGTTTTGATAAATGCATGGATGAGGTTTTTAATGATAAGTACACCCCCTAAATAATATGAAATGAAAAACATTATTTAATTTAGTTTTACACTAGACCAGGGCTCAGCAGTCCTGGTTAGCCACCAACTATTCTGCATGTTTTAGACATTTCCCTCTTCCAAAAACCTGACTGTTCTCAGACTTCTGCAGAAGTGGATTATAGGCTCATCATTTGAATCAGGTATGTTGAAGAGAGAAACATCTAACATGTGGGGTAGCACCCCCACCCCCACCCCCAGGACCAGGCTTGATGACCCCTGCCCTTGACTATGCTGCCTCAAATCAAACGTCAGGTCAAATTATTTTGTTCCAATTTCCTTTAAACATTTCATTAAAGCATTTTCTGCCTGTTCTTCTGTACTTTTGTAACTTACAAAGACCATGAGGAGACCATTCTCAGGAGGTGATATGTTTTAACATGCATGTCATAACTCTGTAAATTGAAGTAAGCTGTTACTCCTACCTTTTTCCTTTTCCCCTATTATTTTAGAGTTACTTATAGTTATTCTACTTGTTACACTTTTAGTTCCACTGTTAAGATATCTTTGCATTTTGCCCACCTAAGAAATGTCCAAACACGTTTATATTATATTTCTGACTAAATGTTGACATCTCAAACATTTTTAAAGCCAACATTCCTCAAATACCAAGGTACTGCTTTAACAAGGTGGAAATTCCATTGGAAATGAATGAATTACTTACAACAAGCTGACTACACATTTGTCATAATCTTTAGGTTTTGAATTCCACAGCCTGGCCACTATTTGCTCTTAAGTTAAACATGACTATTTATATACACATCAATATAGAAAGGGCTTTGTTGTCTCCAACAGCAACAGTGCAGTTGCATCCAAATAACACCAGTTATGGATACTCATTTAAAAATGTGCAAATTAAAAATATAGGTCAGTGTATCTTTGGCTAATTGTAGTTTCTTTCTGGGAACACAGAGACACTACTCGTTAATTATTATAATTTTCAAATATAATTAAAATGGAATTTCGAGGCATTTTTTATTCAGCGTCAAAACAGATAAAAAAAAACCCAGGATTTTAATTTTCTTTTTTAATGACAAAATAAAGATACTACCTAACAGAAAAGGAAAAACTGGACAAAAATGGCTGTTTTTTTCCCCACTTTCTGAGATCAGATGTTGTGATCTTTAAGGAAAGAGTGTTCTGAATGATGGGTTTGTATGAAATCTGCAGCTTATAGACATTTGTGTCAAGAGCATGACTACAATGTCCAGATTTCATACGAACTGGAAGATTCAGGCAAACCCATCATTTGTAAGAGTCTTTGCAACCTAGATATTAGCACCCTTTTCTTAAATGAAAACATCCTGTCTCAAAAACTGAAAATTAAAATTTTTTCTCAATTTCTGTTGGGTGGCAATTTTCTTTTCACTATTAGAAAACCAAATACCTTTCAAATTTGGTTTATCCATTTTGACATTGAAAAAGAAATCCAGTTACCAAAAGATACACTAACCACTGATATACTGTATGAATGGAAAACATTTTTCGAATGTAGTAGTATAGAAATGTGCCAATGTAACAGTGTAAACAATATTAAAGATACTGTCAATTTTTGAAATCTATCATCTTGTACCACACAAACATTTTTATCCAGTAATATTGTAGATAAAATCAGTGATGTATTTGACTGTTTAATCATTGTGGTTTAGTGTTCTCTGCATTAGAATTCTAAAAATGTATGATATCCATTACCTGGCCAGCTGACTGTCGAGAGAAGGCATCCACCAACGTCTCTATGCCATAGTGTGTGAGAACAGAAGTATTAAACATAAACTGTGTGTAGTTCAGTTCATCTCCATTAATCAAGAAGCTATCAGGCATCAAAGGGTGCCAGTGGTAGAGGTCGTTGAACTCCAGAGCAATCCGGTTCCCGTACTGAAAATTCGACTTAAACAGCATAATGGGATCAAACTTTAATTGCAGCATGTACCCACTGAGCTGCTGCACGTACTCCTCTATCACTATTCGAATCGTTTCACCTGAGAAGAACAAGCAGACGCAAAACAGAGTGGGCACACAAAGGATGTTAGGTCAAAGTGGCCGAAGAGTTTTAGGTAAACCAATCAGAATATAAGATCTGTCCACCTCACCAATGACAATAAGGCGTGTGGTCTGGAAGAGCTGCTCATCGTCCCAGGTCGGGTGCACTGCTTTCAGGATGTCACACACTCTGTTATGCTCCCTCAGCCAAAGTGTGGCATACATTCCTAGACCAGGGAGGAGTCCAAACACTTCCTGACCAATAGCCAGCTGACGTTCAGGCGGGATGCTCGGGGGATAGTTCATCTTCACAGGGACGTCAATTACAGTCGGAGGGTACATGTCACCATCTATTAGCTAATGAGAAGCATATAATGAGTACATGCAGTACAGCTCACTGCAAAACCTCAAAATCTGACTTTTGCTTTAATTTGACCCAACTTTTTCCTGCTGCAGTACGGTTTGATTTTGAGTATGCCAAATTGAGAAAAACAAAAAAAAAAAAAAAAAAAACAGAAACCACAGACATGTTATCTGAGATGTGGACACATTTCTGCTACACTCTGTTAGATGTTAAAAAAAAAAAAAAAGGGTGACAAAATTAATAAAGTGTGTCCTACTAAATAATCCTCATCCTACAGAAAGTAAAAATGAGTTCACAATCAAAATGTCTCAAAAAGTACATTGATAGCTTAACAGTACCTCTAATATTCTGAACACGATGACCTAAGATCCTCTCTTGTATAACCAAAGGTCTTATTTGTTTTGCTGCACTATAGTCACAAGATTTTAATGCCAACCTATTGCATCTGGAACTTCTCAAATAAAGTTTGTCATTTTCTGGCTGTCAACAGTTTTATGATTCACACATTGACTTGTTCTGGTAATAAACACAGATAGTACCAATTGTACTCATTGCAGCTAAAGCAATAAAATATGCACAACACATCAACTTCCTGCAAGTAATTTCTTAAAATGTTCAAACAAGGCTCATTAATATTTTGAGATGTTTGGCGAAAAGGTTGTCATGGAGAAGATATCAGATATATGTTCCACAATGAAATATGTCAAACTTTACCACAAATTTAAGCTTGTAAGCAACGATATCCAGCAGCTATAATGTTAGCAACCAGTACAGAATTCTTCAGAAATGGCTTCACCCATCTACAGGCATTATGTGAACATTACTTATATCAGACAGTTACACATATAGTATGTTTCAGGACACTTGTTCCATTTGTATACCTGGTATCTGACAACTACGCAAGTGTGAAAACCAACTAGTTACATTAGCATGTACTGTCACAGTCCACACCAGGTTTTACAATCCACTCGTCCGCCCATAAACTCACACCTGCAGCTCATCAGCCAATGAGAAAAACTGTTTCTCCAGTCATTGTCACACTGTTGTTTTCATTTCAGAAAGAAAACCTCAAATCCTTTAGTCATTATTGTCCATGCTGCCCAGACACTGTTGCAAGTTTAATCTAATGGTTTCTGTGTTCAAGCCTAAATTAAACGATTCATTCCATCGTTATTTCATTAATATTACTGTGTTCTCCATTGTTATTGAATACATTGTGTGTTGGTTATATTAAAAAAACGTCCACATTGCTTTGTTTCCAGCTGTTTTTGCACGGTAGAAAAATGACTTGAGGTCGAACAACAGAGTTTACCGGTACTTCCTCATACATGTCCATGACGCAGTAATGAGGCGTCTCTGATTGGCTCAGAATGCATGAAAGAACACTCCCCCCTCACTCTGTGTAGGTGTCTACCTTTACCAGAGTAACATCCAGCTAGGTTTTGTGCCGTTGGTTGTTCTGAAAACATGCAGGGAAAAAAAACAGGCTTTATTTCTACAGAGAGCACATGAACCAGTTTGATTTGCCATTTTTTTCTAGTTTGTGCAGCAGCTACTGCGGTGCAGTCTTCTCTTGTAGATGCTAATGCTAATGCCACTTCAGATTCGCTGTAATGGAGGACGGCCTTAACCCAACGTGGGTGATGCTAAAGTCTATCTGACATTAGATGGACTGGCTTTTTCTGGGTCCCTCGTTCCTCTTGTTGTTTTCTGTGAATGCGGTATGCAGCCAGTGGAGGTGACAAACCACTTTCGAAGGCAGCATGTGTTGGTAACTCAAGGTGACTCATCAGATTCCAAAATGAGCGTGGAAAAGTGGTTTTCAGTGGAATGACACCTTTAAAGATCTGATTTTTATGATGAAGACTCCTGTTTTTTTTTTTTATAATGCATTAAAGATCAACCTGACTGCACTGTACATGTGAGCCCTCACACCACATCCTGTGTTATAAAAGGGAAGTGGACTCTGTGTGTCTTGGACATCACAAAAACTCCAGAAAGAGCGACTGCTGCAGTTTGGCACATTTATGTATACTTGGTAAAGCGAGAGACTTGCTAATAGGACCAATATTTGACAATTTTGGAATACAATGGCCAATCACTTTGCTTGGCCCAAAATTGTAGAATCATTAAAGTGGGTTACCTAGTAACAGATAAATCATGGGGCCATGTTGCCACGGTGTCAATTTCATAATACAGAAACAGACATGTCAGCTGAGCTCAGGGATTATTCAATGGAAAATGCCAGTAGAATCTACCAAAAAATGAAGGAATGAACCAAATCAGGATGTAGGGAGCTTGGTGTTCCCCATGGGTCAACACACTAGTACAGGATACTGAAGGAAGTGGCTAATGCAGAGTTAACTTTTGTGAAAGACTGAGGAACCATGGAGGATATTTGGTGAAAAAATGTTCCTAATGTTACATTTTTGCTTATAACAAAGTCCTAACTCCTTCTGTGGTTTTACATGATCTAAACTCTAATTGTGAAAATTGTTTTGTTTGTCCTTTCTAGGCTACTGTAGAAACATGGACTCTTGAAAAAGAAACTTCTTCTGTAGATATAAATGAAACAACATTTTCACCCAACTATAAAATAATGAAGATGCAATTATACATATCTTAAATCTCTGCAAACATAATCCTAAACCTCTTTTGTTTGTGTTTGTGTTCAATACCTGATACTTAAGTTTTCCGTCTTTGTGAAGCCTGAGGTGCTGCTGACGTTCCAGGTTGTCGCCATAAATGTGACCTGCATCCACCTAAATATATGACAACAAAAAGAATTGAGGGAGAGAGTGACAGATAATTCATATGCATCAATACCATACATAACAAATTTTTCCTCTAGTCTTATGAACAATCAAGATGAGTATTTAATATGAACTATAACTAAACTCACCCCATGTCCTAAGGCCTTGGTGAAGCCCGCACCCATACGATTGTAGGTCTTAAAGAACTGGTGTGTGAAATGTTGGGCAAAAAAGGCGAACATGAGGTTGCTGCCCTGGGGGTCAGGTCTGAACGTTGTCCGCTTCAACAGCTTCTCAACCAGTAGCTCAGGGTCAGGCAGCTCAGCCTTGCCTGAACAAGAAACACAATGACATCATACAGAGCACAGGGGCAAAACACAGACACGCCACACCTTCAGTAATAATACTGCAATGTCTGTACCAACAGTGATAGTTAATGCGCTACTGAACTGTTCATGATTAATAATCTGCCTGCAGAAAACACTGGCTTCATATGAAACAATGAGCAAGAGAAGTGCTGATGTTTATCAAGAGTGATTTATATTATGAAAATGACAAACTGTAGTAGTGAAAGACATCAACCTTGTCTTAGTTGTTTTTTGTTGATAACTGTACAGAGTAAAATAATGTACATGTGAGAAACTGCGATTATATATTCATAATAAGAAAGGTAGTCGCAGGTAATACACAGGGGAAAAAAAACAAATGTCACCATTCAAATGAGCATATTATAACATAAATGCTGATTTTGAAAAAAATGTATCTGTACTATTTTGAGAAGCGTAACGACCATAGCCTGACTGATTATAGGGTCTCAATGATTAATAGATATCGGCCAATATGTAGCCACTTTACTAGCTTTTTTGCTGCAGAGATTATTCAAAGTATCAATGTTTTGAATTGAGAATTGATTTTTTTTTTTTAAGAATAGAAAGATCCGGTATCCGAGGTATCAATATTTTAATATCCATCTGCACATCACTAATCCACATTTGTGAGGGAAAACAAATTGGTGCAAGTAATATTTTTGCTGTAATATTTTTGTGATTCCATAGTTTGTAGTAGGATGTATTTAAAGGTGTGACATTGTTTTTAGAAACAGTCCTGTGACATTTCATCTAGTGTCAAAATAAAGTGGTTACAAAGGGAATTTAGGCTGTGAAATGTACAACTAGAATCTGTGCAGTAGAGATGCCATATGAGTGTTCTCTCATCTTTACATACAGTCTCTGGACATAACTGACAGCTGGAGAACTCAGCAGTAATTACTAAATCTATAAAATGTGACAGATGGATTATTAACAGGATTTACTTTCCAGGGTTCATTATGGAGTATTTTAAGTGACTTTGTACACTGTAGATTTTGCAGTGTTAATTTGGAGACAATGGGACCAACTACACTCTAGAAGAAGTTAAATAAACTCTCTAAGTGTTGATTTAACACTGCAAAATTTACTGAGTAGGGTATAGTAATTTACTCTATACACGCATACTGCATTACAACATGGCAAACTCACTTTACCATGGACTATCAAGTGGGTAGTGAGTAATTTCTGACAGTCAAGCCATTCCTAACAAATCACATTTTAAATTCAGACCAACAATGGTGTTTGAAAGCCATACTAACACAGGATGCATCATCTGCAAGACATAGCATCAACTTGAATGAACAGCTGACCTTTGACCCCTACAGGTGTGGGGCAGTCCATTGGCACTGGAGGCAGAAGGCGGGTGTAGTAGCTTACATTGTAGTAGGCTTCCCAGCTAAGGTAGTTGTATTTAGAGTTGTAGGTTGGAGGGCTAGGTATTAAGTTGCATCTGACTGTTCAAAGAAAGACACAAAAAAGGTCATTTGATTTAATCAAGATGTGACAATGATGAGGTTATGACTGAAAGCTGCAGACTCGCACCTGTTAACACTGTTCGCATCAGAATGTCCCTTAAGAAGGTGCTGTTGACGATGTCCCAGAGCAAATGGAAATGTGTGAGAATGTAGTGCACCACACTTGGGGTGGGCTTCAAGAAGTTATACACTCTGGTCCAAAACTCCGCTACAGTTGGGTGAAATCAATTTAGTTGTTACTGGAAGACAGGACAACTGGGAATTCATGCTGGAAATAAAATGTGTTCAACAAAGTCATCACAAGCTTGGCCCATTTTTTTTTTCCATTTTACACTGAAGCATTGTTGCACAAAAGGTGGGTGTATGTGGCACTGGTCTACAGTATGTCTCACTGGTCTACCAGGATCACATGTGCCCTGAATGCAGAGTGCATACTGAGGTTATGTCTTCTAATAAGTGTCGCTGGGACACTTGTCATTAACAAATCTCTGGTTTATTCTCTGGTTAGTTTTTCATGTGTGGATTTTATAATTCACTTTTAAATGTTTAAAAAAAAAAAAAGTATGTTCAGATAAAAGAACACATTTGAAGTTTTGTTGTGTAATATAAAATATAACTTTCAGGTTTCACCTCCTCCTTGTCATGACTTTCACCCTAATTCTGACCCTTTCTGGACCGCACCTTGGGGCTGCAATACTTCACTAATGAGCAAGCTACTGTATTTAAGCTTTGAATCTTGCAGTTGCTGGGGTGGAAACATACTTTTAGAAACATACTATATCATAGTAAACTACACTACGCTAAACTATACTTACTATACTCCATGTTGCAGTACTATACTACACTGGTAAATATGATCTGTGGTTTTATGGGATCGTTTTTAACTATCCTGTGAGCTGTTCGCTTCCTTTCTACCTATGCCATCTTCCACTGAACAGATATTTTTCATCTGCCATGTATGATGTAAGTGAATTAATGTCAGTGATGTTAAAGTTCATCTGGTATTCCACTGTGAGAGTAATTGACTTAATGAGAAGCAGACTAGCTGAGTTAGACACTTTGGTGACAAGTTGAACAGCAGCATGGAGCCAGCTGGTCTACTGCTGGCAGTCCATGTTCTTCCAACACTTCCAAATATTTGGGTCTAGACGAGATGTTCTAAGCCCGTGAGCCAGGGCCTATATTGCACTACTTCCTCATTTAAAAACAACAAAAGAATCCTTCACTGGCCTACACTAACCCTTTTAGTGCTGTCCTGTGTTTCAGGAAATATCAGGCATATTTCTCAGACGTGCTTCAATCAAAGAGGATATGAGAAGTGTTTTTCTAAACACAACTGGACTCACGGATGGTGCAGTTTTCTCCGTAGTAGCCGGTACGGGTGCAGTCACACTCGTACTTGTTCTCTGCATACCTCACACACACACCCCAGTGCTGGCAGGGGAAATGGCAGCATGGGTTCACTGTAGGAAAACAAGAGTGGAAAACCTCATGTCAGAGGGCCAGGTCCAATACTTTGCCAGGTAGGTAGAGGGAACAAGATGAACTTTTTGTGACTGCAGATCTGCTTCCTGTCCACTTAGTTCCAACAAGAAAATATCTTTCCCAGCAAAGGATTAGATTACCATCTTTGCTTTGCAACACTGAAAATATTCCATAGAGCTTTTTGCCAGACATGTAGTCACACTGTATTCTCGTACATCTGTCACTTAGCTCATAGTGCTGCTTCTTTTGTCATAGTTTCTAAGAAGAATCGCAGATGCATTGAAAAGAATCATCATTTTTCCCCACAAATGTTTTTGATTCATAATCTGTATCGTCAACATATAGGATAAACTCACTCTCCTTCAGTAACTGTCATAAATGTGTTAACACATTAATTCATGTCATTACAACCAGTGTGGGAAAACACTCCACAGGCTGTACCAATCAACAGAGATGCATAAAAAGGTCTTTGTCCTCACAGACACAAGGGGGGGGGGGGTTCACTCTAGTGTACAAAATTACAAGACACAACGAGCAGAGTACAGTACAGATATTTACATAGAGGAAACTCCATCCTCAAGAGTAAACGGGTGCTTAAAGCAATAATGTAAAAATGCTCAAGGGTGTTTTGTTGCAGTTCAAACACATCAAATCACCCATTCTAAAAACTAGGTAAGTGATAACCAAGTGATGGAAGGCCTTTTACAAAGAACTAATGAGCATTTCCCCCTAACTATAAAAACATGCCTCTGCCTGTCCACACAGGCCTCATCTGTCTCTACTTTCCAGCAATGAGCTAAATCTGTCAGCAATGATCAAGCACCAAATCTGATTGAGTTTCCATGTCATACGAGAAACAAATCTTGCATGGCCCATAACATTCTACATTAATTAATAAATCACCCCAACAATCCTCAACTTGTCCTCCTTGATATACTGTAAATGGCTTGATGAACAGATAGTGGGTTTAGGTTTTTAAAAGCTGATATAGTAAGACGAGGAAAAGCTGATAACTGCATGTTGACTACATCATACCTACAAGGATCCAATCAAAGAGGAAAAAATCACTACCTGGATTTAATTCTAGTAGTTCAGATCCTTTCATTGGTTAATTACACCAGTGCTTAACAATTGTAACCAGCAATGTGTTCTTTAACTCTTAAGTAATGAAAAGTGTAGTTTCTCATTTCTTAAACAACAATCATTTTGAGAGCATAAAGTTTGGACTGTGCTTCAATGAAAAATGGTCATGTGGTCAAATGAGTCCAAATTGACCCTGTTCCAGTGATGAATGCATCAAGGGGATGAAGTGATTACTCATCATGCTTATTGCCTACAGCACAAGTGTTATGATCTGTGGTTGGTTCAGGTCTAGGTTCAACATCATTTGTATATAAATTGAGATCATCTGAACATCAGTGGATATTTTCATTCTGTGATGACAAACCATGATTCATCAGGCTCAGGCTGGAAGTGATTCAGGAGCATGATGCAGCATTTTAACATGTGTGGAGGCCTGGACTCCAGATATGATGGAGAAGACTTTCCACAATGGTCTATTATCAATAGAAGATATTGGCAAAAAAGAAAAAAAAAAATCCACAATGGTACTTGAGAGAAATAAATGTGACATGTATTGTGGCACTAAAGCTAGTCATGAGCAAAGCCAATGGAAAAAGATGATCCAAAAAAATGTTTCACTTTGCAAGAAACCAGATGAGTATTTAACGAAAGTAAATGGTCAATAAAAGTCAAACTTATCATCAAAACATTAAAAATACTAGAAAACCACTCTAAGAGCGCAAACCTCCGCCAAGGCAGACCCCCCCCCTCCGAATGAAGAGAGGTCCGGCAAGTAGTTGTTTTTGCCGAAGTTTTTTTGCCCCCCCTTGATCACCACCAAAATCTAATCGTTTCCAGATCTCCCCATTACCAACCTACCCTGTAAACTTAATTAAGATCCATCCATAACCTTTTTAAGGTATCTTGCTAACTAACAGACAGACAACTCTGGCAAAAACATGAAGTGGAGGAGGTAATAAATGAGTAATCTTTAAATTTGATAATTTTTCCTGCTTTCCGACTAAGTCCAAGATTTCCCATCATCCAGTATTTGCACCGAATTCTGCCACCACTGAGTGTGTAAAACATTCAATCTGTACAGAAAAGTAATCAGATTAGGAAAAGACAAAGTATACATTATACATTTCCCCCAGAAATTAAGAGTAGGTGAAAAAGACATAGAAGTTAAAAAGTGAGGCATGGAGGATGTGTGTTTACATGTGTGTCAGCTGATAACACTGGCTCCAGGGCAGGATAGTATATTGTGTTTATAAGGGGAGTGTGAGGGAGCTGTACGCTGACAGGCTACATGTTTGACCACTGGTCGGGCAGGAAAAGTCTGTTCACAGGGCTGCAGCAAGAGAAATAAAAACTAATAAAAATACTGTCGAATTGTGAGGTCTTCCTTTTTATGAGGTGCACTTTTTTTTCTCCATGCATTAGACCAGTGGTTCTCAGATCTTCCATCACGCTTGGTTCAATTAATGATGAGGTTCTGTAGAAGCCTGATAATGATGAAACGGTTTCCAGGTATGATGGAAGAGGACAATATTCTAAGACATGCAGAACACTGGTTCACAAGCATGAGACTTGAAAACCATTGCATTAGACTGTGGTAGGTTTTCTTTAACCTATAAAGACCCAAATATCAACTGTCAACCAAAATCACCTAGAACTAGTGCAGAGCCCATAGAAAATGTGAGATTGTTTGCTCCTAATGTGTTGTGGAAGTGGGTGAAATGAGTTTAAGGGAGCAGAAAGAAAGACTATAATAATTTGTTGGTGCTGTTTTGGAAGTGTGTACTGGAATGATATGATAATGCTAATGGAGTAAGTTGTTACTGCTGGTGGAATTAGTAAAATGAAGTTACAGGTCGGGCAGACAGCCTACCACTGTAGTGGTTTGTGTCATGCTAATGCAGGCAACACCAATCAACACCCAGCAAGATATATTACAGCTGTGAAGTGAGCTGCCAGTCGCTCATCTGACACTCAAATGTCATTGTCTACTTTCAGACTTCAATTCACGAAAAGCAGGAAACTGGGGAATGTGTCTGCCTACTAAACTACAGCTAAGAACAAACAAGCTGAACAATCTTATCTGACGGCCACACCAAATGCGAATTTACGCCTGTACACCTGTGACGCACCACTTAAACACCCAGGTTTGGACGCTGTACAATTCACGGCCACTCCGAACACACAACACACGAATGTGGATGCTGGATACACATAGAAACATAGATAAACTCTGGAGGTGAATATGCATCCAAATGTGTCTCTCCATTGACTTTGTATGTAATTTTGACGTGTGAATGTGAATATTGGCGTTAAGTGTGGACGTACCATAAAAGTGAAGTGATAAAGCTGAATGGCGGATGAGCAAGATAGTAATGCAGCCGACAGTCCTTAAAATTGGCACAAAGTTGAAGGTCAGTCACACGTTCCACCTGTTAATTTAGTAAATTATGGACCTTGTTTAACTCATGTGAATGTGGCGTATTAATAGCCTCGGTCACAACCGGACTTGCTGTGGCCGCAACAATGACAAAAATGTCTACAAATTCTTGGGGGGAGTGAAGATGTTAGCGTTGTGTAGCACAGCTGTGTTGTTGTCATAGAGACATCAGTGTTTCTCACAGACCACAAAATTGTGTGTGGCCCCCGCTCCTTTAAGCTATTATTATTATCATCATCGATATTATTAACATATTATTATTGAGCTAGCAACACATCTCATGTCACCAGTTGAGGAATTCACATACATGGTCATGGTCCAGTATCTGCACAGTTGTTGGTCTGAAGATTTATCTCTTGGGTCTGTCATTTCCAAGTGTGCTATTAGCACAGTTCTATGCTAGTGCTATTAGCACAGTGCTAGGCTAATGCTATTAGCACAGTGGTAAGCTAGTTGTAAATATTTTTGTAAATATATTTAACACCTGTAGCATATGGAAGCATCGGAAACTTCCTGTGAACTGTAACTGCATGTTCTACCGTCGTCTTTGTCCAGACCACTGCTTGCACACACTTTCATTTTAACAGTGGAGAGAGGGCATAATTAAACAAGAGCTGCATGTGTGGTACTGAAATACATGTTAGATTTGGGTCTGGTTACTTCCGTTAATGTTTGCCCCGGTTCCATACCTATACCGACTTTGGAATCAACATACCCAAAAACCCCTATATACCGATTTTCATGCTTTCTTCCAGATGTGAACATCTTTTTGACATATCCGCCCCACTATGTTTTAGAACATCGATTCACCAGTAAAACCCATGGAGTTTGACAAATGACAGAGGGTGGAAACACTTGGCTTATGTTCCGTTAATAACATCAACAGCTGGACCCGTCTTGAGAAAAACAAGCGCAATTTTTATAATTTTCTGCCTCAGACTATCACTTTGTCATTTGCACATGTGCAAAACATATTGCATTTCAATTATAAATACACAAAACATTTAGTAACAGGCAGAGCATTTATAAAATTACACTTCTCTTCAGATATTTCAGGCAGTTCATGTTTGTTCAGGTATTTATTCAGGTTTTTGTAAAAGGATTGTGTGTTAATATAAAGACTTTCATGTAATCTGACTTTTTTTTACAGTGAAATCTGCAGTTTTCATTATTTATGGATTAATTATGATGAATTGAGATCTAATAATTCTGTACGTAGAACCTGAATTAAAATAATTTTTACACCATTAATATCTTCATTGTTATTCATCTGACAGGCCAGATTGGACCCTTAGATGGACCAAATTTGGGCCCCAAGCCTCATGTTTGACTCCTATCCCTTACATGGTATATCAATAATATCCTATTGACTCGGTTTATTTACTACGTCATGGTGGCAGGAAAAGCCTGTGTGAGAATGTATGGCACCAGACTTCAAGCCGTCAGAAATCGAACAATAAAACACAAAACTTGATTCACCAAGTGTCAAGGTCCCTTATAATAATGCTCTAGGTGTGCTTTTCACAAGTAAGGAGACAGCTGAACCAGACACTACCCCAGACCTGCATTACCCACTCAGTCTGTGAGAGCCTACAAGGGCCTTAAAAGGTACAAATGGATGCAATCTGGATTCATGGTAAATGTACAACTTTGGAGTCTATCGGCTATAAACAGCATCATTGTTAGTGGAAGGATCTCCCCATCATAGCTATGTTAACATAAATAGCAGGGCAACATAATGTGATTAGCTTGCCAATGTGCTAAATTGTATGTGACTTTCTGCAGGGCAGGGGTGCTCAATCGTGACCCTTGAGAGTTGGTGATCATGTAGATCACCAACCCTGGTCCTCAAAGTCCTATAGCCTTATTCCAACCTGTGATTCAAATGACAAACCTCTCATCAAGCTCTGCAGAAGACTGATAATGACCGTCATGTATGTTGGAAGAGGGACGCATCCAAACCTTGCAGGATAGTAGCTCTTTAGGACCACGATTGAGCACTCCTGTTTTAGGGTTGTCTCTCTTCAACACACATGACAGTCGTTATCAGGCTTCTGCAGAGTTTGATGATAGGCTTATGATTTGAATCAGGGGTTGGAATAAGACTATAGGACCTTGAGGACCAGGGTTGGTGATCTACATGATCAGTAAATTTACTTGACTTTACTGGAAAACCACAAATTGAAGAGGACAATATTAAAATACATTATGATACATTACACGAGATGAGATAATAAAGAATAAAGAAAAACAAATGTTTGAGGTCTGCAACAGAAGTAGCACTGGGTATATATGTGGTAAAGTGATCAATACAAGTTGGTCCTTATCAGGTGGGCTGTGACCAGGTGAAATGACAGAGCAGAAGATGCGGTAACACTTAACATTACGGAAAGCTAATAATGTGGTAGTTACAGTGAAGAAAATAAGTAATAACACCCTGCTATTTTGCAAGATCTCCCACTTGGAAGTCATGGAGGAGTCTGAAATCTTCATCGTAGGTGCATGTCCACAGTGAGAGAGATAAAATAAAAAGAAAAATCCAGAAATCACAACGCATGATTTTTAATGATTTATTTGTGTGATATAGCTGCAAATAAGTATTTGAACACCTGAGAAAATGACTGCTAATATTTGGTACAGTAGCCTTTGTTGCTATTACAGAAGTCAAAGGTTTCCTGTAGTTTTTCACCAGGTTTGCACACACTGCAGGAGGGGTCTTGGGCCACTCCTCCACACAGATCTTCTCTAGATCAGTCAGGTTTCTGGGCTGTCGCTGAGAAACACGGAGTTTGAGCTCCCTCCAAAGATTTTCGATTGGGTTCAGGTCTGGAGACTGACTGGGCCATGCTAGAATCTTGATATGCTTCTTACGGACCCACTCCTTGGTTTTCCTGGCTGTGTGCTTCGGGTCGTTGTCGTGTTGGAAGACCCAGCCACGACCTATCTTCAATGCTCTGACTGAGGGAAGGAGGTTGTTCCCGAAAATCTCACAATACACAGCCCCAGTCATCCTCTCTTTAATGCAGTACACTCGTCCTGTCCCATGTGCAGAAAAACACCCCCAAAGCATGATGCTATCACCCCCATGCTTCACAGTAGGGATGGTGTTCTTCGGATTGTACTCTTCATTCTTCTTCCTCCAAACACGCTTAGTGGAATTATGACCAAAAAATTCTATTTTGGTCTCATCTGACCACAAAACTTTCTCCCATGACTCCTCTGTATCATCCAAATGGTCATATGCAAACTTAAGGCGGGCCTTGACATGTGCTGGTTTAAGTAGGGGAACCTTTCGTGCCATGCATGATTTCAAATCATGACGTCTTAGTGTATTACCTACAGCAGGGGTGGGCAACTCCAGTCCTTGGGGGCCGGAATCCTGCATGTTTTCGATATTTCCCTTTTCCAGCACACCTGATTCAATTAATGATCAGCTCATCATCCAGCTCTACAGAAGCCTGATAATGATGAAATGGCTTCCAGGTGTGATGGAAGAGGGAGGCCTTGTGGCCTGGAGTTGCCCACCCCTGACCTACAGTAACCTTGGAAACGGTGGTCCCAGCTCTTTTCAGGTCAGTGACCAACTCCTGTCGTGTATTTCCGGGCTGATTCCTCACCTTTCTTAGAATCATTGAGACCCCACGAGGTGATATCTTGCATGGGGCTCCACTCCAATTGAGGTTGACCGTCATGTTTAGCTTCTTCCATTTTCTAATGATTGCTCCAACAGTGGACCTTTTTTCACCAAGCTGCTTGGCAATTGCTCCGTAGCCCTTTCCAGCCTTGTGGAGGTGTACAATTTTGTCTCTGGTGTCTTTGAACAGCTCTTTGGTCTTCATCATGTTACAAGTTAAAGTCTTACTGATTGTATGGGGTGGACAGGTGTCTATGCAGCTAATGACCTCAAACAGGTGCATCTGATTCAGGATGATACATGGAGTACAGGTGGACTTCTATTGGGTGGACTAACAGGTCTTTCAGGGTCAGAATTCTAAATGATACACAGGTGTTCGAATACTTATTTGCAGCTGTATCACACAAATAAATTGTTAAAAAAATCATGCATTGTGATTTCTGGATTTTTCTTTTTAGTTTATCTCTCTCACAGTGGACATGCACCTACGATGAAAATTTCAGACCCCTCCATGATTTCTAAGTGGGAGAAATAGCAAAATAGCAGGGTGTTCAAATACTTATTTTCTTCACTGTATATAGTCATTTTGATGTAATTTCATAGACATTTCTGCATTAATGAAAGCTTCTTGCATTGTTATTACCTAGGAACTGCAGAGTAATTGCACTGGAAACTGCATGGAAATTGCCTGTAATAAGTGGTAACAAAGGCAATGAAATTACATTAAAAATAACCAAATAATTATTAGTCACCCCTATGTAAAGTGTTACCAGTGATGCTTACACTATCCTGTGTAGCAGACCTGCAGGGGCTTGTCTTTGATAAATAATAATAATAATAATAATAATAATAATAATAATAATAATACAGGAGGAATGTACTCTAGTAGTTATGATGACAAATTAATCAGATGTAGCTACACACACATGGATGAGAAAACATGCTTTGATCCACAGACTACATGCACCCACTACCAGACACTCCTGTTAAAATGCGTAAAAGCAGAGTTCAAACACTCAACTCAACCTACCTGTGCTGGAAGAGATAACCTCACCCCCAGAGCACGCGGGTTCCCCTAAGAGCAGGAGAAGGGCACAAAGTAATCCTAGAACAGAAACTTTGACACGAGCTTCGGGTTAGATTAAATGTCCAGAAAACATAAGGGGGAAAAAAAAGTAGACAGAGGCTCAGACATACTCACATGTCATTACTAGAGTACAAGTTGAGGACCCAAAGTTAACAAATCGGCCGGAACAGTAGGTTCAGATGTCTAACAGGTTAACTAATCCAGCCTTGTACTACGTCTGTACCTGCCGCCAGCTTCGACTGAAACACTGGGAAAAGAACTGGTGCTTCTTTCCAACTCTTCATCTCCTCCTGCCGGCGGAAGACGCCTTGGGCATGTCCGGATGCCATCAGAAAATGTCATGTTTATCTTTTTTACAAACACAGACATGGAAATGTACGTCTGAAAGGCAACGAGATGATGATGTGGAAAGGAAGTGTAAAAGTAGTAGTAGCCCATTGAAGTTATTATGTGAATCACTGATTTTCACTTGTCCTTCCCTCTTTCCTGCAGGATTACACACACACACGCACACACAAACACACGCACACACGCGCGCACACACAAACACACACACACGCACGTACGCACACACACACACACACACAAAACAACTGCTGCAGCAATTTTGGTTAGAGGCAGTGGAAAGAACCGATAATACATTTGTAACACAGGCTAATTTATCTTACAGTGAGTAGAACAGCTTAACTAATTAACTAAAGCTGATGCTGAAAGGCTGACCCTAACTTGCTTGCATGAGCTCATTTGCAAAATTAAAATGAATACAAGTATAGATCATTGTAATAGATGCAACCAATACAACGCGATTGGTTTTATTTTTAATTATCTCCTGAATTACCCCACCCCACACACACACACACACACACACACTTTCTGTATTTAGCATTAGGCTTTTGCACTGACTGGTTTGTTGGTCAGTTAATGCCAATTTTAGAGCAACTAACTCAGAATGCAATTTTTAAGAAGATGTGGACTTCTAAGTATTTCTTTACTGAAGTCAGAAGTAAATTAAAAAAATTAGCTAAAATATGCAAACAAACAAAGCTGTATGCATTCATTGTTTTTCATGTTAAATTAATGTGGAGCTGGATTAGCATATCTGTGTTTTTGTAAATATTCATTCAATATCAGTATCAGTAATCAGTCCTTCACACTTTCATGTTATCACTGTATTGTTGCATTTATTATATATATATTGAGAGAGAGAGAGAGAGAGAGAGAGAGAGAGAGAGAGAGTTTTCTCGAGTTTGATTGTGACTTAAATATGATATACATTTAATTATTTTACCCTGTGTTTTTATTGAAGGGGAACACAAAACAAACGTCTTTTCACCATATTAGTCATAGTTATATTACTGCAAAAGACCTTTTTTTTTTACTCTAATACTGCCTGTTTCAGCCTGAAGATGTGACATGATGGTATGTTTAGAAAGTGTATTTTTGGTCAAAGCATCACGTTCCATTAAAGATGCTTTTTCAGTTCACAGCCTTGTTTAGCCTTTCACTCTTTCATTGTGTTTATTATTTTTTCTTTTTTTCCTTTTCACACACATATTCAAATGCACAAGCAGAGGTGGAAATGTGTGTTGCGTAACATAGTGAAAAGCAATGAAAGTTGAAATACTGGAATAGACTGTTGTCTTAATCAGTACCTGGTTTCATGCCATAAACCAACTGCATTCTGCACAATAGGAAAAGATGAGCCGGTTCAAATATCAAGACAAAGGCATAGAAGCATAAATGTAATGCATCATTTAACTTTTGACCCAAGAAGCATGGTGGTGCACTTTGTGAGTTTATACAACAGTCTAAATATTAATTTTATTTGGGAAAAATACACATTTTTACTTTATGTTTCTCTTAAATTCCAGGCAACATGAGCAAAATAAGGTATAAACAGAGATAACATATAGTGAAATTGGCAGAGGCCAAATTTTTAAGCCTCAAACTACAAATATAACGGTTAAGTCATGCATCACTGAAGACAAACTTGGAAGGTATGTTGGCAGGGCAGAGCAGATATCGTCAGGGCAGAACCATGAAGTATGTTGAGAAACCTTCCTGCAGAACAGCTTTATCTGGGAGTGAAACCTCACTGTCTCTGCTGTGTAATGTTGTGGATCATGTTTACCAGATGCTCTAAAAGATTGTGAATATCTTAACCCTTTGTTCCACAGTATGGGTAAAAAAAAAAGATCTATCTTTGTAACAAATGAGCAATGAGCTTGATTGTAAAGTGTTCTTTCTGTTTTGATTCACTTTAGTTTCTATAAAAAAAAATCTATTTTGTACCAGTTGTGAATACAATGACCCATATTCATTTCATCCAAGTCATAGCAGTGTCATATTGCTGAACAAAGTTATCATTCATCAGATTTTCCCTGTATCATGCAGGTCTGTGGGATGGTGTAGTCAATCTCTTGGATCAGCCACTATCATGTTGGAACTGATCTGATTTAAGGGTGCTCCATCAGCTTTTATTTGACTTATTTAACCAGGAAATACCTCTAGTTTTAAATGTCTTTTTCGATGAAGACTTAGTTTAAGACAACACACTATTACACAGTTACCACAATTCTTCAATAAAACTTGTTAAAAACAGACACATACAACAAAACCCAGCTTTGGAAAAGAAATTGTACTCATCAGTAAAATGAGTAGTATCATTGTCCTTGGAGAAATGAGTATACTCTGAATTTTTGCCTTTTTTAAATTAGTCTACAAAAACACAATTTTGGGAAAAAGTGACACATAAGACTTTAGTTTACCCCCCAAAAAACATTGTATTGTTCAATATTAAAACCGTATTAATATGTGAGATGAAAATATTACATTGAAATAAATGAGAAAAAAATTAAAGAAAATGTAAATAGGAAAAAACACAGCGATAAATTAAAAGAGCAAAAATATAGATAAGGACAAAGTACATAAATACATTTAGCAAGCCATGTTTACAGTATATTTTTGTATACATTTTTCAATATGGCAAGGTCAGTCCTGTCAGCATTGACTATACCCAATGCTGACTGAAAAATAAGTAGGTGTACTCTGTATACAGCTGTATACCCTGGACTACACGACTGAGCATTGAGCAATACAATTTGTTTAGCGATGCTTTGAACTCTCCTAAGGAGAACAATTTATTAAGATATAATGTCTCCTGATGATTGTTCCATGACCATGGTGCAAATTAAGAGAAAGGTGCTTTACAAAGTAACTTTACCCTTATTTGCCTTTCAGAATTGTCTTACTATAAAACACTTTATTTCATTTTATCATTGAGGCATGACATTTTTTTTTGGTTTATTTTTAGTCATCTAAAACACGCTGTTCTGCATGTTTTAGATGTACCCCTCTTCCAACACACCTGATTCAAATGATAAACCTCTCATTACCCTCTGGAGAAGATTGATAATGACCGTCATGTGTGTTGGAAGAGGGATACATCCAAACCTTGCAGGATAGTTGACCATGATTGAGCACCCCTGTTTTAGAGTTTTCTCACTTCAGCACACATGACAGTCGTTATCAGACTTCTGCAGAGTTTGATGATAGGCTCATGATTTGAATCAAGGGTTGGAATAAGGCTACAGGACCATGAGGACCAGGGTTGGTTGATCTACATGAGTGTTTCCTTAAGTACCACTGTCCCGCATGTTTTAGACCAGGGGTACCCAATCCTGGTCCTCGAGAGCTACTATCCTGCATGTTTTAGATGTTTCCTCCTTCCAACACACCTGATTCAAATGATAAACCTCTCATCAAGTGCTGCAGAAGCCCGATAATGACCATCAGGTGTGTTGGAAGAGGGAAACATCGGGGACCAGGATTGGGCGCCCCTGTTTTAGACGTTTCTCTCTCCAACCACACCTGATTCAAATGATCAGCCTGTCATCCAGCTCTGCAGAAGAATGATAATGACAGTCAGGTGTGTTCAGAGAGGGTCACATCTAAAGCATGCAGGATAGTGGTACTTGAGGACCAGGGTTGGGAAACACTGATCTACATGATCAGTAAATGTACTTGATTTTCCTGGAAAACAACAAATTGAAGAGGATAATATTAAAATACATTGTGATACATCACATGAGATTAGTTCTATATAGAGAAAACAAATGTTTGAGGTCTGCAACAGAAGTACCAGTGGGTGTTTATGTGGTAAAGTGATCAATACAAGTTGATCCTTATCAGGTGAAATGACAGAGCAGACGATGCGGCAACACTTAACATTATGGAAAGCTAATAATGTGGCATTTATATAGTCATTTTGATGTAATTTCATAGACATTTCTGCATTTATGAACGCTGCTTGCATTGTTATTACCTTGCACCGGAAACTGCATGGAAATGACCTGTAATAAGTCTGCTGAGATGGCGTTTTCATATGATGGAGGATACTGGCTGTTGGTTAACTTGGAAGTTATTTAGGATGAAGTCATTCTTTAGGCACTTGCTGGCAAAGGCATCAAGTCTTCTTTCTTGGCTTAGCTTTAACTGCCAGGTTTCACAGCCATACAACAGTGTAGACAGCACATTGCTGTTGTAAAAAAAACATCTTGGTCTTAATGGACAGTTTTTTGTTTCTCCAGAGCATGCCCAGATGGTTGAATACTGTTGATGCCTTACCTATTCTGCTGTCAAGTTCTTTGTCCATGTTGCCATTGTTGTTGATGGAACTTCCAAGATAAGTGGTGCTGGGTGTGTTCCTATCAGCATGTTCTTAGTCTTCTTGGGACTGATGGGGAGGCAGATTCCTCCTGATGTGGAGCCAATTTCCCTCACAAGAATGTGAAGGTCCTGTGTGGATTCTGTTAATCTGGCAATATCATCTGCAAAGTCAAAGTATGAGATATGTGCTGACACTTCTATAAAACTGAATACTTGGAAATATTAGTAAATTAATGTTGGAAGACGTAACAAAGAAAATCCCCACTCTGAAACATATCCCACAGGGGAAGAAATGGGTCATTTTTATTGTCATAGTTCATCTGGAGAATGCTGAGTAGCTTGTTTATCAAATAGCTAAACAGGTTTTGTCAGAGTTGAGAAAATGCAGCTTTAAAACCCCTTCAAGGAACAGTCTATACATTTTATTTGTTAAGGTGTGGTTTATCTGATGTGGCAGTTATGTGAAATATTAATTCTTGTTATTCTTATGAGTACTTATAGGATAACAGTCTGGAACAAGATGGTGTTTAGAAATCAAAACTCCCTGCAGCATGCGGGAACATCTAACATTTAATCTGGATCCTTCTCTATATGTCAAGTATAAATGGAAAAACTACCCACACCCAAGTGTTTCCACCTTAGACTGACTGCAGCATTTAATGTTTCACATTTTTCTGTCTGTCCAGCTGCAACCATAAAACTGAGTTTTGACTGATCTGTAAACATACTTCTAACCAGTCTACCTCTGAGAAATGTCAGTATTGTTTTGGTCCCTGCTAAATATTTAGACTTGTTTCGTTGTTTGAGGAAGAAACGGCTCTACCATTAAAGGTGCAGGTTGTGATTTTTCTCATGACTTTAACTGGAGTACACAACAGTAGAAGAGGTTAAGAGTGCTTTGAATTTTTAAAACATTCACTGTTTATAGAACTAGTTTGTCTCTTAATTGTAATAGTTAATTATGAATTACAGGTAAGGTGCCAAACTTTAGTTTTATTTGTGCAGCCGGCTGTGAAATGAAGAGTTTCTCACATTTAACTCAAAATATTTACCAGTGTCCAAACATATACATATATGTTGTTCTATGAACTAAACAGCTCCAATATATATTTGAGCCGTTATATTTTCAACACTTAAGTACTACACTTTAAAACATGTACGTCCCCAATAAAAATAAGAGTCCTGCAGTTCAGGATGTCCAACTAAATATCTCTTGCAAATAGCCGACAACCATCTCTGTCAGTCGGTTAAAAACACTTGGTTGTGAAGCAACACAAAAAACGCCCAAACCACATTTCAGTTCCTTGTATGGTTCTGCACAGGTGTCCTGATTCTGTCCTGTCAACATGACTCAACCTTTACACTTAGTCGCTCTTCAGAATCAGCACTAATAGTTCAGAGTAATACACTTCACTACAGAACAAGGCGTTACCAGAAAACTTTTATTTCAGATGCAAGAAGATTGAAAGTCTTGTCTTATTTAGCTCTTTGTGGATTTAACATATTCTTGTACAACATTTATGATCTCAGTCTGTGTAAAGTCAAATGACCTTTGCAATTACAAAACCAAGACAATCATGAGAAAAAATACTAAAAGATTTAGACAAGACTCAAACTCTTCTTCAACATCACATTTATTTAAACAAAAATGTGTCTTTTAGGATGAGCTGGAGGCGGCCACTGCAGCACGTCTGGGTTTAGGGGTGGTGCCTTCCCTGAAACCGTTCCTGAAAATAAAAAAAAAGAATTAAATTACATTTGTGCACCGATTAGGTCGGCAGAGAAATGCTGGAAAAACAAAATAAGACGCTTATTCCAGTACAAGATAGTTCTTTAGACACTTCCGTGCCCACTTGCTGACAGAAGTCATAAGGCAGAGGTGTTACAAAAATAGATGATTTGTCTAGAAAATAAGTACAAGGAGCACTGTGTGTTACAATCTGGCCCCAATACAGAGGAATCTAACAACACTGAACAGAAGTGTGACCAAAGTTGACAGACCGCACATTTGTTCATTAGAAACAGGATGTGTCTTTGTACCCAAGCTGTCCATGAGGAACCCAGAGTAGTCCCATTTGACAATACTGCTTACCTCAGAGTAAATAATGATATCACAGAGATCATTCGTTCAGACATTAATTTTCACCATCATTGGTAAGGCAGCATGTAGGAATATTGACTTCCCTGTTAAGTACTAGGTAAGGCCCAAGACTTATTTTAAAAATCATTATCTACAATTTGACTTTTTGAAACGATTTAAGACTATTAACACAGGTTCTGGTTGTTAAATGACACCAATTTCTATCCTGCAACATATTAATAAAACTTAATATACTTCTTGGCACACACTGCTACCTTGTGGTTAGACCATGGAATCACAAGTTTAGTTTACAACTTCATGTTTATAGTCTCCCTGTAAAAAGCACTAGAGGAATTTCCACTTGGTTCTCATACCCATTTTGAGATATAATTTGTCTTACCATGTCTAAACATTTGTTTAAAATCTTGTTTGTTTGCAGTTGCATCACATTTCTTCCACAAAACACAAACTTTCTGCTGAAAGGGTAACACCAATTCCTACAATCACTAGACACGTCAAATGACTGCAATTAAAAATATTGTCTCTACTGTTGAAATTCGTAAAATATATCTGTTAAAAAGAGATATGACCTGAATAAAAAGGTAAATAAAATGTCCATAATAAGGCCCAATCATTGCAAAAATTGGACCAAGGCATAAAAGTGGCATAAACCATTGTCCTGTTCCACTTAAATTAAGGAAAAAAGATAAATATGATGTAAGGAAAATCTTAGGAAAAGCAAACATGTATAATAAAAAAATATTGCCCCCCCCCCCCCCCCCCCCGAATAATGTGCCAAAAAGATTTCACACAAGTTGCCCAGCCAGTACCAATACAAGGGTAGAGTATGCTTGAAAATCATAAAATCATACCTGAATCTGCGGTAGACAACCTTCAGGTGCCTCAGACGGCCAGTTCCAGTGGTGTTCCTCCTCTTGGCCTTAGCGCTCCAGTTATCTACAAAACAAAACAACTGTAAGCATCAGGGCACCCTGTCCTTCTTAAACCTGCATACAAACTCAAAGTTGACACAAAGTAAACAGACCTCAGATGTATTATATTGTGTAAGGGGGGCAGAGGTATCCAATCGCAGCAAGATGGGTTTTTCTCCACAATCACAACATGTACATTTAATGATTAGAAGTAGAAAGGTCAGGCACAATTTCACCTTATTTCAAATTAAATGGACTAGGGTACACAAAGAAAACCCACAATGCAACTGTCTTGCACACTTTACTAAGGTAGATACTAAAACGTGATCGTTAGTGAGCATATCTGAGGCAGTGTATTCACATCAATTCTATTGATAAAAGAATGTAATCATTTTGAATTCCAATTGTCCAACCAATGACGTGTTGTCTAGTGGGTCGCCCCCGTGATGTCCCATGATGTTTTGTATACATAGATTCGCAGTGGCGTCACTTCAAGTAACATGTGCTGCCATTTGCCATTTTCAGAGGGGTAAACAACAGCGTAGCACATTAATTTCACCACCCTTAATGCTTAAAACTTTGTGTAAAATGACCAAATCTTGTGTAGCCTTCAGGTACAATAACCATACATGGGAGAAGCCATCTTTTCCGTGTACCAACAGAAAGGGGTGAAAAACATGTAGCATGGCTTCAGGCGTTGAGAAGAATATCTCTGGATGATGTGAAGTCCTGGAGTCCAAAATCAAAGTGGACCTATGTTTGCTCTGAACATTTTGTCAGTGGTAGGTCTAGCTATATGACTATATTAGTGGTAGTGCTCTGGAGACTGGATGAGTGATGGGCAGAGAAGTGGCCCATCAGGCCATTGGTCATTTCTCCAAGATGCTGGTAATTTATATGGACGGCTCTCCAGGCTGATCCCTGCTAATTTCTGTTCATACCGGTGTTTGCGGAGGACAGGTTATCAAAAATAGTCGTAGGGCATCGTAACAGAGCTATCTGTCTAGTGTTGCTACGCTGTTCGTTACCCCTCTTGAAGTGGGGCGAGTTACTCTGCTATGTGGTGGCGGCACACGAAGTTATGCATTTGCGTTTTACCACATTTGTTCTAGGTGTGTACAAATAACCCATATTTTGGGGACGTCATCAGGATACTTACACTTTCTCTTGCGCTTCTCTGGGTAGCCACACTTGCCACAGGTGGACTTCTGCAGATGGTAGGCTTTGGACCCACAACGACGGCACAGAGTGTGCGTCTTGTTTCGGCGCTTACCGAAAGATGATGTTCCCTTCGTCTATGGAAAATATAAATAGTGTAAGGAGCATCTCAACACCCTTAACTAACAGTGATAAAACCCTGACAGGGCAGTCTTGTCTCAGTTAAAAGAGTAGAATCACAGAAAGTCATTTGTTCAGACATTTGTGTTTTAAAACATCACTGACAAGACTGGGGGAGATACAACACAAGTACATGTTAAGTGTTATCTGGCTTAGAATATACAACACCGACAAACTATAATTCTAACTGGATGTAAAAAAGAGCACAATTGTAACCAAGGCTTGTCCCGTTACGTTACTTAACTGGGGGAAGCAGACACACTGCTACACGAAAGAGCTGGCCGGCTAGGCTAACGACTATAGCAAAGCATGCTAATGTTAGCTTTTTAACCATTGACACTCAATGCTGCCTGAAATGTAAAATAAAAGGTAGTTTGGCCGTGAATATCTTGTACGCAGAGCAATTTCAGCGTTATCCGGACTGCTTTCAATATATTCAGCACGTTTACTTAAGTCAGCCGCAGTCACATACAGCACAAACAAACGCCGGAGGGAGCCATCAAAATGGGACAAATTACGTCTAATTTAGGCTTCGTCTCAAAAATACGTTAATCAAATTATAAGGGTGCATCATACTCACAGAAATACCGATAGTTTATGTCGGATCATCAACACAATAAACAGATGTTAAAAGATTTCAGTCAGACAGTGGTTGTACTTACCATCTTCGTCCGGTGGCTAGGGGAAAAGAGGCCGGAAAAGGGTTATGCGTTGCAAGAAATTACATCCGTGCTGTTTCCGGTGTCACGTAAAAATGAGTCCCCTCTCATATAGAAGCTGAAAAATGGTAAAACAGAGAAGCGTGAAAGAAAAAAATCTAAATATTGGCACTGTAAAACACAGTATAATACAAAAATACTGTTTTTCAATATCTGCATTTTATCTTTCAATTCAAGAATTTGCCATGCCAATACCCGTTACAATGCCAATGCAACGTTTTCTACAATGCCAAGTTGTTTTTTCAATGCCAGAGATTAATGGCAACGAAATGGCCGCATAAGTATAGCTCATAGTCCAATAGATGTAAAACATTTTTACCAATTTGCATTTTACGCGCGCGCGCGTACGCACGCACGCACACACACACACACACACAGAGCCAGTCAACCTATTAGTGCATGACTTTGAATGGTGAGAGGACAGACATACACCACCATGTCACAATTTCTATAGTTCATCATACTTAAAAGAAGACATAATCACCCACAGAGAACTCATAGGTGAGATATAAGAACACATTATTAGACAAGTTACTATTTAGGTGATTGTGTCTTATTTTAAGTATGATGAGAGATTTTGCCTAGAAATGAGAAAAATACACCTGGCAAGCTTTAGATTTTTGCAGTGCCAAATAAATCTCACCTAAGATATGAAGCTGAATGTAAAAAGGAGTTTTCTGTTATATTTATATATTTGTGTTCTGTTCTCCTGTATCTTGAGCTGGAGGTCTGAAACTCAACATAGGGTTTTTATCACATATATTCTGTGAAAATATTGAGAAGTCAAAATAATCCACCTTGAGTAAGCACATGGAGATCACAGAAAGGAAATATTGTCATGAACAGAAGAAACCTCTAACAGTACCACATACCAGAGGACAAGGATTAAAGAAAAGAGCAACAAACATAGGAACAGGTTGGTTGAACCAGTAATCTCACATTAGAAACATAGACCTCCAGAGAGAAAAAAGAGACTACAGGAGAAAGTAGGCACACAGGAATGACATACAATAATGGCATGTGTGAGTGTGAAAATGAGGAGAATGGGCCTCAATGCAAATGTGAGGTCCTCCAGCTGTGCAGACATTTGCATGGGGTGATTCATTAATCACTTGCATCTTGTGAGAGAATGCAGGACGACTCTGAGACGACTTTGTTGTGATTTAGGGCTTTATAAATAAAATTGAATTGAATTGACATCTCCACATGAGCAGACAAATTTAACTGCCTCAGCGTTAAGCTTCACTGATTCAGAGCAGAATGGATGTTCCTTGATAATTACAAATGAGCCCCAAGGCTGACACAGAACATCTCGAAAGAGCACAACAGACTCCAGTCTATGGTTTGCATCTGGGAAATTCCTATCCTGGTTACAAATGTTAACCACTTTGACAGGCAATCAAACAAAAGAAATCTGTTAGATCACAGAAGTCTGAGAAATTAATTTATGTCTGTTTTTCTTTTTTTTTTTTGTCAAGCTTTGGTTTTTCATATCCGTTTTCTATAGGCTACTCTGTTGTTGATGTCTCTGCCCTAAAAGAAGGACCCTGGCTCAGTTTTCCCCCTTTTTTTTTTTAGTAAAAAGCAGGTTGGTGAGTTGTTTTTTTAGTTATTCATGGTCTAGAGCAGAGGTCGGCACCCTTAAACACCCAAAGAGCCATTTGAACCCAGTTTCCATGGAAAAGAAAGCACTGGGAGCCACAAAAACTTTTTGACATCTAAAATGGAAAAAAAGAAAACTAATTTATTAAAAAGAATGTAAAACAATATTTATGCTTTCATACTTGGGGGTTCACCTCAGTCATACTTATTATTTCTTTGATGACCCTTGAAGACGGACTGTCTGATCTAAAATGAAGAGAACACTATTTATTTTATTAATATTTTAATATTCCAAGATCACAAGAAGTAACACAAATTAAATACACTTCAATTTATTATTATTATTATTATTATTATTATTATTATTATTATTATTATTATTATTATTATTATTATTATTATTATTATTATTATTATTATTATTATTATTATTATTATTATTATTATTATTATTATTATTATTATTATTATTATTATTATTATAGGTAGCCTAATTCAGCTATTTAAGGGTAAAGGTGGGGTACAGCCTGGATGCATTGCCACTTCATCGCAGGGCTGACGTATAGAGACAAATAATTACTCTTACATTCACACCTATGGGCAATTTAGATTAACCCATTAACCTATGAGGAAGCTATAGTATACAGAGAGAACCCATGTAGACACTGGGAGAACATGCAAACTCCACACAGAGAGATCCTATTCCCCATCGACTGGTGTTTGAATTAAACCCAGGACTTTTGTGAAGTAATTTGTGTAAAATGTGATGTAGTGTTCAGTTAAAAATTAAAACTTAACTGAACAATTTTACTGCTATCACTCAGAACTCTTTCATGTTCACTAGACCTGATGTATATTTTTAATCTTGCCCAACATTGCTTGGGTGAGATTATTGTAAACACTTTTGAATTGAATTGAATTGAATGCTTTATTGTCATTGTACATTAAAACAACGAAATTTAGGGTGCAGCTCCAGTGCAACAATAAGAATAAAACTCTATAAAACCTGTACATTATAATATAAAAAAACCTATGACACTAATATAAAATCTATACATTATAATATAAAACCTATGACACTATAAAATCAAACAATAAATAATTAAAGGAACAATCTGTTGTGCAAAAAATGGCGGACTGGCATACATGTTGTGTGCAGCAGCATCAGAAGCTCAGTGTCTGGTGTCATCGTGAGTTCAGTGCAGTGATGGCTTGGGAGAAGGAGGAATTTGAGTCTGCTTGTTCTGGTCTTAATGGACCGGTAGCACCTGCCTGAGGGCAGCAGGTCAAAGAGATGGTGGGCAGGATGGGTGTTGTCCCTTATAATGAGAAGATGTCCTTCAGGAAGGGGAGGGGGCAGCCGATGATCCTCTGTGCCATCCTGACCACTCTGTGCAGCATCTTCCTTTCCGCCTCTGTGCAGGTGGGAAACCACACTGTTATGCAGTAGGTCAAGACACTCTGAATGGTCGAGTGGTAGAAGGTCACAAGCAGCCTCTGACAGATGTTACTCCTCCTGAGCATTCTCAGGAAGTGCAGACGCTGCTGTGCCTTCTTGATGGTGGTGTGTCTGTCTCTGTCTGAGTATCTGTGTGTGTGTCAACAGACATATCATGATATAACTCAATGAATACTTGAGATACCATGAAATTACATGGGCATATGTAACTAATGTGCATCAGATACAGTGATCCATTTGAGTAAAGGTCAAAGGTTGAGGTCACAATTAACTAAAAGGTCATAATCACATTATCGCTTATAACTCAAAAACAGAGGGACACAGAACTTAGTGATTGGTACCACAGACAGGAAGATAGATATAAATAGAAAAACAAACAGCCAAACGTTCAAATGTGCTCAGGTTTTTATTGACTTTGCATTTGTTTTCCTTGATGGTACTAGCTAAATATGTAAGAAACATAAACAATATTTTAAGGACATTTTTCGCTTCAGAAAGTGTACTGTACTAAACATGCAGACAAAAGCAAAGTTTAAAAAGTGCGGCATTAAGTAGCTTTCAATTTCTTATGGAGATGTGAATCATAGAAATGTATGAATTATTTATCCAGGTCACAAATATACCTTTTGTAAATGAGATGGGAAGTTAAAGACAGATGATTTGACTCCCTCTCTCAGACGGACAGTTTGGTTACTGGTAAACAGCTGTAATGCATGGGATGATGGAGAGCTGGTTAGATCATAGGTAGACAGGAAGCTGATGAGGTTCTATCTGTCTCATCGGCATTTATTTAACTCTTACTATGACAACCTGCTAACAGTATATTATTACCTGTGAACAGTAATCCCACAAGCTCTTGTGTCCTTACATCACTCATTAGAGCATCCATAGACTGAACAAATTCTGGCATCTTTGGTGAAACTCTTCTGTTGTTTAAATAACTATACTGGAGTCAGAGGGAGAGAGTGTGTATCTTAAGTGTTGAGTGGCAAAACCAGCATTGTAAAAAATATCAGAGCAACTTGTATAGTAGTTACACGTGGACGTTTCTAAAAAATCAAACAGTTTGTCAATCGGTTTAAAATTCAGTGAATAATTCCACTTTGAGATTCAGTAGTAGCTCTTTATTTTGTAGATGTCTATGAACCGATGCGTCCGTTGGCCCCAATTCAAGATGGTGGAGCTGTGGGACACCTCTCAACAGCCTATGAGGCATTTATGTATATATGTGCCAAACTACCAAACTGATCTTGTGGTGTCCTACTGTACGCTGCACAAAACTACCACCTCTGCCAGCCTGTGCTACCCTGCACTGGGAAACTAGAGCCCTCTGTATTCAGTTTCAGAATTTAAATAGAATGTAGGAAAGTCAAAGTAGTACATAAATCTATAACAAACTTCATTAATACTTTTACACACACCAAAAATATATAAAAGCTTAAATTACACTGAGTAAACTGAAGTTCTAATCATATTCAAAGGACTTCTATGATAGTCCTTTGGTTCTATCAGTGAATAGGTTTTCTGTTAGAGAAATACAAAGATTTGGCCCATTAAACACTGCAATTCTAATGAGAGTCAAAAATATTTTCCTATCGCCTGCCACCACCCAAACATGTATCATCTGCCCTGCAGAGCTTTGACCTGGTTTTTAATGTGTGTTAGAACTCTGTGATGTAGGCTATGGTCTGCAGGAAGAAAGAAAATGCCCCTGAAAATTGAAGGACTTTTTCAATTAGTCACCAGTGTGGCCTATGAGATACTCTGGAACTCAAGATGTATACTGATCAGAAATCAGATTGTTATGGAGGGATACACTGTGGTTACACAGGTCCATGCAGACCCTATAAAGACAACTCTAGACAGACATCATCCTCCCAGGAACACACTGAACACCTGGAGCAAGTGTAATTTGTTTTCCCCATTTGTATTGTATTCTACAGTCACCTCCTTACCCATTTTATTTGTCATCTTAGTGTATATATGTACATTTTGTATAAATATACAGAACTGTGCAGATTACTTAAGCAACTCTTAGCTTTCTTGTTTTTACAGAGTTGTACTGAGCATGAAATCTATTTTTCAGTGTCTTTTTTCAAACATAACAAGAAAATAGAAGAACATATTGTGCACAACATTAAAAACTCACAAAAATATACATTACATTGCTTCTAAAGGAAACACTATTTGTTGTGATCGGTTTCCATGACAAAACTAGTACAAACAATAAGAAACACTGGACATATGTTGAATGAAACCTGGTGTAAAACAATGGAAGATTATTTCAGTCAATCTCATATGCAGAAAAGCTTAAGAAGGTACAAAGGAAAGTTACACTAAATATTGGTTACTTCAGTCTTCATATGGTTATTTCTAATGTACTTCTGAATACTACTTGTGTTGTATTGTGACTTAGAACATACATTACCATATACCATTATATTCTTGGTAATATATATTAGCAAACACACACACACACACACACACACATATATATATATATATATATATATATATATATATATATATATATATATATATATATATATATATATATATATATATATATATATATATATATATATATATATATATATATATATATATATATATATATATATATATATATATATATATATATATATATATATATATATATATATATATATATAAAAATAAATCTCAGTATTTCCCTCAATGCCTCATTACATAAATAAATAATACCTTAATGGTTTGACATGACTGAATGATTGAATGAACCCAGTGTTATAATGGACAATAACATTGTTTCCATAACTTGAACAGGGCATGGTGCTGCAGTCACCCATCTGTGCTGCCTCTCTCTCTAATGCAGTGGACTCTAATGTCGATCATCCATTCTAATCTGGACACTTTCATTAGCTCATCCCCCCACCCCCCCCCTTACAGCTGACTTTTACTGGGCTGTTTCAGGTGCAGTGCGCAGGTGCATCCTTGAGAAAGGAGCCCATGACCTTGGTTTTTGGCTGAGTAAGGAGCATCCTGAATGGAGCGCGGCGCGCCCCCGGCAGCCTGGCGGAGAAAAGGCACATCCTCCTCTCTTTATATTTCAGTCACGCAGCTTTGCTCAGATTTCAGCTGAAGCATGAAGGATGTGTGTGATTTTTTTCCCCTTTCGGTCGCAGCTCATATCTATAACGTAATTCGTTAGAAATAAATCGCGCTCGGCATTGACGCATCTGTTTTTCTTTATGAAGCATTTCGGGATTTTCTCATTTTCCATTAGACAAACATCCTCTTGGACGCGTTATTTTGCATAAATCTACATCATCTGACTCGGTCCGAACGACCTCATCATCATCATCATCATCATCGAGACGCAAACCGATTTCATCCATGACATTTGATGGTTTTCCTCTCGCCTTTGAATTATTATTATTATTATCCTTATTTGCAGAATCAACAATTATTTGTTAGATTTTCGGCAAAATTGAACACGGGCCTAATGATTTGTAATTAAATTAAAACTGGAGATAAATTGCGATGCTCCTCTCAGCCAGCACCAGTGATGCTGTGGTCTGAGAGCAGTCAAATCTAAGTTGGCTATGTTCCGTCCAGTGGGTCTGAGATACCTGCACTCCTGGTCCTGAATGCAGCGCAGACAGACACCTAACTGGGTGTCACCCTCAGCCCTGGATGCTGCGCCGAAGAATGGGATACACCGACCCATCGTCGGGTAAAGACATACTCGGCAATAGGTCACTTTGTTTTATATTTATATGCGCATTTGGACTCGTCACACTATTACAACAGATCCTCTATGGGAAAAACTACATTAAGAGGTAAGTGTTGATGGTTTCTATTCAGTCAAACCTTAGGCAATTAAAGCACGGGCCCAGCTAATTATAACACAGATGCCCACCGTAAGGATAATGTTTAGCTCTTAAAAGCATGCCTTCATAGACATTGTGCTCATTGATACCAAATAATGACTGAATAATGAAGGGTAAATATTTCTGTTAGTCTGATAAAGTGTACAGTGTAAATGGATGTCAGGACGCATGGGGAAAACAAGCTTTAATGGTTGAAAAGAACAAAAGCAATTAACCATCCATCTTTTTTTCCCAGTGGCATAGAAACAATTTTCATTGGATTTATTTATTTATTTATTTTTGATATTTTCTAAGAATGAAGCATCACATTCATACCATACACAGTGCTCCAGCTGTGTATGGTAATGTTTTCCCTTTCTTTTTTCAAAGATCTTTATTTGATTTTACGTTTCAGCCTTCTTGACTGGTCGTAGCCTACATCAGATTATCACAATGCAACTGAAACCTATTGGAGCTGATGATGATGATGAGGATGAGGATGATGATCATTACAGGCAACACATATAAGATGATGTGTATTTCTTATCACTCCCCTCTTAAATAAATAATTGTTCTCAGGCTGTACTCAGTGCACAAACACTGCAGAGCCATGTTTTATAATACCTCTGCAACAGTAAAAGTATCTGCTGATACAGGCACTTGAGTTGAATCCTGGTTGATACTCTACCCTTCAGTTAATCTGCATAGGTCATCTTATTGCATTCATTTGCAGGTCCTTCCACCCTTTTTATTTGTTTGTTTTTTACAACATTTTGAAGCAAATTTCAGTGTGAGACGAGCAGATGCTGAGAAGTTGGAATCTTTGATCTATAGGTGGCTTAACAATCTTGAAGAATGCCAAACCTTCACCTAAATAACAGAACCAAATATTGTACCCCACCTCCAGATATACAACAGACAGCACATATATGTTTATGTCATAGGAGACATACTGTATATGTGCTGCAAAGTGAAAACTCCCCACAGCTCCCCCTCCCCTGCCACCCTGCTGGGCTGGTCTGAAAATACTAAACGTGGATTCATGCCATCCTGACCTGTCTGGTGAGATGTATGAATTCCAATCTGACGCACACGCATGCACACACACACACAAACACACAAACACACACACACACACACACACACACACAAACACACAAACACACACACAAACACACACAAACACACACAAACACACACACACACACACACACACACGCGCGCGCACACACACACACACACACACACACACACACACACACACAAACACACACACACACACACACATCCCTCAGTGCCCTTACTCCTAGAGCCCAGCCCTTGGAGAAGAGGCAAACCACACAACAGAAACCAGTGGGCTTCAGCGGCAGCCATTTTGCTACAGTCTGTCTGCGCGCGCACACACACACACACACACACACACACACACACACACACACACACACACACACACACACACACTCTGTCGCTCTCTCTCACACACGCACATGTACTTCAGTGTAAATGGGAGAATGATGGAGAGAGCGAGAGAGAGAGAATTAGCAAGGAGATGTTGAGAGTGAAAGGCTGAGAGTGAGTGTGTACATATATGTGTGTGATAATGTACAGAGAAAGGAATGACCAAGCCTCTGAAATCATCTTCTGCTCTCAGAGACATGTCACAGTGCAGGTGTTGACCACACCCAGGCTTGCTTTTTAATAAACTCCAAGATGCTGCCTCAAAAAATCTAAACAAATACAGACCATGATTAGGTTTACAGGCACAAAACATCCCACTTTTCATCCTAATTTTGAAAAGGACAATTTTTCTAATAAGCCGTTTCAGAACGAATCTTCCACCATTAGAATTTTCCACCATTCAGTTTTCTTGAAATGGTCAAATGTTTGATATTTAATGTGTTCACTTCAGAAATTGGTTAACATGTTGAGATCATTGTTTATAATGTTATAAAGCAGATATGTTTCTGCTTCTGATGATAAATGTGGACTTTTATTTAGAGTCTCAATCTCCAGCAGGCTGTGTGTCTCAACCTGTAATAAAATATGACAATAGAATAGATTAGAACTTTATTGTTAGTCTCACAGTATCAATGAACATCAGTTAGCACCTATTTTCTATTTAGCAGCAAAACAAGGACTGTATAAAACTATCACTTCAAATGCTAAAGGAAAATATAGAGCCATATGTAAAGGTTCCACAATAAAACATTAAACACACATATGCTATTTAAATACAACTAAAACTATACAAAACCTATCTCTATTGAACATATGAGAGACATGTATAACAAATAAGGATATATACAGGCAATATTGGATATGTACTAGATAACTTAAGAAAAATAAGGCATGTGTTGAAATGAGACGCATGTTTCTTATGTGCTACAAATTTTCTAATAACCTTCCTCCAACTGGAAAAACTTTTTTTTTCCCCCAGACAGAATACAATACAATATAATGTTTACATGACACTTGTGTAATTCTAATAATAGTGGAAAATCAGCATGTACGTAAAAGCTGCTAACTATACTACTGGTATGTTTTAGGTATAGAAATCCCCCCCAGAAGACATGTTTGCAAAAGAATAGGGAGCCACTGTTCAAATCTATCATGTACCTTATATATCTAGTGCTTTATACTGTATATCTACCTGCCTTGACTCTAAAGGTCAATTAGCTTTCCTCCAGACACATGCGCACCCCCATTGAAGTCATGAACATTGTTGTAGTTGATCAATCTGGCCATGAGTCTGGCCATTGAGCTTCGACACAGTCATTTTATGTTGACCCATGAATCGTGAACCTGCTTTCAGTGGCATAAATGAAGAAGTTGCGGAGGGTGGTAGAGGTGTAATATGGTGACACAGAAGGGCGATGAACCGATTTAATAATCACAATGAGTGAGTGACACACTTCTGTAGAGAAACACATTAACTTTCAACTCCATTTGACTCAAGGAAGGTGATGTCTTAAAATAACTGTGACTAGAGAGTGTGTGCTACTAAAGGCCCCAAGATAGACAAAACTGGTTTATATTATCAAATGTCCTAAAATGAATGACGACAATTTGCATAAGCCTGGAGTAGCTATTATATTCTTTATCAGATGATCTGCATTACTTCTTTTTTAAATGTCATTTATAAATGAGTCATAAAATAGCAGTTTTCAGCTAATCCTGCTTTTTAGAAACAAGAACCAGCAATGTAATCTTTTCCATTTTTCCTTCTAATGAATGCATTCGTTTTCGAATTTTTATAGGTTCTGATAATGTAGTTTTTTCGTGAATTCGAGTTCCATTAACGATGTTTACCTGCATAACCAGAGCACATTAACCTATAAAGACCCAGATATCCACCAGTGTCCAAAAGCTTCTACTGATCTAAAAGGTTGAATAACTTTGGATCCACATCCCATCAATACATGTAAATAATTGATGTAAAATGCAGTTTATCATCTTTTCATGGTCCTCAGATATGACCCATTTGGACGGTCATGAATGTGGAAACACAGTCATATTCTTTAGCATTGATAAATGACAGTGGATGGAGATACTTGGTTTATTATCTGTTTTGATATATATCATATTATAATGATGTATTTAGTTGAAAACAAAGAGTTTTTCATCAGTTTTCTTTGTTTCATGGTTATTAAATTGAAGAAAAATACCAGATTTTTACAGAAAAATGTAAAATACAGTTACTTAACAAAGGTTAAATAGAGACTAAAAGTGGTTTGAGAGCTACAACAATAGTAGCACTGGGTCTTTATGGGTCACTAACTTTGATGTTAGTCTGACATAATACCACAGACAGAACAACAATTATAAGTGAGTTATTGGGAGACATATGGGTTCTTGACATTGAATTTGAATCACCAAGGCAAAAAAGAACAAACAATTGTCAAAAATGCTTTTGGTTTGCTTTTCTGAGCTTCATTCATTTTGACTTTAGTTTTTAGAGTTGTACATATACGTAGAAATATATAAGTAACTCAGGGGAGTCAAAAGGTGCATGCAGATTGGTACTGATATTAGCTGTTGGTGATGAATGTGCTGTTGCATAAAGGCTCTTTACGATCAGTCGAATCCATTTAACACCCACTCAGCACTTAGAAATGACTTACATAAGAATACTTGCATAATAAATTCCAAAAGATAATAGGAAAGGTTTTACACCCACTGGTGGAATTATGCAATGGATGTCTTTCAATACTCCAACTCTGTCTTTTAATAGGCCTATAACCAGACGTTGAGGTTTGGAAAACATTTTAGTGTTACTAGTGGTTGCTTATTCTAATTGGACACCTTTTATCATTTCAAACACATGCAGAAGTTGTCATAATGCATTTGTGACATCTTCTGAATCCTGAGCATCAAATGGTCTGCTCTGGTTAAATTCACCATACTCTTGAGTGTGCAGGATATTATTCTTTCATGGGGTACTACAGTGATATGACTCTCAACAAAAGGGAAATCTACAAGGAACAGCATGTTCAAAATCAGTGGAATGTAGCAAGATATATCTAAAGTTTTCTGCAGTATGTCTGAATCTGATCTATCTAAATTAGACAGGTTTTTTTTGTTGTAAATTTATTATTTAACCCATAAAGACCCAAACGGCTGCTGATGTCCAAATCCATCTAGTGATTTAAAATACCTGTTCATCCACTAATTCTATCAACCCATGTACATAATTAGTGTAAAACACAGTTTAACTATTCAGATATGACCTCTTTGGAAATTCACAGGTTCTGTAGTGAACATGTTAACACTGTCAACTTCTACAGCACTGATTCACCAGTAAGACCCATTGTGTTGGATTAATGAGTGGATAGAGACACTTATTTTATATCCAGTTAATAATATATTTTACTGTAAATGTCATTTTTTCATCATTGTCTTTTCTATTTCTGATGTAATACTCCTCAATTTTAATCTGAGCTTTTATAATCATCGACACAATCAGTTAATTAAATATGTAAAAAGACATAACACAGATGAGAAAATCATCATTATTAGTGATAAATCACTTATAAAATGTTAAACGGAGAGAACAATTATTTGGCAACTGTCACAAAAGTAACCCTGGGTCATTATTGGGTTAAGTCCATGTTAAAGTCATTCAATTTATTCTTAGCATACTCAAAAATTGAACCTCCATATGCATTAAACGGCCAACTTCTCACACTTTACCTCTTCAGGTCTCTTAATAGCTTCTTGTAACTAACTGAAATGTGGTTTAAATCCTTTAGCTCTTTTATATTAATGCCCTGTTGGCAAACCTGTTGGCATTCCTTCTCCTTAGGTACCCTGACATTCACAGCCACACTGGCACACCCTCGTACCTCATTTAAATCATTCTGACATTAATATATTGAATTACATCTCTAACACTCCTTGCAGGCCAATATTGTGAATGTCTCTATCACACTGAGGATAGTGGCAAAATCCCAGCAGAGCATACATTAAATAGCAAACCATGGTGTCATTAACCAAAAACCCATTCTAATCATTTTTCGTGTCTCCCTTTGGACTGTTTTTCTTCAGCTGAAAAGCCCCCCCCCACACCCCTTAATGCATACAGTATGTGTATGTGCTTGTGTGTTGAGCGATGTTGATCTTTGTGAGTGAGCACATGGGCTTGGTTGTCTCTGTTTGACATTTGCACACTAAGAGCAATAAATCGCAAATAAACTGACTCATTTTCTTACTAGTGCGCAACAGTTTAGCCGACTCAAAGGGGACGAGACAGGAAATTGGACTGGTCCCGTTAATTTCTCGGATGATGGATCTCTGAAGCCGGCCAGAAATGGAAGGAAAAGGTACCTTTCCATCGTGACTAACTGCACAAACACCTCTGAGAAAAGAGAGTGTGTGTGAGAGAGAGAGAAAGAGAGAGAGAAAGAGAGAGAGAAAGAGAGAGAGAGAGAGAGAGAAAGAGATAAAGTGAAAGAAAAGTTTCAATTCAGAGCCTTCATAGTGACGACCCAGGCCTGCATGTGTGGACTGGGCTGCAGAATATCGCCCACAAGTCTGCTCAGATGCTGTAGACAACATTTTTTTTCCTTTTCCTTTTCCTTTTTTTTTTTTGGTCTAAAGTCTGCAGGTTTAGGAAAGTTTAGGGAGGGGTGGTGGTGTCACAGGACTACATCACACATTTAACTCTAACTTAACCTGTCTGCATGTTGACAGATGTTTCCGTCAGAATTTTCAGCCAGATTCACAGATCTCCGTAATAGTCACACCCTGCCTAGCCGATATTAAGAAGAAAAAAAAAAGGTAGGCCTGTCTGAAGGCATTTTTAGTCCTTTCACAGAAACCCAAGAATGCCTCTTTCTTTTTCATTAGTCTGAAAGGTATAAACTCTCATATTTTTTCAGTGGTGGTTGCACTTCAGATTTTGCTCTTGCATGTTGTCCAATGCCGTCCACCTCGACCCCCCCCCCAGCTCCCTAAACCCCCCTCCCCCCTCCCCTTCCCCCTCCACACACACCTCCCCTTCAGAAGCTGGTTGAACCACGGTCTCCTGCTGATGTACTGGCTTCACTTCGTACCTCTGTGTCCCATCCAGCACCCATCTCCAAATGCCTTGTTCTCCTCAACCTGTGTCTCATGTGTTCTGCACAGCTCTGTGTGTATGCCATGTACATAGTGTGGACACTTCTCTCTGCTTCCCCTATCTCCCCTTCTCACATCTGCATTGTCTCTCTCTGCGACCTGGAGTTAACCCTTTTTATACCTTATTTTCTTTGCTATAAGAAGACAGGAAACATGCCAGATTTCCCCCTCCCCCCAAAAGCAAATCCTAACTGCAGTAACTGGCAAAAATGCTGATTATTCTCCTCACCTTGGATTGGTTGTTGATGGTTAAATTTAGACACCAAATATGAAAAAAACATGTCATCAAATAGATGTACTTCTTTTTCTGTTATTTATTTATTTATTTTTTGTACAAATCAACAGAGAACACTTGCAAAGGTTTCATCATCTTAGCTAAAACAAGAGGCGAGAACATGCCTATATCAACTGTTAGATTAACTTTAATGCTGATGCTCCTCTCAGAAATATACTGCATCATCAGGTGGATGTAGACAACCAGTTTCATTGTTCCTTATTTGTACGACTTCATCCCAGCATCGTGTTCCTTTAATGCATCCCTCCATTGTAAACTGCTTGTTGTGTTCTCTTTTTTTAAGTCATTATTTTAAACTCACTTCATAAATCTTTCCAACCACAGGTAATGTTGTATTTTTTTTTCCAAAACACACTTCATTCATTCTGAAAAAACAAACAAAACATTAATTCCAACTAAAACCAAAACTGAATCCCCATGTGTTATACATGTTCTACAATACACAGTACAGTATGAATGGTTCTCTTTCATGCAAAACAAATTACTATATGTACTCAAGACATTAAGAATTTGGGAAATCAACACTAAAAAAGCAGCCTATGAAGTTGACACTGTTTATGATTGGATGCAATTTGACTAAAATGTGTAAAATCTGTATTTATTATGTCTATTTTATTTCCACCTGTTGTGTAGCAAAGACTTGCTGCACACTGTGTTTACATCTAAGTTTAACCTAATTTTAGTTACAGTCTCTAATAGTGGATTGATGCAAATATTTTAGGCATTCAATAAGTCTAATCATGATTAAATGCACTTTAGTGAATAAATATTTCTTTAAAAATCTATTTTACATAAGTAGGAAACTTTGCTTTCCCATTTTAAAATAAATATATCCATTTTGAATAGTATTTAACATGGATGGATAGTAGTGTTTAATAGGCAAACAAAATCACTACTGGTTTAGAACAGCACTTTTTGTAACTATAATTTCATAAAACATCAATAACAGTGATAAAACAGGGTTGACATTAAATATTATTCATCTAATTCAGACCATAGAACAATGTTTCCTTCTAAATGTTGTTAACAACCATAGGTTAATATCAACTGACTTCTGTTTGCCTAATGTTAAAATAACACTTGCATATAAAACAAAGTGCTGGTAGTTTCTTTCTTCTGCCCTTTCACCTTTCATTCTGACCACCTTTGGCTCATCTAAACACACACCCGTCACACAAACATTTGACTGTATCTGAACTGCATGTAAATACAACGTGGTGCTGCACAAATGAGGCATAATCACACCAATAAACAACAAACACCTCTTTATAGACATCCTATTATAAATTATACATTTATTTGAAATCATTTTAGTGTTCAAATCCACCAAAACACAGACGTCATCATGCTATAGAAAATAAATTTGTATACTTTTGGTTAATGTTACCATTACAGTGAAGTGACTGTTTAATATCTCCTGAACAAATGTGTCTAATTCATTACCTTTGTTTTAGAAGTGACTGAAACTCAATTAAATGTGAGTCTCAGTGGTCATTACCTCTACTTGCATGAGCATTTATGTACGTATGTGTTTATGTGCTCAATGCATCTGCATATAAAGAAGACAGTTATCCAGGAACATGCCAATGTTTTGACATTCACATAGCTCAAAAGTAATGATTACTTCTATAAACTGTTATAAAATAAAAGTTGTTCTGCCTCACACCGAAGCACAGACGTTCATATTCATGTCCACCAGATTCCACACCACTATCTAATCCATCTCATCAATAAGAATGGAACCATTTGAACAAACTATGCACCGGAAACAAATCCTTTTCCATTCAGACTGTTTTTCTGTTTCTGCTGCAGATTAATATGTACATATGATAATACAAAACATGCTAATATTCATTATAATAACAATGTGTTAAAATATGAGAGTTATGTTCTTTGGTCTACAGATATTGTATCACAGTGGTTTAGACTAAGATGGAACAGAATCTGGTGCAAGTGTCCAGTAAACAGCGTGTTATTCTTCTATCTGACATCTAAGATCAGTTGCATCACTTCTGTCATTTGTCATCCCACAATGCTAGACTGATTTAAGTATTTCATAAAGTCAAACCATAGGCATTTAAAGTAAATATCATAACACTGTCTTTTAATGTGTCCTTCTAACTTGCTGATTTTATATTGCATTTTTATCTCCACAGTATTTCTTTTTTTTTTTCTTCTTTTTTTTCCCCTGTTGATTCTCCTGTGTTTTGTAGCGGTTTAGCCAGAGGATGACTGTGTTTATCCCTCCAGGTATCTGGAAAATTATGATGGCTCCTATGAATACAACTCTACTGCATGCAGGGAGCTCAGACAGGAGATTATGGATGTCAAAGTCCTGACGATGTAAGTGTTCATTATGATATAGCCTACAATTGAAGTGGCTGTATTAATTTTCATTTCCATTAAACATCTAGTGTGTAAGATTTAGGAGGATTCAATAGGAGAACTGGAGCACAAGGCTGAGAACTGCTTTTTTCCAACATTGTTTAATCATGTATTAATTGAGGGAGTGGTCATCTTTTACCCAGTCCACCATGTTGTGCTACCCAACTGTTGCTGGTTTTTTTGTTTTTTTTTAGCTTTAAGATGTATTTAAATCACCTATTGCTGCTGCTTTCCTCCTGACACCAACTCAGCATGGCTTTTTGGCATTTCATCTGCATGAGAGCACATCAGAAACTATTCCTAAGGGACAATACTAAACATGACTTAAAATCATGCATATTAAGAAATGGTGCAGAATCATTGTTGTATCAGTATGTATGTGTGTCATCGTGTCTCAACGTGGGACACCAAGACAAACAGCAGGAAAATGTTGTATCTCGATAAATCAACCAGAGATAATAACCCATAAAGACCCAAGCATCCACTGTCGTCCTAAGTCATCTACTGATCTACAATGTATAATAGCTGGAGATCTACAAATCTTATCAATACATTGAAATAATTGGTGCAGTTTGTCATCTTTTCATGGTCATCAGATATGACCCGTTTGGACTCCAGTATTACCATGGAAACACTGTCATCTTCTACAACATTGATTCAAGAGTAAAACCCATTGGGTTGGACCAATGACAGGGGATGGACACACTGGGTTTATGTTATTATTTACAGTTATTATATTTACTGGAAAAAGTCACTTTTTCTTCAGTTTTCTTTGTTTCTCATAAAATAATGTTTGAATTTACTCTGAGATTTTAGGAACCCATTAAAAGTTAAACTGCCACTGGCAACCAAAGTATCTTTATCAAAACATTTTATACCTGTTGATCCACTAAACCTGTCAATACATGTAAATAATTGGTGTAAAATGCAGTTTGCCATTGTTTTATGGTCATCAGATGTGACTCATTTGGATGCTCAGAGGTTCTGTGGTTACACTGTCATCTTCTACGACATTAATTCTACTGTTTGTAAAATAACAGTGGTTTGAGACAATTGTTTTTATGTTCAGTTAATGATATCCTTCCTGAAAAAGTCTTTTTTCTGCCATTGTTTTTGACATAATAACTCACTTTTACTCTGAGCTTTTATGAACATTTACATTATCAGTAAATTCTATAGGAAAAGGCATGATTTTGACAAAAAAATGCAAACTAAAGAAGATGATATTACAATAAATGGTTATATATCACTTATGAAAGGTTAAATACAGAGAAAAAAATATTTGGGAACTACCCCAAAAAAGCACCGGGTCTTTATGGGTTACAGAAAGAACAAACACTAGCTCTAACACAGGACTCCTGTATCTTTTTTCCAGCCAATGCATTTGAGCGTGGGGAGAGGAACCATTCATTTGATTGCAGTCTCCTTGTCAGTATATCTATCACATAGGAAATCTTTAAGGCACATGTCCAGTAGGTGTAAGTAATAGGGCTAATTCATGTAGTCTGCATGAATTGAAACAGATGACATTTGATTTTAATCCTATCAATGTGGGATTTTGAATACAATGACAGCTTATCTCCAAAATGTGGTAGGTTAGTGACAGTGATTGTTTTTGGTTTATACCGTTCATTTCAAGGTTTGATGATCTTCTGACTGGATGATTTTTTCACAAATTTTCAAAGCCAAAACCCCAAGGGATTACATATATTTATCACCTCAAGAACAGTTTGTTTAATAAATAAATTCTTTCACAATCTACTTTTTTTTTTTTTACACTTCCTATCAGATTTGAAGAAACAAAGTTAGAACAACTGCTTTTTTTGTATTTCTGCTGATAAAAGAGTATTCAGCTGACAATGACGTGTGCTGTGAGTGCAAGAAACTGTTGATAAAGGACACTAGTTTGCTTAGAAATTGAGAACTGGTTCATGAACCTTAAATTAAATTTATTTTAGCCAGGCATGAATATGTCTGAATGCATGACTCCTACATAAATAATTCCACTGTGTTATTTTAATTTATCTAGAAGGTAGTTTTATAAGCAACTCAACTGTGATACTATTTGATATGTTGCAGCTCTGACCAAAAATCCAGCTTGACTAACATTTTAGTATTTTTCTTTTCAAATTTAATTAAATTTAAATTTTTTTTTTTTGCTTTTAGTAGGTCATTTAACTTTTGCACACTACTGTTAAGTAAGACATTTCTCCATCATTAGTGGATTTGGTAGATGATTTACACTCCTCAGTGATCCAGCCTGGCTGGGGGCACTCTGAGCAGAACCCTTCCTCTAAATGTTCAGTGACCTTTTGTTTTTGTCCCTGCGGTTGTCAGAATTTATGGTCAGGCTCATTCTAGGCACTTGATGAAGAGCTATGAGGCTGTCTGAATATGGCACAAAACAGCTGCTGTCACTCTGCCAGACAGTCTAACAATAATGGTGCCACCCTGCCTCCCAGAGCAAATCATATCACCCAATCATCTCAAAGGAAATGTCAGTTCAAGGACTGCTATTTACAGACAAGCTAGATGAAACCACTCTGCCCAGATGTTGTTCGGTCCAATCACACATGCCATTATAAAGTCATTCTTTTCTACTACAGACTTGTCCCTTTGTTTGTCTCTGAGTCGTTTTTACGCTGTTTCTTCAATTCATTACCTTTATAGAAACATGGTTAATCGGAAAAAACATGGCCATGGGTATCCTTCCTCATTCCACAAGTCTCTCTGCCTGTCTGCCAGGGTGAAAACCTCAGAGCTGTTTGAGAGATGGCGAAACCTGCAAGTGTGTAGGTGGGAGCAGAGCAAGGAGGAGACCAGCAACTTCAAGTAAGCATTCATCAGAATTAGCCAGAAAAGGCACAAGATTAAACTCTTCACTTATTTTTTTTATTATCCCCACAGCGTTAAATTAAATTTTGAAAGCTCCAGGAGGTGGAACTCAGAGGAAACAACACACACCTTCCTTAAACAGCTCTCTATTTTTTGGCCAAATCAAAAAATGACAAAGACAGGCAATAGGACATTAGAAAAGTAAAATTACCACATCACATTTGGAAAACATGCCATATGTGACCCACCACCACGAAACCAGGCATAAGTGTCTGGAAATCAAAACTGAGTTATCTGTGTAGCTTGGTAGAGTGGAAACTAAGGTTTAAGATGGTGAAAAAATTATGTTTCTATCATAAGTAGAACCAAAGTTATGGTAATTTTAATATCCACATTTGGACACATATTGCAATTTGCATATTTTTAGATATTGTCCGTTAAAGTTTTGGACTGTTTTGGGGTAGGAAGTCTTTAGCAATGCATAATAATTCGTATCCGATTGACACAAATTATTCACAGATGTTAAAGGACACTGATGGACATGTCACAGAAGTTTTATATATTATAATAATAGGACAGAATTGCAACGTATTATAATCATTTGGCTTACACCATTGGACAGAGCATTCAATATAAGCTTTTTCCTCGTACCAAACACTTGGATGTTTACTCACGGAACGGAGATCGTTTTGTTCGGCGAAAAGAGGTGGAAGTCAGCTTTGTCTTTGCTCAGCAATCCCTGAACTTTTGTCACCGCTTAAATAATTGACTCAATAAACACCTTTATTGATTGGATTTCAATGTAATGACCACAGGAACTGAACATAGAGGTGTTAAGGTACCGTTTTTTGATAAGGTGTAAACACAAATAAGAAATCACCTTCCAGCCTAAATTTGGCTGTAGCTCTGAACGGCTCAGCGCGACTTATGCCTGGTTTCGTGGTGGCGGGTCACATATTGTTTCTGCAAAAAGCAGGCATCAGATCTGCTGGAACCTAAACAGGGATTGGTAATATTTGATCACCCTACCTCTTCTTCTGTCATGTGGTAGATATTCTACAGCTCGTTAACACAATCAAGAGGAGGTGCAGAAGTCTTATTTCCTCTCAGACTACTTGAATTACAAAATGCTGAAAGGTAATTATGGTATTTTTGCCCAGTGATGCCAAAAACTATCATGCAGTGAAGTTTTAAGTGTTTTGATGAATATCTTCCTGACACTCAGCCTTCACTTGGAGGTCTATACTAATTTTGCCTCATGCGAAGCCCAAGCTAACAAACAGTGTCGACTCTTACTGGTCTGTGCTGCTGTTCTGAAGCCAGCACTTTGGTTGTGGTCATGCTGTATTTGTGGATTCAGATGTGACCATATGTGGACCACAGGGCAGAGCTGGGGTAGCGCAAGGGTTAATTGGACGCTAATGTGAAATGCCAGCTTACAGACACACTACATGACACATAGTTATCTGATGGTCTTGTTAGTTTAATTCAACTACAAATACCTTTGAGCTATCTGTGAATGAAAAACAATGTTTAATTCAATAAAGGGAAGCTTTGAGAGTCAAACTTAACAGGTCACGGGTTGTCAATCACACATAGAAGCTATCTAAACAAGCCCTAAACAATCATTAATAAAGAATTAATGACAAAAATGGAGCACATGAACATACAAAATGAATAATACCAGAGGGACTCTTGTAAAAAAATAAAGGGTTTAGTATTTATAGAAAGAAGTTCAATGTAAGTCCATGAGAACAAAAGCTATTAGAAAGTGCATCTAATGGCTATTAGTGGTATTACACTAATGGGTATGGGCACAACCTTGGCTGCGGAGGGCACGAAGCTGACATGAAGCCGGCTGTTGTGGGCAGGAAGCCATGGCATGGGGGAGCTGCTGCTGAATCTATGTCAGTGCCTCCAAATACAACCACTGTCTCTCCCACACAGGTGGTATTTAGAAATTAAATATGAAATGTAAGCACTTATGATCAATCAGTAGATTATTGTGCTACAGGTTGCATTTTCCATTATTCAAGTGTTTTTGTATCAGAATCAGAATCAAGAATACTTTATTAATCCCAGAAGGAAACTATTGTGTACAACAGTCACTCCATTCAAGTATAATAAAAAAGTAGCAGGAAAGAAATTATCAAAATAAAAATAAAACATTTATCTTTTTACAAAGGATATCTCTCTTTTTACCTCATTCGTTATTTGAGTTTTAATGCTGATGTTTTTTTGTCTTCTCCTTGAAAAGGATGTCTCTGTCACGCTGCTGTAATGCTCCTGCCTTTCTGTTCACCACCAAGAGAAACACTCCTGCAGGGACCAAGCTAAGGTATGAAGTGGATACCAGTGGCATCCTTCCCATCACCACCGAAGTCTTCAAGATGTTCCCAGATGTGAGTTATCTACATGGTGATTATAATGATGTGAGAAGTTCCATTTCATTTGACAAATAGTCTTTTGTACTGGACAATTAATAGTTTTATTTTTGTCCTATAGGATATGCCTTATTCCAAATCACAGTACAAGAAATGTGCTGTCATTGGAAATGGCGGCATCATCAAAAACAGCAAATGTGGAAAGGAAATCGACTCAGCAGATTTTGTGTTTAGGTATACAGGACACGATCCTTCAGTGTTTGTTATGTGAGACCTGTACAGTCTTGGACTCACTTTGCTAAATGTTCTATTGTTAATAAAATTTATGCACACAGTTGGGGGGCAAAATACTTCATTTCATTATTTCATTTTATCACAACTGTTATATGTGTGTGTAGCATTATATTATGTCTGACCAGCATAATTTGTAACTTTAACCTTTATTTTTCTTTCTCATAGATGCAATATACCACCCATTAATGAGAAATACTCTACTGACGTTGGAACTAAAACAGATCTGGTGACAATAAATCCAAGCATTATTACTGAGAGGTACTGTACAGTATATACATGTTAGACCAGTGGTTCTCAACTGGTCTGGCTTCAGGACCCACTATCAGCCTTCCATGACAAGTTGTGACCAAACTTGATAACAGTCTAACTAACTAAACCTTTTATCTGGCAAGTGACTATTTTTTTTTAATCATTTCTGAATACACTACAAAGCAGTGACAGCAACAGTTACAGTGAGTCAACAATCGCAGGCCCAGTGTGGTCTACAGGGTCTGTAAGGTCCACCTCTGCTTGAACAGTGAGTGTACCTGCTTTATTAGATACCATGAAGTAATGGTACTAATGTAAGAAATAAAGAGATAATAAAGGCTTCAAAGGGATAATGTGGATAGGAGTTTGGATGAGCACTAAAAGTGATGTTCCTTTCATGTTACATGTATTTTTCTTAAATATTTGTTGGATTTTTTTATTTATTTATTTATTTTTATTTTTTTTTGGGGGGGGGGGGTTGTTTGTTTGTTTTGTGCTACTTATGTGCAAGGAAGCAAATATGGTAATTTTGTGGCCCTTGAGTCTATATACCAAAAAGTGAATAACCAATGACACACTGTGGCTGAAATTTAGAATCTCAGAGTATTTCTATGCATGCCCTATAAACCAACAGAGGACGATGCTAAATATGGAAATATTCCCTTAAACACTCGTCTCGTCATCTGAACCCGCTTCATCCTCACTAGGGTCGCGGGGGTCACTGGGGGCCTACTATTCCAGCTACAATGGGTGAAGGCGGGGTACACCCTGTATGAGTCTCCAGTTCATCTCAGGGCTGAACATATATAGACAAACAATCACTCTCACATTCACACCTAGGGACAATTTAGATTAACCAATTAACCTATCAGTGCATGTGTTTGGATGGTGGGAGGAAACTGGTGTACCTGGAGAAAACCCACGTGGACACAGGGAGAACATGCAAACTCCACACAGAAAGGTCTGGTGTGGGATTCGAACCAGGGTCCTTCTCGCTGTGTGGGTAAATTCTAATCAAAACCAAAAATGTGCACTCAGTTATATATTAAAGGCATATTAAATCCAGTCACTTACTAAAGCATTAAACAACTGAGATTTTTGTCCTCAGTGTAGGTAAAACTATATCTGAATTTTGTCATGATATAATAGAAAGTATTAGGTCTACTTTTATGCTGTGAAATGTGTAGTGTTTATTCTTATTACACTGCATATGTGTGAATGGGTGGTACTCAGCTCTATAAAAAATAAACCCACAACCAACTTTCAGTCTGCCACTCACCAGTTGAGAATCACTGGTTTAGAGTATGAAACCAGATGGTGTCTTACAGCAGGGGTGCTCAATCCTGGTCCTCGAGAGCTACTATCCTGCATGGTTTAGATGTATCCCTCTTCTAACATACCTGATGATCATTATCAGGCTTCTCCAGAGCTGGATGAGAGGTTTATCATTTGAATCAGGTGTGTTGGAAAAGGGATACATCTAAACATGTAGGATAGTAGCTCTCTAGGACCAGGATTGAGCACTGCTGTCTTACAGTATTTTTCTGTTTATTTTCTTTCTGTCATCTTTCGTTTCCTCTGTACACAGGTTTCAAAAGCTGGAGAAATGGCGCCGTCCATTTTACGAAGTCCTGCAGAATTACGAGAACTCCTCAGTAGTTCTTCCTGCTTTCTACAACACCCGCAACACTGACGTATCTTTCCGAGTCAAGTACATGCTGGACGACTTTGACTCCCAAAGAGGCGTGTTTTTCTTCCACCCACAGTACCTTCTCAACGTGCAGCGTTTCTGGGCGGTGCAGGGCGTCCGTGCCAAAAGGCTCAGCAGCGGCCTGATGCTTGTAACTGCTGCCTTAGAAATGTGTGAAGAAGTCCACCTCTATGGATTCTGGGCATTTCCCATGAATCCTTCCGGCATCTTCATCACTCACCACTACTACGACAATGTCAAGCCACGACCGGGCTTCCATGCAATGCCCCATGAAATTTTCAATTTTATTCATATGCATACTCGTGGAATCATCAATGTGCATACAGGGCCATGCATATGATCCGTTTCCTTCAATTTAACACACAGGTTAGAGTTTCCTTTTTTTTTTTTTAATTTAGAGCAGGTTGTTTTTATCACAGAAATGGCTGAGTATTGTAAAGCGTTGAGCTTCAGAGAGTACATTCATTTGTTCATGATAATTCAAACACATGTTGAAGGTTGCTTGCTTCAATTGCCAACATAATTCACTTTTCGACGTGTTTACTTAGCAGTTGAATTACTATGGTTATCTCTGACTCTTTGATCATAGGATTCTTACTTTTAATGTGAGAAGTGGTCCCATAGTGATGTACTTTCTGTGATGTTTTCTAGTGGCTCTGCTGTACAGAGGTGTTTTGAACTCAACATTGCACAGATTATGCTGAAACAGGGCCACACTGGGTGTCTTTGTGCTCCCTCATTTCCCTCTTCTTCTTCTTCTATTCTTCTTCCTCTTCTCTCTTTCTCTCAGACACTGTGGGCGTGGCAGCTTTTAATGTTTGTGTAGAAACAAGCTTGTTAAAAGGCTACTCTCAAAAACTGTTTTAAAAGGATAAAAAGCAACATCTAATTGTCTACTTTTGTAATATATTTATATTCACCACATTCACTGGGTGAATATTTTAAAAACTACTACTTTAAATGGCCTGTTTCCTGTGGCCTACTTTCTCCAGTTTGACTTTTCATCCAATATTTCAGGTGAAATAGATGTGTGAAAAGAGGCAAGGATGTTTTCCTTTTTCATTTCTCTTTGTTTTTGTACAAACACCGCACAGATACTTTGCAACATCACCACTTCAGCCAAACCTGGTATTCAAGGTCGTCTAATTTGTAAAGCAACGGAGCCCTGTTCAGCGACCCAGCCTCTTGTTGTCATTTATGTCTTAAGCCATGCTGCCTTATGAGATCTCAAACCCCTCTACCGTAAATGATATGCAACTCACCAGTGTGTTTTGCTTATCTACAAATACACAATGTTAGCTATTTTGTCACCCAAATTGAATCATGGATAACACTCTCGAAAGGACAGAAATCCGTGTGCAGTCTTCATCTTATAATCTGAGAATAGCTGAAGTCTTTCTCCCTGTAAACTCCATAATCATGTGATGCTCTGCATGACTTTGCGCTATACTTGGCTTTGTGTGTGCCTGCTTCAATGATCACTGAAATATGTTTACACTTAAGCGTCTGCTGAAGCTCACAGTGCTTTTTTACACGAACCTTATCACAGGAAGATGAATGAATTTGTTTAAGAGACATGCTTAATACTGGATGCAGCTTGCATTGATTTTGGATGCAAGAATGAAGATGGTTGCTGCCCCTTTGTAAAGACACTTTTACTACTACTGTGTTGTTTTACCTTAATGTTGGAACTGAGAGCTTTGAGTTTGCACTCTAGAAAGCATCATGCATTGGATCACTGGAAAGCTGTAAGGAAAATTTGAACCTTTATTTTAGTTTATTAGGTGAAAAACATGTCAACAGTATCTTAATATTTGTTGTTTCTCTGTTCACGCTCTGCTGTGCACTTACTGTGTATTTCATTTACATCTGAAGAGCACCATTGCTTAATAGATTCCCCCCCATAATTTATACAGTTTCTAAATTTTAAAGAATATCACTTTAGTAAATACAAAAACCAAAAAGTTTGGCTTTACTGCTAAATTGTTGTAGAGACACATCTGAATCTAGAATGGAATATGAAAGAAAAGAAATGTGTGTACTAAATGGAGGTTCTATACAACACAGTGCTTCTTAAATGATTCTTGATCATTCTTTATACTGGTATGTGTTTGTAAATAAAGTTCTTTGGATTTTCTCATTTGTACGCTCTCGGATTACTTTTACTTTTCAGTCACTTTGTGTGTTTGTGGGTGAAATAGTATACAACTGATTTTCACCCACACTGAAGGTTGAGACACAGAATGGGTCATTCATTAATTCTAACATAACATATTTTCGTGTGTAAACTCAGTATCTTAACACAAGAAAATGTGTTAAGTGGTGGAATAGAATTTAATGCATGACTTAAATATTTATTTGATACTCTTGTACTTTCTTAAAGCATTCATATATTATATGACTTCAGATTCGTAATCCAGTACAGTTTAGAGGGAAATATGTTTATTTCACTACGTTCATTAAATACTTGACAAAATGACAATGTATTCTTATAGGATTTAATGCATTACTATTTTCACAACAGTATCAAATTAAAGAATAATTTAAAATCGACTGCATTGACAAACTACAGCATTCATCCTTTATATAGCACTGATTGAAATACTTTGGAATTCAACATTTCAACCTTAGTGTTTTATTCGACATCATCATCTACCTCCTCGACAGTTGCTGTGGCAACAGCCTCCCTCCTCTTGCCATAAAACATCCATGAAGCACTTGCTAAAAGGTAAACACATATGATAAAACAACTGTTATAAGGTCATAAAGTGACAAAAATCACTCACAGGATTCCTGCAGGGTTGTAAAAACTCTTAAAAGTCTTGAATTTACAAATCTGCATTTTATTATTTTTTATAAGTCTTAAAAAACAACACATTTTATATAGTAGGTCTTCAGTTCTGTTGCCATAAAAAGTGTTGACTGTATAATTTTTTAATGCAGGGGTCACCAATCCTGGTCCTTGAGGGCCGGCATCCTGCAAGTTTTAGATGTATTTCTCTTCCAACACACCTGATTCAAATGAACAGCCTATCATCACGCTCTGCAGAAGACTGATAATGACCGTCAGGTGTAGTGAAAGAGAGATATATTGAAAATATGTAGGATACTGGCACTTGAGGACCAGAATTGGTGACCCCTGTTTTAATGTGTCTGGGAAATGTCCAAACTACAAAGAAAGTAACATTAGTTTACTCAGCCTCTTGCACATGTATCTTATTTTGACATGGTTTCAACTGATGTCATCATGTCTATTTATGTGGTGATGTCAGCATGCCTGTATATATGTGCCAAGTTTGAAGTATAAATTGAAAAAAAAATCATGTATTTATAGATGTTTGAAATGTTGTCCATTATAAGTACATTTGATAAGTATTATTATACATTTTTTAAATAATAAAATATCTGAACTTTGACCTACTTTTCCCAAAATGTAAGCACATTTACTTTGAGCCACATCTATAAACCAAATTTGGTATCAATTCTACCAATACTTACTTTTGCTGCTACAAACTTGTGAAATTTTGCCCAATATATATGGAGGAAAAAAAAGATTTCAAAAATTCATGCAATGTGTTTTTTACTTTGACCTACTGTTCCAAACATGTAAGAAGATCTATTGTGGGTCACTGGTTTAAATTGAAACAATAGTTCTGTGACTACAGTGTTAACAATGAAACTAATAGTTTGGAAACTTCTGCTATAAAATATATATTTTAAACTCCTCAACCCTATATTTAATATACAGAACATACACTATAATTATTCATAGGCTCTGGATGGCATAATCTTTAAACACTGACTGTTGTGCTTGTCAGGAGTGACAGAGGTCATGTGTTGCTGAAGAAAAAGCCTCATTTTAGGTCAGCTGACCTATAGTTTGTCTGCTGCAATTACCTCTTTAAGCAAAGCTACTGTCAACGCCTCAATTATTAAGCGGCGACTGGTGTCAGTGTCCTGTTATTGACTGAGTCAGCCAGTCATAGATGGCTGGGACTGTATATTTACAGTATATAAGACCTGAGTCCATCCAGAAAGGATGCTGAGGTTCCATGAGCAGCACAACACTGAGCATAAAAACAAGGAAAATCACAGTGCAAGTTGCAAGAACAGCTTAAGAAGGAAAAAAACTGTATAAAAAAACAGTATTGATAAAGAGCATCATTAAACGTTGTACAGTACTGGCAGTGACAGGTGGTAAAGTGGCACAGCAGCAGTCAATAACAACAGCAATAATAATAATAATAATAATAATAGTAAGTATCTGGTACCTGGTAAATGTTCAGATTAAAGTCAATGGTTATTGTATCAGAAACAGAGAAAACCAAAAGAAAAAGTTACTTTTTCAACAAAATATATCATTAAGTAAAGAAAAAACAAGTCTGTCCATCCATGGTCATTTATTCAACTCCATGGGTTTTACTGGTGGATCAAGAAGATGAAAGTATTTCCATATGCCATTAGTGGGAGTGGGTATGGGGTCACAGTGTGTTCAGGCCAGTCTGTGTCCTGTCATGTGAGGATGTGTTACTGTATGTATTGTTTTGTATTGCTGTCATGTGATGTTTTGAGATGGTGTGTGTGTGTGTGTGTGTGGGGGGGGTGCTTTTTCCATCTCCTTTTCAAACTGTGTATTTTTTTTTGCCTGTCCAGTTCTCATTTATTCAGTATAAACTGTGGTTGCAACTTTGAAATGCATATATTGATAAGATTAGTGGACAAGAAGATATTAAACATTTACCAAAGATGATTTTAGTAGATGGTGGATGTTCAGATCACGGAGGTTATGAAGACACTTATTCAAAAGAAAAGTGTAATATTTTGTGTGTAGTTTTAAAGGGAATATATATATATAAATATATATATATATATATATATATATATATATATATATATATATATATATATATATGTGTGTGTGTGTGTGTGTGAAGATGTGTTAAACATACTATGTGTGATAAAGCATGTGCCAGAAGAACAGTGACTGTTTTGTTCTTGTGACTCTAACAACAATCAGATGACATCAAGGAACTGGTTAGTTAGGTTTAGTGTGGGTAACTGGTATCTGAAAATGGACTATAAATGACACATACATGTCCAAATAAACGGAGCCTTTCCCTACTCAACTTCTGGTGGTGACATCCTTTATCCACGACAGTTTCTGAGGGAATTAATGCTGTGTTCACTGGGTCATATGAGGTTTGATGCTCTGCTGTCATCCAGGGGTTAAGTAATCTGATGTTGAAAGATCAATATGACCAAACTCTGCCCTTCACCTTGATACAGATATTATCAGGTGTCAGGTAGCAGCAATAAGGCTAATGGGATGATTTGGCTCACAGTCAGGTGCAGATGTGTATGTTAGAGAGACGGACCAGCAGTAAAAACTAGAGGGGAAACAATTATGTGCACAGAACATATTTATTTCTTCAAACTCATGTACTGTTGTTTAGATTTTACTTTTGCTTCTTAGGGTAATATTTGTTTTATTCTTACTTTTCACTTGTTCTGACCCCCCCCCCCAACACACACACACTCACCTTTTATATCATGTTCTGCACTGAATCATTCATCTTCTGGTTTAATCCAAAGACTGCTTGAATGATGTTGGGTCAAAAGCATCTAGGGAAGAAGAAAACAGATGAGAGGACTGAGCATTCAGTAGCAAATAAAGTTTATCAATGGTTGATTTTTGCCCTTTCCTACTCTACCTGTTTTCATAACACAAAATTCACTTTTGCATTCATACTGACCATGTTTCTAAAGTAACTCATTTTCTTTTTCATTGAGGTCCATTAACATTATCTGCTATGTTGTGTACGTGTGGAGTGTACACATGAAAACCCCCCTAACAAAATCTATAGAACAGACAAAAATAGTGTTTATTTGATTTGTTTATTTGATGAGGACATTGCATATTAATAAAAACAAAAACATTACTTTGTGTAAATATGCTTGATTACTCTAAGCCTTTTTCCACCTACCTATAGTCCTCAACATTTAAAGAGAGACCAAACATACTAACAAGACAATAGAGCAAATACAACACATTACTATAAAATAACTACCACAAGAGATTTATTTACTAACTATCAGACAGTATTCAAGTTTAAATCTGGCTCAATCATATATGAACACTACCATGGAAGATAAAGGTCACTGATGTGTGGATAATGACTTATTCACTGTGATCAATGAGGAGTACTTGTAAGAAAGTGTCTGTGAGCACTCAAGTCCATCTGTCCGTCTGTCTGTGTGTTTAGGAGTTCAGGTAAAAGCTAGACTCCCCCAGCTCGTAAAGCGATCCTGACACCATGAATAATGGAGCGTGCCGTGGCAGAGAGGATAAGTTCTCTGAGCAAGGCTCCTTTTTCACGGGGCTTTCTCCCCTAGGTCACGTGACTGTGGAGGTGACAGTAATTTTTCATGAGTAGTGTCTGTTGGTTGTCTGTGCATACTGCCCAGGTGGGAGCTGTCCTGCTGGCCATCACTCCCTCCGCTCCATCAAAGTCAACGTGTGCAGCCTCACACCCCCAGGTTCTACACTGAACCCCACGATCCTAGAACGTCACTGCTGCCAGGGGTCAAATGAATTGTCTTACACCATTAGAAACACAAGGCCACACTTACGAAACTAAAGGCCAGGGAAGTGGATGAATAAAAGATGCCGTCGAAACAGAAAAAATCCACAGCTTCAGGAGAAACTGAAGAGGTTGATGACGAAGTGGAGGAAACGGAGCCAAAGTTAAAGGAGAGGAGTAATGGTGTGACCCGTGAGGACGCCGCAAACGGAGATAAGACTCGGAAGAAACACAAGACAGCAGAAAAGTCTGAGGATCGGGAGGGTTCAGAAAAAGAGAAGGAGGGTGAAAAAGAAAAGGAGAGGAAGAAAAAAAAGAAAGATGTAGGTGCTGTGATTGACAATGAGGATGAAGGAGGTGAACAAAACAATAATGATCCCACAACCACTTCCAAAAAGGAAAAATCAGAGAAGCTCAAAGAGGCAGGGACTGAGGGAGTGAAGGAGGAAAAGAAGAAAAAGAAGAAGAAACCTTCAACAGAGGAGCCAGAGGAAGAGGAGAAGATGGGATCCAAGGATAAGAAGTCTAAAGATGGCAAGAAGAAGAAGAAGTCTCACAATGATGATGATGAGGAACCGTTAATTGAGGATCAGGAAGAGGAGGAGGACTCAAAGAAAAAGAAAAAGAAGAAGGCAAAGAAGGGGTCTGCGGACAGTGATGAAGATAAAAAGAAAAAGGGGAAGAAATCCAAAAGCAAACAGGTCGACTATGCTGCGATTTACCAGAATGAGCTGCTGAACTACCACACAGACTCATCTGATGGATATGAGGATGAGTACTACAAAAAGAAAGGTAAGGATACGTCATTGTGGTGCACAAAGACAAGCCTCATCTTTTAACCTCTTTCAGGTAAGTGTCAGTTCACTAGATGCAGGAATCTTTCAGATGGCTTTGGTTATGAGCAGAGGGACACCCCAGGGAATCCCTCTGTGATTGTACTTGGGTGAAAGCTGAGTTATGTTCCACATGAATGAAGCTAAACAGAGGCCTGGGGGCAGACAAGTGCTGGGTGCTGTCCCAGTCTGCCACTGGGGCCTGAAGCCAGAGGGGTTTTCTTCAGGTAGGTCCAATGGGGTGAAGAGGACCTGCGTGGGGTCACCAGACCACCTGGCATATGTATCAGCAGCAGAAAATGAGTCACTAGTTTAGATTCTTTCTGTTCTACAACACAGACTGTTGTTCAGGCTTTGACTGATAATTGGTTAGATATAAAATGACATTAACCCATAAAGACCCAGTGCTACTTCTGTTTCAATTCCTAGTTTGTTTTTTTAATTTATTTTACTCTGCTTAAGTGGTCACCATTTATTATACTATTAACATCTGTATTTTTTTTGTGTGTCAGTGAATTCTGGTATTTTTCTATATTTACTTTACAGATTATGTAGACATTCATACAAGCTTACATTAAAGTTAGGGAATATTACATTAGAATCAAAGAAAACTGAAGAATTTCTCTGTGAAGATAATAGCTGTAAATAAAAAACAAACTCAGTGTGCTATTCACTACCACTGTTCCAAATCCATAGGTTTTACTGGTGAATCAATGTTGTAAAAGATGATGGTGTTTCCATGGTAACTACAGAGCATCTGAACATCCAAATGGTTAATACTGTATCTGATGATTACAAAAAGATGATGAACTGTATTTTACACCAATTATTTACATTTATTGATGGGATACATGTAAATCCATTTTGGTCACCAGTGGATGTTTGGGCCTTTATGGGTTAAAAAAAGAAAACCTTCTTGTATCTAACAAATAGCAGGTGGATGAAGCTTTCAGGTCAGATTAAAATGTCATGAAAGCAATTACTATGAAGTAAAATAGTCCCTGTCAGTGTTTTATGCATTTGTATTGAATAGAATAGAATAGAATAGAGTAGAGTAGAATAGAATCTTTATTTTGTCAGTTGGAGTTCACACACATAAAAATGCACATCCACCACATTTGTCTTCTGAATGCTAGGAGTGGCGGGTGCCTTGGGAGCAAAAGGGAGGTTAATTGCCTTGCTCAAGGGCACCTCGGTCAACAACTCTGCACCAGCCATGTAAATTGAACCAACAACTAAGCTAACTTTTCAGGTGACTCCCCAGCCATCTAAACCATGACTGTACCAATGGAATGTCAAGTTTACTGCTGTAGATGCCCAATGTTAAGATCATGTGAACTATTGTATATACTGATAAAGTATAATCTCCTGCAATGTATAGTTTCTAAAATCAGCTAAAATCAGTTTCTAAAATATATTTTTTAGAATAGCTTGTAGACGTAATTTACTTAGTGCAATTGAATTTTTTTCCACCCTAAAAAGTTTAGAGTTGGCATTTTTCCCCAAGTTATTATAGTATTATTTTACTGGTCCGGCCGACTCAGAATCATATCTGGCTGAATTGGCGCTTGAATGTAAATACATTTGACACCCAAGTTCTAAAGAATCTACTTTTCAAGCATTGTAACAATACATGTTTCAAAAAGAGGTTTTAAAGTTTAGCTTTAAAGAATCTTTCAAACATTTCCTTCATCAAATGGAAGTTGAAGAAATCTGGTTTTCACTGAACATAATAATACATTGTAATGTGAAAAAAAAATCTAAAGCGGTCAGACAAATGTTGTGGAGTAAAATGTACAATATACAACATAAAATAGAAATATTGTAGAACAGTCTATCATCTTTAAATAAAAGCGTTCAGCTACTTTCCACCACTGGTGACAAAGCAAGAGAGGCATGGAATATACAGTTTTACCTACTTTATAAATGGTGCAGTATCATTGCATAGTAACAGTGGTAAATGTCCACATTACCTCTGATACTCCTACCCTCTGACTTCCCAAGGACTTTGTCCAGACCACCGTCCATCTGATTTTATCACATCTCCCTTTCTCTTTAATCTGGTTTTAAAAGCTCTGCTCAGTGTTAATTAGATCTCAATGCTGTCCCGTCTTATCGACTTTGTCCAAATTGCTCTTTATCAGCTCTCTCCTTCTCTTCTCCTATTCTACTGTTGTTTAGTCATCGGTATCCTTTGAGTCTGCTTGCTGCTTTTTTATGCAAGTCCTCAATTGAACCTTCTTATTTTGCATATACAACCATTCACACATACATACATACTACATACAAACAGATGGCCATCTTGTTGTTTGTCTCCAGTTACACTTGTTAACAGACTTTCAACCTACATGTTTATGTCAGTTACTGTTTATACAGTTTCGTAACCTTTCGTAACCACAGTAATGAAGTAGACTATAGAGTTACTTCTGTATAATCTGACATATTGAGTCACAGGCTGCACCCTATTGTTGACTAATCTCCTACTGAACATTTAATGTTGGCAGTGTATCTTAGTCAAAGACAAAGTTACAGGTGTCATTTTAAAATCCTATCCAGAAATACGAGTCTTAATTGAAACCAAATACACAAATAATGTGAAGATTCATTACTATTGCATTTGTAATATTCTAAAATAATATTGGACCTAGATGATAATGATTATATACATTGTGCAATAGCATTAATATTGCAATAACATTATGGTGTACAATGAACAAAGTGACCACACCAATTGCCACCAAACAGAAGTCAGTTAATTTGTGGGTAGCATGGTAATTCTTCCTTCTAACGGTCCCTTAATGAAATGTATTTACCTGGTAAGTATATGATGTGTTATTGTATAGTTCTGTATGTGTATAATTGGATAATTACCACTGATAACTACAGCTGAAATAGAAAGGAAAACCCCTGCTATTGCTCATTAACTTGATTAATTATCTGTAACAGCTTAAATATGTGCAATCTAGAAATGATCATGACCATAGTTGTTGTTCATGACTGAAGTCTTTTATATGTATATTAAAAAAATGGTGTGTTAGATGATTAAACTATGTTAATATTTTACTTTAAATTAATAATTACTTGTTAGCAAAAGCTCTGCACTTGGTACAACTTATCATGCTTAGTCCTTAGACAACTATAATATAATTTCCATTGACTGGCAAATAGTAATGGAACTATACAATTTTATCTGACATAATACCAATTTAGACCTGTCTCATCTACTCAGTGTTTCATAGGACTGATGGGTAACAGTGGTGTTTTTTTTAGCACACAGCTTTCTGTAAATGTACCTACAGGAAGTAATTACCTAGCTAGAGTGCCCTAATACTATGGTTCTCTACAAACAAGGGTTGCTGGTAGCTGATGGCTTGCTGGCCTGAACATGAATTAATACCAGATCTGAATTAATAGATTTGTCATGCTCATCACAATTTAGTCTTTTGCAGTGTAGTTGTCATGCAAATTCATAAAATGTGATTTTATCATTAGCACTGGGCACTAGGATTAAGTTTGATTTGACAAGTTATTTAAAGTAGTGGATACTTACACTAAATCTATCTTAATCTACAAAAGAAAACGCTTCAAGGATAATTCAGCAGCCATCAAACACATGTATAAAATGCAACATAAAACCCTGTCCAATCTACTAACTTTCATTACACAAAGACAAACTGAGGCAGCTTTTACAGACTGCTGAGCTCTTATCCTGTTCTCATCAGTGTGGTGGCTTGATCAGACAAAGAAACACATTTGTGAAATGTGAGAGAGGCTTGGCCAGCTCCACAGCAGACATGGATTCACTGCAGATTCACGGCATTGAGTTCGCTGGCAACCATGCATGGAGAGAAACATAATGCTCCTCACTGTTTATAGATTATTGGACATGCTGTCTCAGGATTTGACTTTGAGTTTGTCCTTTAGTTTAACAGTTATTAGTCTTTAAAGTATGGAGTGAACATGGTTTTACCAAGGGTCATATTTGGCATTGCTGGAAAAGTTGGAACACATATTTAACCCTTTTTTCTTTGTCTTTTAGTGTATGAGGTGGTCGCTATCACAGGTGATGTAAAGGGAGCTGGGACAGATGCTAATGTATTTGTGACCCTTTTTGGAGAATTTGGTGTCACTCCCAAGGTTCACCTAGCAAGCAAGTGAGTTTAGAAGTGTTTATACCAATATAGTGATAATATGTCATCATGTGATAAATGCTGCTAATGGTAAAATAATAAATTACTCTGCTTTGATTGTTTTTCCACACCAGTTCCATCAGGCTTATTGGAACTGCTTTCACTTTAAGTCTAATTTATCTCTACTTTGCTTGATATAATTAGTAAGCTATTAATCTATTAATCTTTTTCCATTCCTTTCTGACCCCTCAGCACAGAAAAGAGGTATTTTCCAATCAATCTGCAAAAAGGATGGTTATGATGCTGTCCTTGTTTTGGGTTGTATTGTGTATTACACTGTATGAGACAGCATTCCTCCTAAATATAACCTTTCAGAAAAAATAACACCAAATTTGGCCATAAAGAATCGAAATTGAAAATTAAGTTGGCGCAGTTGAAGAACATCTTTGAAACTAATTATCTGGCTGTGATACAGGAATTTTGTCTCCATACAGTAGAAATCGTGACAGACAGAGAATATCTGGAGTAAGGAGGAACTATGTGACATGGCAGGTCTTCTTTTCCATTCAGAGGCAAATGAAAGAAGACCACGATGTCATTTCTGTGGATGATCAAATGACTCTCAGGGGATCTTATCAGCAGCAGGCTTCCTTTATCTCTGCACGTTGATTGATAGATAGGGTTACCTGTGCTGTGTATAGAATACACCAACATATTGTCAGTCATGCTGGACCATGTCACTGACACCTTTTGGTGGTCTTATTCATCCACTTGCGACAGCATCAACATACCATGATCTCCATGCTGTGCCATGGTAGCATTTATTCAGCTGGTGAAAAAACATATGGTGGTGTTGATGTGTAACTCTAGTCATTATTACATGCAAATTTCATAGAGGAGTTTCACCTTACTCAGATATATATTAGGTCCTGCCTGTATTGTGTAATGATGCATTAAAATTTGACCACATGCATGATACAGGTAAGGAAGGGTTGCTCTGTTTCTTCACATATTTGCCCTGATATCAACCGTCAAGGCAGATTAAAAATGCAACTCTTTGGAAATTCAGTGCAAATAAAACACGTACATATTGCATGAATTCCAAAGTTTGCATTGGGTTTTGCTTTTTCTTTTAACAAATGTATCCCCATATTTCTTCAACAGGCATTTTCAACAACAAAAAAGGAAATGGGGACATGTATTCATGTGTTTTGGACCGTATTTAATTCTTAGCAGTTTCTTATGACACCATGCACTTTAATTATGTGTGCCTTGGCATTGTCCATGGGGTTGAATATTGCAAGGAGAGAAGAACAGATGGAGATGTGGGTCAGAGACAAAGGCTGGTCTCCTGTGTTAAACTTAAAACAGGGTGTCTGATTCACTGTGGTTGGCAGAGGGGGTCTACTCTACACACAGGTCCAGTTCATCTCTGTGAGGGGTAGAAGTATATAAGGAGGAAGAGGAGGCAGTGTTAAACTGGCTGAGTCAGGAGGTGTCAGATTATATCACTGTCATGGGACCACCTGGGTACCCTAAGCCGGATCAGTCAGGAGAAGTAATTTACTGTCCCAGAGTACTGGGTTGTATCTTTTTACCCATTATTATCTGTCACTGTTGCAATGATTATTTTTCAGTATATTTCATTCTTTCTGGCCTACACACAGGCTCAATTAGTCTTCCTAATTCTAATGCTTTTCCTGGTCTTGCTTGTTTTCAGAAGCCGCACTGCATTTGAGAAGAACAAAACTGATGTTTTTCGTATTAAAACACACAATGTGGGGCCTCTGACAAAGCTAAGGTGAGGAAAAATATATTCACTGCAAACGTGCATGTAGGTTTGGGTGCAGTGCTTACCCAGAAAACACTGCTGTACAGTTATTTCCACACATGATAATATTAGTGTGCAGTGACTGTCACAAAGGAATGTGTCAATTATTTTCCAGCTGTGCTGCTTGCCATCAAGGGATTTCACTCAGTGACATAAGGTTAAGCCCCATCTGTTGCTACCAGTTAGTGTCAAAGTCCCTCCCACCAGACATTAACAAGGCAGCAGCTTATATTAGGAAACCATAGCACAAAACCCAAAACATTTTGATCAACAATAGTTCTTATGAGTGCAGTTATTCAGTCAGATGAAAACAAAGGGTTCATATGATTACCTGCAGGGTGAATTTGTGTCACTGACTGTTGCCCCCCAGGATTGAGCACGACAACACAGGGATGAACGCCAGCTGGTTCTTGGACAGGGTGGTGGTGACTGACATGAACCGGCCCCATCTGCGGTTCTATTTTGCCTGCAACAACTGGCTGAGTCGGGAGGAGGCTGACAACCTGTTTGTCAGGGACCTGCTGGGCAGCCTGAACCCAATGGATGTTCCTAAATGTAGGTCACAGTGGGACAAACACACAACACCAAGCTGAAATAAGTTCACAAAGCTTAAAACAAAGCAATATAACAATTTTAAACATCCTGTGATTTAGCACATCTATAGACATGGAGGTGTCCACTTAGATTACAATACTTACCAAAACGAAAATGTTTTATATGACCAAAAAATTATTATATTTGTTGCATTTTCACATCATGTCAAGGTAACATAATTTTTACTCTTTATCTGTATGTCTGTTAGCAAGATCATTCAAAAAGTTTTTAGGAAATGTTTATACTGGCACAATGAATAAATGATCAACATTTAGTGGAGATCAGTGGAGGAATGGGAGTGGGTGATTGGGTGAGTTTCATTCACTTGGCCGGAAGACCGCTGCTTCAGAAGTGAAAGAGGGTGGTGGCTGATCTGCCTTGGCGGAGTCTGCACTCTCCGAGTGCTTTTATAGATTAAATTATAGCTCTAGTAGCTTCTCTTAACTAGCTCAGTTTTTAGATAGGAAACAGCAGCAGCAAAGCCACAAATCGCCTGTTTTTTGTATTAGTACAGACATGTTTGAACTGGTTAAAACAAGTTCAGAACAAAGGCTGACTAATTTTATGAAAAATGAATGCAGATTTTTCTGGCAGACATGGCTATTTTGGTTTCAGTGGTTAGCAGTGCTGGGAATAATGGCTAACACAGCCACATTTCAAGTAATGGAGTAATTACTCAAGTACATTATCAATAACTGTATCGCCATCACCGTTACTCTGGAAATAATGTGACGAATTAGAATTGGATAACCGGGGCACAGACAACAACTTGGAGTTTTAGAAACATTTCGGTGCCAGATATGTCTGCACCAACCTCACATTCAGCTTGGTATAGAACTCCACTTGCATGTATGACAACAAAATCAATCATGATTTGCTAAGAAGTTGGATAGGCGGGGTGTGCAGTGTCCTGTTCCCACACACACATAACAGATGATGGCAGCTCAAAGTCAAATGGTCACATTTTAACTCTTTTAAAAATAGTAATTGCACTATTAATATTTGCTTTTGTCTTTCCTAATTTCTTTTCTAAGCATGTTTCTGTGCCTTAATCAGACAAATTGTACCTAACCATACTCCCATGTGAAATCACCTACCTTCTTGTTATTATTTAACAAAAAGCTGCAGCTGCAGAGTCTAGGACAGTCTCAAATTTCAACACTGCACACAGTAACAATGGTGTTTATTTGTCATATACTTACATGTCACTCTTTATTGATGTGTAATTTTCATCTTTACATTTCCTTTCTTCAGTATAGTGGTTGAATTGCTTATCATTGAATATTTATGACTTCGTATCTTTATTCCAGGTATCACATTATCAAAGATTAACAGATCAACCTATCTGTGTGGTGTGCTGTGAAATCCGATGGATCTGTAATGTGCTGTCATTACACATGTATGGCTGGACTTGGAGAGAGTGTTTCACACATCTTGGCGACCCTGTTACTAATACTAATAATTTTTCAATGGGTTTTGTAATAAAATTTCTATTAAATTCAAAAAAGCTTTTAAGTTTTCCATGTATACTTAAGTAGTCCAGACTTAGATCTTTGTATTAATTAAGCTCAAGATCTTACCTTTTAGATTATGTGTGTATATTTATTATCTTTAATTTAATAATATCCAAGAACAGATTCATCATTTATATTCCATACATTCAAATTTATTAAATAATTGATCTAATTGATGGCATACAGTTAGGAAGTGAAAATATTAACACAATATAAATCACGTTTAAAATCAAATTAAGGCCAACCGTATCTAAAATGCTATTCAGTTAAGCCTTTAAAAAGGGTTAAATCAACAGTTCAATGCCTAATCACAGCCCATCATCATATCACAGTAAATGGACATCACTGAAATCACAGAATAATCATCAAAATATACAATAGTACAATGCTTTGTGTATGGCAGCCACATGTTCTTTATAATGCATTGAAAAGATTATAAGTACATGTATCACTACTCTTTTGGCACAACTGAAGGACAGGCATTGCATAGTGCACATACTATTGACACAACTTTATCAAGGGTAGTCACTGAACAGCCCTCGGATGTTTGCAACATACTGATGGGAATTATAGTTCCTAACAAGCCATATTTTTGTTGTAAGGTCCCTAGTACTTGCTCAACATGTATGCGAACAGAAGGGATTTTCCTTGTTCTCTCAACTTCTACTCCATCAAGTTGAGATTGACCCCTAGAGAAGTCAGGTATGTGCAGAGATGCTCCTCTGACAGCAACAGAGTCTTCAATACTGAATCCTCTATCTGCCAGCACAGTATCACCAGGTCGTAGGAAGTCGAGATAGCCTGAATGCTCAGTTACATACTTATTAGAGGTGCGGCCACCCCAACCTTTAGAAATAAATGAGATATGGCCTTGAGGAGTTATACTTATCAAGTATTTCACAGTATTGTGAGACTTGTATTGAGAATATGTTTCAGCTCTAGCCTTCAGATCACTGGGCTTCTCACAAATTAGTTCAAAGCAATTAATGATTGAGATGCAGTTATTGTATGTCGACCGAAATGACATTGGCATTGTTAGTTTGACAACATCTCTGTCAGGCCAGAAGAGAAGAGGAGGCACCAAACGTTTGTGCATAATAGAAACAGTTTCCAGAAATATACTAGATACAGTTGTAGCATGTAGATTAAAAAGGAAACCTAAAAACACATTACTCAGTCCATGTCTCATCCGCATCAATACTATCAGAAACTGTTGGAATTTACTGACTGACCTGTCAGTCAAATAAGAGGACAGTATTTTGAAGAGTGCCATCATCACAGTGAATGAGGGCAAACCAGTCAGAACATTTACCTTGCTGTCATTGTCTTGAAAGCCATCCTCATGTAAACTAGCACACTTCACTTCAGTTTGTAGTGACAGGTTCTTGTTCCTCAGTTGCTGATTGTCACTGAACAGATCTTCAATGTTACTAAGAGTTATATCTGTCTGAACACCAGCATCAATTCTACCAGTAGTTAGTGAAGATGGTGTGTAATCTTCTACATGTTCTGTTTCTTCAGCTACTGCAGTGGATGGTCTCGGTGACAATACTTCATCATGATTGTTTCCCAAGGCAAGAGGGGCATCTGTGGCATTGTTCCTTTGAAGATTCTCCAATCTGCGCCTTTTCATCTCTTTTCTCTGCTGATACGACTCTATTTCCATAGCTCTACGCTTTTTTTCTGGAGTGCGGGTAAAACAGAAGATGCTTGGGACATAATCAGGCGACAACGGGTCACAATCTTTTTTACCTGAAACGAAATCAAAATAAAGCAACATTAGGCCATAATAACAACTCAAGCAAAACTCTTAAAATATTTTTGTATTAAGACATATACATGTAAGTCAGTAGGGGCCTACACTGATTAATGAGACAGAAATTCACAAAAAAGCTAGGCTTGTCTTAGACAACACGGCACAGGCCTCCCGGTCCATTTCAAATTCAAGCTAGCATATTTGGCACGTCTTCATAGTGACACAAAAACGACGAATTCAGGAAGCCATCTACCAATGTCTACTGGCATAAATGAATCGATAAGGAGTGTGGACACGTGCAGAACGTGTGTGGAATTATACAAAAAAAAATCACCTACCAGATATAAAATGAACACTGCAAAGTCGCGTGCCTTCATTCGGTTGCCATGCGTGGCGGCGTATAGCCGCGAGCCATCTTGAACGTCTAACCGGCTCTCGAGGGATTCTATAGAAGGAAACGCCGTCTGCTGTCTCCTGACGATTCGTACAACCGATGGCACAACATGATTTACCCATCGTGGGACCAGGAATGTCTTGATTTTCATATAATAGTGATTAGACGGCAGTGTGTTGTAACGCGTCGATGCGAGGTTGTTTTCTTGCAGTCCAATATGGCGATACAACAACAATGGAATCATGGGATCGTGTGACGTCAATGCATTCATTAACTGCTGGAGCAGAGACATACGTGAACAACAGATTCAAAGCGATCATTGAGGAAGGGGGTATAGGTTTGGATGACAAAAGCGCTCAACCATGATAGGCTCAAAGTGTTATTTGAGAGGAAAATGACTAGACTTTAAAGTTCGTCAGCTCGTTGTCACGGAGGTCACGCTGATGATGGTGTAAAAATTCTACCACCGAACACTACATCGCTGATTCAGCCCTTGGATCAAGGCACCGCCCATGCTTTCAACACACTGCAACATCTTGTTGAGGCTGTGGACTCGGATCAAGATTTCTCACTAAAGTAGTACTAGCGTGGATACACCTTGCATCATGTGTCCAAAATATTCAGAGGACCATTCAGGAGATGAAAACTGAAACTTTGAATGCCTGCTGGAAAAAAACTGTGCCCAGATGCAGTGCAAAATACGACCGGACTATCCCTTAATGAGATCCTAATCTATCTTTGAGGTGACGGGTTCATTAATTTTACCCATTTCGAAGTAAATTAGAGTATGCCCTCTCCGGGAGGCTCGTGGGGCCTGATATCGGAAAAGTAATGAATGGTATTCAGTGGGAAATAAAATGCTAAAATCGTATGTGGTTTGTCATGTGTCCTGAATCAAACATGTTTTACCTCATAATACCTCATAATTATTGATGTGTGTTTCAACTGCTTCTGTTAACCAACTGCTGATTCATTCACGAGTAAAACCCATTAATAATTTGGACTACACGCCTGGCACGCTTGTGACGTCCCCGTAGACTCCACAGCTGAGCGGAGTATGACGTCACTTACGCGACGCATTGTAGTCTCTTACTAAGCCTACATAAAACCTAACGTCACGTTTGCTCCCTATCAAAAACGGATGATCTGCCTATGCCACCTCAAATGTTTAACATTAACCGCTATTATATGTGAATTTCAGAGCACTTGTCAAACGGAATCACTCTTTTTTTGCGAGCTAAGCATCCATGGACCGGAAGTAGAAGGGCGTGACTTAGCCTTCCCATTCAGTTAATAACGCGTATTTACCAGGTTATTTTAATGTTTGTCTCAAACGACAAATGAACCGACCGACTGCAACCCGAATATCATTTAAGATATTTTCAATGACCCACCACTACGGTCGACCGCAGTCACCCGCTCACTTCAGGTCAGCCCGTGCATCACTGGACCATACGAATGAATACATTCAGTGCAATATCCCTACGATACATTACATTAGCATTTTATTGTACAACTCTTGGGTATTATTTGAATCATGTAAAGTAAAATTACCCTTAAACCAACATATTTACACTATTTTTTTTACCACATGTTAAAACATTTTAGTAAAACACAAGTGTCAATAGCTTTAATACTTATGTCATGCTCTCCTCAAAATTGAGACCGTCTTATTGCAATTGGTAGTAAGTTTTTAAGAAATAAAGCGTGTACTTTATGCAGTTTGCTATCTAGCTTAACTCCCAGTCAAGCTAGCTACTAGCTAGCTACATTCTCACTAATTGGGGAGGGAGGAGGAGGGGGGGTTAGCTGCCATTTGAGTTTTGTGCTACTAAACTTACCAAAATTAAGTCATGTGTTGATTCCCTTAAGCTTTATTTTAGTTAAAAAAAAAGGGCTGACAAAACGACAGAATCTTTTGCTATTTTACTGCATTTGGCTGCAGTTATCCTGGACTAGCTGCTTCCACTGTTAGTTGATTTTTCTGTTTAACATTTTTGGACCATCAAAAGTAATAAAAAACAATACATGCAATCAAGGCTCCTGTGTGTATCATGTGACCAGACAGAAAAGTAAACATGGAATGCCTAAAAGCACTGTGTTTGTCAGGACAATGTGGCATAGCTATTGGATGTAAAAACGGAAGGGATTTTGGTTATTATCAAGAAAAACGTGGAAAATGGGTAAATATTAGCTCTTCAATTAAACTTTATTTTTGTTCCCATTATATTTGTCAATGGTGAACTGCTTTGCTTTTACTTGAAGTTTTAGAAACTTAATACTCAATACAATTATACTACCAAGTGTACCAGTACCAGTTGTATGAAGGTGAAGCATCTTCTACAGATCTCTGTTGTTTCAGGCTGTAATTGAATTCCATTGGAGTGTAATCCTCAGGTAAACCTGCCCATGCGTCCTTGACTGCAATGTGATCTAACATCTCAATACCTGCTGCAGTCAATCAAGCAGAGCACCACGGCTCAGATGAAGACGGGCAATGCTCTGAGGGACCAATTAGAGAATAATATGGCTGTATCAAAGACAAACACACACACGCACACACACACACACACACACACACACACACACACACACACACACACACACACACACACACACACACACACACACTGCTATGAATATTTAAGTTGGAGCCATCTCTGTGCATGAACCAGGATGCTGCTTAAGGAAAGCAGGAGACTCCATTTTAGAATTATGATACATTAGACAACATTTCCAGTAAAGTGGTTCTCTTGCATTAAATAATGAAAACCAGCAAACAGTATAAACTGTTCTCTCTTGTGTGTTTTGTAGTGAATAAATACATAGTAAGCGTCTTCACCGCTGATATGAAGGGAAGTGGGACTGATGCAGATGTTTTTCTAAATATTTTTGGAGAGAATGGTGACACAGGTGATCATATTTTACATTGCTGTTGTTATAGTGTTCCATTTATATTAATTCAGCAGCAACTGTTGTCTGCTAAAGTTACTCATATTGTACTCATACGCTTTGTTGATTTTGAAAGGGGAAAGACGACTCGACAGCGACAAAGACAACTTCGAACGTGGATCAGAGGATAAATTTACAATAGAAGCACCAAATTTAGGAAGGCTGAGGAAAATCACCATTGGCCACAACAATAGAGGTTCATCAGCTGGGTGGTTTTTAGATAAGGCATGTGAACAGTATATGTATGTTTTACAGTCTTGATATTATGTTTCTCTCCATTTTCTTTAATTAAACTCTTATATATCTATCTGTGACCATTGTTTCTGTCCAGGTGGTGATTGATGATATGGGAAATAAAGAAGTGTATGAATTTCCTGTTAATCGTTGGTTTGCCATGGATGAAGATGATGGCAAAATACAAAGAGATGTGTTGGTGGGATCACTTCAGCCAATGGGTAAATGTACTGTCATAAAAGAAACATTTTCCTAACACATTTCTGTGACAAAGTGATGATTTTATATATACTTATCTATGTAGGTATTGTATACAATGTGCAAGTGATGACTGGAAATGTGAGAGGTGCAGGCACCAACTCCAAGATCCATTTGGTTATGCATGGCTCCAAAGGCTCAAAAAATAGTGGCAAAGTCTTCCTGGAAGGTGGTGCTTTTGAGCGTGGTCTCATTGACATTTTCAATGTGGAGATCTGTGAATTGATCAGCCCTCTCAGCAGGGTCACTATCGGTCATGACAACGGGGCTGTGGGTGCTGGATGGTACTGTGAAAAGGTACTAACATTTCCTTTTGATAACAAAGTACATGTCAGAGTGTTGTTCATCCACAAAACATCCCTTTTTTCTTCCAGGTTGTAGTGTATTGTCCATTCACTGGCCTTGAACAAACATTTCCATGTGGGATGTGGTTGGATGAAGATGAGGGGGATGGACTGATTGAGAGGGAGCTGTATGAGATGGTTTCTCTAAGGCAGAAGAAACAGAAGAGTGGGTGGCCTAATTCTCTTCACAGATTACTGATAAATACAGTAGCTCTTTCATTTATAGATAGAAAAATAATTAACCCATAAAGACCCAAACATTTACCAGTGACCAAATTCATCGACTGATGTACATGTTTGATAGCTGTTCATTCACTATGGTAATTCTATTAATATATAAAAATAACACTGGGGAACAATTTGAAAAAAAGAAACAAAAATTTTTTTCTAAGTAAAACCAAAATTGGAATGGTGATTCAAAAATTATTTTTTTCTCGCACATCAAATTTTTTCTCCACACCTTACCCTCCAGATAAGCAAAATTCCACTACTTAGCTCTAGTGAGACTTTCCAGCTGATTACGATTAGACTCATCTACAGCTATGTGGCAACTTGTTTGTGCAGTTACCATGGAGACAGTGGGTGCGTGCAGCTCCCAATAGGTCACTACAATTACAGTATAATTACAGTAGACATATCCTTTGTAAAAACATAGTAGTATGAAATAAACACTGCAGTCATGTCTGTTTCTTTTATATTTCATTGCATGTCAGTATTTTAAAATACTTATGAAACAAGTACATACCTATTAAGTACATTGTTTGTCATATGTTTTATGAAAATAGGGATCCTGCAGTTCAAAAACCTGACATGATAGAGGAAAAACTGAGATCAATTTTGGATTCTGCATCCAAAAATGAATTAAAAACAGCTGTCAAACCTAACACAACAAAAATTGTGTTCTCCACTGTAATTGGTGGAAAATACAGTTTGTCATCTTTTTATAGTCATTAGATATGATCCACATCTTTGCTGGGAAAAAATACTTTTTTCAGTCAGAGGGTCTGTAGTTACCATGGAAACACTGTCATCTTATACAACATTCATTAACCAGTAAAATCTATGCATTTTTTTAAAAGTAGATGGTGAGACTTGGTTTTATGTTCACTTAATGTCTATGCTGAAAAAATAACTTTTCATCAGTTTTCTCTGTTTTTACATAATAACCGTTTAATTAAAAAAAAGTACTCTGAGTTTTGTGGACGCTGTCTCCTCTGTGGTTCAATTCACCGTGGAACATCTGGAGGGTAATAACACCTAAATGTGGATGCTGTCCTTAGACTTCAGCTCAGCATTCAAAATGATTATCCCCTAGCATCTGGTGTGCCAACTGGGGCATCCCCCTATATAACTGGCTGCTGGACTTCCTGACCAACACAACTCAGTCTGTTCAGTTGAATAACACTTCAGTGTCATCTCCCTGAACACCAGTTCCTAGCAGGGGTGTGTTCTCAGCCTGCTGTTGTTCATCCTGATGACCCATGACTATCGTCCCAGGTTCAAAACAAATCATGTTTTGAATTTTGTGGACGACAACACCCTCATGGGTTTCATCCAGGATGACAGCAAAATGGCCTACAGGGAGGTGAAGCCCCTGGGGGATAGGTGCAGGGTCAACAATCTTATTCTTAATGTCAATAAGATGAAGGACATGATTGTTGACTTCAGGAAAGCCTGGGCCTGTCACACACTCTCTTCATCAATGACACTGGAGTGGAGGTAATCAGCAGTTACAAGTTGCTGGGGATGCAAATCACAAACAAGTCGCACTGGTCCCTTCACACTACAGCTCTGGTGAAAAAGCACATCAGTGCTTATACTTCCTGCAGCAGATGAAGAGGGTCTCTGCCTCTGTCTATCTTGACCGTCTTTGACAGAGACAAGAATTAAAACTTGTTAATGAGCTGCATCTCTGTCTAGTTTGGGGCCTGCACGACTTCGGACTGGAAGGCTCTGTAGAGGGTGGTGGGGACAGGATACTGGGTGCAAGACTTGTCTGGCTAGAGCTCAGCACATCTCTGACCCCTCTTACGCACACCATAGGTTGTTCACACTGACCGCAGGCAGGAGGTTCTGTAGCATGCACTGCAGAACATCATTCAGAGACCGTTTCTTCCCCTTGGTTGTAAGACTGTTGAACAGCCTAAGAAAATAGGAATCATAATGTGTACTGGCACCTGCTGCTGCCTCATTAACACAACTCAAGTACTTCAATGCACATTGCATTAGTTCTGATCTTTTACATTTTTATACATTTTAATGTTACTATTTTAGCTGTTTTTATTCTGTGAAGTGTTCTTTTATAAATTTTTTTATTCTTCCTTATACTGAGCCATGCATCAACATTTCATTTAAATATATATGTACGAATGGTGCATTTATTGAATGACAATAAAGGAAGTACGTTTTCATGAATATCTAGATCAGTGAATTAAGTATAGGGGAAAAGACATGATTTAAACTGAAAAATGGAAAATACAGATACAAATACATATAATAGATGGTGATAAATCGCTTAGTTTATCTTACCTATTGAGAAAAAATTATCCAGGAATTGGTAGAGAAGTAGCACTGGGTCTTTATGGGTTAAAGAAGCATTAGACTTATACCTGATTCTGAAAATATTTCATCTTGGTGGACAAGTTTGAACCCTTCTAACACATACATTGTTTGTGTCAATCCTACACTTCCACTCCAGAGTACCCATGGTCCTTGTGGATTTGGACATCAGATGTGAAAGGGGCAGGGACTGATGCTCAGGTGTTTCTGCAGATATACGGAGAGATGGGCAAGTCTGACGAGATCAAACTGGAAAACAATTCAGACAGTTTTGAACAGGGCCAGCTTGACAAGTTCATTGTAAGCTTGGAGTCATGTACCTGTATCTTTTAAGCTTTCATGCTCATGTCCTTTACATTCCCTAAAAGTACCCCCTTTCCTTAATTTTTTTTGTTGTTTACCTTTATTATTCCTTGCAGATTGAAATGCCAGACATAGGACTACTGACGAAAGTGCGTATCTGGCACGAGAAGAGACATCCATTTGCTGGCTGGCATTTAGCAAGGGTGAGTCTCATTGCCCTGTCTGTCGGACCTGTCAATGAAAGCCATTAAATATTTTGTACTGCATCACCTCTGTGACATTGAGTAAAATTTCTATCTTGCATCTAAAGTCAAATACCAAGAGACTCTGTGGCAAGAATGTAATTGCTCAGCCTATTAATACATTTCACTGTAGTTGAACAATGCAAATATCCTTGTGGTAATATTAATGTTAACATGTGAAGATTACAAAAAAAATTATACTTTTTTGCAGGTCACTCTGCTGAAGACCTTGACAATGGAGAAATATTCTTTTGAATGTGGCCGTTGGCTGGACATTAATGAAGATGATAATGAGATTATAAGAGAGATGCCGGCTACTGGAGCCCTTATTGATGATCCACTGCCCTGTAAGATGCACACTCTGGCAACATGTTTGAGTCTTTATCAGATTAATTGCAGGCTTGCCAGGCGTTTAAAGTCCTTGTGTGTGTCCTTCAGTGATAAAGTACCGCGTCACCATCTGTACTGGTAATGTCAGTGGCAGCGGCACAGACGCCACCGTCTTCCTTAACATTATTGGTGACCTGGGTGACACTGGAGAGCGACTCATGATCACAAGCAAAAACAATGTCAACAAATTTGAAAAGGGCAATGTAATGTATTCTTAATACACAATGACCACACATGGCAGATACAAGTTTTGTAGAAATTGTACCATAAGCATTTTAACCCGTTTCTTTGTCTCCCTTCAGCATGATGAGTTTCTTATTGAGTCTGTGACATTGGGCCAGGTTCGCAGGGTGCGGGTGGGTCACGATGGTCGTGGTGGAGGCTGTGGTTGGTTCCTTGATAAGGTCTTGGTCAGAGAGGAAGGCCAGCCAGAGTCTTTGGCCATTGAGTTTCCCTGTAACAGGCAAGACAATAATTATTTGAATATAACCTTAGAGAGCAAAAGTGGTGTTTATTTATTTCATTCATTCATTTGTTTTTGTCTAAGACTCACTAAGGCACCAACCGGTAGCACTCAAATGTCCTCAACAACACTAAATGCCTCATAAGTGTAGTAAATTAGCTCCACCCTGATGCACTACTTCTCCAGTGGCATGTGTTTAAGCAGTTAGGCAGCTGATGGACACGTTTGCCATTACAAATAGGGAGTAAATGCAGTGTGGCCAGCCAGCTCTCTCCTCAAGTAACTAGAGCCAAACCGCAAAGCCAAGGTGTGATGTTACCTCTGCAAAAAGGCTCTCCTCTCCCTGTTTGTCCATCTGTCTGTCTATGACAATGTATAGCAACTTGTATGATTCATTGTATGGGTCTGATCTGACTAAAATGTATTTAATTAATTGATGTTTATTATTATTATTATAAATCAATATACACTCAACAAAAATATAAACGCAACACTTTTGTTTTTGCTCCCATTTTTCACGAGATGGACAGTCTAAGGTACACCTGTGCACTAATCATGATGTCAGATCAGCATCTTGATGTGGCACACCTGTGAGGTGGGATGGATTATCTCAGCAAAGCAGAAGTGCTCACTATCACACATTTAGACAGATTTGTGAACAATGTTTGAGAGAAATGGTAATATTGTGTATCTGGAATGAATTTTAGATCTTTGAGTCCATCTCATGACAAATGGGAGCAAAAACAAAAGCATTTATATTTTTGCATTTATATTTTTGTTGAGTATATCATGTAAAAAGAAACATAAATATCATAAAAAGAAACAAGTAGTGCTAGGCACATCAACACCCCCCCCCGGACATATTTCATACATTAGAAGTAAATGGGAAATTTGAACTTTGACCTACTGTTCCCAAAATTTTATGAGATCCATTCTGGGTCATTGGCAATCTATAATTTAAATTTGGTATGATTTCAACCAATCATCTTGCTGCTACAGACATGTGAAATTTCGCCCATTATATGTAAATGGGGGAAACAAATATATAAAACATTTTGACTTTGACGTACTTTTCCCAAAATCTGACATTTATTCTGGGTCGCTGTCAATCTGTAGACCACATTTGGTATGAAGTCAACAATTAGTGTTGCTGCATGAGTGTTAACAAAAAAACTGAACCCCTCTTTGGGGTGGGGTAATAACAGTGTTTTCTTTTGTGTTAAATTTAAACCCCTATATTTTGGGTATGTCACAAGTAGCTGTCAGTATCTACACATGGAATGGAGTCCAACATGTTGTATGATCATGTTTCTACAGTATATACAATATCATCTACTTTTTAGCATTTTCTATTAAATTTAGAAAGTGTTATGGAGTATTATTGTCATCTGCTATACAATATTTTTAAGGTCAATATTACTCCAACCATAGGTCAGGTGGGGGGCAGGGGGTTAGTCATCCACATCTTCATTACAAGATGGCTCTACATATCATACATTGAATATTTTAGTTTAAAAAAAAATCAAATTTGTATGCAATGGAGTTTAATAATCAGTAAGTTCTAGTTTTCATTGGTATAAACGTGAATCTCTGTAGGTGGTTGGATCGTAATGAGGATGACGGACAGATTGTTCGTGAGTTAGTTCCTGCCGGAGATGGTCTACGTTTGTTTAGTAAGTTCTGAAATGACATTTTAAATACAACATGGGGTAAAGGTACAACAGACTGATAATGTGACTCTTAAACTATGGTTCTCTGTTTGACAGATGTGAACTACCATATAGCAATCAAGACAGGCAGTGTGAATGGGGCCAGCTCGGACTCCAGAGTGTTTGTCAAGCTGTACGGGGACAAGTGCGATACTAACAAAATCATATTGGCAGTCTCTGACAACGACTTAAGAAACTACTTTGAGACAGGACGCACTGACATCTTCATCCTTGAAACCTTTGACGTCGGAAAGGCAAGTTCTTAATTCATATACAGTATATTCTTCACAAAGAACAGAGCTTGTGGTTCAGACTTATCCTTATCCCACTTCCTGCTTTTATTGTATCTTTTGAATTTTCAGATCAACCGTCTTCTGATTGGTCACACCAATGAGGGCTTGCGGGCTGGCTGGTTTTTGGACAGTGTGCAGATCTCTGTGCCAGTTCATGGGATGGAGTACATGTTTCCAAGTCACCGATGGCTCTGCAAAGATGAGGCTGATGGGAAGGTGGAGGTGGAGATCTACCCCAGTGAGGTCCTAGAAATTGAAAAAAGTAAATAACAAACACAAATAATATAACATTTGGTGAGAATTTTCTGCTTTGACCCCTCAGGACCCAGTGGCAGTTCTCAAATGAATTTTTCTTCTATATTTAACCTTTCTTAAGTTATTTATCATCATTTTTTGTAATTATGAGCAGATTTTAGATTCAAATGTTAGACAAATGAATATATACAATCACATTTTGTGGAAGTATGGCTCTGGTATTAAAAAAGGAACATGTTGCTCCTTTACACATTGGCCCTACAGTTATAGTGATGCTGCAGATGTGCCTCTGATATATGAGAGGTAGAAATAGAAAACCTCGGAATTTATCAAAATGTATGTATGTATTTAATATTTACATAATTATGTTATTTTACAGAAACTGTGTAACTGTTGAACTGAAAATGTTACCATGTAACAGCCCTATTTTATTAATATGAAATCACTTAATCTAAGTCAAAATAATAAATATCTACATAAATATGTGGATCTGATCACAGAGTCACTCATTCCAGTTGAGAATTCTGATGAATGAATTAATTAATTTATGAAGTGAACCATCAGCAGCTATTTTTGCTCAGTAATTTGAAAAATATCCTGCCTTGTTTTATGATTGTTAGTCATGGTGTATTTTGTTCTGCTCAATACAAATATGTAAACAATGCTTCATTTTTGAATTTCAATTCTATATTCATATAAATACCAAATTCCTTATTTTTATTTTTATTTTTATCTTTATGTTTAATTTTACACTTGTGTGTGGTTTTTCCTTCTGTGTTTTTCTCTGCACTTGCTTGTTGTATTTTGCTGTGAAATTTCCCCACGGTGCGATAAATTGAGGCTGCATGCCATTACCATCACTTCCACTCGCTTTTACCCTTAACACTTGCTTTTGCGCATTCACGTGAAATTGTAGTGTGTCCCATTACATTTGAGGGCGAGTCAAAGTGCTAAAAATCACTTCAAACTTTCCCTTCATAACGAGTGTGGGTGGGACCCCCACTATGAACAGAGTACAAGATCATATTACCCAGAATACTGTGCAAACCCAGCAAAAACAAAAAGGGCCTTGACAGCGATGACTTACATCAGTTTGACATGGCTGATAGGACTGAGGGAAATATTTGATAAACACCAATAGACAGCTGGACTGTTTCTGCCACATAATCATTGCCTTTACAGTTTGACTGTGAATTACATCATTAACAACAAAATAAGTAGGGTGTTGTTTGCTGTTGTATCCCAGGTGTACAATAACTTGTAATTAAGCTTCAGGAAATAAAAATAAACTACTAGACAAACCTGGGCCTATGCGCTCAGGGCGAGAAAGCCTCCCTGTACTCCTTTTGTTTAACAGGTGAAAATGAATTATTAAAACTAACAAAAGAGGCAGCATTATGTCCAGTGACAGCATTTCCACACAATGTAACATCCGTAACTGCTACTGTACATCAAAGAAAGCTGTGCTTGACATTATAGCGTGACATGTTTTATTTTATTTTTTTGCCAAGTGTGTCCCAATTTGTAGGAAAAGATTGGACTTCTCACTTGATTTTTGAGGGATGACTCACTTTTGAAGTTCACTCCAAATGAAGTGAAGTGGAAATGGAAGTAGTAGTAATGGGTCTTGTCTTGTCTTGTCTTGTCTTGTCTTGTCTTGTCTTGTCTTGTCTTGTCTTGTCTTGTCTTGTCTTGTCTTGTCTTGTCTTACAATGCTGGGATTCTGCTCTGTAACAGTGATCAACTATGAAGTGACGGTGGTGACAGGGGATGTCCGTGCAGGTGGCACCAATGCAAATGTCTTCTGTCAAATCTATGGCGATGATGGGAAAACTGAAGTTCTGTCTCTCAAAAGTCGCTCCAATAATTTTGAGCGTGGCACCACTGAGATCTTTAAGGTGTGTTGAATTTCAGTTGTTTAATGAAATTCTAGCAGTCCTTTAGGTTATGCGTAGATAATGAAGACAGTTGACCTATATTTATGACTTCTAAACCAGATTGAAGCTTATGATGTTGGTAAGGTCTACAAAATACGTATCTACCATGATGGGAAGGGAATTGGAGACGGCTGGTTCCTGGAGACTGTGGATATCAAGAGATTGACGATGGCTATGGTGCAGATTGAGGTGAAGAAAGAGGACACCAAGAAAGACAAGAAAAAAGACAAGAAGAAGAAAAAGAAAGAGGAGGAGGAGGTGGAGATAATTGAGGAGTTGCAGGAAGTGGTGGAGACATTTACTTTTCCTTGTAACCGTTGGCTGGCCAAAGATGAGGAGGATGGGGAGATTGTGGTAGAGCTGCTGACTGAGGACAATGAAGACCTGGAGGGTAAGCACAGCATTACTGATCCACTGTCATTTGCTTTTAAAGGCTACAAAGTAATGTTTCTATTATAACATTTTAAACTGTTGCAGAAAATGTTACTGTGTGTATAAATGAAAATGTCAGTGATTATTTGTTCCATCTGCCTGACTAACTCTGTCCCCAGTGAACTCATATGAAGTTCATGTGTTCACCGGCACCATGTGGGGGGCGGGGACAGATGCCAATGTTTACATTAACATCTATGGGGAGATTGGTGACACTGGGGAGAGAAAGCTGAGGAAGTCAAACAACTTGAACAAATTTGAGAAAGGCCAGGTTAGTCTGAATTAAATGCTGAAAGTGCTTTTTTCTTTTACAATCTTTGGTTATATTGATTTTTCCACTAAATTTAGATTTTTTTTTCTTAACCCATAAAGATCCAAACATCCATTGACCTATCTACTCATTTAAACTGTTTGATAACTATCGATATAAATATATAATTGTGTAAAATGCAGTTTATCATCATTAAATATGACCCATTTGGGTGTTCAGATTATCTGTAATTACTGTGGAATCACCATAATTTTTTACAAAATGGACTCAGTAGTAAAATGACAATGGATAAAATTAAGAAAAATAAGTTGAAAACATACACAAAAAATCTGAAAAAAATAAGCAAAACATTTAATAATGTAATATTAAAAATCAATAAAATGAAAAACAACATTAACAAAAACAGACAAACGTAATTTATAAAATGAACAAGCATCAACAATAAATCGAGCCACTTGGTTTTTGTTCAGTTAATGACAGATCTTACTGAAATAGTTATTTTTCTTTATTTTTCTATGTTTTTCAATTTCAGCCTTTATGAACATCATATTCAGTGAATTAAATATAGGAAAATACCTGATTTTCACAAAAAACAAAAACAAAATACAAAGCATAATACTAGAATGAATTAAGATAATTCACTCAAAAACGGTTAAAAATAGAGAAAAAATAATTTGAGAACTGACAGTAAAATACCACTGGGTCTCAATGATTCGGTTAAATTACATGGGTCTTGACATGTATTACCGCTGCTTTGAATAAAATATACAGCTTTTATAATATATTTCTTGTGTATATTCATCCACCCTCTCTTTCTCATAAAACATGCATGTAATGTAAGCATTCAATCACATGTAATGCATATTTTTGTAAATTAAGGTCAGTTAAATAAATAATGAGCTTCCTAAGGTCTGTGTTTTTTCCTGATCTTTTGTTTTTGGTTCGCTTGTGTGTTACCAGGAGGATGTTCTCACCATCACAGCAGTAGATCTGGGAATCCTGAAAAAGCTGAGGATCCGGCACGATAACAGCCAGGCCAGCGCCGGCTGGTTTCTGGACAGGGTGGAGATTGTAGATAACAAAGATGACACCACGTAAGTTAGACAAAGACAACATCAATCCCTCATGGATTTAATGTGTGTCTATGTATAGATGTGCTTTTGAACATGTATATAAATGAACAAACACATTTTTCTAAATTTAAATCAGTATGTTTATATGTTCTTATTAAAAAGATATCATTTTACATTTGCTGACTCACACTACACACAAAATAAAGGCATAGTTTCCTGTCTCAATGCCTCCCTGTCAGACACAAAATGTCTTTAGAGCTCCACTGTGTGGTATGAAAAGGTACTATGAAAGGTTCTGGTCAAAGCACCATCTGTCCAAGCTGGCCTGGCATTCATCTGAATATGTGTTCATTCTGTGTTTATGTTTAATTAACAAAATTTGCACCAATGTTCCCTATGTAAATGCACCAGATTTAACCAAACAGCATGAAGCCTTTTCAGTCGAATGATTTTAATATATGACAGCAAAGAAACCACCACATGGGAGCTGTTAGTACAGATTGAACACCAATAATATCTAAAACAATATGTGGTCAGTCATCTTTCCAAGTGAAGAACTAACAGACTGGACATAGTGTTGTTGTTTTTTGAAAAAAAAATACATTAACAGATGAAAAGGATTTTGTTGTTCAGTTGTTTTTGTTAACTGTTGAGTGGGTAGAGTGGGTCGTCCAATAATCACAGGGTTGGCGGTCCGCGTCTTGCCTCTGGCTGTCCACATGTCGAAATGCCCTTGGGCAAGACAGTGAACCCTAAGTTGCTCCCAGTAGGGTCAGGCAGAGCCAGTGTATCAGCAGCTGCTGTCTACTGGTGTATGAGTGTGTGTGTGAATGGGTGAATATGAGGAATTGTAAAATGCTTTGGGCACCAACTGGTGAATAAAATGCGCTATATAAGTACAGTCTATGTCTTGTATACTATATTTTAGGTACTTTTTCCCTTGTAAACGCTGGTTGGCTGTGGATGAAGATGATGGACAGCTTGCCAGAGAGCTTGTTCCTGTGGATGAGGCCTTCATGAAGAAAGGGGATGATGATGAGGAAGACTCAGAGGCCACACTTGGATTAGAACAAAAGGGTGAGAGAAATATTACAACAGCCTTTTACAAGGGACCAAAGAGAAAATAGATAAAATAATACTGACTCAGTGATTTATTTATTGTTCTTTGTTTTCTTATGACAGCTATGTCAACCACATACACAGTCAGAATAAAAACTGGTGACAAGAAATACGCAGGGACGGATGCAAATGTTTTTATGACACTTCATGGCAACAAGGATGATACAGGTACGATGTTTATACTCCATCACTACCTGTAGATGAGTACTTCCATTATTTAATCTCTCTGTTACATCTCATCATACAGGGATCATTAACTTAAAGGCTTCAAAGACTCATAAGAATAAGTTTGAGCGAGGTTTCATTGATGAGTTCACCGTAGAAGCCGTAGACATCGGACCTCTAAAGAAGATCAGAATTGGACATGACAACTGTGGTACAGTGGGGTGGACTCTTCACATGTTTGTGTAAGACACAATGTACTCACACCACGTATTGACACTAAATAATATGTGATTATGCTTCAGGAGGAGGATCTGCTGGTTGGTTTCTTGACTGGGTGGATATTGATGCTCCATCTCTGGGGGAGAAACTACGCTTCCCATGTGGCCGTTGGTTAGATAAAGGAGAGGATGATGGCGCCATCATCAGAGACCTTTTTCCTAATGCTCTCCAGACAGAACATTACACCCCATGTAAGTTATTATTTGTACCCTTTAATTAACCCATAAAGACCTCGTGCTACTTTTGTATTAGGTTCCCAATTATGTTTTTCTCTGTATCTTAACTTTTCTTAGGTGACTTGTCACCATTTACTCTAATATTATTATCTGTATTTTTTTCAGTTAAAATCGTAAATTTTTCTGTTTAATTCATTCAATCATGCAGATGTTCATTAACATAGAGAGTAAATTCAATGGTTATATCAAAACAATGAAATGTGGAGAAAAAAGTGACTTTTTCAGCAAAGATTAATCAACTGCATGGGTTTTACTGGTGAATCAATGTGACAGCATTTCCATGATCACGATGGAGCCTCTGAATGTCCAAATGGGTCTTATCTGATGACCATGAAAAAATGACAAACTGTATCTTACATCAATTTTTTTACATGTATTGATAGGATTAGTAGGTCAACATGTATTACACAATTTATATCAGTTGATACTTTTAGTCAATGGCGGTTGATTGGGTCTTTATTGGTTAACCAGGAAAAAAATACACATTGAGATTAAAAATGTATTTTGCCAAAGTGTCCTTGCCAAGCCAGCAGCTGCAGAAGTTACAGACAGTAGAGTTCATCCATACATTCACATCACAAACATAAATAAAACCCATAGTAAAACTCAGTTCTAATAACATTCTTATAAACACCATCAAGGAACCTTAACATCATCTCAAAGCAGAATTATTTATAAAAACACCTACATCCAGATTTATCATTTTCCCATTCATTTAGAATGACTTTAAATGCATTGACAGAGACCAGTTCCTGCAGATCTATCTCTTTCTATAAGTTGTTCCAGGCAGTCTAGGAGCATAAAATTAAAAGCTTTCTTTCCCAGTTCTGTTCTGACTTTTGAAACATGTAGAGATAACAGGTCCTCAGACTGAAGGCTGTTGTTGTATATAAAACACAGTGATAAACAAAATGTACGGCTATTTAGTGTAGTGTTTCATGCACACAATTAAACCCAGTTATGTTTTTGTCCTGCAGTTGTGCCTTACGAGATCAAAATCTTCACAAGTGATTTGTTCGGAGCTGGCACAGATGCAGATGTCTTCATTGTACTATATGGCCGAGATGCAGTGTGTACGCAGCAAAAGTGTCTGTGTGTCAACAAGAGAGAACGGAGGATGTACTTTGAAAGGGGAGCCGAGGACATGTTTATAGTTGAGGTAAATCCAAGCGGTTGATAGCAGTGGTGTGGTGGTATAGTGGAGAATGAAACACCAAAGAAAGCATGCAAAACCATTCATTTAATCAGATGAAAGGGAAAGGAGCAAAGAATTACCAAAAAGAAACAAAGAATCTTCAGATAGCACATTTCTGATAGTAATAATAATCACCTACAAATGAAACAAGGGAAGGCACAACATTTCCCATAAGCCTTATGGCTATGTGCTTTTTCTAAAAACCCAAGAAGTGTAGACTAAAGAAAACTACTGAATTGGCAGAAAACTATGAATATTAATTAAATGTACAGCGCAAACTAGTAATATACATACTTAAGTAAATTTCTAGACATGATTAAGGAACTGGGGGTTGATAAGAAATCAAAGAACAAATGGACCCAAACGCTGTATTCTGACACAGATATAAATGATCACAGTTTATTGGTACACAAATACTGAATAATGAGATAATTAGTTGCTACTCTGATGTCAATCAGGTGTAGAGCAGCACACTGTGGGGCAGCAACTAAGAAGCAGGGCAGAGAGGAGGTCAGAATATGAAACAGGGACAAACCAGGTATCCAGCAGAGCTTATCAAGAGCAATCCAAAAACATTACCGATAGGGTCAAACCAGAGGTCCAGAAGGAGATTCAGGTCCAGTAGGGATCAGGCAGGCTTGATGTCAGGGGCAAGCAAAGGGCCCAGTACCAAGAACTAGGAATCTTACAACAAAACCAAAGAGGAGCAAACGACAGACAGAAACCAGAAATCCAAACAGGGTCATACACAGGGGAAGACAAGACAGGAGAAATACTCATCTGATGCATGTGATAGCAAATAAATCCACAGTGAGACTAAGTGGGGGGAACCTATTTAACCACACCACACAACTGAAACAAATGGGGATAAATTTAAGGGGTGTGACAAAGCCACAATGACAGGAGGAAGAATGACAAAACCCAACATGACAAAATAAAAGCCCAGACCTGAACAATGGCATAAAAAAAACATGAATACATACAAAACCATCAGGACAAGACAAGAAAGTCCAGATTCATAACAGGGGCTGACTATAAATGAGTAGACATAAAGAGAGCGCTGCAAAAGATGCAAAGAAGCAGAACTGGACTATCTTGAGAACTAAGAAGAATTCATATTGTTTTCAGTATGTCCAACCTTAATGAAGAAACATATTCAATCCAAGGTTTGCTGGTTTTCACTCTTCTTATTCCAGTCAAATACCAGCCTTCTCACTAGATTTTTCCAATATACAATAATGTAATCATTATCTACAGTATTTCTTACACATTATCATTAGAACAAATGGAACTGCTACTTTAATTACTTTTTCCAGTATAAGTTTTACATTTGTCCAGTTATTAAGGACTGCTGGGAAATGCCAGAACTGATCATTGTGTTTAGCCTTTTCTTTTTCACCAGAATTTGTTATGTAATTAGTTTCATGTTATTTCCTGTTTCTTCTATTTTAGTCATGGTTCTCTGTTTTTTTTTTTTTGCAGCTGGAAGACGTTGGGGACATAATTGAGAAGATCCGTATTGGACACGATAACCGTGGGGTCAACCCCGGCTGGCATCTGGACCGAGTGGAGATCAGACGTTTACTCAGGAAAGGAAAGGTATTGTGTATGGTGTTTTGATGTTTTAGCATTTTTAAATTAATTTTTAGTTCAAATAATAGGTCTAAAACTCGTTAAATTCTGTTGAATTTGGCATTTTGAGGTCTCAATCCATATTTAATAAATATCAGATACATATCAGATATAGGACCACAGATGGGTTGGATTTGACATAATTGGACTTGGGCTGTTCAAACTGTCTTTAACAGATTGGATACAGGTTACATTTGTCTAAAAAAAATTGTATTTGGGCCACATTTACCTGCAGTCTGAATGTAGCCATATATCATATTTTCATTGTCCTCATGGTACAAACATGTGAAAGACTTCCTGAAATGAGATAAAGAGGGACAAATATTTTATTCACAGTCATCATATGAACAGATGAAGCCTCAGACTTACTGGTATCTTTTCATTTTATCAGTGACTTGGCAATGCTACAGACTTTCCTCATATCATTCCGACTTATTATAGATTAGAATTAAACTCACTCCAATTGCCATGTTCCTACATAAAACATTCTTCACAGGACTATGTATTTGTGTAAATAGTTTGTTTTTCAAGGACAAACAAGAATTTGTCAAGAATTCAGAATAATCCTGAAACTGATATAGATTCTCTCTAAATAATGCAATACAGATATGAATGCCTCAACATTTATGCTATAAATGAATCATATCATATATCATATTATATATGATTATATTATCTGCAGAATTTAATATGAAAACTAAATGTGACTTGATTCTTCATCACATGAGGCAAATTTACTCCTAACAGAGCAACACTATTTTCAGTCAGTAGGTGGAGGTGTTCTCTTCACAGACAGATGAGGATAGAGGTGTGATTTAACATAGAACAGCAGGACAGTGATTTTCCAGGAACACATATATCTATACACTCCCACTCATTAATGCATAGTTCATTCTGTCTGCAGGGTTCAGAGACCGTCATCTTCCCATGTGAGCGTTGGCTTGCCAAGTCAGAGGATGATGGAGAAACCGTGAGAGAGCTGGTACCCTCTGATATTATCACGGAGAAACTCTCACGAGATGGAAATCTGAAAGTCACTGAAGTCGAGGTGGATGATGCCCTGGAGAGTATGTTAACACTTGCGAAAATGCTGGAAATCCTGTTTACTGAAATGTATACCATCAGGAGTGCTGAAATGCTTGTAGTGTTCAGTTGTGGTGCACATTTGTATCTATGCCTACCCACCTCTCTGAACATTATTTGGTAAACTACAGACAACCCCCCCCCCCAGGCATCTCTGTCCCTGGATGAGTCACTCTGTTATGACGGTGGCATCAAACAGTGATGAAAATTGCTTTCTTTTCACTCTGTTTTCTGCCAGTCGCCTCAAACAGTTCCCCTGTGTCCCTGTCTGTGATCATTTTCCCCACTACAGCTCACACATACAAAGTATCAGTGATAACAGGTGATGTTTATGGCGCTGGCACCGATGCAAACGTCTTCCTTACCATTTATGGAGACCTGGGTGACACTGGAGAAAGAAAACTCAGCAAATCAGAGACAAATAGCAACAAGTTCGAAAGAGGATCTGTAAGAATGCACTGATTTTTACATTTCTGTTTACAATAATATTGCATTAATTTATGCTGTTGTTCCCATGTTCAGCAGTTTTTTTGAGACGTTCAGTGAACTATACATTACATGTATTTCATTAGGTGGATAAATTCACTATAGAGGCAGTCGACCTGGGACAGGTTTTCAAAATAAAAATTCGCCATGATAACAGCATGGTAAGCCCAGACTGGTACTTGGACCAGGTTGAGGTGGTTGATGTGGATACAGAAGAAGTCTTTCTCTTCTTGTGTGAACGCTGGTTGTCCAGAAAGAGGGAAGACAAACGCATTGAAAGGGTCTTCTATGTCAAGGTAAGGTGCCTAAAAGGATAGTTTGAAATCGCATATACAGATTTATAACAATGTAGGATGTTAAAATAATCTAACCTAATGCTATCAAAAGCCAAATAGTTATAGGCTATTTACAGACACGAGTTCTGACAAGTAGGTAAAATATTCCAATCTATTGAATGGAACATCAAATTCAAAGTAATAGATCTAAGTGCAATTAAAATTTTACCAAGTTTTCAAGGTGTCCATAAAGTATTGTTACAAGCAATTTATTATAAAAGCAAGTGAATAGACAAATCTGTGGAAATTATTACAAAATCTAAAGTAGATATTGATTTTTTTTTGTCTCATTTAGTATACCTATATATGGCCACGGATTTGTAGCAATGTTTGCTGTATCATAACCTCATCATTGGTGTCAATAGCATCAGGTTTCTTTAACTTCGGGTTGTTGATGTATTGTATCTTTGTTCAGTACATGATATATTTAACATAACTCCACTGAAAGAAATCCAGAGCAGTGATATCTGGTGAACAAGGTGGGCAGGGAATTGGTCCATCCCTTCCAATCCACCACTCTGGAAATGTTTGATTTAGGAACCCACCAATATACAGAACCATATGTGGTAGTGAACCTTCTACCTGGAAAATGATGGTTAGTTGAACATCATCCACTTGTGGTGACACACATTCATTCAAAAGTCAAGGGCAACATTTTCATAAATTGATTGATTTTTCTTGTTGAAAAATAGACCAAGGACTGATCATGATCCCACAATGGGACTAAACACTTTGATAACCACTACAAGCATAGAACAAATCTAATGAACACATCTCATCAAAACCTTTTATGATATTTTTTTTCATTGTAAAAAGACTTTGTGGACACCCTATATTTTCCCTCGCTCAGCAGAAAAGTCTGTTATTCATCACTGATCACTAACAGAACTAGATTATCTAGAATGTTTGTAGATCATCACATCATTGCTGGTTGATCAGTCTATCTGTATTTGATGTCAGGATGTTTTAATCAAAAGCATACAAATAAATGTGTTTTTCCCCATATATCCAGGGTTATGAGGGTGTGAGGGAGGGTCTGAACAGTAAAAAGAACTCGGCTCTAATGGTGAAGAGTGTTGACAGTAATATGAACAAGAAGAACAAGAAAAAGAAGGAAGAGGAAATTGAGCTCCCAAGTAAGAACATCACAAGTGCATCTGAAATCTGTGTCTGTGACATCTGTTGTAATATTCTAACACACACACATCTGTGAATAATGCTGCTCTTCTGTGAATAAATATGCACTGTTTCCTTCCCTTGTGCAGTCATACCATACCACATCACCATTTGTACTGGACTCGATAGAGATGCAAGCACCACCAGCAGGCCTTATGTGATCATTATCGGGGCCAATCAGACCCAGACAGCGAGACTGTGGCTGGACCTGCAGGATGGGAGGAAGGGCTTTGAGGCTGGCTCTCTAGAGAGCTTTGAGTCTCAGGGTTCAGACGTGGGGGAGATCAAAAAGGTTGAGGTGAGGGAGGATGACGAGGGCCTTTAAAGTTTGAATGACACACATGAACCTTCAGAAAAATACACCTACATTTCTCCAAGTGATTGTTTTTCTACTTTCCTGCAGCTCGGTCATGATGGGGCCACTCCTGAGAGCTGCTGGCTGGTTGATGAGCTGGCAGTTGCTGTGCCAACCAAAGGGGTCAAATATATATTTGCTTGCAAATGCTGGCTAGCCAAAGATCGTGGCGATGGCTTGACTGCTAGAGTATTCAATGTGCTGGATGCAGAGGCCATTTCCATCTTCCAGAAGGTATGTTAAAGTGAGAATATATGACACCATATCAATGATTCAGTTTTTTTTAGTTAGTTTGATGTGGAGTTCCATAATTATTCTGAGTTGCATGTTTAGTGAATCAGATTGATATGTTGTATGTAGACAGACAGATAAGACATTACTTGGACTTCCTGTTCAACAGCTACATGATTTCTAGTAAAAATAAATAAATCTAGTTAAATTCAGATGTACATTATGTATTTTCAGTGTAAAAATGAATTAATACACAGTGGGCTGTTTCCTTCTCCAAACATTCGCCTTAGTTTTAATTCAATTTACTGATATATTTGGATTTGATAATGAAAATACATGACCAGTGGTCATGGGATTACAAACTTTGCAATATAAAAATCAGCTCATTAGAAGGTAAGATAGCATTTGATATTATGTTAAATGCATTTAGTTCATCAGGCATTAATGAGATCATTTTAATATATTGTATGCATTTGTAAACAGAATTTTTGCCTGAGTCAGATTAGATGCATATTTATTGGCAATGGAGGAGAACATCAAAGATATTGAAATCCTTTCTATGTCCATGATAAGAATAACAACTCCCATGATCCCACACTCAAGACAGGTTCTTCTTCTACTCATTTTTCATGGCTATTTTCAGAATTGTAGTTTGGATCCTACATCCTTCATGCTGTCCTCTGCAGCTGTGTACAGTACTGTGAGCTGTAATAGACACAGGTAGCTGCGGACAATGCCACATGACCACCAGGCTTGTAAACATTCTTACATTTACCTGTCAGTTGTTGACAGATGTAAAAATTGCAGTCACATAGATAGCATTGTAAAGTTGTTTGATATAAATTCCCTTGTTCATTATTGTTTTATGTTTGCTTCTATAGTACCAAATATTAATTGAACCATGTTTCCTAACAATTGTTTGCATGAAAATAAATTGCACTGTATAGAGACTTTATGTTAGTTGGTTAGTTAGTTAGTTATTTCCTCTGCCACTGCTGTTATTTCCATAATTTTCTGTGTTCTGTATCCGTAAATATTTATGTAAACAGGGGACTAACAGGGCACATATTAGGGTATCTTTGTCAAACTGCAAATGTTCAACTCTGCATGTACTGTATGACAGCCATTCAATTCCTGTATCTGTTGAATTCCAACACACACAACTTATTCTACTTAATAAACAAATGTGGCCATCACTATCTTCTTACAATAGGCAAAATCTGTGCTATTAGTACCGTAAAGGTAATTGAAATCCAAAAATACCTATAATACTCCTTGCCTCATTTAGATCAATAAAGGTGTGGATGACAGACCAGCAGATGAAGACCCTGTAATAGCCAGGCCCATCTCTTCATCTGAACCCACTTTGAAAATTTCTAGAGGAAGATGGATGGTCACAGGGCATCGAACATTGCTGAGCAGTTTGAATTTCTATGCCAGCAGCTGCATACAATCACCCAACAGCAAAGGAGGAGAACAAAGACACACTGAAAATCAGGGTTATTCCACTAAATATCGATTTCTGAACTTTTTGAAAGTTACAGCATTAGTATTGTGTTGTTTAAAAATTATTATGAACTGGTTTTTGTTGCATTATTTGAGTCTGAAAACACCTGCATTTTTTGTTATTTTGACCATATGTCGTGTTCTGCAAATCCATGCTCTAAATAATACGATTTTTATTTAAAATGTGAATAAAAAAAAAAAAAAATTATATATACATATATATATACATATATATATATATACATATATATATATATATATATATATATATATATATATACATATATATATATATATATATATATATATATATCATGATTACCACAGAGAAATGGTAATCATGAGGAGACAGCTCAGGAAGTCAGCCACAGCCAAATACCTACAGAGGGTAAGGCAGGTCCTGAAAAGTCAGCTGAATGGCAAAAATAACATCCAGGCCACTAACACCTATGCCCTGCCAGTGATCAGATACCCAGCTGGGATAATATCCTGGCCACTGGAAGAGATACAAGCCACTGATATCAAGACAAGGAAACTCCTTGCCATGCATGGAGGGTTTCACCCCAAGTCCAGTGTCCTGAGGCTGTACACTAAGCGAAAGGAAGGGGGCCGAGGACTAGTAAGTGTCAGAACTACTGTCCAGGAGGAAATGGCGAACCTCCAGGAATACATCAAGAAAATGGCCCCCAATGACCAACAAAATCCCAGTAAAGTCGAGGAACCAGAGGGGCTATCATGGAAGGACAAACCCTTGCACGGCGTGTACCATCGGCAAATTGAGGAAGTGGCTGATATGGAAAAGACATACCAGTGGCTGGAAAAGGCTGGACTAAAGGACAGCACAGATGCACTACTCATGGCTGCACAAGAACAAGCCCTGAACACCAGAGCAATAGAGGCCGGGGTCTACCACATCAGACAGGACCCCAGGTGTAGGCTGTGTAGAGAAGCCCCTGAAACAGTCCAGCACATCACAGCAGGGTGTAAGATGCTGGCAGGCAAGGCATACATGGAGAGGCATACCCAGGTAGCGGGCATACTGTACAGGAACATCTGTAAAGAGTATGGACTGGAGGTCCCGGGGTCAAGATGGGAGAACCCCCCAAAGGTGACAGAGAACAAACAGGCCAAGATCCTGTGGGACTTCCAGATCCAGACTGACAAGATGGTGATGGCCAATCAGCCTGACATAGTGGTGGTGGATAAACATGAGAAGACAGTGGTGGTGATAGATGTAGCAGTCCCCAGTGATAGCAACATCAGAAAGAAAGAACATGAGAAGCTTGAGAAATACCAAGGGCTGAAAGAAGAGTTAGAGAAAATGTGGAGTGTGAAGGCAACAGTGGTACCAGTTGTGATCGGAGCACTAGGGGCACTGACCCCCAAGCTGGGAGAATGGCTCCAGCAGATACCAGGAACAACATCAGAGATCTCTGTACAAAAGAGCGCATTGCTAGGAACAGCTAAGATCCTGCGCAGAACCCTCAGGCTCCCAGGCCTCTGGTAGAGGACCCGAGTCTGAAGGAGACACCGCCCAGGTGGGGCGAGAGGAACATTTATATATATATATATATATATATATATATATATATATATATATATAAATTAATTAATTTTTTTAATAAATTCAGAAATTCCAGTATGCCAGTCATATACAGCCTATCACTATATTTCAGTTTGTGTTTTTATGACATACCCATTCTGACGCCTTTTGTAATTATTGTGATTACAGACCATGAATAACACACTCTACATTTAAAGTCATGGACTTTCTGCTGATGTAAAGTTGGTCTTCTCATTCCAGATCATTTACGAAGTCACTGTGGTAACTGGAGATGTGCAGAATGCAGGCACAGACACTATGATCTTCATGTCTGTGTTTGGGGCCAATGGCAGCACAGAGGAGATGCTACTACAGAAGAATGAGGACAGGTAAATATGTACAGATCCAACTGTTTTTTAACAAAAGTCAAAACATGAAATTAAATTGTAGTTTAGTTCTGAATTTTATGTTGTGTATACAGGTTTGAACGTGGTCAGGAAGACACATTCACCATGGAAATTGATGACATTGCCCCACTGAGGAAAATGAGACTTCGTATTGATGGCTCAGGCAGTCGACCTGACTGGTTTCTTGATCAGGTCAGTTCATGTGGCTCATGAATTTAATATCAGAGTAAACAGTTGAAAATGTTCAAGCAATACAGTATCTTTGACCAAACATTGTTGACAATTAACAGGTAAATATGTGAAAGAGTAAAAAGGGTGAAAAGTGCTCCATATACATTGGGTGCCTTCCTTTTTTCTTTCGTTTTTTAGTTCTTAGTTAGGAAGAATAAATTCTAGCTTCCATCTATAAAATATGAAAACCAGAAACATAAAGAGCAGAACAGTAATTGTTATCTTCTTCCAAAAATCAATAGTAAGAAGCAGTCACAGGTATGTTTTTTTTTATCCTGGTATAGTGTGCTGTAGGTCACAGGTTCATTCAATCTATTATATCACACAGACAAATATTGCACACACATCTGTCATTGCCTGCAGGAGAGTGGTCAATGATTCATCCACCCACGAAGGTACACACACACATACACACACGCACGTACATGTGCACACACAGATACACACACACACACACACACACACACATACATACACATACACAGCAGGGCTTATGTGGACATATTGACCAATTTTATCCATCATTCTACTGTTACTGGTATTGTAGGCACACAAATACACACAACACACATGCACAAATCAGCCCAGTAATGAGTACCATGTGTTTCTGTACTATTTAGCAAAAGGAAATAGAAGATTATGTGCCTAAGTACTATTTATAAATATTGTTAAAAGATTGTATTTATAGTGTGGCTGTGTTTAGTACTTTTTTCTTTTTTCTGGAACTGTGAGGACAATATCACATCTTGCCTCCAAATTCAATCTGATGTTTCAGGCCAGCTACTCTGATGAAAAAGAACACATTTCCTATGCAAATGTCTTCTCTGGTAAAGGCACCATGCCTGCAGAGCAGTGGAGCAGTCAGGAACAATACCAAGCCCTGTCCCTCCGTGCCTGGGACTTAGCGACTGTGAACATCTCCTTGACTTGACCCTGCACAGAGCCTTGTGTGTTCAGCATCACAAGCAGATGTGCTGCCTTCATAGATTGTTGGGTCTGTGTATTGAAATGGACACAACAGTGAGCCAGGCAACCAGGCAGCATAATAATCTGTTCAAATAACTATGCAGAGCTGAAAGCAAATACACGCATGACCGCCAGAGTCAAGAGTTTGACAAATAACAAATGCTTTCCACCACTACCAGGAGACACTTTGAGGTTTGTGTTAATAAGGGAAACATGGTGGTGTACATGATGTATGCAACAATGGATTATAACATAGTACTTTTTTTCAAATATTGCATTTACTAAACACATTTAATGTACCAAGCATTTTCTGTTTTATCCAATTTTGTCATTTATACAATTGCATCAGATCTCAGAAGCAGTTGCTAGGTTTCCCTTCTTGTCCAGTGAAAACCATGTACATGTAGCATCCATATGTATTTATAAAAATGTTGGATAAACTGATAAATTATGTCTTTCTTCTATGTATTTGGAAAATTATCCTCCTCCTAAAGTTAAACAAGTGGTGGCAGGCACAACAAACCCTGCCCCTCGCAAACATTTTAGTTCCTAATGGACATCTCCCTCTCAAAACGTGAGACTATGGGTTAACACCATTCTTGTTTAAAATCATGTTACCTTCATTTTGACCTTTTAAGGTAAGTCAAGGTCAAAGGACATGAGACCATTTTGAAGCCCATGCCAGGTTTACTATCTGTCAATAATAGTAGCTAAGTCTATCTCCTCTGGGTTTTCCTTTAAAGTTGATTTGAGTTTTTTAGGTATTGACCAATGACCTTCAACCTCATAGGTCAATAATAGGTCAGAATTTATACACATAAGATGCAGAATTGAACGACAAGCATTTGGTCCTCATTGGAAGTCAAAAGTTATATCCAAAATTCAAATCTGACTTTTATTGTGACCTTGACCTAGAATCTTCATATTTGTCTGTCAAGGTTCTGATGACAATGCACATCAACAGTGAGAGTAAAAAGAAGCTATATGCAAAATTGAGTATATGAATTAAAAGGAAATTCCTGATTAGTCCAATCTTCTATCATTGCAAAAACACATTTTGGTGACCTTGACCTTTGACCTACATTCACCAAAATTGAATTGGATCTATTTTAAATTTCACCAAAATTGGTCCTTTAGTTTTGGGGTAAAGTTGTTGACAAACCAACCAAAAACCATAACCTCTGTAATCAACTCTGTAAAATCCCTTTTGGAATCACTGAAAAATGTGTCAACACAAAACTGAAAACTGTTTTTCTGAGTTTGTGAAAAGTTGACTCTTTGACACACAGCTCTTGTAGGAACTATCATTAGCATCATAGCAAAACTGTGACATCTGCATAACTTTATTCTTATCACTACTGCTTCATTTTGCATCTTTGCTATATCCTTAAATAATATGACAGCTAACAATATGGTGATCTTCCAGAACTTGATGTATTACTGTTAATGCAATTACAGACCATATATAAAGTAATTTAAAGGTGTTTCCAGCATGGAACTTGCAGTAGAATTAATCTAAAATGTCTGCAGTATATGATAGATGTAACTTTGAACATTCCAAAACAATGTATTTAAACACTTTTTGCCCCCCCCTCAAAAAAACTAAACAAAACACACAAACAAAGAAAAATAAAAAGAAAGTTAACAGCCGTAATAATTAGAGATTCCAAATTAGTGACAAAAATACATGGACTTAATATAACGTGCATCCATTCACTTGTCACACACTTTCCACAGTAATTGTGCTCTGATTGTTTTCCTCATGGACAGGATTGTGACATGTAGGAACAAGTGTAATATCATATTTAAAGAGTTGACTGTACATCCAGGTAATCCTGCGTGACCTGACCACAGAGGAGGTGTCTGTGTTCACCTATGAAGACTGGCTTTCTAGGACTCGTGGACCCAAGAGAACCATGATTTGTGAAATGGCAGCTGTGGTGGATGAGGAGATGATGGTGGAGCCCACCACCTACATCATCCAGGTCAAGACCAGTGATATTGCAGGTATTCCAACACATTGGTTACATTGTGATGTATTTGTGTACCTAAATTGTCCTATGTACATTGCATCTGTTTATATCAGGTCATATGTTACAAGGATTTCAAAACAGGGACTAAATGTTGATCTTTGTGAACATCTGGGTCATTCTCTCCATTATAGCATGTGTCAATAGAATCAATGAATGCATTCATTTCAAGTTCAGTATATTATGCATTGCAGAAAATCCACCAACCATCAGATAAAGAGTATCTGAAATACATTTTCATTGCTAGCTATTTCAAAAGATCACATATAATACTACTACTTTCATCAAGTAACTGGGCTGTGATGGACTGGTCCCTGACCTTGTGCTACAGACACCAGTCTAAGAGGGCACATTATCATCCAGGGATGCGTTACCTCTGTAGGGCAATGGCAGAGTGCAAAGCTTACAGCTACACAAACAATCACAAACACATGCTTTCCACTCAGTCTTGCTCTCTGACTCCTGCTTGTTTACTTGCACTTGATCACCTGGCAACAATGCTAATACTTCACTTATCACCAGCAATAGCTGCTCCCCATAGGTTCTGGCAGATCCCCTAATTCACGTAATGAAAAGGTCCACTGTGATTGATTGATTTATTTATCTTTTTGTTTTACTGAATTTGTGTCTCTTCTTCATAAGTAATGCACAAGCACACCTAATGTCATAAATATGGCCAGTGCAGATTCTTCCAGTGCAGTCAGAACAGCTTTTTATCAACTATTGGCTGCCCATTTACTGTACAGGAAATCTAAAGGCAGATAATGAGTTCCTTCTGACCTCTGATTAGAGCTTTGATGATGAAGTTTTGAAACACTTGAAAAAAAAGCTTTTGGGTTGTTTGTCACAGACTTTATCAGAGCTGACTTGAAAGCAGAGGATGGGTGGCTGTTTATTGAGGAACCTGTGGATCATTTAATGCATGATGGTATTTTTGTGGTAGTTCCCAAGTGAATATTAATATATCACCATTTATTGTAATATTATCATTTTTAGCTTGAGCTTTTTCAGTGTAAATCTTGTGTTTTTCTATAGTTACTGATCATGTAGATGTTTATTAAAGCTCATAATACATGTAAAGGTTATTAGAGTAAATAGAAAAAATAAGGACAAAGCTACATTTTCAGCAAAAATGCCTTTAACTAATCATGAAAAATAAATAATAATAATAATAATAACAAGAAGAAGAAGAAGAAGAATATCAATACAGTTTATTTATAGGCACCTTTCTTGGCACTCAAGGACATTGTACAGCAAACAAAAGGCTCCATTCACTGTTATTGATTAAACTGCATGGGTTTTGCTGGTCAATCAATGATGTAGAAGATGATGGTATTTCCATGGTAACTACGAAGCCTTTGAATGTCCAAATGGACCATATTTGGTGACCGTGAAAAGATTAAAAACTGCATTTACAGTTATTTACATGCATCAATAGAATTAATGGATCACCAGGTATGAAACAGTTTAAATCAAGGGATGGTTTTGGTCAGTGGTGGGTGTTAGGGTCTTTATAGTTATCTGCAATCTCATGATTTTTAGTCACTTTAGAAACTTTGCAATGCATAAAGAGAATACTGTTATCTGTTGAACATTTTCTCTTTCATGTGTTACATTTTCTTCGTTTGACTTCTTTTGCTTTTTTTGATTTTGATGAGAGAAATGGAATAACTGAATCAACTGTAACACATATTAGATACTTCCTCCATATGCCCAATTCCTTTTTCTTCATAAAGTGCTTTCTTTAGCTCCAGAGCTGCTGATCAATACAATAGTTGGCCTCTGAGTCTAGGTCGACTTCAAAGGGCTTCGCTCTGCCCTTGGCAGTGACGAGAAACTAAGATGAAGCCCTGCACCACTGTGGCTCTGGGAGAAATAATGAACCAGGCTGATCCACAAACACACATTCATGCAGACAATGTACCGACTACATCAAGCAGCACAGCGTTTAAAGTAATGGACTCGTCCAGGGTGTGCATAGAATGACCATCAGCTTTGATGAAACAAGACTCCCTCCAGACAGGAAAATATGCATGTGCAGGGAGACATGTGAAAAGAAAGTTGTCCCTTATAAACAAACACTGACAGACAAACATCAACTTAAGCAACTATTCTTCATATTCACCATGGCCTTCAACATAATTTTATTTTTAATATGTCGAAAATGTATTTATAATTGACATCTAAAACACTTAATGTGAATAAAGCCATGTTATTTTGTCATTAAAGACTCATTGGAATGGGTGATCATATAGTCAGCCCTTCACAATGATTTCAGCTTCAATGTGCTTTTTTGTATCAAACATCATGCATACATTCTTATTAGTAAATTGTAATTTGTCTTGAGAGAAAACTATATTTCTACAGTCTGTTGAAAATCTGCCCCATGATGACAGAAGATTAGATGTAGATTTTCAATAACCACAATCAGAGGGTGTTTTAAAGCATATTCTATAATGAGCAGTAGGTGGGCTATTTTTGTCTGACAGCTATAATTACGGCTGCATGATAAAACACATCACAAAGCACTATGATAATTCCTGTATCTGTAATACTTTAGCTTCACTTTTTCATAGTGGGGTGAAATGGTGTCCAGTCAGTCCTCTTTTATTTTGAGGCTTTCAATTTGACCAGCATGAAGAAAGCTGTAGAAGGAAGGTGTTTATTCTCGCCCCTATTTTCTCCTTTGGTTTCCACCTCCTGTAGCTTTAAAAAGCCAATTTGTTGATCTTCACAGGGCACATAAAAGAAGAGCATACAGACAGGGAAAAACTCACCACCATCAACCTTTTTTTCTCTCCTTTTCACCTTAGGGGCAGGCACTGATGCAAATGTGTGGATCATCATTTTTGGAGAGAATGGAGACACAGGGACGCTGGCACTTAAAGAGTCCAGCAAATCCAACAAGTTTGAACGCAAACAGGTGGACACGTTTCGCTTCACAGATATCCTCAGCCTGGGTGATCTCTCCAAAGTACGAGTCTGGCATGACAATACAGGTCAGCCACTCAGACAACATTGTGCTCATCATTTATTGTGCTATACACAGTCTTATGCAAGTTACTTCCAAACTGAAATCATTACAGATTTCTTGCTATTGTTATTTAAAAGTAATTCCTTACCTACAGTATTACTGTCTCAGAAATGTAATGTGAGTTACATGACTCCTGTATAACATTTGAGTTACATACAGGTTTTCACTATAAATGGTGCATGTGCAATAGAACGCAATCCCTCCCAAAGTCAAATATTAATGGCCAGTCCTCCATTCAAGAGATCGTAGAGTCTTTAGATTCATAAATTTGTGCCATGAAGTACATGTGAACATATACCTCAGTCATGAAGGGTCTATGAAGTTTGAATTTGAACATTTTTGCCCCACATTTTTCATGTTCTAACAGGTGTGTAGTAATGAGGATGCAGATACTGTAGATGAATCTGCAATTTGAAAAGAATTCCAACTAGTCATAAAATGATAGCATACTTGTTCATTGCTGATCACAGAGATCATACTAAGTAGCTTCTGTAAAGCAGGGTTAGGAATAGATACATACATTCATGTGACCAATGTGCGTTTCACGGTTTTATGCTTTTGGCAGTTTTTTTACCCGTTTTTATTACTTCATTATTTATTACTGAAAATTAATTAGTAATGCCTTACAATACTGCATTGCAGGAAAAAGTAATTTCTGACTCTAATGCATTACTTTTGTAACACATTCCCCCCAACACTGGTTATATACATTTATACATTTACATCTATATACATATTATTATTATAGTTGTCTAAACAAATTTACCGTTAGTTGTACCAGACTTTAAAATGAACAAAAAAACTCAAGAAAACAAGGGGTAGTCTAATTTTTTTTCTGCAATTGTGCATCACAGTGTGGTCTTATTGTGTGCAGGTCCTGCTCCAGGATGGCACTTAGAGTACATAGATGTGAAGGATGAGATCATGGATAAAACATTTCGTTTTCCCTCTGACCGGTGGCTCGCTAAAAATGATGATGATGGACAAATAATGAGAGAACTGCCCTGCGCCAACAACGACTACTTGGATCTGAATGAGAAGACAAGTAACAGCAATACAATGCATTTTTACATACGTGTTTACATAATTGTACCATAAGTTTTACGCTTAAATGTCTTTCGAGTTTTTTTTTTCCTTTTTTATAGCTATGGGACAATTCATAGTCATTTTCAATGTCTGCTTTTTTAAAGAGTATGAAATTTGTGTCAGAACGGGAGACACTGCTGAGACCAAAGAAAATGCCTGGATAGTACTTGAGGGGAGGAAAGGCCGATCAAAAGAATTTGTTATGGAGAACTCCTCAAAGAAAAAGAGGTTCTTACGGTAGGTACTTGCTGTGAGATTAACTCAATGAGCTGCACCTTGTTTGCATGAAAAAGCTTAAAGAAATGCACTCTCTGTCCCTTTAATTCTCCCTTTCTACTCGTTATGATAATCCCACTGGCACAGAGTACTTGAGTCCAGACCAAGAGCTTCATTTCACTATCATGGCATTACAAGAGCCTGTTGAAAATTCATTCTGACACAGAACCAATTGCACAGATGTGAATTAGAGGAATATAAAACAAACTCATTAACATATTTATGTACCTGTCTTTTATAGGGGAAATTTTGACAGGTTTGAGTTCTCCTCCAAGAACCTGGGCGACATCGCTGGTATCTGCGTGGGACATACACCCAAAGATGGGAAGAAAGTAAAAGGAGAGGTTTACTGGCATTTGGAGGAGGTAGTTGTTACTGAAAAGGAGCTGGGAAACAAGTAAGTCTGTTTCTGTTCAGGTACTTCATTCATCAAATCTGCAACTCTAAACAAATTCCATTCTCCCTTTTTCTCCTATACCTCCAGGTACATCTTCAGTTGCAATGCCCTCATTCCCCTCTCTCCGAAAAGGGATGATTTCCTGAACTTCGAGTGCACCAAGGCCATCGAGAGCTTTGCCAGTAAAGCTCGAAGCCTCGTGCCCGTCAAATACGAGATCATCGTCATCACAGGTGATGAGAAGGGAGCAGGTACAGATGCCAACGTATTTATCACTGTTTATGGCTCCAACGGAGACTCAGGTTGCCGGCAACTGCGGCAAAAATTCCGTAATCTCTTTGAACGTGAGCAGACGGACCGTTTCATCCTGGAAATGCTGGACATGGGAGAGCTACAGAAAGTTCGGGTAGAGCATGATAACTCTGGCATCAGTCCAGGCTGGTTTCTGGATCGTGTTGAAGTCACTAACACAGCCAATGGTGTCACCACCATCTTCCTCTGTGGGAAATGGCTGGACACAAAGAGGGCTGACGGCCAGATTGTCAGATTCCTCTACCCGAAATACTAGAAAACAATGTTATTTCTATGAACTCTCACGACAAAGAAAGATCATTTTTAAAAACATTGACCAAAGACTTTCTGCTCCAGCACTGTTACATCTCAGGAAATGAGACACATTTTACATTACTATTTATATGCCAGGATGAGATATTTATTACTGAGCCTTGAAAGAAATACTGTGGCATTATTTGTGATCAGGAAAATGATTGTGCCATTCTTTTTAAATTTCATAGCAGAATTATCATTATGGGCATTTCATAGGTAATTAAACTTCTTTGTACTCATAATCATAGTGATGGTCTGATTTTATAATAGGAAATTGCAAACTTTATTATGTAAAGAGTTATTTATGGCAATGAAGGAAAAAAATCTGTCTGGATAACCAATAAATATAAAGCCCTTTAGTACAAATGTAAGTGGATTTATGACTATCTAAATGCAAAAATGCATTTAGATAATATGTTATAATTAGCAATGTGAAGTTGTTAATGTGCATAGTTATAATTTGCATAGATCATTTTCAGATATTCACACAAAGTATGACTAAGTACAGTTCAGAGTTCAGAACCTTCAATTTGATAATTATTGCAGTTTGTGTTTCAGCAGGAACATGTTCTTTAATGCTTCAACAAAGAGAAACTTTTGATGAGATTTTCTTAAACAACCATCAGTTTTTTGACTGAGTGCATTTGGACGGTGTTTCAATGGAAGAAGGTTATGTGGCCTGATGAGTCCAAATTGACCATGTGCCAGAGTGAAGGGTGTATCTGGTTTAGAAGAGATGGTGAAGTAATTACCCACCATGCCTAGTGTCTACAATACATGCCTGTGAGAGCAGTGTTATGGTCTGGGGTTAGTTCAATAACACAATGTGCCAATAACATAAGATCAAGTGAACCTGAAAATACTGAAAGAGTTTTTCTTCCCTGATGACAGACATATTGACAGGAAATTATTTATCCAAGAGTCCAGACCTGAACCTCATTTAGAATCTAAGAAATGTAAAGGAGAAAACTTTACACTGGTCTGACCCTCCATGATCAATGCAAAATATTGTAAAAAGGAAACAAAACTGCCTAAATATTGCATTACATAATTGATGCCATGACAAATGTGTGTCATAACCAACACTAATAGTGGTCCAATGAAAATTGTGCATGTGACTGTTTTTTTTCTCCATTTATAGTGGGATTTGTCCAGCATTAAAGTGTATCTGTACTGATCATGCTTATGACATTAATTGTCCGGTGTGTATTACTTAGAAACAAGAGAGGTGCAAATTCAGTTTTAAAAACATTACCATAAATGCACCACACTGGACCATGTTATTATGTGAATTACAGGCAGGGGCAAATCCTATGGGGAGCAGCCGTTGCAGGCATGAGTGACGTACCTTCATTGATTCGGAATAATGAAGTGCGAGTAAACAAGTAGTAGTAAGTGTGCGAAATTGAGAGGAAAGTGTATATTCACTCTTGTTTGTGCAGCCGGAACCATTAGTATTATATGTGACCTAATGATAAAGCTAGTAATGAAAATGTAAGGTGCATAAATGTTATCTACTATGTTTGAGAATGGACCAGAGTTGTTTCCTAAGAAAGCCAAAAGTACATACAACTGCATCTTTGAATGTGTGACGTGTGAAACATAATACACATTTTAGTTGACAAATTTATTTATTTTTGCTTATGGCTTCATGTTTGTAATGTTTATTAATGTACAAATTACTTTTTTTTTTTTTTTTTAATTAATAACCTATATATCTTTCTGACAAAATGACTAGAGAACAATGACTTATGTCTAGAAATCACAGGTTGTAAAATACAGTTCATTAAATCTTGCTGGGTTTCATCTGAAATTTCACAAATCAGTAAAAGTGATAATGTTAAAGGGGTCAAGTGAACTTGTACAAAACATAGTGCTATTGAATTTCTCTAGTGTCTTTTAGTGTCTTTCCATTCGTAGATTTATTCTATAGCTGGTAGTTTGAGTAGTGATTAGTTAGTGTCTTTTATTAACTTCTTCTGGCTTATAATTACCTCCGCCAAGGAGGTTATGTTTTTGCCGGCATTTATCTGTTTGTCTGCGTTCAAGATAACTCGAAAACTTGTGGACGTATTTTGATGAAATTTTCAGGATATGTTGGACATGTGAACAGAAAGAACTGATTTCATTTTGGGGGTGATCAGGGCAGGGAGGGGGTCTACCTTGGTGGAGGTCTGGGCTCTCAGAGTGCTTTTTTTTTTTTTTTAGAAACAAACTGTTCATATTTGACCATCTATGTAAAAAGCGTGAACCAAATAGAACACTTAGTATACATTTCATCCATTTTATCCAATTTATTACAAAAAGAGCACATACAAAAGGATAATATACAAGCCATGAAATAAAATTAAAAACAGAACAGTTTGGGTTTAGCAATGCAACATTTGAAATCATTATCGTTATTATTAGTAGTAATAATAAATAAAGTACAAAATACCACCAAATGTGAATCTAACATTTACCCATTATATGCTCATCCATTTCTTCATCATCACACTCATCACCATTAATGCGCTATTGCTTTAATATTAATGATAAATAGTTCTATTTTCAGATAAAATATCCTATATTGAAAAACACTGCGCAGTCACAGCTAAACAGCAGAGTTTCATACAAGGATGGCGGCAGCCCTTTCACTGGCACTTTTTGGGATATTTTTCTCTTCAGTTTTGTTTTTCAGATTCAAGCAGCAACAAAAATCAATATTTTTTTTTTATATTCTCTGTATATACTTCACCATATACTATTAAACCATTGAGACTATATTGAAACCTGAGAAAACATGCATTTTTAGAAAAGGTTGTGCTTTAAAATCCTTGCCCTCCTTAGAATATATGACTGAAAACTAAGGATGGATTCTGAGCAGAGGGGTGGACGGAAGAAAGCAAAGATTATGAAGAGAAGACAGAAAGAAGGTGATAAAGAAAAGAGAGGGGTAAAGAAAAGAGAGGGGTAAACAGAGAGTTACAAGATGAGATTGCTGTAGAATTGTTAAAGCCCACAGTGAAACATGCCTCTACCAGTTTGACTTGATTAAAGAGAGTAATGGCTTTTTAGACACCTGTCGAATGTTGTACCTCCTTCTGGATCCATTCAATTTAATTATGCAACCAATAAGGCAAGGTGGCATCATGGGATTGATTGTTATTTAATGTGTTTTTAGGAAAATGGAAATATCACTTAACACTTAAAGCGAGGCACTTGTTATGCAGAAAGTGTAAAAACTATTCTGGAAAAAAAAAGAAACTAAGAGAAAGTGAGATGAAGAGAAAGATATAAAGAGTTAAAGACAACATGCTTCACAGATGGTTGTTGTTATTATTATTATTATTATTATTATTAAGACCCATAGTGCAGTGTGAAGAGCAGAGCGTAGATACAAAATAAAAAGCCAGACTTCTAAGTGAGAATACATTATTTAACTACTGTTTGCCAGTGAGAGGGTTCCCATATTTAAACAGTGAGTGCAAAACAAAAAACAAAGTAAGATCATTACAAACTAAAAACCAATTCACTTCATTGCAGTTTGTCCACTACATACATCACAGCATGGGGGATCCGAGAAATTGCATTGAATGGAATGTAACCAAGATCCACAGCACCACATGAGAGAGAGACATAGAAAAAAAGAGAGAGAAAGAAAGACAGAGACAGAGACAGAGAGCGGGCTCAGTAGCTCAGCCTTGGACAGTAAACATCGCACAGCCAGCTTGTGGAGATCAAACAGCAGGGATTTTTTTTTCTTTGACTTTAGTGTTTTCTCGGAAAAAAAAAAAAGTACAACTGCATGCAAAGCATTCCCATTTAAACCAATGCAAAAATGAGGTAATAGTTTTTTTCATAGCATTTTTGTGTTATTTCTAAATAAATAAATTATGATTCAGTCGCCCCCCAAAGAACTATATAAAATTAAATACATACCCACAATATCTACAGTTAGTAATAAATTATGATTGTTAAATACTTAAGGCATCTCAAATGACAACACCCTGTGTAAACTATGAAAATTTCATCACAGATGACTCCACTACAGGAGGAGGCAGTGTCAACACTGGCAGTGCACAAGACAGGGAGAAAAGCCTTATTAACTAGATCCTTGGCCCAAGAGGCTAGACAAATTATAATGAAAGAAAGTATCTGGGCCAAGTCTGATTCTTTTGCTTCTATCACAGTGCATAGGACAGTGAGGGTCCTAAAGGCATCCATTAATACGCAGGCTTCATGAAACTAAAATGATAAGCCAACACTTAAATAAAGGAAGAAAAATTAAAAGAGTTTGGTGAGACCACAGAGCTGTCATAAAGTCGACTCATTTTAACAGCCTGAATGTTTCCTCCTGCTGTTGTGTTGTCTCACGTCTGTGTGCACTGTGAGAGGGAGGCTGCCTCCGTCGCACCACATTCTACACGTTTCTAGCAATACAGCATAGCAACCAGCATAGCAACCACGAGGGGAGGTCTGTCACACAAATACACAAGATCAATACGCAAGCTCCTCTCTCTGTTGAAACACTGCATGAATCTATACCTAAATATAAACCAAATGCAATACCGAGGAAGGAAAAACAAACTTTTGTTGCTATAACTATTGTCACATGTGCTTATTCTTTAGGCATTAAGGTAAACATCAAAAAGAGGATCCTGCCATTACCACCAAAGGGGACAGGATGAACAGACGCTACAAGTCAGGGGATAACAGCCACTGACACCGTGCTCATATTTTTTTTTTTTCATTTGTTAGTGTTGAAAAGATAGTCACAGCTCAGATTAACCAAGTCATGCACACAGCCATCTCTGTACCTTTTGAAATTGAAGTAACACTATCGAAGCTAACAGGCCAAGTTGACAAGAAAACATGCATTTTTAGCACACACTGCTCTGCCACTGGCCCCATGCCAGATAAAGATACAGTACAGGTACAACGGCAGCTCACATTTACTCCCACGTCACTCAGCAGTGCATGATGGCTTCCTTTTTTCACTAATTTATTTTTTTTTTTGGCTTTGTATTGTACAAGCACTCCAGTGGCAATGCTTTTGTCATACATAACTACAGTGAGTCTAAATTTTGCTTCAAAACCCTTGAAACACACTCACATTTTTAAAGCATCCACACGTTAGTTTGACACATTCGTTATGTCACACACAGCAGGGCACGCATGCACATGCACACGCACGCACACACGCGCACACACACACATATACACACACACACATATATGAACATGAGTATCAGGTCAAGCTACACTGTGACAAAAAAAATGCATTTTGGTAAAAACACATTCTACCTAAGTTTAAGTTTTAAGAACACACAACACCTCAATCACTGGGCTCAGTTTTCAGCAGCAGTGAAAGTGGCCTACTCACATGACACCAACCCAAGGTAAATGTACAACTGTATTGCAAATGTCAAAGCTGCATGAGAGAATTAAAACACTCAATTGATAGTTACTGCCCAAAAGTAAGCAGCAGGCAGTCCACCAGTTATCACTTAGTTGGTTACTGCTACTCTACTACAACCACAAATGATCTTCAGGTGAAATGGCATCAGAGCATTTAGTTGTTAAGCTTTCTTGTGGCAGAATATTCACTTTGATTGAAAGTGTTTCAAAAAAGGGAAATATATATGTATATTTATATATTTAGAAAGAGACCAAGAGAGAGAAAGTAGCCAGCTCACTGTGGGGTTATGCGTTAACCACTCTCAGGACATTAAGTCATGGCTTTAAGGACATGCTACACAGCCCAGGGCTACCTACAGTACAACACCACAACAGTCACAACACCCCACTTACGACCAGCAAGCTACAAGTAAACCCTGTGTACATGAGTATATGTGTGTCTTTTGTTTCCAGAGGGATGTGCTTCTAAAGGAGAGAGTCCTTAGCGGCCTCTCGTGCAGTTAGTAATCCTGGCTTGGCTCAGTAAAGCGTGAGTCAGAAGGGTGGTGATGTCACATGAAGTTTGGAGACATTTTGGCAAAGCACCCAACAGTGGGGAGGTGGGGTGGGGGAGGGCCCAGCAGACCCGGATGGAAGAAAGCAGGAACCACACACAGGTGATTGACAAGCTGGGGGGTTGGGGGTTTGTATCTCATCAGCTGTCAGGGTTCAGCTGTGTTTCGATGTCAACTCGGCAGATTGGACACTTCCTGCTGGTGGCCAGCCATTGGTCAACACAGCCCTGGTGGAAGAGATGCATGCAGGGTAATCTCCTAGAGGAAACAGAGAGCCACAAGAGTAATGTTAATTAAAAATTGCAGACCTTTATGAGGCACAAGAGCAGGGGTCTCAAACTCTTTTTCTTTAGGGGCCACATTCAGCCTGATTTGATCTCTAATGAGTCGGAGCAGTAAAATGAAAACATAATAACCTATAAAAAATGACAACTTCAAAGTTTTATCATTGTTTTAGTGCAAAAAAACCCATTAAATTATTACTTTTATAAATTATCCAAATGCAAAAAAGATTACATTTCATAAGGAAAATAAGGGCAATTTTAACCATATTTTGCCTTAATTCATCATTTGTCCATGTGTCTTATTATGGATCAGTTCTACAAAGACACTGTACTCTTAGTAACAAAAGCAGAAAATGGTTCAAAATATGTCAAATTTTCTTTAGACATTTCAGGTATTTGTTCAGGTTATTCACATTTTATTGTTACAGCATCATTTGTAAATATTTTCATAATTTAATATTATCTTTTGCAGTTAAACAATGACTAAACATTGAAGTTGTCATAATTTATAGGCAAAGAAAAAACTTTGAAGAAAATATGGAGTCATTTAATTGGTTATCATACTCCTCATCCCACCGCTGCATTAGAGTGAATGTCAATCATTGATTGTATATCTTATCATTAGAACCAATATAAAATCCAATAACAGGAAGTGTTTACCCATGAGCCCCATTACATTTCTGAGGCTAAAATGGGTGGTATACTCTGATTGTTGCTGTTAATTTCATGATGGATAACTGTGGATCCATGCATTAGCTGCATTGGGAAACTATTTCTTTTGTCTCTTTTGTTTGTGTGATTGAACACTTGCACAATGAAATGCCAATCAAGTGGAGACTGTATACAATTCCTTACAATGATGATACAGACGTGTACAAATACAGACATGTTTCAGTAGAAATTATACATATTCAGTGTCCAGTAGTCCTACAACCAGCAGGGAGTCCATTTAGTTCAGTGATGCACCTAAAGATGCCTTTTGCTGTGTCATCAGTTGTACATGCCCCTCAGACAGCTGAGACTCCATCTGCTGTAAAATGACCCTCTTTCCTCATCCCTGGACACGGCTCTTTATCCACCGTAAGATCACTCCCCTGAACTTGACTGCACATGAGGAGGCATGTGCATAAAAATGTACAATGACATAGGAACATGTTCAGATCCTTCACTTAAAAGTAAAAAAAAACTATGCTGTAAATATGTCCAGTAAAATGTTTAAGTAAAAAAAATTAAAGAAGTAACTGTGCAGTAAAATAGTCTCTGTCAGTTATTTTAACCCATAAAGACCCAGTGCTACTTTTGTGGTAGTTCCAAAATATTGACTTCTCTATATTTGATCTTCCTAAATGATTTATCACAACTGAATATACTATCCTCTGTGTTTTATATTTTCCACTGTAAATCATGTATTTTCCTATATTTAATTTACCATAATTAATTTAGATGCTTATGAAAAGTGAAGAGTAAATTCCAAGATTATTACATCAAAACAGAAAAAAAAGATTATTTTTTTCAGCAAAGACACAGCCGATAACTGAAGACCATGAAAACATGATAAACAGCATTTTCCCAAATTATTGACATATATTGATAAGATTAGTGGATCAACAGGTATTAAACATTTTGGATCTATCAATGTTTTTGGTTGCCAGTGGATTTGATATTTGGGTCTTTATGGGTTAATGTGGGTTTTTTGTTTTGTTTTTCATTTTACTGCTGTACATGTTGAACTACTTTTTACACTTTTTGTATAGTAATACATCATGTTTTATAAGAACATCTATTTGTAACATCGCTATTAGTCCCACATATCTCTAAAAAATCAGCTTTTCATGAACTCAGAATAATAAGTCTGTTTTAAAGGGAGCATGTTTTAACCATTTTTAACAAGTTAATGTAAGTCTCACATGTCCCAGGGGAGAGCATTTTAGGTCTTAGCTCAAAATACCACACAGATTCTTCATTTTGTCTCAGTTTGTATTCACCTGCATTTCAGTCCTGTTCCAAACAGGTTGTGTCTTTTTTCTGGAGACTATGGGATTGGGCTGTAATGTTGGTGGACAGAGACTTGTAGACACAATAACTTAGAAAAAGGTGTTTGGTACCATATTTAGTCTTCTCAGTCATATTCTTCAATGAGTCAAATCACTGATGTAACTTTGACTACCAGCTGTTAATTTACTGAACTACGGGTGATTCTGCACTTCTTATTTCTGCTAACAACTACTGTGTCATTGAACTCTGCAGTTTTTCATTCACAGCAGCTAAAATGTTATTCATAAAAGCTGCTGTGTGTACTTGAGTCAAACCTTATTTTTAGAGCCCCGACACTTTTTATTAAGAGATGAAAATTTTATTTTTTACAGTATGTACTTTTTCAACTTCGTGACAGTTTATTCTAAAAGTGGCATTTAAATAATTTATTTAACTTGAGAAGAAGATTTTTTTTAACCTAAAACCACAAATAAACCACTTTGTCTTTGACTCATAAAAGAGAGTGGTACTTTTGTGGCCATTCCCAAATAAATTGTTTTCTGTATTGAACCTTTCTTTAGTTATTTATCATCATTTCTTGTAATATCATACTCTGTACTTTGTTTTTTGTTTTTGTTTTTTCATTCAAAATCTGTTTTCTTCCTATATTTAATTCACTGATCATCTCAGTCTTCATTAAAGCTCAGATTGAAATTGAGGGTTATTAAATCAGAAACAAAACATCAAAATAGTATTTTTTCTGCAAAATACATCATTAACTTGAATGTGAAACAAGTGTCTCCATTCACTGTTAGTGATTCAACTCCATGGGTTTTACGAGTAAGAAGTAGAAGTGTCAGATAACTGTGTTTCCATGGTATGCTGTGGAAGATGCCACTGTTTCCATGTTCACTGCAGAGCCTCTGAACATCCAAATGGGTTATATCTGACGACCATGAAAAGAAGACAAACTGTATTTTACAGCAATTATTTACATGTATTGATAGGATTAATGGCTCAACAGGTATTACATATTTTACATGACTCAACAGTTTTAATTGCCACTGGATGTTTGCATCTTTCTGGGTTAAGTTAAGAGGCTTTCACTTGACTGGATGTGGATGAGAAACTGTAATAAAAAAATAACTAAAGCTCTCAGACAAACATAATTGAGCAAAAACTAAAATGGAATTATGTACATTTATCTCAAAAATGTACTTAAGTCAGTACTTGTTAAACTCCTTTGTTGGTATTAAAAAGTGATTCAAACCTGACATCCTCCCCATCCTCAAGCATGGACAAACAGATGGTACATTTCTCATCCACATCTGTTTCTTCCTCCTCCCCAATCTTCAGCTGCATTGGCTTTCTCTATTTTAAGGTCAGATTACAGACAGACAAAAGAGTGGGATCAAAAAAACTATTAGGGTCAGGTGAGATACAGTCAATGGATCATATCTCCTATAACATATTATTACAACCTACCTTTTTGTATTTGTGTGGAAAGGTGAACCTCTCGATCGTCGTCTGTACAGCCCCCCTGCTGACGCTGCCTAGACGGTCCTCTAGCTGCAATAGCTCCTAATAAAAGGTTAAAGTTTTGAATTAATGCAGAGATCAAATGAATATCTAAAATATATGAATGGTATTTTGAGGACTTAGAGATTGAGATGTACCTCATAACTTTCCCGTACAGCAGTGGCATGCCTTGAAGGGTTCAGACTCTGCAGTGCTAACAGGTGCAGCTGTGGGTATGGGTAGTTTCTGATTTCATGCACAACCTAAGCAGAAGATGACACTTTATCACATGACAATGCACATCATCCTGCCAACTACAATCTCATTGAAATTTTATTATGACAAAATGGTCAGTGGGTCAGAGTTTGTGAGCCACGCACCACTTGCGCTGAGGATGTGTTCCTGGGAAAGTGGTGCATTCGTGGGGAGGCCAGGTAATGCTGATAGTGCTGTGGAAGCTGCTGGAGCTGGTACTGGTGGTGTGGGAGGCCAGCATCTACGCTGAGATCCCTGCGGGTGTATAGACAGGTGGCTTAAATGAATACACATCACCCAACCTATGCAGGCTGATAGACAGACAGATGGATGCATAATGAAAGGACAGGATCATTTATGGACTCTACAGGACTCTTGTTAATTTCCTACTGTGACTCACCAGTCAGTGCCTTCGGCCAGGTACCGTGGTTGTTGTGTTATTGGCTGGGGGACATGGAGGGGAGGGGAGTACTCATAACCCAAACGCAATCGTTGAGGATTCAGGGGAATACGCTCCTGTGTTCTTCTGCACACAACAAAATATAAAAGGACATTAAGAATATGAGTCACTATTTAAACCGTAAAGAAGCAGTGCTACTTTTGTGGCCGTTCCAAATGAAGTTGTCTCTATTTTTAGCTGTTCTTAAGTGATTTATCACCATTTAGTGTAATATCCTCTGTATTTTGCATTTTTAAGTTAAAATCATGTATTTTCCTACATTTAATTTACTAATCATGTAGATGTTCAATAAAGGTCAAATTAAAGTTGAGGGTTACTACATCAAAAACTAAGGAAAGTGAAGAACAGGTGAGTTTTTTTGGGAAAATATATCATTAACTGAACATAAATCCAGTGTTTCCATCCACTCTCATTTATCAAACTCCATAGGTTTTACTGGTGAATCGCTGTTGTGGAAGATAATGATATTTCCATGTTCACTATAAAGCTACTAGTCACAGGCTGGTCACGTGACAAGCACGCCTGTGGTGCTTTTCAAAAGTATCTCCTGAAGAAAACATCCCCGATTTGCAGTAGCCTATTGCTAACATCTATAGCTACCCATCAGTTTACACAGGGAACTCTCTGGACTCAAGTTTGGCTTTGTTTCAAACATTCAGTTGTGGAATATTAAATCCAAAAACTGCAGCATCATCAATGGAAGGGTAAGTGTTAAATTATCCCAGTTTAACAGGAAGTGTCTCATTAGCATGTTTGTTTATTAGTTTGTGCTAGCTACATCACGCAGCCGGCATCGCTTCGTCACATTTGTTTCCATGTAGGAAAAGAAAAAAAAGCTTCCCATGTCGGTCGTGAGACATACCCACGGACCATTTTAAACAGTAATGAGTGAAATAATAACCCTTACGTATCAGCTGATCATTTGTCAGCTGTGTCCCTGACTCCCATAATTATTTGTGCTGTAACTACATATTCCCGAACTTAGTTGCAAGTTTGTATTTTTGTGATGTCTCTTCCACCAGTATCTGCCAATCCAACACGATTACTGCCAAGATGGTTACGTCAACTTTTTTGTTGTTGTCACGGGACCAGCCGGTGACGTCACCTGCAGGAGCTCAATGAGGAGGCTAAGTCACACCCCTCTACTTCCGGTCCATGGGTGTTTAGCTCACAAAAAATTTTAACGGGAGTGAATTGAGCGAGTCAAGCTAAATTCTGATTCCGTTTGACAAGTGCTCTGAAATTCAGATATGATAGTGGTTAATAATAAAAATTTGATGTGGGATGGGTAGACCACCCGTGCGTGACGTTACACTCCGCTCAGCTTTGGTGTGGAGTCTGTGGTGACATGTCAGGTGTGTAGTCCAAATTATTCATGGGTTTTACTCGCAAATGAATCAGCCGTTGGTTAACAGAAGCAGTTGAAATGCATGCCAATAATTTTAATTTATTATGAGGTACAACATGTGTGTGATTCAGAGAACATGACAAATCAGATACCATTTTAGCATTTTATTTCCCATTGAATACTATTGATTAATTTTCTGATCTCAGGCCCCACAAGCCTCCCGAAAGGGCCGGAGACTTAAGCTCCCATGGGGAGCTTCAAAACATCAGGCTCTGTGTCTCATCAAATGAGCTACGATCATTTCATTTTGACCCAGAAGTGTGTGGATGTCGAGAGCTTGTCATTTCTCCTGGCTTTTCACTGGGCGTCGGTTGTCATAACAATGGCAGCAGAGACTCCTTTCCTGACTCCAAATCATTGAGGTCGAGCAAACTGGTCGTGATGAGTTCTATATTTTAACTGCTACACTACTCAGCCTTTATAAGCAATGTAAATTGTAATGTGACCTCAATTTAACTGACAGTAAAGGTGTATTCTAAAAATGTACAGACCTGATGCTATTTCACCGATGGACAGCCACCACCAACGGAAACTATAAACTCATTCATTTTGCCCTGGTATTTTTATATGACATACGATACGATAGGATATGTTATCAAAACCTTGGTGCCACCCCGAGTGTCTTCAATGCCTGTGTTCAAAGCATCAACATGTTACAGGGAGAGGAAAAATATGTAACAGGTGATGCTGTCAGATGTAGCTAGAACAGCTAATAAACAAACATGCTAATGAGACACTTTCTATTAAACTGGGATAATTTAACACTTACCCTTCCAGTGATGATGCTACAGTTTTTGGATTTAATATTCCACAACTGAATGTTTGAAACAAAACCAGACTGAGTCCATTTATAAGCCTCCAGCCTATTGTAGGCTCTCAGAAAGTTCCCTGTGTAAACTGATGGGTAGCTGTCAGTATACTGCAAATCAGGGACATCTTCAGCTGAGGATATACTTTTGAAAAGCACCCCAGGGGCATTATACGGGTGCATTATTTTTATTAGCTCATCCGGATTAAGTGCGCAATGAGCTATTGCCATGGTGGTTCATCTGTCGTCAGCGTCCCTCATCATCCACAATTCACTAAAATCACTTCTCCTTCCTCAATTCTCAACAGATTTAAATTCTGATTGATTCATTAGATAGCTCTAAGCACTAGGCAAAAAACTATCACTTTGTTTGTCAACTTGTCTAAACAAAGTAGCTGAGCTTTGATTAGCTACTGTAAGACATCTGGACCTCTCGTTCGTTGAATAAAACTTTTACTCTGACAACAGCTCTATTGTAAATATATTTGGAAGTTACACGAATGAAACTGTTACAGTATTCTGATATTAATTTAAGTGTTACATAATTACCTTAACATACAATTAGTGCAACTAAGCTTCATTAGCTAATATTAGCATTCACTTGTATTGAACTAATACTATGTTCTGTCAGTTACCTAGTTAATAATGGCCAGCTAGCTGTAATTAGTAAGACACACATTTATGTGGTAGCATAATTATCAATCAGTATTATCAATCTGAAATTAGTCTACTTGGTTGTGTTCAACATTACACTGTTAATGTGATGTGTCTTCACTAAATTAGCATTAGCTCAGTGAGTTGCTACTACTGCTACTACTACTACAACTAATAATAGTTGTTATTATTAGTAGCATGGTAACAATGGGGACTGCAATTACAAGGCTTCAAATTATCATTCTATAACCAGTAGCTAATGTCACAGAGACAACTCCATTTGTGCATTAATGAAACGCACTTTTCTATGAAATTCTGTGTTCACCTGTTTCACCTGTAGTCAGTGGATTTCATTGTACTTTGATGCAGTATATATTATAAAATTGTTTGTTTTGGCTAGATAAGTAGGCCTATACTACTTCTATTTTACATGTGAACTGTAGTTATGGCTTAGATTTGTACAGTTAGTGTTAATTTATGATCAGTTGGTTCAATTCATTCTTGGGGGAAGTTTTATGTGAACTATCAAAATATTACAGGCAATAATAGTAGGCTATATGATAATTTGAGGTACTGCAGAGCAAAATACATTACTCACTTTGAGCAATCAGCAGAAATACATGCCTTATTTACTTTGCACTGTCTTTATATTGTGGTAAAATACCTAAAATACATTTTCAAATCAATGCTCCCAACCATGAATATGAGTTTAAAATGTTGGACTTGACTGCATATGCATTTGTACAGTTTTACCTGGAGTGTGGGAGAATTCTGCGGTGCTGCGCTTCAAGAAGCTGCTGTTGGATGAGGTATTGCTGGTGTAAGGCCTGAGGTAGGAATGGAGGCCCTGGCATATCCTGGAACTGAGGGGGTGCAGGCAGGGCAGTGAGGGGCGGATGGTGTGCTGGGGGCAGGTGGGTGGCCAGGCCTGTCTGGGGTGGTTGGCTGGCATGTCCTAGGGGGAACTCAGCTGAAATGGGTGCCTGCGGAGCGCCCAAGTGAAAGTGTCGGCAGGAGGTAGCATGGCTGTGTTGGTGCCTGGTAAAGTGTGCTCCTATTGGGAATAAATGCGAGTGATCAGAACGGAGATTTGCCTATGATCACTAGTTCAATTAAGTGCAGAAAAACCAGGACAAACCAGTGTAGAGTGCACATATACTGGTCAGAATGATAGAAAAGTGCATGATGAGACTAGACTGACACACATAAATATGGACTATTACCACCAAACTATGGCAGAGATGTAGCACCGGAAGAGTTGAGACAAGACAACAGATGGACTATACAGACTTTGAGACCCCTGTGGAGCACTATCTAAACCCACAGACAGATTGCACCCAATGTCCTGCCTATGACTTGCCATAGGCAATAGGAGAAATTAATCTTCCATAACAGCTTGGACCATTTCCAAATTGATCTGTAGCACCAAGAGTTGTCTTTTGTTCATAGCTAGCCACTGGAATTGATTGTGAGCCTATATTATGTCTGCAGTTTCAAGGGCTGTAGATTTCTCATACAGACCTCCATAACACTGTTTGCTTCTTTATGATAGTCGAGCCTCACTGTAGCTGAGGTGGGCTACATTATCTCCCTTTGTCTACCTTCCCCCACCCTGTTCTACCAGTGGTGTAGGAGAGATGAGATTGTGTGGTGGTAGTCCCACTGAGTCACCTCAGTGTCGAGTTGCACCAAACAATCAATATGAATTACTCCTGGCTCACAAAGAATAGGCTTAAAGAAGGGGTTAGATAGGGACATACAGTTCTAATTCATCTTCCATTTACGGCTGTATTAATGCTTTTTTCTGCAACAGGAGGCAGACAGCCATGGCATGATGAGTGCAATGTGCATTTGCTTTTGAAAAGCCCCAATCAAATTCAGTTTACTCGAGGAGATATTTGCCTTTCCTCTGTTTTGTCAGCTTTTGTTCTTTGGCAGGAAAGATTAAAATACAAGATATCCCATGTAGAATTATTCTGAAGCATCCTCCAGCAGCAAAAATATGTTATGGCAAAATAGCATTTAATACTGTCCAGTTATTAATATTAATATATTTATGTAATTTGTTCATATATGACATTTACTTGGATGATTTGCTTTGTTACATATAGCTGCAGGCCATGAGATACCAGTGAACCTTGAGAACTTGAAAATCCTGTTTGCCCGAGGAAGTAGAGCAGAAATGGTTGACTTGCGGTTTGGATTGGTAAAAATGGCATATTAGTTTTGTATAAACCCTGTGACCTGAAAAGTCTGGACTCACAGTGATGCTTAGATTAAATATCATACACATTTTGATGCATGAACTGCTCACATCAATATTTTACAAAATGCATTGCTTCCAGTAATGTGGTATTTGTGATGTTTTTATTGTTTAATCTCTCCTTGAAGTTTGACTTCAGTACACAAAACAATGGGTGCAGGAGAGACCCCCACCTATGTGCATAAACACACACACACATATATGTATATATATATATATATATATATATATATATATATATATATATATATATATATATATATATATACACATACCCATGCACCTCCAGTTACCCCTGAGCTGCTGCACAGGCAGCCCCTCCCCCACAGTATGGCTGCGGCATGGTGTCCCTGTCTGAGTGATGGCTTGGAAGCCCCTCCCACCTGCGACTGCAGCAGTCTGACATTAAACCTGTCTCTCTCTCTCTCTCTAACCCCCTCCCTTGCTTCTATCACTGCAGCTTTACAAGCACATCTCCTCTCACCCATAATCCTGTCTTTTAGGCTTAGGCCAGTGGTCTTCCATCCTGTGACGTACTGAGCTGTGTGCATGCAGATTTCCAATGCAGCCATCACAAACCTGCTGATATCACCGATTACCTCACTCACAATCCGAGTGCTGGACTAATGAGAGAGATCAGTCTCTTTGATGTACAGCCATATTGAAAATCTGCAAAACACACAGCTCTAAGTGAAACATACTTTGCACACCACTCACTGACCTCGATGTCTTTCATTGGTCAAATAAGGACAAGCTGTGAGAAAAAAAATATTCAATTTGGGTTTTATCAGTGCAGCATCAAACACAGTGTGCATGCAGGATGAAGAATGAATACATTACAGCTGTTGTGCATGTGTGTTTTTTCTGTTTAAGTCTGCTCCTGCTGCACTCAGTGAAGAAATTTGAGACACCTTCTGTCTGAACATAAATAACTCCAACTATTTTAGACATTATGGACAGCCGTATGGCTCAACTGGCTCAGCAGACTGCAACATACAGAAAAAACTCATTTAGTTGCCCAATTCATGGTTAAATCTTGAAGCTTAAGACTTGAAATTCATTAAATTCTTATGACTCATTATTCAATTTTATCACCTTTCAAGTAAGCAAATCCTTTTTGAATGGAAACACCCTTTCACAAAAGACAACACATTAAAAAATACACTGTATGTAAAAAATAAAACCCAGAAATGACATTGTACACCCTTGACATAACACACTAATTATAATTGCTTTCAGTTTACTAATCAAGGTAAATAATTGCTTGCAGTAATAGGCATGGTATTTCCCCCAAACGTTTTCCATTGTTTTCTCACTCTATCACAAATTTGAAGACTATCACGTTGGAAATATTTATCACAGGTTTTATGATAAATGAAAGTTCATTAGTTTTTAGATTCTTTTCTGCAAATATCTCAGAGTAGGGCTGGTGGTATAACATACAATGAGACACCATTACTAGCACTTCTTGAATGTCTGTCATAAGCCATTTCAGGCAAAATTAGAGCTGAGTTACCACGACGTCTTCAATACTTAATTAGTTTTCGTGTGACATGCTAAAGTACCTGAATTTATCACAAATTTTTGCAGAGAATTGCAAAGTAGCCCTTCCTTATGTAATATATTAGAAGTGTTTCAGTTGAATTGACAGAGAAATTACTTAGTCTTGTACCTTGATAGAGACTTAGATCCATATTGCATCAAGTGGTTACAATACTACAATCTCAACACCAATGAACACCAATGAGTGGATGTGAGGGAGGCTATGTTTGTTATAGAAAAATTGTGTATGGATTAGAAGGAAAATGAAAGCATGTGATACTACATTACCAATGTCTGCGTGTTCTGATATAAACATGCGTTTTGTTTCAATGGATAAGAAAATTTGGTTGCCCCCGCTCCAATGGAAGCAGAGTAGCAACTTGCAGAAAACTCTGTCAAAGACAGCTGAGAAATGAGAGCACATATAGAGTGAGGGGACCGTCTCAGTGACAGCACAGAGTGAAGAAGGGAAGAGGGGGAGCACACATGGAAATCAGCAAAAAGCACACTGAAGGTTAGGAAGAAAACTACAGTCTTTATTGGAAAATATTAGTATGTGTGGCACTGTGTGATAATAGTAATAATAAGAGTAATATGACCTATATAACCAGAATAATACCATGCAAATAAAGACCAAAGGCAAGGCCCAACCATGCTCTCTGTAGGGTTAACAGAACAGAAGCAGCATCCAATGAGTAGATGTGTATGCTTACAGCACATTTCAGTACAGCAGGGACATCTCTACACAAAGATTACATTGGAATCTGCTGTTCAATGTAGAAAAACAAAATGTATAAAAATGACCATGCATTAGGATCTAATACAAGAACATAAGGTAGAAAATCACAACCAAAGAATAAAAGACATTGTCAATCTAAAAAGGAGTTCTACAGCAGTGCAGGATATACACATCCCTGTAAAATGGATAGCATTCTGGAGACATCTGAATAATTTGAGAAGGGGCTGTACATGATAAATGGATCAAAAACAGGGATTTTTCCAAATAGGATGATTTAGACCCAGAGTCCTGCCAATTTACTGTTCCTGTCTAAACCAAGTCATTGAGCAGGAACAGTCTTTGACTCATGGAGAGGATTATAATTAGCTGTTTGTATACACCACTGTAGCAGGTGCAGTGGATCATCAAATATGAAACTGCACATGACACAGACTACTGAAGGTACTAGCCAATCAGTGAGAGTTAACAGGATAATTAGACATTTTGGAGAAGGTCATCATACATCTGCTGGTATAATGCACCTCTGCAAATAAGGGGATGGAGACAATATCCGAAGACTTCGATCAAGCCTGGCTGTAATCGAATCAGGGAGGAGTCAAAATGTATCCACTTTACAGAAATTTACAGCAGAATGTAGTCTATCCACACTGAATGGGAGAATCACAATGACAGTCTGTAGTAAAGTCTAATGCTACAATGGGTTATTCACTAAAGAGCAACATGACAGTTTAAATAAAGACAAACTGTTTTCTACAAAGAAGGTGTTATTCTTTAGTCTGTTACACAGAAGGATACGGTATGAGTGGGAACTCGGTTTTTTTTAATGCCAATGTCGTCTTCAGATGGAAGGAGGAAATGAGGAAGAAGGGATTCACAATACAGCTAGATGCAGAGAACAGGCAGAGGCTACGGCAGACAGCAGCAGATGATCGTTAGCTACACAATGGAGGGGGACAAAGGTCTGAGAAATGCGGAATGTAGAGCCAGCCTCGATACTATGGAACAGGAAAAAAGAACACAAATAAAAGCACAATGAAATCATTGGTGCTACTGCATGTCGTGTTAACAATCAATTACTATTATTATTATTATTATTGTTATTATTATTATTATTATTACATAATCAACACAGATAGCCTTCTGCATTAGAGATGTTATTGTTTTTATTTTTTATTTCCAATTCAGCAAGTGCAAGACTAATCTTCTTATTTAAAATGGAGGATTCATTGTGTTCAAAGATGCACCTGCAAGGAAATACAGCAGGATTTATTGTTTTGTCGCTGCAAATATTCATAAGGTTATGGGCAAAATGCCACCATTTTACTACCTTTTACAATAGCCACCCATAATCTGAGGTACGGCCATTACATTGGGTTTATTTCAGAGCTGTAATGAATGGGTCGTTAGTCATTAAAAAATGGTAGATAAAATAAACATATACACAAAAAACCCTTATGTTGCCAGTTGTCAGTCCACGGGTACAATTGTTTGGCTCGGCACGGCTCGTCTGGGTCAAATGAAAGCCAAATACAGACCAAACCGTGGGTATTATTAGCTAAAGCTCAGCTAGTCCGTGCGGCTGAGTCGAGCTACTGGTTATTGTTCGGTTACCGTTAAACTCGAGAACGCACGTAAACACCGCGCGCACACCGCACCGCACCGCTAGCAAAGTGGACACAGCTGAGGGAAGAAAAGGCGGCTGCCATTTGACAGCTGCCGTTATTTGATCCGGTTAAAAGGCCTTGGAAACCCGAACAGGGATTTTCACAGCGTTTCTGAATTCTTCTCCTGAATACTTTACTGGCATTAGTCTGAATTAACGCGGTGCTGCTATTAGCAAAGTGGCTAACAGTGTCTAAGCTGGATTCACGCTATTATGCTGGCTTTGCCTTTTGCTAGCAGGTGTCTGCTCTGATGTTTACATCCATCGTGGACATGTAAAAGAAGGAACGTCGAGAAATTGTTAGGGTTGTGATAAAAAAATATATATGTATAACTAGGCATACCTCTATTTCTAACTGAGCCGAAGACGGGGAGAACCAGATATCCAACATGTACTAACACCATCCTGGGTCCTTCTTTGTTGTGTAGGCAGCCAGTGAGGCAGATGGTCCATGGAAATGATCCCCTCCAGTCCCCAGCACATTCAAACACACAAGCTGCGCTGCTTTAACACACAGTTCACGGTGGCCAATCCCCGCATCCCGGTGATCAGGACCCTCCAGCTTTGGCACCCACCTCCACCAATGGGAGCATCAGTGGGGGCGGGGTGTCTGTGCACAGGACAGCCCACCTTGACTCAATCCACTGGCCTAGAAAGAGACTTGGTAGCCCTGATTTGTTTGTTTGTTCGTTTGTTTTTCTTTAACGTTTAAGGCGAGACACTAAAGGTGAAAAGGGTCAAATGTTCCTCTGTTGGTTACTTACCCAAATATAGGAAAAATATTAAAACTTCTAGAAATTTGTATGTTTAAGTGTGCAAATTAGGATAACAAACATCTCATTAAATATATGCAATTTTGCATACATTTTCGGTAGATAGAGGTGAAGATATGGTTAGCCAATTGCAATTTTTTTCATTTTGTTCATACACAAGATGAAAATAAAATTACAGAGGGGTTTTGGGATGTCTTCTTCCATTACCTTGGAATATACTACTGCCCATAGCCTTAAAAAATCTATCTATCTATCTATCTATCTATCTATCTATCTATCTATCTATCTATCTATCTATCTATCTATCTATCTATCTATCTATCTATCTATCTATCTATCTATCTATCTATCTATCTATCTATCTATCTATCTATCTATCTATCTATCTGTCTGTCTGTCTGTCTGTCTGTCTGTCTGTCTGTCTGTCTGTCTGTCTGTCTGTCTGTCTGTCTGTCTATCTATCTATCTATCTATCTATCTATCTATCTATCTATCTATCTGTCAATCTGTCTATCTGTCTGTCTGTCTGTCTGTCTATCTGTCTGTCTGTATGTACATATGTATGGATGTATATATATATATATATATATATATATATATATATATATATATATATATATATATATATATATATATATATATATATATATATTAATAATCATCATCATCATCATCATAATAGTAAAAATGTAACATAAATTAGGCGAGTAATGATTTATTAACAAATCCGTCTAAACATCTGCAGAATACTGCTAAATGTTGAACTGGAAGGTTTGCAGCCTATGTAGGTTCTACATAGGCTGAAATATTTCTACCAGAGTGTTGCAAATAAATCATTTTAAGAAAATGTCATTTAAATATCAAGAAGCCCACTTTAATCGTATCATCAGACCTGCAGTCATATGTCTTGGACATTTGGGTGAAGAGAGGTGCTGAACTGTCTACTGACCACTACCTCGTGGTGAGTTGGATCAGGTGGCGGGGTAAGATGCCGCGCCGACCTTTTAGATCCAAATGAGTAGTGGAGGTCTGCTGGGAACGCCTGACAGAAGAACCTGTCAAGCGGGTCTTCAACTCACACCTCTAGCAGAACTTCAATTACGTCCTGACGGTGGAGGGGAGCATTGAGTCTGAATGGGCTCTGTTCTGTTCCACCATTGCTGAGGCGGCTGTAGTGACCTGTGGCCGTAGGGCAGCTGGTGCCAGTTGTGGCTATAACCCCCAAACCCTCTGGTGGATTCCAGAGGTGAGGGGAGCCGTCAGGTTGAAGAAGGAGGCCTACAGGGCATGGCTGTCCTGTGGGTCTCTGAAAGCAGCTGATTGGCACCGGAGGGCCAAGCGGACTGCAGCTGCGGCAGTCACCAAGGCAAAACCTCGGGCATGGGAGGTGTTCGGTGAGACCATGGAGGAAGAAGATTGGTTCCAAAGAGGTTCTAGTGAACCATCCAGCGCTTCAGGGGGGGAAGGCGGCAACTTGCCCACAGTTTTTACAGTTGGGGTGGGGAGCTGTTGACCTCAACTAAGGATATAGTTGGACTTTAGAAGGAATATTTTGAGGAGCTCCTTAATCCCACCAACATCGATTCTGGGTTGGAAGCAGAGCCCGGGCGATGGGTGCACCAATCTGTGAGACAGAAGTTGCAGAGGTAGTGAAGATACTCCGTGGTGGTGGAGGCCCAGGGCTCGATGAAATCTGCTCTGGGTATCTCAAAGCTCTGAATGACGTAGGGGTGTCTTGGTTGACACATCTCTGAAGCATTACATGGACATTGGGGGCAGTGCTGTTGGAGTGGCAGACCAGATTGATGATTTCCATTTTTAAGAAGGGCGACCAGAGGGTGTGTTCCAAATATCATGTAATCACACCCCTCAGCCTCCCAGGGAAAGTCTACTGCAGAGTGCTGGAAAAGAGAGTATGATCGGTGGTTGAAACTCGGATTGAGGAGGAGCAATGTGGTTTTTGTCCCTGACATGGAACAGTGGACTAACAGACCAGTGGACCAGCTCTATACCCTCACTGGGGTGCTGGAGGGGGAATGGGAGTTTGCCCAACCAGTCCACATGTGTTTTGTGGATCTGGAAAAGGTTTACGACTGTGTCCCCAGAGGTATCCTGTGGGGGGTACTCCAGGAGTATGGGGTGGATGGTGTCCTTCTGAGGGCTATTCAGTCGCTGTACCAAAGGAGCGAGAGTCTGGTTCACAGAGCAGGTAGTAAAACAGACCAGTTCCTGGTGAGGGTTGGGCTCCACCAGGGCTGCCCTTTGCCACCAGTTCTGTTCATAACTTTTATGGACAAAATCTCTAGACACAGCTGGGTGGGGGAGGGGTCAAGTTTGTCGCAGGAGGATCTCATCTCTGCTTTTTGCAGATGATGTGGTCCTCTTAGCTCCATCGAGCAATGACCTCCAGCTCTCATTGGAGCTGTTCGCAACGGAGTGTGAAGCACCTGGGATGAAGATCAGTACCTCCAAGTCTGAGACCATGGTCCTTAGCCGGAAAAAAATACAGTGCTCTCTCCGGGTCGGGAGGGGCAGGTCCTGCCTCAGCTGGAGGAGTTTAGGTTCCTCAGGATCTTATTAACGAGTGATGGAAGGATGGAGCAGGAGGTCGACAGGCGGATTGGGGCGGCATCCAAAGTAATGTGGGTGCTAAACTGATCCGTTGCAGTGAAGAAGGTGCTAAGCCAGAAGAATGATGTATGATGCTCGGACCAACCCGGAAGGTGGCAGAAAGAAAAACTGAGCCTGAAATACTGGTGAATGCAGAGGTCATCCAGATGGAGTTCCTGGATGAGGTCGTGGAATTCCCTGTGCTGCAGGCAATTCTGCAGGATCAGGTGAACCCAAAAGCAACTGTGTCTGGGTCTCGGATGCATGGGACCTCCAGAGCAGGTACAGAGCAGTAATCCAAGTGATCTGAGCCATAGTTGAGGACAGACTGAAATGGCGGGACAGATTTTGTTTCTGTGTTTATCCAGCGTCCAGACATAACCTAGCTGGATGTTACTCTGCTACTGCTGGATGCTACTCGCAGAGTGAGAGAGGAGGAAGGAATGTTTCTTCACGCATTCTGAGCCAATCAGTGACACCTCATCACCGTGTCATGGACATGTATGAGGAAGTACATGTAAACTCTGTTTACCTCTGTTCTCAAGTCTTTTTTCTACCGTCATCTCCGCATTATATGCACATGGTCACATACAAACTGACTGTATTTGTTTAGTATAGGGCTGTACCGAACCGAATGTCTGTTTTCAATGGTTTGGGACGAATACATATACCATTACAGCCTTACAACATACAGATATTTTTAGATAAAATTGTGAGAAATCACTGAAGAAAGGTTAAGTAGAGAGAAGTTGCCATTAAAATAGCACTGGGTCTTTGTGGGTTAACCTACAATACTTCATCTGATGATATCCATACCACGCTCCACTTGAAGAATACATGAACCTAATATAGTCTCTGTATTCCAGATTACAGGGGATTATATATTCTGCTAGCCCAATCTCAGTAATAAATAAAATGGATTAAACAAATGTTATCGTTCATCTTAATTTTGTGAAATAAATAAAACTTTTTCCTGGCATGGTCTAAAAAACAATAGGGGGTCAGTTGATGTAAGGGGGGGGGGGGGCATAAATTAACATATTATGCAAAGTTATCCTCAATTTAGTTTTCATCCCTAACATTTACAGTAAAATTTTATGACATAACATAACACTTTTTATGTTGACTAAAATGCCGGAAGTGGTCTGCATCCTGAAACCTTTTAGCCTTTAGCAGTAAACTTGAAGGGAGAAGGAACAGATGGGCATGGGAAGGCTGAGGGGGTCTGAAAACTCTAGCTCCATATGTTCTTGTCTTCCAGTTCCCACCACCTAATGCTTTAAGCCTGCAGTGCCATGCACAAAGAACTTCTCACAATGGTTTACTTGAAAGTATAGGTCAATCAGTTCCCTTTATTCGTAAATAACACGCTGTTGATCCTTTATGTTAGTAACTATCACTTCATAATCATCACATGTAAGAGTAACAATGACCTTTCTCTTCTACAGCCACTGCAATATTGTGCTTTCTTGAAAATATCATTAGTTTCCATCCATCATGTTCAAAAGTAGCAAAACAGTAATTGCAAATATGTAGAGCTCTTTAATTTGGGGACAATGAGTTGCTTCGGCAGAGCTCCCACTAGTGATAAGGAAGCACTCATGTACTGTTTTTGTTTTGGTGGGGGGAAGCCCTCTGGCGGTGGTTAGAGCAGTCATTATAAACCACTGAGCTGTCATTTGACATAAACCAGAATATGTACTGGAACAGAGCACTTGTGCAACGCTGCACTGTTAATCTGCATCAGTCAGTTATTCATTCATCTAACAGATATCATGTACAGAAAGAGAAAGACTCGCTTTTGTCTTTGGGACTGGTCCAGCACATTCCCAGCTCCATGCACTACCGCTGTCACTACCCTGTAAAAATTAGCATACAGCTGATGTTCTGCCCCAAGGGGTGAAAAGAGGTGGCAAAAGGGCTTTGCTTTAAGGAACAGGGCCCCGCAGACTGCATTACTCCAGTACTTCTTTGTCCTCTTCATGTGAACTCCATATGTCCCCCTAGCGGCAGGTGTCACACTATGACCTCTGACCCCACATGCCACTTTTGTAGATGAGGGTGAAGTTGTATTGTTCACAGTGAGGCGGTTTGTCTAGACTGTTTGGCCATAGAAGAAAGGAAAACAATAAGACATGCCATCAAGTATTTTATGATGGTAAGTTAAGCCCAGTCTTGTGAATCATGTCTTTGAGCCCTTCATTAATGCATCGGAATCAAAAGGGTTGAAATGTTTTAAGTTTTAAAAAGTAACAGATTTATTAAGTTTAAGTGTGAAACAGTTTTTTCCTGTTTTTCCAAAAGATTATTTCAGATTCTACTACTCTTTCCCAAAGCGTTTTTGTGACATTACATGAACAAATGCAATACAGGTTCTCATGACACACAAAAACAAATCACTACAAGGTCATTAAATAATGCTCTATTTATTTAGTTTTAAAATAGTTTCTTTTTGTTCTACAGACATATTTTCAAGGAGGTCAAGAGCTTGCAGAAGCAACAAAATAAACACATTTCTTGTTAATTAATTTAAAATACTGACAAAAAATAATAAATTGAAAATAATAATGGAAGAGCAAAGCTAAATTACTGGTAATGAGGATAATATCCGAGTTGAGGTTAAAAATGCAACCAAACATGCTGTGCAACCAAAGTCGAGCATCACTGACTTACTTCCTACCAAACCAAAATCTGTAAAAACAGAAAATGATGCCTTACTAACATTTATTAAAACCTAAGGAACAAGAGCAACATGGGAAAACAGCTGTTTTGCAAGCAAGAGTGGTCTGGTAAAAGAATTACAGTTACAGTGGTAGCTCATCGTGGACTAACTGGCCAATGGAAATCTGAAAACATCACATTATACTGTATTTTTCAAATTAAAACAGACATATGAGGAAAGTGTTAAAAGAAGGATCTGGAGGCAAATTAAACAGGAAAAGAAAACAAACTCAAAAGACAACTTTCAATTTAGACTTTGGTTAAACTCCTTGTATTTTTTTTCCCTTTCTGTGACCAGCAGAAGTAAAATAATTATCTATGAATTTCAAGCATTACTTCATAAAGTAGAGATTATTCAATATGTGACAAGACAAACTAAAATGTTAAAAGAGTGTGTAAAGTTAGATCATTAAAAATTTACCAGAGTGGCTGCAGTCTAACCAGGCCTGCAGTACTGCATGTGGACAAAAAGCAAGACCACAGGGAAAGAAAACAAGCCCTGAGTATCAGGGTAAGAAGTCTATACAGGAATTGTCTTTTCTAAAATACCCCTCATGTGGGTACAAACTCAGCATAATTTATTTATTTATTTATTACTTTTTTGTGTGTGCTAAATTCACATCTATTATTAAAATATTCATTGTTGAGATAGCAAAATCCACTAGTTTATAAGGTAAAAGAATAAGCTTTGTACGATTGTAAAAGAAAATAGTGCACATTTCAAGGCATTCAGGCCATCTTGCTTTGCAGTATTCAGTGGAAGATACATTTCCTTAGTTGTTATAAAGGGGTCCCCAGAGGTTTAAAGGAGTTTGCATCCACTCAGGACAAGCATGCAAACCACAAGTGCAATAAGTTAGCACTGTAGGATCATACATTCAATGACTGATAACTAGGGACACCTTCCAGGAAAAACAGCATTCAAGAGAAAGATGTTTCCAAACCAAAAGGTATTACTTCGTATTGCCAATATGCCAACAAAAACACTGGTTTTAGTTACATGGTATTTTTTATGTCTGCATCTTGCCCATAAGAGTAGGATTTAATCAGTGGTTGTATTTTCTTTTAAAAAACAAACAAAAAAAACCCAATGGTGAATTAGCGTAACAACACACTCCTGCAACAGCACTTACAATCTATGTGTGCTGTGCACTGCATGATAATACAAAGCTATGAACTGAATATGAAACCAGTGGTGAGACTTTGAAATATATTAACCCTAGACAAGTACAAAGCAAAGTAGACCATCTATTTATGTACAACAGAAAGTGTACCAGCTGCCGTTTTGTCTTGACTGCAGATAAAATGCCCAATCCAGTCTGAAAATAGGCTATTTTGTTTGTAGTGTAGCATACCAGCACTGTGTTGTGATACTGACCCTCAAGCAGCAACTTGTAAGATTTTACTATACAGTTTGCAAGCGCACAACACAAAACGACTACCTATGTCCGTTATCAAGGGGTGATGGGGTAACTGAGGTATTAAATTAAAGAAGGATATTGCTATTAACAGATAAATCACTGTTATATTTCCAAATGAACATTAAGTGCTGTGCCGTTTCATTACAATTAAACTGATAGCCAACAAGCCAAGATCAGGGACTCACATCAGTAGAATGGCTTTGATATATGATTGTTCAACAGTAATTTTAAAAACAACAGTGTTGTGGAGCAGGAAAGAGTCCATGAGCGGTTACAGGCGTAGCTGCAGCTCGAGGAAGGAGTTCAACTGTAACAAGGAGGTGAGGCAAGAAGGATGAGGAGTGAGTGAGCGGAAGAAACAACGAGTCTTCAGTGTACAGGTTGTTTAAAGTAGGTATTTGTGTCCGGTGTCCTCATCCAGTGTGAGGTCCACCACTTCAGGAGGGGACACCCAGTTGGGCTGAGGGGAAACAGTAGTCCAGAGCTGTGGCTGATTTGTGCTGTTTAACTGCTCCACCGAATTCTCCTTCCATGAGGACAAGCTCTTTATCACTCCTCCACATGGGTGGGCACATCTGGATTTGAAAACAGAAACCATTAGAAAAACACGTTTCCTTAAAAACACACAAACCACTCCAAATGTTGCCCCTGAGGCCTGTACTTTTACCGTGCTTTCTCCTGCACTCCAACAATTTCCACCTCACTGTCTGAGGAGGCGATGTTAATCTGGCCCTTGTGTTGAGATGTTTCCTTGTGTGACAGTTCTGCCTCCACGTGGCCTAAAACAAAAAAGAAAAAAAAAAAGGAAAAAAAAAGAACGAGGAACAGTCACACATTGTAAGGAGAGCCGAGCTGTGGAGAGCGTCAGGCCTCGCCTGACACATAAAGACTGCAGCTGCTTTGACAGACAAGAACAGAACAATGATGAAACTGACACTTGAGTCTGAAGTGCTGATTGGTTGGCATGGAGTGATGCATTGGACAAAGCATAAATACTGAAATCCTTATTCATGGTTTGTCAATGCCAGTCTTGAAAAGTTAGTATTCTGCGCTGAAGCAAAAGGGAAAAACTTTTTAAAAGCACCAAATGCAAGCCACTGTCGCATGGAATAAGGGCAATAGTACTTCAAAGGTGTCTTGTTGTGATTAAATAGACCGTTTCCCACACACTGCTTACTGAGGGCACCCATGCGTCTAAATGTCCTGTCTTCCCTGAGAGGAGTGGAAATTATCAGTTTGGATATATACCGGGTTTGTAACTGACCTGAGAAAGAGCTCAGAGCTCTTATACACCCAGAGTGAGCTGCCATATCCTGGCCTCTGTGTGTTTTTAGCTCATGCTTTATCACGCTGGGCCGGACTGTCTCCACACTCATACTCTCCTGGTTAGAATCAGTGTCTGAAATATCATAGTGACCCACTACTGGAGGCCCGTCTGCAGAAAACAAAGAAAATACTTCATTATTCAAATCATGCTTTCGAATAGTTGGAGTGTGTTTGGAACAGAGAGGACAATGTGTCCTTAGTCCTGCTAGATACAGCCATACAAAATATCACAAAGCAACATACCTTACTGTATGCTGAGAGCTGATTAAAATGAATCTCTATTGAACTAAAACATTGTGTTCAGCATTATAGTGTCTATAAATATATAACTGCTGCAAACACAGCTATTATCAGTTTTCAAAGGTATTAAAACTAAGAAAGGTCATTTGTAAATGCTTGTTTTTGCATTGGATTGACAAACTAATGAGAGACAGTTTTTTTTCCCTTCTTTTATTGCTTTTAAAATAACAGCCATTCACATAAAAACTACACTAGAATACAGTCATTACAAAACACTTCAAAATAACTTTAGTGAATGAATTGATTAATCAAAAGCGGACAACACAACAATAACTTCTGGAAGAGCGGGAACATATAGCTTTGTTCTACCCTGTAAAAGGAGTCCCTGGGCGAGTGAGAGAGAAACACACTGCGATCCAGACGTTAGTGTGTGGGTGCGTGAGAATCATCTGGACAGCATGTACTATGAGAGAACACTGCCTATGAATAGCAGATTGATCTGAATTGCACAGGTACTAGGGTTACCAGTCAAACCAAGCACTTGCCAATGTAAAGGCCATGTATTAAAGATAGAAAAAGGACAAATGTAAACCAGGAGAGCCTCTTTGGTAAACAATAGACTGTCCTTAATGTTTCTAATGCACAGCGTTTGTCATGTATGCACAAGGCTCCCTTTACTGTGTTTGTAAAATTTAAAGGTAATTTGAGTTTTAAGAAATATGGGACCGCTTTGAGCCCCATGGCAGAGTACTGATGCACCGTGAAACAAACAAAAAACACACCACTTTTCACACATTTCAAAGTGAATTCAATAGGCCAAGACAAAAACAAAAAGGACCCCCCCCTCCCAAAAAAAAAAAAAAACAATGTTCTGTCAGTCACCACTTATCAGCATAAGCAAAGCTATACCTTGCACACATGCCACTGATGTAAACTAATTTGGCCTTGCACATTCTATATACTAATAATATTATCACATGCAAACAGGTGGGAAAAGATGTGTTTTTTTTGCAGTTTTGTTAAACTGACAGTCATAGAGCTACATATACACGTACAGAAAATGTAACATCCTATCTATAAATATGATTTGACCAATGTTTCCTTCATCATTGTCTGTGATGGTTATAGTGTGTGCAGTGTTATGAACTGTGACACTGTGGTCATCCACATTGGTAACAGTAGAGAGAGAAGAGGGCTAAAGAGGAGTGATTCCTCCTTTAAGACCACAGGATCTGAACCAGAGAAGGCCACTTGATCACCCAGGTCAGTTAGTCTCAGAGACTTGGGAATTGGTAAACATTGCCATGCATCACACCACAGCTGTATTACTGTTGTATATCTATTAATTTGATGCCTGGATTTCTAATGTCAAGCTGCGAAACACGCAGTGCCTGGTGGAGACACGGGCCAAGCTGGCAGGCCAGTGCAAATAAAAGATTAACTAGACCAGTATTATAGGAATAAAGATTTCAGGCTTTTGACACTGCTGCCAGTACTCACAACAAATGAACATGCCATATTTGATGCCCATAATCTATACATAGGCTACTAAAATAAACACTGGGAGTCAATTCTCCCATCACTAGTTTCATTTGACACTGCACAAAGGCAGCAATAGCAGCAAATGTAACAGAAAGGCAAAGACTTTAAAAATTTAAACGCATCTAATCTAATTGTGTAATATGAGTTTCAAAAGCAAAAAACTGTGGATTAGTATATTGCATTTATATTTATAGGCAAATCTATGTTTAAATGTTTTTTTTAAGTTAGTAAAGCTATGCCACCAAAATAAAGGTTATTACAAGAGGTTATGAGTCCTGAACCAAGCAAAGTGCAAACACAGTTCAGGGGGATAAACATTAATGTTTAGTTTTAACCTGATTTCTAAAGAAATACCACTATGTAGTTCTGTGTGATCCATCATTCCCAGCATGAACTCAGAATGACAAGGCACATGCTATCATAAAGCAGCACCCTACCTAGCACTCTAATGATTTCTGCCCAGGTACTGTAATGCACATTGTGCATTTATGACACATAGTCAGTAGCTCTGTGTGTGTGTCTGGGTAACTGGTAAACAAAAACAACCAAGCCATACAGTAAGCTATACAGTATCTGTAACTCAGATGCTTCACAAATCAGACAAGTGAGTTGAATTATTCAGAAGTCTCACAGTGATTCAGTGCCAGCAGATGCACTGGGCCTCAGGTCTGGTCAGCATCAAGAAGTCTTCAAATGACCGTCTCGGGCCCAGATGCAATTGACGTGTATTTATTTAGTGACCTCCAATCTTTTACCCATAAATAGCCATTAACAATATGTTCTGCATCAACTAGTTTTAAGATCAAAATGTGAAACTGTGAAGAGTGAAGAGAAGTGAAATCTAAACATTCAAGAGTCCAGGGTCTGGACCACCTAGATTTCCATTCTGAGTCACCACTTCAGGTAGGATGTTGTTGTTGTTGTTTATTGGGGTAGGAGTCAGACTGTTGTTCTCTCGTGCCAACATGTAGGCAGCCATAGTCTCTGCAGACTCAGACGATGGCAGTAAAGAACTTGGAGGAGAAGGGCGTGCCCCCTGGGAGTGATGCTGTTGCCCTTCTAGGGCATCACTTGACCGTTTTGACGAGTCGTTGTCGGAGTCGAGGTGTGCAAGCTTTTCCATCCAGATGCGAAAGCGCTCCTCAGTCTGGCGCTGCATTACAGCAAAGCGTGTCATGGCCTCCTCCAGAACGCTGCCGATGCCGTTCCTGTCCCACGAACCGCTGTCCAGCAGCCCATGAATCTGGGCACCCACTCTGGATCTCTCCGATGCACGTCTGAAGCCAGCTTTAAAGACATTGAGGCCAAGCGATAAGAAAATACAGTAGCACTTTCATGCTTCGGAGGTGGACTTTTGTATTAAAGAGAAAATGACAGTTTGTTTTGGGTTACGTGCAGATCGACTCTGTCATGCTGATGGACTACATCATGCAGTTGTAGCACTCACAACTGTGTGCGAGATGTAAAAATGGTTGAAAACACTTCATGTACTATGGCTCCCTATGGGACGGTAACTGGATGTCTTGGCAACTTGGTAGCAGTGGCTTTGTGTCAGGTGTTGAGACCTGGTGAAATGTAAACACTTCCATCTAATACAAAACAAAGTAAAATCCTGCAACCCAAAGGATGCCCACTGTGTCTAATATCTCTTTGCTGCTAAAATGTTATTGTGGCTTTATAATTTTCCAAAATACACAGTATTTGTGAAAAAATACCTGTGAAGAACAGACTGGTTCCCTTATAGAAACAAAGTGGTGTACAGAATTAGACCATAAGATTTGCAGTCAAGGTGAAAGATCAGTTTAAAGTCAACAAAGTTACTCCTTATTCCACAGCCAGCAGCAGCCTTATAAAAACACCCTGTTGAAACGTACAAAAAAGGACTGGACTCACCCAACAGATCGCTATAATCGCATAATAATGAAAGAATCCAAGCTGTATATAACTTAATTATTTTCTTCCTCCAAAATCATACCATGTTAAATAACTATGTATTTGCATTTCTATAAGAACGCTACATCCCTTGTGTGCCAGTGTAGTGTACAAGAAGTTAATGCTTAACACGACTCAAAAGCAACAGTATGACTTGATAGAGACAGAAAAACACTTAACACCTAACACACTTTAGAAACAAGCCAGACACAAAAGTAATAAGACAATCCACATAGTATTAAATCCCAATGTCTTAATGGGCATACTTCTATGAGCACACCCCTGATGAACATGAGCCACAGAGTCTTGCTAGTTTTACTAACACAAGAATCTTACATACCATTGTCTATTTAGACCAAAAGATTGCAATTAAAATTGCTCAGTTGTTGAAATATGCAACTCACAATTTGGATTAGATGGACACAATTCCCTTTACATAATTCTGTATGAGTTGAAGAATGTCCACTCGACTTTCAGAGCATGCAAATGATCAGACAACTTTCCAGCACAACACAAAACTACAAGTGGCTGGGGTGTAAGCCTATCTAAACATACCATCTAAATATTGAAAGACAGAGTGAATGAAGACACATGATGAGTGAAAAAATAAGTTAAAAGAAGAGATTTAAAAACACAAAATCAAAGCAGTGCTTATATTTATCTGCCAAAGGGCAGGGATAATACCCACCCAGGTTATGTTTGTCCTATATGTGGCAATTATAAACAATTTGATTTGGGTAGCCAGATACATTTTTCTGCCTGTTTTAAGGGGGCAGCATCTTACCTTTAAGCTCCTTCTTTGATTCTCGTATCTAATCATCTATGACTGCTACATACAGCAGGTATACATTTTTAATACTATGCAATACAATATTTTACATGTAGCAAGTTACTATTGTGACATGGTGCAATAAGTGTGTTGGGGATGCTGGATGTTACCTGGAATATCTGTCTTGATTGTCTTGCTACCTCCTGAAGTATCATCATCCTCATCTTCAGAGGAGCTGGTGCTGGAGTCACATGTGAGCTCGCTGTCACTCGTACTGCTGTCCTGCAGCAGGTTATACTTCTTCCGGGCTGCTGCTTCACGTTTCTGCCTCAGCAAACGAATCCTCTCCTTATGTTTCTGACTCCGGTGACCTTTCACTTTTCCCGCTTTGCCATTTGTTTGTTTTTCCTGCCCTCCTGCTGCCATACCAGTTGGCTGGCAGCGGTTTTTCTTTGCAGCCATTGCATTAGGAGGCATCTCGCTCTCTGAACGCGACCGCCGAGACTTTCTCCCTCCTGCACCTGCAGCAGATGTTTGCTTTCCTGTTGTCTGTCCAGAATCAGGGGCAGCTTCCATGTTGTCCTCTTCTCCTCCTGCAGGAGGAGCAACCATTTCTTCCCCTGAAGAGAGTGTATCTGAGTCAGCAAGGTGACCACTGGATGAGGGGGACAGCATGCAGGGGTTAGAGGAGTCACTCTCATAGGCGCGACGAGAAACAGGTTTGTCACTTCCTGTAGAGGCATGCTGGGACTCTGGGGAATCTCGCCGAAGCTCCTTCATCAAGCATGGCATGGAAAGGAGGCTCTGCTCACCCTCTGTATGCAAGGGGCTGTCTTCCTCCTTTTCCCTTGGTGGTGAACTGGTACTGGTGGTGGTCTCTGTCTTTAAGTGCTCATCATGTTCTCCCTGAACTGATGCAGTGGTTGACTGTGCTTCCTCAAGGCACTCTGTGGGACACTCTGCATCCACAAATTCCTCTGCCTTCTCTGAATCAGCCATCTTCATGCTAGGTAAGCCCAGAGCCCAAAGGTCCAACAAACATGGACCAATGTGCCTGGACAGGAACGCACCTGGCAGAGGGAAACCATATAATCACTATCCAAAATCACGTAACTCTTTACCCTGGCAAAAGGCTGACTTGGTTTAACGAAGCCTTACTTTTTGGAGCGGACTCTCTATTCTAAGTTCTGCTGTTATATTGGTTAACACAACTAGCATAGCAAAAGTACACTTTTATTTGGATCAAGATCAATCAATAAAACAAACAAGGCCCATTTATAAATATGGCACAACTTAGTCAAGACATTGACGTATAGATTATCAGCAGTTACATTTGGTTAATTACTAAACGCATTGGTGATTGCTATTACATTTATATTACCATCATACGGTCCGACAATACATGGGTGACTGTTAGATACATTTCTTTATGATTATTAAACTATGCGAATGCACTATGATACATGAATTACTGCATAATTAAATCAGTAAACTTACTTATACCTATTGCAGCCTGAGGCTAACAGACTGGGATCCAGATACCACTTTTAGCTGCGTAGTGAAGCTAACCTCAATCATAACCGTATACCCCGTATTCTTGGCGAGAGTACGATGCCAAGTCATGGAAAAATATTCAGGTTGCAAAACAGCTGCCTTGCTAGAACCCAAAAATGGAAGCAGTATCTATCCACCCAGAGGCGTTAACAGGCAGGACAATGTCCGCAGCTAACAGCTAACCCTATTCCAGTCAACGATAGCCAACTTAGCATCTTATAGCTACAATCGGCTATGCTGCTTACAGCCAACTTACCGCGGCGTTAGTTATATTCTTCCTTTGCCAGTGTCAGACTTTTCGACATCTTAGGTAATTTGTTGCTTCCTTGGTTCACGATGTTTAAGTAACACACTGAAAAACTGTACTTTGCCTATGTACAGCCTGGAAGAATTTCACCGTATTTGGCGCAGTGTACTGGTAGCTCTGTGAGCACCGTTAGCATTTAGCAGGCAGTTAGCTGTGTGTTTATTTTAAAATGTCTCCATCAGCCGTTCGTCGTTACAAAGCGATATGCGCCACTTCCGGTCGGCTTTTGGTCGCTGAGCGCCCCTACAGCCCACATAAGGGCATGCCTTGAACAAAGATACTGTATAACCACATAATTCAGATACAATAATTAATGATATAGGACGTTTTCCAATCAGAAACGTGGAGCTGTTATTAATTCGGACTCCATGTATTGAACATCAAATCGGATTTGTAGGAATTAACAAGTCACAAAATAAGGTACATCGCGAGCAAAAATACAACAGGGATGAAATCTTACTGTGAAATACCGGAAGTGTACCACAGGCGATACCAGTGCCACAAAATACACCCGCTGTTTCTCCAAAAATAATTACAAGGCTAGTCAAACACTTTCATCGGGGGCTTTAGCTCTGTCCTTTACTCTAAATGTAACGTGGATTTACGTAATTTGAATATTGTCCGTTTGTCTGTCTATCTATCTATATTACCTAATCCCTTAAAAATAATATAAAAATGTGTTCAGTACCGGTACTTAAATGTATCAATGTTATATATATATATAAAAAATAGAGAAAGAGAGGGGCGACAGAAAGACAAGAAAAGAAGGAAAGTCTTGAACTACTTCCGGGTCACTGTGACCTTTCTCTGTATCGCCAGCCGTGTCCGCCATCCTTCTCTCTACACTCCGGGAGCAGGACAGACCCCGTAGGACACCAACATGCTGTCAGTACGCGTTGCAGCGGCCCTCGCCCGCACCCTACCTCGCCGGGCTGGATTTGTAAGCACCCGCCGAGTTATTTGTGTTCATTTGTGATTAACTTCGCAGAGTTCAGTTGAAGTTTATTTAAATTAAACACCATGGCGGTGTAGTGCATGCACACGTCTTTGCGCCGGAGGACACCGGGCCCTTCACACTGCTACTTCTCTACTCCTAACATTTGTTGCACACGGAGAACTAGGAATAATATAAAACGTGGCAGGTGGATAATATAAATTTTAAACCACTGTTTGTCTTTAACCCAGTGTCAGTGAATGTGACGAAGCTAAAATGTAGCGGTGACGGATTTAATTTTGTATTGAAGGTCAGGTTTGTCTTAACATTAATTGGCATGGTAGCTCGCACTGCAAATATATTTTGCAGACTGACTACGTTCCCATTAAGTAAATGTAATCCACATGAACGTAAAATTGGCTAAAATACTTTATTTTACTGTTACGTACAAGTGAATTGGTTTGCAGACAATGCACTAAACCTGGGATCTTTAATAGTCACTTTCAATATATTCACACATAATGTAACAATGGATGTCACAAAAGGAACGGGTTTTTTCATGACTGTTCTTTTGTTGACCCATTTTATTGGCTTTCTCACATTTATTGAAATAAGTTATTTGTCTCTGATTCCCTAAAATTATGTAAATAACTCATCTTACCCCAGTTAGTACTTATGTCAAGAACAGTGGCAGAAGAACTGACATAAGAGACATCCTTTTAATGGTGGAAAACACCTTGCAAACAGGCTTAACATGCACACTTCTCAGATAAAGGCTTTGCCCTCTGCAATGTGAGGCAGCTGCACTACTATTTTAAATATAGTCAATGCTGGACTGATGTGTACTCCCACTTAATTTAAGTACTATGCATGATTTTTGATTATCCCACAGGTATCCAAGAACGTTGCTGCAGCATGTGTAGGAGTCAAGAATCTACACACCACTCGCCCATGGCTGCAAAAAACAGGTCAGTGTTTCTGGAAGAATTATATTAGTGTTAGTAGAGATTGTATCTAATGTTTATTATGTGTGTAAGGTGGGCTGTGTGATAATTTGCCCCTAGAGGATAATACATTACCTTGATCTTTGAATCACAATACTTTCAGTTTTTTTTTTTCTAGAAACATTTTGAATCAGGGAGTGTTAGCCCCGCAAATGTAATAACCCCCAAATGTAATACAATTTTGCAGCTTTTAACATAATAATCTCACAAATGTAATAACTCCAACAAACATATTGGCAATCACCTACCAATTTATGACATTTGTGGGATGGTAAAAATCGTTACCTTCCAAAATTGTAATGACATCCCACAAATGTCATACATTGGTAGGCAACTGCTATTATGTTTGTGGAAAAGTTTTTACATTTATGGGATTATTACATTAAAGGTTGCAATTTTTTATCATGTTTGTGAGAGTTATGTTTGTGGGGAAGCACTACGTCGTGAGGGAGTTATTCGACAGAGCTGGGGGGATGGTATGAAGCCTTTGAAAAATTGAAGGTATAATGGGGCATTCTGAGGTTATCTGTTGTTTTTGCACTATCTGACCGTGTATTTACTATGATTGGAGTGATTTTGGAGTAATGACGTTTTTCATGATGTGACTTAAGGTGCAATTAGCAAATTGACATGAGGGTGCAGTGCCCTTATTACCCTGTTCTGAAAAGCTCTGACTTTGTTAAGGCCAGAAACTAAACTTAATGAGACTGTAAGGTTGGTGAAAAGGAATATGAATTGTAAATGTTAATCCCATTTTAATTGAGTAAATTATTAGACTTTGCTTCAGAGTCCTGCACGGTTCTGATTTTGACAAACCGCAACCGCCCGTACCCATCATGTTCAAACCCGTATCTGACCTGTTTTCTGACGGAAAAAAAAACCAAACAAATCCGCACCCGAACCGACCCGCTATAAATGAACCCGATATCCGACCCGAACCCAGAAGAAAATGTCAGCTTAAATACAAAATGTCAAACTTAAATACAAAATGTATTGCCACGAATATACTGCACAGTGACATAGCCAAGGCAGAGCCAAATAAAAATGTTGTTAAACAGGAGCAGACAAATAATACATTCAAAAACTATTTTTATCCGTGAGCTCGCGTGCGCGCACACACACACACACGCTTGAAAAACGCATCAAGAAGGAAGCCGACAGGAGGCAGCTATACAAGTCCAAACTAAAGAACAGTTTTTAGCCTATGAACCGCAAATTAGACCCGCGATCACCCACGTCCGACCCGAACCGAACCCGTATCCGACACAGCACAACATTTTTCACCCGTTTCGTGAAAATCTGCGGTTCACCCACGGGTCACCCGCGGGTACCCGAACCCGTGCAGGACTCTGCTTTGCTTAATATTTACCTTTCACATGTTAAAGGCACAGCCGAGGTATCCTCCATTCTGGAAGAGAAGATCATGGGGGCTGACACTGCTGCTGATTTGGAAGAAACTGGACGTGTGTTGTCCATCGGTGATGGTATTGCCAGAGTGTACGGTCTTAGAAATGTGCAGGCTGAGGAGATGGTGGAATTTTCTTCTGGTCTTAAGGTGAGGCAGATGTTATAAACTTAAATACATTGTCAATGTTGTTAGCAGTCTTACAAGGTTTTGCCAGCCACAGTGTGTGATTTGCATCTAAAATACTTGTACATGTACATAGTCTGAAATTTAAGCTTGTCTGCTTTGTTGCCAGCCTACTGTTAGAATGGTAATATTTACGGGAATGGAAAAAACATCCGTAATTGAGGAAGAGAATGAGGATTCAGCAATTTTTCAAAGAACACTTGAGGTCAATATTTTGTGTAACAAACCTATGTCAACTTGATCAGTGAGCCATTTCTTGCTGGTTTCTTAATTATTTTTAGGTTGATGTGTTGTAAAACAAGGACAATGGGAATATCTCTTGCGTGGTGTCATACATCCACATTTATTTAGAAATGACTAAAGATATTGCTATATTTAGCCTTTTTTGGTTGTGGGGTCTGGTACGGAAGACGATTAATGTTCAACTTTGGCTCAAATTTGACTCAGTTGTCAGTCTCGCAGTTCTACACTGATTCAACATTTCAAATAAGTCAATCTATAGTGCCCCCTACATATTTATACAACACTGAGTTTCTTACAGAATATGTCATCCTGCCCACGGTACAACGTCATCTCGCCGTCGGCGGTCACGCAGGGAAGCGGTCACAAGGGATGGCGAAGGCCTTTGAGACTGCTTGCAGTTTTAATTGTTGTTGTTGTTGTTATTAAGCTAGCACCACATCTCATGTTGGAAGTTGAATAATTCACAAACACCAGTTACTTATTTGTAGTTGTTATTCTATTGAGTCACTGTGTCACTGGCATAGTCCAGTATCTGCACAGTAACTGGTATGAAGATTTATCTCTTGCGTCTGTCATTTCCCAGTGTGCTGTTAACAGTGTGCTGTTAGTGTGTGCTAATAGTGCTATCAGGACAGTGCTAGGCTACTTAGCTCATCACAGAGGCTTCAGTAAACACAGTGTCACCAAGTGCTTCATTAAATCAGCCGTATTCCAGCCTTTACATGTAAATGTCTTAAACACTTGTAGCAGATGGAAGAATCTGCTACAAGTGTAAACTATCGAGAAAAGTCAAATAAAATTTTGCTGTCTTTTGCTCTTAGGGTATGTCCCTGAACTTGGAACCTGACAACGTTGGTGTTGTGGTGTTTGGTAATGATAAGCTCATCAAGGAGGGTGACATTGTGAAGAGAACAGGTGCCATCGTGGATGTACCTGTTGGTGAAGAGCTCCTGGGCCGTGTTGTTGATGCTCTGGGAAATGCCATCGATGGAAAGGTAAAAAGCTGAAGAATTAATTTAAGCGCTATAGCTGTTAATATTTGAAATGCAGGCTCAAATTGTTACATTATAAAAGGGTTTCTTCTTTGCAATATTCTGTTTGTGAAACAATACTTGATAAAAAAAAAAAAAAAATGGATCAAAATGTTCTGCTCTGTTTTTTTGCTTAGGGTCCCCTTGGCTCCACAGTCCGCAGGCGTGTGGGACTGAAAGCCCCTGGTATCATCCCTCGTATCTCTGTCAGGGAGCCCATGCAAACGGGTATCAAAGCTGTGGATAGTCTGGTGCCTATTGGTCGTGGACAGCGTGAGCTCATTATTGGAGACAGACAGACTGGGTAAGAGGATGGTTGTTAAAGTCAATGACTGAGCACATCGGCAATATAATAATTGTATCAAGGTTTACAATCCCTTAAAAAAATTTCTAAATTGTGTTGATGGGGATAATGTGCAGTCCATTTCGGGAACCCACTGATATGTTAAATCATCTAAACTTTCTGTCAAAGTCCGAACTAAGTTTCATGTTATTTTCATCATGCCACTTTCTGGGGATGGAATACCGTATTTTCTGGACTATAAGCTGCTACTTTTTTCATATGTGGCTTATACAAAGGTGCGGCTATTCCAGGCATGGGCAAACCTTTTCACAAAGGGCCGGTGTGGCTGCAGGTTTTTGTTCCAACCAAACAGCAGCACACCAGACTTGAATCAATTAATCAACTGAGCTCAGTCTTCAGAGAGTTGATTGGGCAAACTGTGTATTCTTGGTTTGTTGGAACAAAAACCTGCAGCCACACTGGCCCTTTGTGGAATAGTTTGCCCATGCCTGGGCTATTCTGTGGATTTTTCTTCCACTGCTAGGGGTACCCTAACTGGAATTAGATTCAAAACTACAAAGAACAATCAATGCAAACGGGAATACGCTACTTTTTCTTTAGCAGATAAATAGGTAAATTAGCAATTGTTAATTATTTGTCAAATCTTCACCCCTTCATCACGGAACCCACAGAACTTGATACAGTGCAAATTTTAAGTTGAAGGCTATCGATCTTGCTATACAGGAAGGACTCTTCGCTGCTGCACTCAAGCTTGGCAGCAATGCATGTATGGGAAGACACTGGAGATTGCAGGAAGAGCTCATGCAATGCCAAAAGTCAAAAAAAGCTTTCAGAGGACATAAAAGCAGGTGGCCTGAACTTGACAGTATTCCGGAGGACTGGGTGAACATACAGAGAGCAGGTGGCCGAGGTGTATCCACTGTACAGATCCCACTTAAAGCCAAAACAATTGCCCGCGAAATGAATGTTGAGGATTTTAAAGTGGGGCCGTCATGGTGTTCCAGATTTATGAAATATAAAACCTGTCCATCAGGATAGGGGCCACTCTCTGTCAGCAACTCCCCCCTAAGTATCAGGAAAAAATGTAAAATTTCCACAAATTAATTGAAACAAAGATACAAGAACACACAGTATTTACAGCCTCTTGACATCTGTGTGAATCAGGCATTTAAAGCTGCACCTCCGGGTTGAGTGAGAAAACTACAAACTATAGGTTAGGCTCCACATTTAATTTTAGGAGGATTTCATGGGGCAGAAAGAAGAGGTGGCCTCTATTGCGTTCATAAAATTTGGAACCAACGTGACCTGTTTTTTTTTTTTGTTTTTTTTTAAGAGTATGAAAAACTTTAATATTTCTGCCTGAATGTTCCAGGAAAACTGCCATTGCCATCGACACAATCATCAACCAAAAGCGCTTTAATGATGGAACTGAGGAAAAGAAGAAACTGTACTGTATCTATGTTGCTATTGGCCAGAAGAGATCCACAGTGGCTCAGCTGGTGAAGAGGCTAACTGACGCTGATGCCATGAAATACACCATTGTAGTTTCTGCCACTGCCTCTGATGCTGCTCCTCTGCAGTACTTGGCTCCATACTCTGGCTGCTCGATGGGAGAATACTTCAGGGACAATGGCAAACATGCTCTTATCATTTATGATGATCTGTCCAAGCAGGTAAGTTTGATTTAAACATATAGAAAATAGAGATGCACAGATGGCAGTTGCAGCCATGGAGAGGATGGATAAACCGCGGCTCGGGAGGATGAAGGGAGGGCAAATAATATTTTAATGCATTTGGGCACGTGGTGGTTGAAGCACTCAAAAAAAAGACAAATACTGTTTCAGGCGAGTGAACGAAAACGAGACAAATACTTTTTAAAAAATCAGACAGTTGCCCCCCTCTCGCCACTGTAAATTACGAAGTCTCAAACTATTCGCAACAATGCAAGTTGACCAACTGATATTGCATCTCAGACACCAGGCAAACCTCCAAGGTCATGGATGACACTGCCTGGCTGTTTTGTTTCCACTTCAGTTTAAAATAGACATTATAGCCTACCACTTGGGGAATCTGCATGTACATTTTCACTATTAATTAGATTGTGCAATTTAAGTAAACATGTTTTTTAGATTGTTATGGACATTTGGTCAAGGTGCAAGTGCAGTGGAGCGACTTTTGGAATTAGTGAGTTGAGTTTTTTTTTTTTTTTTAATTGTTGCTCCGTAGTTTTTTTGCTCATTGTCTATGGCTTGCTGGCAGGCTAAAAAAAATGCACTGTCTGAGAAAGATGCGAATTTAGCCCAGGTATTGTCCATAGACCCATAAACAATTGGTGGGTGGGTGTGGTTTTGAAAATTGGTGAAAAACTTAAGTGCAAATGGATTGCGGAAGGATACTGTTTTTGTGACAGTGTTACGGCTGAAAAAAATATCCCATTTGTGCATCTCTAATATGAAACCAGCAGCTTTAATATATTTTGTGAGGGAGAGCAGCAGCCAGTGAAGCACTGCAAGATCAAACCTGGACTGTGTTTGATTTTTCAGGCTGTTGCTTACCGTCAGATGTCCCTGTTGCTACGTCGTCCACCCGGTCGTGAAGCCTACCCAGGAGACGTCTTCTACTTACATTCCCGTCTGCTGGAGAGAGCCGCTAAAATGAATGACAACTTTGGTGGTGGCTCCCTCACAGCCCTTCCCGTTATTGAGACACAGGCTGGTGATGTGTCAGCCTACATTCCAACCAATGTCATCTCTATCACAGACGGACAGGTGTGGGTGACGGCCTGCCTCATTTTTATTCCAAATAAAAACTCAAAGCAGTCTCTAAACACTGCGTTCTCACTTAGATCTTCCTGGAGACTGAACTGTTTTACAAGGGTATTCGCCCAGCCATCAACGTTGGTCTGTCGGTGTCACGTGTTGGATCTGCTGCCCAAACCAGAGCCATGAAGCAGGTTTGTCAACTTTCATCTCCCATCTGGGGCAGTCATGATGAATGTGGCCGATTCTGACTAATGTATTATGCATTGTTAGGTGGCTGGTACCATGAAGCTGGAGCTGGCTCAGTACCGTGAGGTGGCTGCCTTTGCTCAGTTTGGTTCCGACTTGGATGCAGCCACTCAGCAGCTGTTGAACCGTGGTGTTCGTCTCACTGAGCTCCTCAAACAGGGACAATACTGTGAGTATTCATTATATCTGAAACCACACAGTGCTCCCCACAAATCCTGTACTTGGACAGACAGATGTATTAACTAAAGAACATTGTGTCTTTGAAGTTTCTTTACAATTTAAACTGTATTGCCAATGACACACAGTATCCAGAATCCTTGTACATCAATGAAGATAACTCAAATATGAAATTAATTCAAGGTGACAAGTTATTACACAAAATGACATCCTCCAGTCACCCCGAAACTAAGGAACCGTCCCTTAATTAAGCATCATGTGCTGAACGATGAATGATTTTCTACTGTGGTTTTGTTCAGTGAGTACTCGGCACTGTGATACAAGGTTACACTATTTATCATCCTTTGCACATTTTAATTTTTCTGAGAAACAAGTAAACACAACTTTGAGGTGTTTGTTTGCCGTTGAATTCTGGTGAAGGTCTTGAATTTGTGTATAACTTGTCTTAAAGCCTTGAATTTTACTATTTTACTATTTCTATGGGGTTATGTTAATGATATGTATTCAACAGAGATATATCAACAACCTGAAAATAAAGATCACTGAGGTGATGACACAGCCAACATGGAAACAAATCCACAACCATCCATGTGTTTCATACATCTAAATGTGACTCTCGAGGTGAATTAAATGGGGCCAAAACTTCAATATCTACTTTTTGTTATTAAATTTCAACAAATTTAAGTATTCATTGGTTTTTGTAATTTAAGAGACTTTATGGGGACACCCTGTATATTTCAACACTTCTACATCTGCCAAGTGGATCATGTTATGGATTTGTTTGACCAGTCTCATAAATCAAAAATAGTCTAGGGCAGAATGAGTTTCTTGCAGAAAGAATCATTGGATCCCTTTCCACACACCTTCAGCTTACAGTGTGTCACTGTCTATTCACACCTTATATTTAGTAACTCGTGGGCTCATCCGTGAACTCTTGCTCATGGCTTCTTGAATTTGCTAAACCAACATAAAAGGCAAATAACTTAACATTAGAAAATGATGCAAGAAGACTTTTATATCCTCACTCTTTACTTCTTAGTATGACGAATTTGGAAAACATGCCAGATAAACAGTTGTAACTTCACAAAACTGTAAATGACACGATTGCCACCTGTATCACCAACTGTGTCAAACAGGACAAAATGTAAAATGTTTATAAAATACAGTGGCATGTTTATCTCATGGTGTTTAAGAACAAATTAGTGTGGCTGCATCCTTCATGAGGCCTGTTGTGTTGAATGCTTTTAAAGGGATAGTTCACTATTTTTCACATGACTTTGTAAAGAATCAGCATCTTTACTCTGGTGCACCCACAGTGACTTACCCCCAACAGTGAGTTGAGTTCTAGTCCGGTTTTGGTCAAAGCGAAAGTAGAACTCAACTCACAGGATGCTGTCGGGGATAAGTCACTGTGGGTGCACCAGAGTAAAGATGCTGATTCTATACAAATTCATGTGGGGAAAAAAGTGAACTATTCCTTTAATATCCATAACTTATACTATATTTACACAATACATTACACGATAAACTGGGACATCATGACATTAAAGAGGCTAAAGCATGTTAGACAAACTTGCTAATTAGAGTAACTAAATAATTTTCATGCGGCTAGACTTCCACAAACTATAACAAATGGTCATGTTAATAACCATGATGCTGTCACAACCCACTCCCCCATCCTACTTCCATAGATGGGAATATTAATATGTGGGGGAAAAAAAATAGGTGACTTGTTTTTCAGTAATCACAAACTGCTTAGTGTTAGCACTTTTCTTTTTAGCAAAATAATACTCCATTTGTGCATTTAATGAAGAAAAGTTTCATGTCACGTTTTTGATGTTTGTCTCAGCTCCAATGGCTATTGAAGAACAGGTAACAGTCATCTACGCTGGTGTGAGGGGACACCTGGACAAAATGGAACCCAGCAAGATTACGAAGTTTGAGAAGGCTTTCCTGCAGCACATTCTCAGCCAACACCAAGACCTGTTGGCAGCTATAAGGCAAGTCTGAGCTTGTTAAAATCATTCTGAATATTTATACAAATATCAGTCGGTGCTAACTACCCTGTCCTGTTCATTTTAGGGCTGATGGCAAAATCTCTGAGGCGTCCGATGCCAAGCTCAAGCAAATTGTGTTGACTTTCCTCTCCAGCTTTGAGTAAAGATACTCTGGTTGTTTTCCTTTTTGCTTCGTGCTTTGTCAGTTTTATCTTTCTATGAGCAACAACAACAAAATAATTCAAGTGACACTTGATCTTTAATGTACAGGCATCTCTGTTCAGAGAATAAAATACTCCAACAAATGGATGTTTGCTTTTTGTTGTCCAAGTTATTTATAGGATCTATATCAACAAAAAGATTAATCCAGACAACTCTGAGTGAACAAAGAGGAAGTAAATTAAGCCTTTAACCCTTTTGACCCCTGATGTTTCAGCACCGACGTGTTCTGAATGGACAGTTTCGTTTTAAAATTCTGAGAAATTTGTTTTGTGTTAATTTACTGAGAATGTAGTTCATGGAACTGATGTACAGGTGTCAAAAAGCAAATGATTTAGAAAAAGAAAAAGCTCAAACTACAACTACTGGAACTAAATTATAACACAAGTCATTTATTCCTTTTTTTGTTGCATTTTTTCATGTTATTTTGGGAATATTAGTTTTTGTTATTTTCTCTACTTTTTTTCTTCATTTATGTTCTGTTAATGCCTTTGTTGTTACATATTTTGTTAAGTTTAATATTTTTGTTAATTTTGTTGGCTTTATCTTTTTTTACTGTGGAATTGCTTAAGTCTCAGGAGTTAAAGGGTTAATACATGGCTAGATAAGGATTAAAAAGCCGACATGTTTCGATCATACAGGTCTTCCTCAGAGCTTAGTCTCGAGACACGGGTGTATTGCCTCACCTATAAAGTGACATCAGTGTCATGTGACCCCTTAGTAACCTATCAAAAAGCATTTCATTACAGTGTAAGACATGCATATCATACATAAATCCAAATTTTCAGAATAGTAGGGACAAAAAAGGTAGACAACACATGCACCAATCATAAAGCAAGTGAAATCAATGTCTTAAAGCCAGGGTTCACAGACCTTAAGAAATAAAGGGACAACCACAAACAACCCTCAGCAAAAATGGTTTGTGTGAGGGAAGACTATACGATATATTTTATTATTTTTATTTGTCTCATCAGCTGAACAAAGATTCAGATTCAAAACCTTTTACCTATTTTTGGAGAAGAGCTAAACAATAAAAATAGTAAATTGAATTAGATCTATTAACCAGCTCCCTCTGCTGGTTAATTTCAACACACCAGTGCAGTATTGTATTAAATGTCTGAATCTTAATCTGATCTTCCTGATTTTGTCATATATAAAGTTCATCATTGAGTTACTGAGCTGAAGTTTCCAGATCATACATTTTCATCCTCTAATACAGGGGTCTCCAAACTATTCCACAAAGGGCCGGTGTGGCTGCAGGCTTTTGTTCCAACCAAGCTGCAGTACACCAGACTTGAATCAATTAACTGATTTCCGTCTTCAGAAAGAGGATTGGTCAAACTGTGAACTCTTGGTTGGTTGGAACAAAAACCTGCAGCCATACCAGCCCTTTGTGGAATAGTTTGGAGACCCCTGCTCTAATATGTCTGCAAATCTGCCATTATCAACCGACTGAATTGAGAAGGTTTAATGCTTAAATAGAACAATATAATAATTAATATTTAAATAAGACTTTATTAGTACATGTGAATAAAAATGTGATAACCCCCCCCCCCCCCAAAAAAAAAATACACAACTTGATTTAAATCTTAATGTGATGAAATTCAGAACGGATGGAATTTCTTATTACTTGTGACTACATCTTAAAGAGTGGAAATAAAAGGTGACATTTAAACACATTTTTATGAACAGTAGTGTGTAGTAAATGTTTTAGAATTTGCATAAATCTAGTGGTTTAGTGCTCTTATAAATAAAAATGTGTCTTTGAATTGTTAACGTAATTAAAGGTGGTAAATCATACAATGTTGGTTTATAAATTAAATACAATTAAATAAAAACATAAATATTTAATAAAAATTTCAACTAAACTGACAGCTCAGATATTAGACCCAATACTGTTTTGTGTGCATTGCAGGTCTGTGATGTTTGTATTTGGGCACATTATTCTGATTGACGTAGCAGGGGTCGTAATAATCCCACTCCAGGACAGACGACGGCGCACCGTTTGACAAACCATCACTGTCTGCCGATAGAATCCGCAAAGAGACACCTGTAAACACAAACATATCCTCACTGGTCAGTTTATCGATGATGAAGATGGGCTGATTTAGCCCGATATGGGGCATTGACATTGTGGTAAAGGGAGAATGCATTTCAAAGTGATTCAGAATCCAGGATCTCTTCCAGATCTTCACCAAAATCTAATCAATTGGTCCTTTTGTCATTCTCAAGCTATCCTGAAAGTTTCATTGAAATTCGTCCATAACTTTTTGAGTTATGTTGTACACAGACAGACAAACCCTGGCAAAAACAGAACCTTTTTGGCAGAGATAATAAAAAAACATCCACCCATACAATATTATAATAATGCATTTTACTTATTAGACATCACATGTCCCATATGACCCGATGATACACTTTCACAAACCTGATGTGAAATCCCAAAATGCTTTTATATTATTGTTTGATTGATTTTTGAGTCCAGTCAGGGTGTTATTGAATGAATATTTGATTATTGATGTGTTTGACATTCATTATGATCTCTAAACATGATCGCAGCCTTTAAAGAGGCAGAGGTACAGCATTCTTATACATACACAACTATAGAACCTCATTTTATTGGAAATGCAGCCACCCAACAATTACTGCATCAAATTTACCTGTAAATATTCTGAAAATGTTATTGCTCAGTCCATGATTATCCGTATTTTTACCTGGTAGATGCACTTTTTTGGTCTGGCTAATCACCCATTTTATGAAATAGTTTCTTAAAGTAGGACAATACAAAATATAAATAAAACAATAAATATAAGGTATATTTACTGCATATTATGATTTTTTGGATTAACACATGTTAAGCAATTAAGTTTATCTAGGTAACAATCCAGCAATAAGCTTAACAGTCATTTGTTACATCAGGCTTCTTGTTTGGAGACTGTTGTATCCTAGGCCGACTGGACATTTCAGACATCATGTAAATTTAATCAATCATTCAAATAATTAATTAATTCCAAATTGTATATGTAGCATCCTTGGGACAATGTCTACAAAGTTTGATCAAAGCCTTAAGGAATTTAGATTTTTTTAATTTTTGATCATTTTTTTTAAATATTAAAACATTGTCTTTATGTACGAGTCATATTTTGATGCTTATAACAGAAATAGAGATATGAACTTTCATTTGGGACCTTTGATCTTGAGTGCCAGTAAAGGGTCAAACCTAAGATCACCAATGTATACATTTTAACCGTGTTGTTCTTTGAAACTCCTGGTTGGATTAATTTAAAAAAATAAATATATATATATATATATATATATATATATATATATATATGTAAATGTTACTTCCTTGGATAATATCTACAAATTAAAATTTTTGAATGATTAAACATTTGCCTTTATTTCTAATGGTCCATTTTTAAATACTTATAATGTTGAAATGGTCACATATATCAATATAGTTACTATGAGCGCTTTTAAGAAATCATTTAAGTTCATTAGTTAAGTTCTCCAGTGAAAATACTATCCACTTTTATTGGGAGACTGATTTCCTGCATGAAGACCACAGGACTAACATAGCAGCAGAAGCTGATAACCTCACAATTTCAAGTTACCGATTCTTTAGTGAGATAAAGAGACATTGATCCTATCTATTTTTTTATTTTTTTTTACCAGGTCAGACATGATCAGTATAAAAGCAGCTGAGTGTTGAAGCATACCTGCACTGGCACCAAAGTCACTGTCCAGTCCAGGTCCCACTGTAGACACATTGAAGCAGGACCCCTCTGAAGGTGGGTTGGGGTACCCGCACTGTGTGTCCATCATGTCAAACAAATGCACTACAACACCTGGATTCACATCTGTCAGCATGTCATAAGGACTACTGCGATGAATATGTGCCATGTCCTCGGTCTCTGGCTGTGGAAAGAAAAAAAATGTTGATGCTGGCATAAGGAACAAGTGATAAAAGTTTGGTGTTGATCAGTGGAGGGGGCGGGGGTCAATCTGCCTTGGCAGAGTCTGCACTCTCGAGTGCTTTTCTAGTCATCGGTTTTTCATTCAGAATCTTCAACAGGTATTAAACACTTTCCATCAGTAGGTTTTTTTGATCATCTGTGGATGTTTGGGTTTTCATTCGTTTAAGCAGGGCTGTCAACCTCATTTTGGTCTAGGGGCTACATCTTCCCAGTACAGTTTTAAGTGGACTGGACCAGTAAAACCAAACAAAAAAGATTTAAACATGTCAACTCCATAAAAAACTTAAATTCCATTATAGAAATGTTTACATCTACAAACTGTTCTTTAAAAAAATTTGAATAACCAGTGTGAAAAAACTAACAATTTATCAAGAACCATAAGTGCAATTTCAACAAAAACAACATATAGCTCACAGTGGATCTACAAATACACACCATATTTAATAACAGGCAGAATACTATTAAAATTGCACTTATTTCTCTTATGACATTTCAGGTTCTTCATATTTGTTCTGGTTATTCACATGATTTATGAAAGGAGAATTTGGAAAATGTAAATATTTTCATCTAATTTTAGATTTTACACAAAAACTAAGAATTTGCAGTTATTTCTAAGTTTTTATGATAGTATTTTACATACGAGATTGTGTTGAATGTGGAGCCTGAACTAAAATGACTAACATCTTAATTCTAGAACACTAAGTGATTCTCACCCACACAATTCTTATGAGATTTTCATTGTGGTGCTGCCTTTTGAAAGGGTCCCCCTGTACCTTTTTTTTTTTTTAATAAATGTTATTTATTTGAATTGTATGTGATATTGTATATCAGGGAATTAAAGAAGAGTACTACAGTTTGGCATACAGTGTTGTACTTTTACATAATGGGCGGCTGTGGTTCAGAAGGTAGAGTGGGTCGCCCAATGACCGAGAGGTTGGCGGTTCGCATCCTGGCTCTGGCTGTCGACATGTCAAAGTGTCCTTGGGCAAGACACTGAACCCTGACTTAGGCCCCCAGTAGGACTTACCGTAGACCTTAGAAACCTACTGGTGTATGTGTGTGAATGGGTGAATGAGAGGCTAATGTAAAGCGCTTTGAGCACCATAAAGGTGGAAAAGCACTATATAAATGCAGTCCATTTACATAAATTGATGAAAACCCTTTCATCCAGGATATTATATATTGGGTAAACTATACCTTTTGATGGTGTTACAAAAGTTAGTGTTCTAGGGTTAAGCATATTTTTTTTTTGCATTTCACAAATTAATTCCACGGCCGCATCGGACCCTTTGGTGGGCCAGTTTTGGCCCGCAGGCCTATGTTTGACACCTGTGGAGCCAGTTTCAGAAGGCCCGCTCACCATTAGAGAGTTGGGCGGTACAACGTCCACTCTGGTTTCCGTCTCTGAGACACTGGACCGGGGAAAAACTGGGCCGCTTTTCCTCCACTCGCCCCTGCTGGTACTGTAGGAGGCCAGGTCTAATCTGGGACTGAACCCCGAGGAGGTGACCGGGATGGTGCTGGGCGCCCTTAGGGACCCTGATCCACCTGTGGCTCCGCCCGCCCTGAGAAACCGATTCCTGTGACCCGGACCCGGCCTCTCCCTGGAAGAGGCCCTGGAAGAGGTGACCGGATGAGGCAGAACCGGCTCCGACAGGGACATGTAGGCTCTGGTCCCATCCTGTAGCGGAGGGAAGACCACGTCGGACGGCCGTCTGCTCCTTTGCGTGGACCGCAGAAGCACCAGGTCCGGCTCTTCCCTCATCTGTCTTCGGCTCTGCCTGGACACGACCAGGAACTTGTAGCCCAGGAAGAGACAGTTGAGCAGCAACAGTAGGACCACGAAGGTGATGAGGACAAGCACCACCAAAGTCAAGTTTGTCACTTTTGTCAGGTCCGGTGGCCTGGTCTGACCTGCCTCCTCAGAGGACATGGAGGACACATGGAGGTGACCAGCTCCGGTCCCAGCTCAGGTGTGCATCTGCCTCTGGCGGACTGATGCGTCAATTAGCGTGGACAGGTTCGGTGGGTTTTCCGGTTTTAGCATCAGCTGCCTTTTAAATGTGCACACTGTCCTAAAGCCAGTGTTGTGCTTCATAACACTGCCACAGTTTAACAAAGAACAGAGTTGCTAATGGTGGACTTTACTGGAGCCTCTGTCATCTGCAGGTGTGCTGTATTACTGGAGAAGCCCCTGGCTGCAAAAATGGGCGTGGTCAAATAAGGGGCGGGGCGGACGTGCGACCCCGCCCATTAGATGGTCTGATTGGTCTGCACACTGCTCAGAGAAAAATCGTCCCTTCCTGGTGGGAACCAGAAAAAAACTAAAGCGGCGACATAGCTAAACGGAGAGGAATAAGTATGGATGGAAGAAAATTATAAAAGGTGAGTAAAAAGTAGGTTTCTGCTGAATGAGTAAAGTTTACCAGAGTCTAAGCTTATTGGTTGTTGTAGGTGGTAAGAAGTTTGCTTACTTCTGACACTTGAATATTTTCTTTACAGTAATCTACTAAAACTAAACTTCCTGTTAAACGTCAGGACTGTAGAAAGCCGGTAATATGGAGAGTCTTGTCAAGTTCCTGAATAAATTTGCCACTTTTAACGTTTGCAGATGTTGGGAGAATCATGGAGGAAAATTAACTCATAAAAAAAATTTGATAAAGGCTACACTTTTTTCTGTGAGGAAAAAGTATCAGAGAGCTGATAACTACGACCACAAATCATTAGTATGTCCACTTATACCTAGGACCAGGATTATAGGGGTATGTATGGATAGTATAGAGGACATGTAGTATTTCACTATTTTCAATTTGTTCTGTCTATGGTTCAAGTCAACATCTTGTTAGTGTAATGTTAATGTCAGGCGAATGCTATCATAATCCATTCACATTTTTCTCTGGCAGTGTGTGTTTATGTTGGTGTTTACTTACCATGGTATCAAATGTAGTAGACGGGCTAGATGCTACCAATCGCAAAGAATAAAAGAAGAACCTCACAAACCACAGGTTTGACCACTGTGCATACGTTTACAGTGACTTACTGCTGCTGTTTCAGTAACTACTGTTCAGTGGCTGCAGTTGCAGCTCTATGGCCATGTCAACTCTTTCCGTACAATGCTACTGTTGTTTATTGCTGACAGTGATGTACTTCCATGTAAAGGCAAAATAACCTTACTTATTTGTGTTCACCATAACTTTCAAAACCATGGCGATTTCTTTTATCTCAACTCATACCGATGTTAACAGTTGCCGTTTTTGACACCGTTCATATACTGGCTCCCTTTCTCCTGTAGGAGTCTAATCATTCCAAGGAAAATGATAGGGGCAGACTCTGGTTTCAATTGCCAGTCATCCCCGAGATGTAGTCTCCTGATGTGAAGTGTCTGCTGCAGACGTACATGCTTCTTTTTTTAAATTATAAAATTCGGCTCTACATCCCGCTTAATAGCCTGGACCCATTTTCGTTAAGCTTCGCCATTAACAGGGAAGGAGTGGAACGAAATATAACACTGCTTCTGCGCATTACAAGAACATCCCGGTATGTCACAATAACTTTTGGTCATTGATGTCATCTTTGCCATTTAACTTTTGGAAGTAGGAAATAGGGTTATGCTCCGCATACGTATTTCTGATATGTAAATATATATATATATATATATATATATATATATATATATATATATATATATATATATATTTACATATCAGAAATACGTATGCGGAGCATAACCCTATTTCCTACTTCCAAAAGTATATATATATATATATATATATATATATATATATATATATATATATATATATATATATATATATATATATATATATATGATGTTGTACATTGTCTTATAAGCACCTTGTCTTTAATTTAGGCAGTGTTGTCAATGTCTATTGTTTTTTTTATTGTAATAGCACTGGATGTTGTCATTTATGACTGTAGGACTGTCTTTCATAATTGATAGAATATTTTTGTTTTGTCTGTTTTGAACTACAGATGGAAAATGGCAGTGATGGACTGCTGGTTCCTGCAGAAGAACACTGATTAATACATTTAATAGCTATTAATTGGATGTTTGCTTTCTTTTGCATGACAACTTAAATCTACTAGAGTTGACATTTTTCTGTTGAAATAATTTACATGGAATGTAAAACGGAAAAAAAATCATGCTACTTTTTTGTATTAAGGTTGGGTTTGTTTGTTTACCATTAGATATATGGGCTTTATTGTGAAAGTAAACCATTAATTCTTGCAGATGGTGAATTTGTGTTGATGAATTAATATACACACACACACATACATATATATATATATATATATATATATATATATATATATATATATATATATATATATATATATATATATATATATATATATATATATATATATACATATATATTAAAACTAAGTTTGTATATTTAAAAGAATAGGAAATCATAGGCAACAAGTTTCTAAACCACGTTTTATTTTTTCTTGTACTTCTTGCAATTGTTCAGCAGATGGCAAAGTTGAGGTCATGGCATGCTATTGGATGTCTGATTTTGCCCATATCTGAATGTCCAACCCCGCCCCATTCTGCGGCATGTAGTGAGGGGTAGTTGGATTATTTCCAGGATGTTTCAGTCACTAGATGGCAGCAGATGTCCAGTCTACTCGCTCACTGCAGTGAGTCTTGTAGGGACTGAGGTTTACTCATTATCTGAGTTGTTGTTACCCCCCCGCCCCCCTCCAATAATACAGGGGGTATTGTATGTGGTTAAATTTTTTTTTCATCCTTCTGTTGCCTTTGTCTGTTTATCAAGAACTTTACACAAAAAACTACTGGACCAATTTCCATGACATTTTCAGGAAAGGTCCAGAATAGATCCCAATAAATTTTTGGTGACTGTAGTTTAAAGGTCCAGGTTAAGGCCACCAAACATGTGTTTTCACGATGATGAGACATCGGGTCTAATCGAGAATTTCCCTTTCCTTCCTGTGTACTCAGTTTTACATATAGCTTCTTTTTGCTCTGACTGTTGATGTGCATAGATATCAGAACCTTGAAACACAAATGTGAAGACTCTAGAATAGGGGTCTGCAATCCTGGTCCTGGAGAGCCACTATCCTGCAAATTATAGAATCTAAAATTTCCAAGATAGCAGGTACGGATACATCTAAAATTTAGATGTATATCTTCCAACACACCTGATTCAAATGAAGTCTTTAAGCTCTCTAGAAGCCTGATAATGACAATCCGGTGTGCTGGAGGAGTGAAACCTAAAACATGCAGGGCAGTAGCTCTCTGTGACCAAAGTTGCAGAACCCTGCTCGAGGTTAAAGGTCATAATCAAATTGTGGATAGAACTTTTCATCTTACAGACTTCCAGTCAGGTTGGTGTTTTCTTAAGACTATTGTCTTCCGAATATTTCCTAAAATACTGGTCCTATCAGCTTGCCATTTCTGCTAGCCTCTTCCTTGACCAAAAATACAGAAAAATACTCAACCCCAGCAGTTAACTCTTTCCAAATTTTGTATGAATAACTGGACACACACACACACACACACACACACACACACACACACACAGAGGTAGTTTGCAATAATATAGAGATCTCTTTATTAAGTTATTTCAAATATAAATGTAAAACAACTTGGAAATGACCAGGGTTATGTTATATAAGAGCAATACTGAGGGACTGAATGATGAATCATTCTCTGTGGCTAAAAGTGACTGTGTTCACAGACATGGGTGATTTACCCAGAGTCTCAGTGGATTGTCTGGCACAGTCATATTCAGGATAGAAGTGGATAAAAGTACCAAACTTTATCAAATCCAAGGGTACAGACTAGAAACTAGACAAATTGTGTCTAGTTATGATGTGGCAGGAAAAATGTCAAGTTCAGAAATAGTTATGAGTGAGATGTCCTCATTTGAGGACGCAGAGACCTTGATAATTATGGAGGTGTGGAAATCAGAGCCATTGTGTTTCTGAGAAATTCTGTGGCGTGTAATGTGTTCCTGTGGTTCGAAAATTGAACATAACTAGGCAGTATTTCACACTGGCTGACAAATGAGACAGACTGATGCTGCAGACAAAAGGAACGGTTTAAGTCTGGAACATGGAGTGAGGAAAATGTACTCTGTTTCAAATTACAGAATAAATCATAATGTTTAATTTGGTTGGCAATTTAGTTTTCAGCATATTCAAATATAATGTTTTATGCTTTGTTACTCTTTGTTCCCATATAAGGTTGTTACTCATGTTTATTTTTCTTCTTATCTGATGGTACTAATGCCAAATACAAAGTGAAAGAAGATACGTATATATTCCTGCTGTATAAATTTCAGTGTGAACTCATTCTACACTTTAATTACACCAACGCATCATAATCTATTGGATTGTCATATGTTTGTGTCATGTTTCATGGGCAAGAGTTTTCATTTTGGTGACCAAGCATTTTTAAGAGAATAAAAGAGTTTAATTAGATTAAAAAACTGAAGGACAAATCGAAATTTCATCAATAAATGTATACTTCATCCTTCAGTTTATCATCAACATAGAAAATCAATGCGTTTACAAATAACTGGTTTCCACTTCATAGGAAGGAGATAAAAAAGTAGATGTAAAAAGTGATTCTTTAAATATTATTTACATTGGAATAAAAGTACAATATTTGCCTCTAAAATGATTTATGAAAATATATCTAATTTCTAAATGTACATACCTACTAGATTATGTGGACTTTGATGATGTTTCCTAGGTCATTTTGCAGAGAAGTATATCAGGTTATAAATAATTTATTACAAAGAACACATGGAAACAGAAATTCAAATGGTTTGTTTGTCTTTATTTTACATGCTCTTCAAATATATGTGCAGTATATAAGGTAATAATACATCCAGAGCTGGCTCATTGCATAATATGTACAAACATCTCAAGTAATTCAATAGAACATTTGACAGATGAATCTCTCTTAGAGACAATGTTTTAGCTTTTTGTACACAAAGTAGATCTTTGTACACAAGTACGTCTTGCTATTGTAATAAATCAATGCAAAATCAGTCATATGAGCACCATATAACTATAATATAAAGTTTCTTTTCATGTGTCTACCATTCAGGTTAAAGTCTATATAGACTCAAAGAGCACACTGATATCCTGATGTAGGTTTGCACGTATAACAGTACAGATAACCTTCTCCATTAAGAGAATTAAGTCAATGGATGACCTCGGATACCAAAACCCCCATTCGTCACGTCTGAACGCACTGCGTATGTTATTCTGTTTAAAGTGCATCTAACTGCAGAGGTTCACCTTCCCTCTCTGAAGTACAACTCACTTCAGTGCACCTTGCCATTTCCAAACACAATAAGAGGTTGTGATTGGTTGTGAGTTTAGTACCTTGGGCAAGGCTGTGAATTAACAACACACATGGTGAAATTGTGTCTATCAAGTTTTCAGGGTGCAGTCTAGCACTTGGCCAGGCTGTGTTTGATTATCTCGCGGGACTGAGGTGGGATCCTGTCAGGAAAGAGGACCTGGAACTCCACCACCAAGTCACCTCGCTGGGAGGGGCTCTTGGGCAGGGGCAGACCCTCACCCCTAAGCCGTCGGACAGCACCAGGTTTAATGACATCGCTGCATGGGAGAGGCATCATCCGGCTGTCGAGTGTAGGCACGTTAACTGTGCAGCCACAGAGCGCCTGTAGAGACAAAAAAAGAAGAAAATATTAGTTCTTTAGATCTGTTGTTTTGAACAGGTTTTATAATATCTGAATGACCTCATTATGATTGGAGCAAGGTGTATTTGAGACCCACAATCAATTAAGTGATCTTTGAAATTGTCAAGTTACATAATGGATAAATATGGACTGTCTGTCTTTGAAACAACATAACACATTTGTGTTATGCAATAACCTAGTGTTCCAGATGTTTGTTCTATTTGCTGTTCTGTGTGGGAGTTAAGTGCTTTGATGACTGAGGGGTGCCAAAGAAAGATGGAGCAGAGCTTTGAAATGCCAGTCTCTGTGACTGTTACCTAGCTAATCTGTGTGTGGGTTGTTAAGAAGTGAGAGCCAGAAACAGAATAAGTGAAAAACAGAAAAAAAAAAGAAGCCTCTCCAGCCTTTTAGCTAACCATATAAAGGCAGAGGAGTCTGTAGCCTGCATAGTAGCTGAGAGAGAGAGTGGAGTGCAATGCAATTCATGGGGGCAGTCAGCACTGAGTCTAAATTTAGCTTGTGCTCTTCTCTAGCTCTGCAGGGGCTGATGAAGGAATGGAGGCGTTAGCAGGCTGCTGCCACTGCTGTGTTAGCAGGGGTCTGTCAGCTCAGTCTCAGCTGAGGCCTCAGATGCCCAGAAAAGAACACTATGTTCTGTTCTCAGACTACAATTCTAGATATTATTTTTCTACCAGTGATGTTTTTCTGTAATCAATTTTGCTCGGCATTCAAGAGAACGCCTTATTCAGAGGTTATGTAAAAGACAAGAAGTGGATGGATCTAACCTTTCTCTGAGTAGGTGTAGGAGCTGGCACAATTGCATAGTATGTCTATTTATACACCAGTCATGTGTTATATAATATATTATTTATGTGCTCTGTGAGGTAAAAGCTACAGTAGGCCAAAACTGATGGGGCTCTATGGCAATCAGTGTCTTCATCTTGAGAAACTCCTGAACCTAACTCACCTCTTTCAAAGTGATCTTGGCTGTGTAGACAATGTTGGAGCCATCTCTCTTGTACTGCGGGTGCTCCTGGTCCTTAAGAATGAAGGTGATATCTGCAGGAGTGTTGTTGGCTGTCTCATCACCTTCTCTAGGGAAGGTGATCTTGGTCCCAGATTTCCATCCTTTCTTCACCACCACATTCAACACCTTGTCTTCAGAATGTACACTACGACCGTCTGGGTTGAGGCGGCTGCGGGTGATCTTCACATGCTTTGTGCACCCGTGAAGTACCTCTTCCAGAGATACCAGGAGGTCGTGCACCACAGCTTCACTCTGCAGGCGTTGCTGGCCTCTTCGTGGCCCACCCTCATAGCCCCCCGTGTTGCTATAGGTGTACCGTCTAAAGGAGTCTTCTTCACCATCAAAGTCGGAGCCAAAGAAGATGTCGAAGTGGTCAGAGCCATGGAAAAAGGATGAGAAGGTGGCATGGGGGTCATTCTGGTAGTTGTTACGGAACACGTTGCCTGGGCCCGCCATTGACATTCCATTTTTAAGACCTGAACAACACAATGGAAACACAGAGAATCATGTTAAGTTCATCTTGGTGCAGCCTCTTCCTCACAGACATTTTCTAAATCTGGACCAGTTTGCATGTAAACACTTTCATTGCTGTCTGAATAATTGATGAACTCCACAGTTGTGTATGTAGCAGATATTTAGATATTTCCCTTGACTTAGTCATGGTCCTCCCACTGCACACCAGTACTGAATATCAATGATGACATGAGTAGTTAATGTCAGCTTTATTCCATTATAGCACTAAAGGTTCATCATTAAATTAACCCAGAAGACTTCCCTTGTCATTGGTAGAAACTTAAATAATTTGTTATTTAGCTCATAACAAAAAGCGCTATGGCTCTCACCTTCTTCTCCATACTGGTCATATATGGTTCTCTTTTTGGGGTCAGTCAAGATCTCATAGGCTTCTGCAATTTCCTTGAACCTGTCCTCTGCATCAGCATCACTATTCTTGTCGGGGTGGAACTTCAGAGCCAACTTCCTGTAGGCCTTCTTAATCTCATCTTCATTGGAGTCAGGTGACACACCCAGGACTTTGTAGAAGTCTTTGCCTGTGGGTTTGATGGACAGGCAGGGCGTGTCTTGCTCAGACTTGGTGCTCTCCTGCAGAAACAAGTACATGTATGAGTTAAAGCGTCTTTGTATGACAACTCTGGTAATACATTCTGTATCAGCCAAAGGGATGCTGAATAATTAATACATATTTAAATTAAAATGTTTAGCTATCAAAATGATGACGCAGTCAGCATCCTCCACATCATCTGCTGTAGGTTATATTTGAATTCACAGAAAAAAATAGCCTCCAGTGATATGGATGCTTGGGAAAGCATCCATATCACTGTGCCGCATTAAGCCAAGTTTGCCATTCATAGGCTGAAGCAAACAACGTGAGAGGGAGTTTAGCGCTCTGTGCAGGCATCATGAGGGGCAAAAAGACTTCCCCCAACGACCGAGATGCTCTGCAGTGATTGGCTAAACACACAACACCGACTTTTGCATGTGAATGAACGCAGCGACAGTGACGAGTGATGCTGGTTCATTAGCAGTAATTTACAGTAGAAACAACATTGAATGGTTTAGAGAGAAACCTTTAAAATAGGACACATGAGGTATTTAAATATGACATTTTCTATTTAGTAAAAATAATGGTTTAAGATTTAACTTTTTTTTTTTTACCAGAGGCAATGCGACAAAAGCTTTATAAATAAAAGTTCAAATGTAATAAAAATGCTTTATAGAGTCATCTGAACTTACCGCTGATGACGAGGAGCCTGAGCTGTCACCTCTGTGCATCACACGCACTTTGCACTTAACATTGACATTTTTGTGATTGACACCAAACTGAGTCCAGATCAGAACCATGGTGGATGAGGCTGAAGCTATGGGTCGCTGTCCAGTGGCGTGGTGCTGAAATCAAACAAGTCTCCGCTTATCGGGCTGTGGTTCGTCCTGTCTGAGATCTCCTCGGCTCTCCTATAAATACTGCCGCGGCAGCTTCTTACTATCCACTCGACCGCCCACGCACTGTGACAGAGATTTCCCCGGGCCCGCCCATTTCCTCACGCGCGGCAGGGGATACCGTGTTCTCAGTTTCCTCAGAGAGCCGCGATTGGTGTTCTGTGGATGATCACTCGGATGTTACAGCCTCCTTCGCCATCTCAAGACTTGCTTCCGGAGTTCTTGAAGACAGCCTGAGCAGACAGTCACGACTCAGTACAGATAGTCTTTCTATATATATTTATGAGAACATAGAGAAAGAGGCCCAGACAAGCCCCAGACAGTCAGCTGCTCAGCTCTGTCCTCAAATACCCCAACATCTACATCCAGCATACTCATGGATGCTTTTGCATTTATTAGACCATCCTTATTTTCTTCAATTTCTTGTTCATTTTAATGCCTGGCACAACTAAAGGTACATTTGTTGAGACAAATGGATTGATAATAAGCTCATAAGAGATTGATTTCAGACCTGATATCTAATCATTTTCCATTGTTTTCTTCATCACTTCAGTTCTTACATCAGTAGCTGTGGTATTATACTGACAAAAACAGTGCTCTTAGGTATTCCATATTTTATTTTCTGTCTATTTTAGTCACATGATACACACACAAGTTAGTACTTGATTGTATAACCATTGTTTTTGATGACTGTTGATATTTTTTTCTGTAAATATTTTTTAATTTTTTTATTTATTGTAGCTTCTTTCTGTTTAACATGCAGCTAAATGAGTCTAATGAATGAGATTATGCAGAAGTTGGACAATTTAGTTGTTTGGTTTTGGTACAATGCTATACAAACATATTTTGCACTTAAAGACCCAAGACCCTTTTGTGGCAATTTTCTAACCACACACACACACACACACACACATATATATATATATATATATATATATATATATATATATATATATATAATCCTTCATCACCATTTATTGTAATTTTTTTCAGTTTAAATGATGTACTGTCCTTTACTGATCATATAGATATCCACTGAGTAAATTAAATGATTATATGAAAACGTAAAACTGAAAATAGGTCCCTTTTTAAATAAAAGCTATCATTAACTGAACATAAACCAAGTGTGTGCATTCATTGATTCAACTCCATGGGTTTTTCTGGTGAATCAATATTTTAGAAGATGACTGTGTTTCCAGGGTAACTATGGCGGCTGTGTCGGCTATAGGGTAGAGTGGGTCGCCCAATGACCGAGAGGTTGGCGGTTCGCGTCCCGGCTCTGGCTGTCCACATGTCGAAGTGTCCTTGGGCAAGACACTGAACCCTGACTTAGGCCCCCAGTAGGACTGACCTTCGACCTTAGAAACCTACTGGTGTATGAGTGTGTGTGTGAATGGGTGAATGAGAGGCTAATGTAAAGCGCTTTGAGCACATTAAGAAAACTTAAGAAAAACTTAAGAAAAAATTAAGAAAACATTTTATAAAATGAAAAATTAAGTGACAAAACTAACAAATGAACAAAATAATCAATGAAAAGACAAAAATAAGCAAAATTCTTGATATAATGATGAGAAATATACATAATGATGAATGATATGCATACAAATTTGAAAAAAGAACAGGCAGAAATGAAACAAAATTAACAAAACTATGGAAAATCAACAATATTATCCATCTAATTAATCCTGATGTGATGAGGCTCACATATTTTTATTTTCTGATGAAACAATTTGGAAGCAAACAGAAATTCATGTACATTTTATATTGATTTGACTGAAATTGTAAATAAACACTTTTGAACAGTAGATAATAAAACTCAGTCTTTAAAATGTTCAGATCTATCAAACACGATGCCTGTGGTCTGATTCTGAACATTTAATCTCAGGTACATGATGTTCTCAATGGAGATGCAGTCAACAAAACCTATTTCAATATTCTTCAGTTTCTCTGAAACTGTATGTGGAAATTGCAAGAATCCATCAGCTGTCCCTTAGCTAATTTGCACCTACAGTATGTCCTTCCTGTGGAGTAATTGTATGATCACGCCTGATGATAATAACTTAAATACAAAGTACATAAAATACAAATTCATATGTATGATATGCCACTCAAAAGTGGTCTTCTCCAAAAAAGCAAGTATTACAAGTAGGGCAGAATGATATAAAAAAAAAAGATATAACAACTGTTACATGAGTCATCATTTTAATGTGAATGTAAATTTTCACAAAACAAAATCCAAAACTGTGAAAAAAATGTGATTTCAGCTGGTGTCTGTACAAAACAACACGTTCTTTTGCATCTGTACAATCTGATTCATAGGCCAGGACATTTCAGCACCAAATGATATTTGTGAAGAGATGTTTCTAACACTATTTAAAGATGTGACAGCCCGCATCACTCCACCCCTGTCAGTCATGGTTTATAATCTGTATTCATAACATGGTATGAAAATAGGAGACGCAGGCTGTACATTGTATATCTGCAATGGTGCCAGCTCTAAATTAAATCTAGTTTTGAAGAGAAAGAGATATCTATCAGAGAAGTGTAAAAACTGTAATTATTATTATGAATTCTCCCAGATTTGTGTATTTGGTGGTGGTACAATTTACTTTTACAACTTGACTCTCATTGATTCACTTTGTTGAGTGGTGGTTTGATCAAAGATATAGTTATTTTAACCATCAGGTCATGTCACTTAGCTGAGCTGGGGCCATTAAACTTACTGTACAGCCTTCGATCTACTGTCATTTTCCGCCATTAATTTGTATTTTTCCAAGAAGTGGAAAAACAAAAACCAACCGACCAACTGACAGACCGACCGACCGACCGACCTACCTACCTACCTACCTACCTACCTACCTACCTACCTACCTACCTACCTACCTACCTACCTACCTACCTACCTACCTACCTACCTACCTACCTACCTACCTACCTAAGGACTGCTCTAAACCAGACTCTTAATAACCCAGTTTCCTGACACCAACACAATCCTCCAGGCACAAACACTTGATGTCAGTGGTGAGAAAAAAACAACACCTTTTAACAGGCAGGAACCCAGAGTAGACCTCAGCTCTAGAGTATGGACGTCTGCCTTGAGAATATTTCATTCATAGAAAATCAACGTATAGAAACTATTGTTGACCTAGCCTGGCAAGCCCGACAATGATATGATTACATAGTCTAGATACGATCCACAGACTGAGCTTAAGCATACAGGTGCGATCAACAGCTGTCTTTCAAACGGTTCTGCATGTAATAGGCCAGTGCTATGATCAATCAGAGCAACGAACAATGTGACGTATACAGAGCAACGAAAACAAGTCTAAACTAGTGTCTATCTCATTGTTTTAACAGGCTAATTAACATTAACACACAGCTAACAGTGGAGGAAAAATATCCAACCAGGTCCGTTTACATGCTGCTTATCTGACCATAGACTGTATATATATTCGTACTTCTTCTGCAATCTACATTGTCGCACAACCCTGTTGTTATTGTGCTAATCCTGCTCTACAATTTTGCTACACAGATGGAGTGTTGTGATTGGATCGGTTAACTGGAACCGGTCCTGGCTGAGGCTCTATGGAGTGTGGCTAGACCAGGGGTCTGGAAACCTGGTCCTAGAGAGCCGTTATCCTGCATGTTTTATGTTTCCCTCCAACACAACTGTTGTGTTGGAACTCCGGTCTTCTGCAGAGCTTGATGATAGGTTGATCATTTGAATCAGGTGTGTTAGAAGAGGGATACATCTAAAACATGCAGGATAGTGGCTCTCTTGGACCAGGGTTGCAGACCCCTGGGCTAGACCAATGACTCTGGCAAAAAATATTTTTTGCCACTAGAGGTGGGCTATCAGTTCTAATAAGTAACAGCAGACACCACCTGAGTGCATTAATGCTGTTAAAAGCAGATACATCCTTAAGTGTCTTGAGACTTGGGAGCAAACACATTTGTGTTTGCTTTAGATCCTGCAGGTGTTCATGTTTTTACATCCACCCCCATAGTTCTCTAAGGTGCCACAGATATGCAAATTAATGCAAATGCAACTCTTAAAAGCAAGAAAGATGTGGATTTAAAAAGTAGCGTCATGTTACATAACTGAAAAAAATTAAATCTTTGTGTTGTCAAGAAATGTTCTAATCCTCCTCCAATAGTCAAAGGCTGTAGAATTGTGATTATCACCTCAAGAGGATTTTTGACTGATTGAATAACTGGGCTGTTTTTTCTTGGATGTTCTTCTCACTATTGCATCTGAGTTGACAAATGTTCTGTCACATTTTTCTTCAGATTTAATTGGTTACATTCAACCAACCCATAAAGACCCAAACAACCACTGGTGACAAAAGTCATCTACCAATGTAAAATATTTAATACCTTACAATCCTCTAATGAAGGGGTGTCAAACTGCGGTCCTCGAGGGCCGGTGTCCTGCATGTTTTAGATGTTTCCCTCTTCCATTACACCTGGAGGCCATTGCATCATTGTCAGTCTGATGACGAACTGATTATTAACTCTTTATGTGTCAGTGCTGATGCGTTCTAAATTAATGATTTAGTTTAAATATTCAGAAAAATTCAACCATTTTCCTTTTAGTTTTGTGCATGGACAAGGTCCCAAAAAGCAAGAGTTTTTAAAAAAAAATTATTTAAACATTTTTTAAAGGCAAAATTAAAATTGCTGGGACCAAATTTCAATAATAGTTTTCTTCTTAAGTATTTTTTTTTTTTCAAACTTTTCCACATTGTCATTTTGTAATATATTTATTAGTTTTTGTTGCTCATTTTGTTTATTTTTCTACATTTTGGGTTTTTTTATTGTAGTATTTTTCTTAGATTTTCGGCCATTTGTGTCTTACTTTGCTCATGTTACCAATTATTTTGTTAGTTCTCAGGAGTTAAAGGGTTAAACTGAATCACATGGAAGAGGGAAATATCTAAAACATGCAGGACACCGGCCCTCGAGGACTGGAATTTGACACCTGTGCTCTAATCCTCTCAACCTGTGTCAGTAAGTTCTCTAAAATGCAGTTTGTCATTGTTTCATGGTAATCAGATATGACCCATTTGGATCATAGTTACCATGGAAACATTGTCATCTTCTACTACATAGAGTCCCATGTAAAATCCATGGAGTTGGATCAGTGATCTTTTATTGCTTTTTATTAAGATCCCCATTAGCACCTGGAAACTCACTTGCTGTTCTTCCTGGGGCCTCCTTTAAATTACATTGTATAGTCAATGGAGATTTATATTTAGTCAATGAGAGATTTTGTTGAAAAGTCACTCTTCATTTTTCTGTTTGATATTATGCCAATTAACTTTAATCTGAGTTTGTATGAACAGTAAATGAAATATGGGAAAATACCAGATTTTTATTGGAAGCGAAATTCTGATCATATTATTAAAAATGGTGAAAATTTCATAACTATCACAACAGTAGGACTGGGTCTTTATGTGTTTATAGCACTTTAGTTAACATTTGCAAGAATCTTTTGCCATATTTCAACACAATACACCTTTAATTTGTACATTTAGACACGGTGCAAAAAAAAAAGTTGTAAATGTACATGTTGTTGTGATGTACTATACTAACAGTCGAACTATCCAGACTCTGAACCAACTCTATCATCTCTTTCCTCCTGCAGCTCCTCTTCCTCCTTTTAAAACCTCCTCCTCCTCTTCTTCTGTTAAATCTGTATTTACTTCTTCTGTTAGAGATAAATCTATCTTTTTTTTCTTCTGGAATTAATTTAATCACAATATGATAAATAATTTTTTATGCACTATGTTATGTTCCTAATACTATCTGAATAAATTATTAAAGACAAACAAAAGCGCGAACTAGGAAAAGAATATAATTATAGGATGTGTCAATTAAAATATTAAAAGCTTTCTATATATATATCAAAACCCACCCACAGTCATCATAGAAGTTCCTGTTTGGATTAAATGGCGCAATTCATGCACTTGAACGGCATTTTTACCCGCTCACAAAGATGCAGTATTTCTATTTCAAGATCATACTACACATGCTACTATGACAAAGAGGCAGCTGGGCAGAAGGCAGCGCTTCCATGGATATGGAAATGAGTGTTCGGGGAGTGCACATACATGGCACTGTTTCCTCTGTGGTGATGCTTCATACATCCAATGAGGGAAGGAGTTTCCTGGGGCTTCTCCTTTCGTCTTACAGGAAACCACAGACAAATTTGGTGTGAACATGTTGATCCAGGAACGTCATGGTCCCCATAGCACCTCTTGCATACTATTCACTGACTGTGAAAGATACAGAGTGAATCAGACCAGCCTTTTTCACAGCGCTCATTCTTCCTGCCCACGGGAACAGTCTGACTGTGTTTGTGCTGTTTTTCACACATTGCAGTTCTCCAGTATGGATACATACAAATCTAGTTGTCAGTCTTGGTAAAAATAATGCTAATTAAAGCACCGGGCTGCACCGAGACTGCTATTGTTGAGCAGTGAGAGGGTGGACAGTTAACATGCAGCCTGTGTTCCTGTGGTATTGTTTGACTTGTTTTGACTCACACCTAATTAGTGGTTGTATTGAACACTCAACAATGTCTGCTGTAAGTTTTGAGCTACACGGAATATTTTTTAAAGGATGAACACAATGCACATAATGGACAGTTATTAGAACCTCTCAAATCTTGTGCAGACATTGTTAAAATAAAGTTTCAGCAAAAATTCAAAATCTACCAACTGTTTTCTTCATTTTTATACTTTCCATATATTTAAATATACTATTAAACGAGCCTCTTGTTCCCTCTGGTTAAGATGCACCATTACAACCGTCAGAGAATCACATTTTCTTTTGTTATAGTCTACTTTTATTTGATAGATGGGTATTATTGTACACACAGATAAGCATGGAGCCTGCTTATTTGATTTTTTATTTTTTTTATGTTATTCACTGTCAACCAAAACATTTTCTTGTTCAATATTTTGATTCTGACTTTTACAGACGCATATGAACATAAAATGCATCGTCAGCAGCCATGTGAAGACATTAACCAATGCAGATTTTACAATAAATATTTGTTCTCTAGAAGATGAATCTACCCATAGCTCTGGCTGACGCTAAAAATCATCTTAGTGCATCCTTCAACTGGATGTTTCCCAGGCATAGGGATACCTCATATTCCTAAAATCTCATTATGAGGAACAAGAGACTTGACTGAATGTGATGATAATGTTTTAAATAAATAAATAAATCAAATGTGATACAAAAAACATCATAAACAAAATGGTATGGCAAATCTTTTATGTTTGGATCATGTTAATTCCCCAAAAGTTCATTTTCTGGCTTCTTTTCAATGGGTCAGGTTTTACAGACTTAAACCATGGGCCTCAACCACATCCTTGCAACCCCTTCCCCTGCTAAGGAGTTGCAATAATCTAATGTAATAAATGCATGAATTAATTTTTGCATCATTTTTAGACAGAACTCTCCTCCTGGCCCCCTCTGCCTTCCCATGTTGATTGATTTGTTCATTTTTCATCCAACGGGAACCCATAAAGACAAAAAAGATCAAAAACAATAACTTCAGCTGTTTCCTTGGCAGAAGGCAGTTTTGGGCAGAGGAACAAACTATGCCATCTTGCTGAACTGGTCAATAACAGTTACAATGACTGTGTTACCTTCTGATGGTGGCAATCCTGTCACAAAATCTAGTGAGATGTGTGGCCAGGGCCGATGAGGCACAAGCAAAGGATGGAGAAAACCAGCTGGCGGTCAGTGAGGAACCTGATGCTGATTGCATACAGGACAGGCGTTGAAAACTCTGCAACATCTTCTGACATGGAGGGCCACCAGAACCACCGTGTAACCACTGTAGTATATCTGATGTCAGGTCCTGTGGAACAAATAGACGATTAGTGGGACAGGCACTAGGCCAAGGGTAGTCCTCCAGTGCGGCTTTAACCCCTTCCGCTATCTCTCAGTTGAATACTGCACTACGGTAAGCATACGGTAAGATAGAATCCTCATGTACCGGGTCCCCATCACCGGCCTGGAATTGACGAGACAGAGCATCTGGCTTGATATTCCGTGAACCTGGTCGATAGGACAATGAAAAATTTCTATATATATATATATATATATATATAGAGAGAGAGAGAGAGATAGAGAGAGAGAGAGAGAGAGAGAGAGAGATGGAGAGAGAGAGAGATGGAGAGATGGAGCTGGACAGCACCAGGGCCCGACATGATTCATACCTACTGGCTGACAGCACTCCATGAACGCCTAGCAGCACAGATGAACCAGCTGCTGATATCGGGAAACCACCCAGAGTGGCTAACCCAGGGCCGGACAGTCCTCATAATGAAGGACCCCCAGAAGGGAACAATACCACAGTGCGAAATATGGGGGGGTTTGGGGGGGTCGGACCCTCCCAATTAACCCTTGAGACCCCTTGAAAGCCTCAAATGCAAAATCCACTGTGTTGTTTTTTTCCTCCTTGAGTTTGTATTTGCAGAAAGATAAATGAAAAATAAATTGCAATTGCTAAGGTGGTTAAATAGTGTCGGTCATAGGCTGTACCATTTGCTATTGTGTCTGCACCGTAATTTACAACATTGCATTGGCGAGCCTACTAAAGAAATTTTTGATTAGTATTGCGCAACAATTCCGAGATTGGGACCCCCCCGAAAGTCGATGGGTATTTCGCACACTGAACAATACCATCTAACTACCGGCCTATAACCTGCCTCAGCACCACATGGAAGCTTCTATCAGGCATCATAGCGACTAAGATGAGTAGGCACATGGAGCAATACATGAGCAGACCACAGAAAGGAATAGGCAACAACACCAGGGGAGCCAAACACCAGCTACTGGTTGACAGGGCAATTGCCCGAGATTGCAACATGAGGAACACCAACCTGTGCACTGCCTGGATTGACTACAAGAAAGCCTATGACTCAATGCCACATACATGGATACTGGAATGCTTAAAACTGTATAACATCAACAGGACACTAAGAGAGTTAATCCAGAACTCAATGAGGCTGTGGAAGACAACTCTGGAGGCCAACTCAAAACCAATTGCACAAGTGAGCATCAGATGTGGCATTTACCAAGGAGATGCTCTGTCCCCCCTGCTGTTCTGCATAGGCCTAAACCCCCTCAGCCAGATCATCTCAAAGAGTGGCTTCGGATACCAGTTCCGAAGTGGAACATCCATCAACCACCTCCTCTACATGGATGACATCAAGCTGTATGCCAAGAATGAGCGTGACATTGATTCCCTAATTCACCTCACCCGGATCTATAGCAAAGACATTGGGATGTCATTCGGACTAGATAAATGTGGGCGGATGATATCTAGAAGAGGAAAGGTGATCACAACTGAAGGGGTTGACCTACCTGAAGGGAATATCACAGATGTGCAGGAAAGTTACAAATACCTAGGGATCCCACAAACAAATGGTAATCATGAGGAGGCAGCTCGGAAGTCAGCCACAGCCAAATACCTACAGAGGGTAAGACAGGTCCTGAAAAGTCAGCTGAACAGCAAAAATAAGATCCAGGCCATTAACACCTATGCCCTGCCAGTAATCAGATACCCAGCTGGGATAATATCCTGGCCATTGGAAGAGATACAAGCCACTGATATCAAGACAAGGAAACTCCTTACCATGCATGGAGGGTTCCACCCCAAGTCCAGTGTCCTGAGGCTGTACACTAAGCGAAAGGAAGGGGGCCGAGGACTAGTAAGTGTCAGAACTACTGTCCAGGAGGAAACAGCGAACCTCCAGGAATACATCAAGAAAATGGCCCCCAATGACCAACTGCTAAGTGAATGCCTCAGGCAACAAAAGCCCAGTAAGGTCGAGGAACCAGAGGGGCTATCATGGAAGGACAAACCCTTGCATGGCGTGTACCATCGACAAATTGAGGAAGTGGCTGATATGGAAAAGACATACCAGTGGCTGGAAAAGGCTGGACTAAAGGACAGCACAGAAGCACTACTCATGTCTGCACAAGAACAAGCCCTGAACACCAGAGCAATAGAGGCCGGGGTCTACCACATCAGACAGGACCCCAGGTGTAGGCTGTGTAGAGAAGCCCCTGAAACAGTCCAGCACATCACAGCAGGGTGTAAGATGCTGGCAGGCAAGGCATACATGGAGAGGCATATCCAGGTAGCAGGCATACTGTACAGGAACATCTGTAAAGAGTATGGACTGGAGGTCCCAGGGTCAAGATGGGAGAACCCCCCAAAGGTGACAGAGAACAAACAGGCCAAGATCCTGTGGGACTTCCAGATCCAGACTGACAAGATGGTGATGGCCAATCAGCCTGACATAGTGGTGGTGGATAAACATGAGAAGACAGTGGTGGTGATAGATGTAGCAGTCCCCAGTGATAGCAACATCAGAAAGAAAGAACATGAGAAGCTTGAGAAATACCAAGGGCTGAAAGAGGAGTTCGAGAAAATGTGGAGTGTGAAGGCAACAGTGGTACCAGTAGTGATCGGAGCACTAGGGGCAGTGACCCCCAAGCTGGGAGAATGGCTCCAGCAGATACCAGGAACAACATCAGAGATCTCTGTACAAAAGAGCGCATTGCTAGGAACAGCTAAGATCCTGCGCAGAACCCTCAGGCTCCCAGGCCTCTGGTAGAGGACCCGAGTGTGAAGGAGACACCGCCCACGTGGGGCGAGAGGACCATTTTTTTATTTTATTTTTATTTTTTTATATATATATGTGAAGAACAATGAACAGGCTTGATGGGAGTTAAGTCTCTTTGCCGAGTGGATGTATTCCAGGTTTTTGTGATCCGCCCAAACCATGAAAGGAACCTAGGTTCCCTCGACCCAGTGCTGCCACTCCTCCAACGTCAACTTGACCACCAGTAACTCCCTGTTCCAGTGAAAATAAAATTGTACAAAATTGTAAGCTACAGATAAACTTTTGTCTTCTGGGACTGTAGCCTGTAGATAGGTCACGTTAAATACTGTCAATAGTTCTCATGCCTTAATTTAAGTTAAGGCTGTTTGAATGTTTAATTAGATTTCAGTGAGCATAGTTTTTCATAAGGAAAATATGAGAAGAGGTGTTGACTGACTGCTGTTTGTGCAACACACAATTATAGTCCATTAGGCTTACAGAAAAAGGAGAGAGAGAAGGAGGGTCAGAAGAAGTATGGACAGGAGATGAGACAGCAAGGCCAGAGGCAGATGGAGGAGAGGGAGAGGAGGTTGACATCATTTCATATACAAAATAAAATTTATTTATTTAACCCCAAATTTATGAAAAAGTTAGTGATGAAGGATCGTAGTCTATCATTCCAGAAAGCATGGCATGAAAATCCTGGCATCGATGGTATTCTGTATTTTCAGTACTCTAAATACTACAAAAGCAGAAAACCAGCTCAAGCCAAGAGCATGGACAAAATTTGTGTTAGCTCTGGCTTTAAAAACTGGAGAATATCTCTGAAAAAAATCCTCTATCCACAAGAAATCAGCTGGTCACAAAGTGGCTGTCATAACAGCTGTGTATGAGAGAAAACCTGTAAGCACAGAGTTGAGCAGTGCAGTCAGTGCACAACAGGCTGAAAGCAGGGAAAGCCTATTGAAAATAATAGAGGGCAAGGCAGGGAGTTGCCTTTAGGGGGCATGAACATCGTCAAGGCAACCTTGACAATCTCCTGAAATACAAAGCCGAAGGTAATGCAGCTTTTACAAGATGGTTGTCTGGAAAGAGGGGAGTACACACATCTTGGGATTGTCAAAATGAGATGCTAGATCTGATGAGTTCATCAATAGAAATTGCAGATTAGATCCGGTCCCTCTCAGTGTTACCCTTGTCCCGTCATAATGGACGGGGACAAGGGATACCTCAGGTGTAAAGCAGGAGGCCCTGTGTCTATGTTATGTTGGCAGAGATTTGATGGTGCATGCATCATTGGGATGTATGAAACAACTTCTACAACAGGTGAACATCTTGCCAGAATAATTATGGATGTGCTGTTGAGATTAAATCTTCCAATATCAGGCCTTAGAGGTCAGGCATATGATGGGGGTTCAAACATGTCAGGCAAATATGCAGGTGCACAGGCAGTCATCCAAAGAAAATAGCCATTAGCACCCTTTATGCATTGTGGTGCACATTGTGTGAATTTAATGACACAACAAGCTCAGCCTCCCTGTTCATAAGAAATGTCCTTGACTGGATTCATAACCCTGGCACATTTTTGGTCAGTCTGTCAAGCTAAGACTAATTCAAAGCCATCAGGCCTTTATGTTCCACTGGGTGGACGGTATGTGCACCTGCTATCTGTGCTGTTCTCGGGCAATATGGCACAGTGCTGCAATCGCTAGATCAGATGTCTGCAAGCAAATCAGAATCTGCAAGTCGGCCAGAGGGCCTACATATTAGGCTGCAACAAGGCAATGTTGTACTGGGGCTCATGCTAGGCCTGAGATGTGATAAGTGAACTAGACGTACTGAAAGCATCTCTCCAGAAAAACACCCAGACAGTGGAGGGCATGGGTCTGCAGTCTCTGTTGTCCCAGAGAGTATAAAATTGAAAAGAAAGTCGGACCACTTTGAGGAAGCATTTAAGGAAGCAGAGGACATGGTTGAGAATCTGTCTTTAGAACCCATTGCTCTATCTCTCACACAAAGGCCCCCCTACGATATATTCTGTTCCAGTACCTGCACACAGGCCTGCATCTGCTGTGGAGCTCCACAGAGTGGAGTCCTACAGACTTTTGGACATAGTAGATGTACAAATTACAGACAGGTTTATGCAACCAGGAATACAAACACTAAAGGAATTGGAGACCGTGGTGCTGCAAACAATGTAGCAGAGAAGTACCCTGAGCTGCAGTGGGAACATTTGAAAATTCAATTTGCCATATTTAAGAGCAGGTGCAGTTACAAAACCACTGCAGATGCTGCACAGATGTTAAAAGCAATGGTTGTTGAAGTCTGTGGCTTTTTTGAGCAAGTTGAGACACTTGTCAGATTGCTAATGGTTGCATTGCCTGCTGAGGCAGAATGAAGTTTCAGTGGCTTACAGAGAGTCAAAACATAGTTGCGGTTCACATGACCCACAAAAGGCTGAATGGAATTGGAGTGTGCCATATCCACTCAGAGAGGTTGGATAATCTGAATAGGAGAGACATTGCCCAACGATATATTCAGGGCAAAGATTGAAGGAGAGAGGTTTTTGGATCCTTCATTTAATTTGTTTCTGCATTTGAGGTAATTTATTGAAAACTCATGTAGAGTAATTTACCATTTTATTTGCATATATGGAGGCACAGTAAATAAGAATTAAGTTTTAATTACAATTAGTGTTTTTTAGACTCTTTTCTTAAAGAATCAGTCTGCTGAAAGTCAGTTTATGTTTAAATAAAACTGTTTTGCACATGGCATGTTTGGTGAGTGATTGGAATCAGTATCAGAATTAATAAACTTTATGTCTTTCAAAGATGGGTCCAAGTTTCAATACATGATACATATACCTAGAATAGATGCTATTGATAAATACAAAGGGAAGACAAAACAGTCAGCAGTCATGCAGAACACCCCACATCATCCTGTCATGATGTGGGATGACAGCTTTGCCCCCCCCCCCCCCCCCCCCCTCAGTTCAAAAATCCTATCTGCACCCTTGCATTCCAGCTCTATGCATTTTCACACAATAATGGCTCAATTTAAAACACAAAGGTTATTGACTAATTTCTGTGAAAATTAGCATGATAATGAAAATTGTGCCAAGTACCGCATCAAAGTAACTTTTTCAAATTGTTATTATTATTAGTTGTTGTTGTTGTTGTTGTTGTGTTTTTTTTTTTTTACCATGATTTTGTTTTAAAAGTGACTAATTCATTTATGACCTACTTAAGTTTATTTTCTAAGTGGTGCTATTTGTAGCTGACATGTCCCAGCTGGAAAGCAGGGAGTGCAGGGACACATACAGTGCATGGGTTCATTCTGCGTGGGTTTTTTTTTTTTTTTTTTTTTACTTCACAAGTTCATCCCTGTCTCAGTCATCCATGTGATGTTTTGTGGGAGCAGGAGAAGTAGTCTGCAAGTACTGACACAGGAGAGGTGACGACAATCTCACCTCACATCATCCCACTGCAAATGCTTGTCCTGTCTTGCAAAAGGTCGCCGGATGAATCAGTTGTGTAAAAGGCAGCCAAAATTGTAGTGTCTAAGGTCACATTTTTCCAAAAGGCTGGATTAGATAATACACACTGGTAGAACATTCTCTATGTTGTGCATTTATGTACAGCCAGACTGAACTGGTACAGGGTGTACTTTAGCTACAGGACAGACCTAAAACTGCCTATCAAATATGGTGCTGTTATATCACCTGGCAAGAAAATTAGATATTCTTATTTTTATGACTCTTCCCCTTGCCTCGTCTGGCACCTTCTCTCCCGTTGTAATTGCAACTCCCACACGTCTGACTGTGTAACTGTCTCATATGTGTCATAACTGCTAGACTGAACCCATGTGTTGAAAGCACACAGATGTATAGATGTCTGAAATGATGGTCCACAAAAAGCTTGAAGATCTCTTCACAATACTGATTTTTATCACTTTAATATCATAGTGGCTAATATATGCAGAAATCAAAATATTCATTAACTCATAAAGACCTAGCACTACTTTTGTGTCAGTTCCTAAATGGAATGTTCTCTGTATTTAATTAATAAATAAAATAAGTAATTTATCACCACTTATTATCATATTATCTTCTGTATTTTGCATTTCATCAGTATGAAACTAGTATTTTCTTGGATGTAATTCACTGATCATGTAGATGTTCATTAAAGCTCATATTAAAGTTGAGGGTTATCAGAACATAAACCAAGCATTTCCACCCACTGTCATTGGTCAAATTCCATGGGTTTTATTAATGTATCAGTGTTGTAAAAGCAGCTGTAGGGTGTCTTTGTGGAACAGTCTGGATTCTGGACCCAGAGATAAAGCATCGTACAAACATAAATATATTTTAAAATGATTTGTAAATAGGGATATGGAAGATGAGGGATAGAAATTGCTTTACATATGGTATATTACATGTTGATATTTACATAATGTGTATGTTTTATATATTTGTATGGATGTAGTATGTATGTTTATTGATATGGATATTTATATAGTGAATAGATATATAAATCATGGTGAGTAAAACAGGGTGGGAATTTTTAAAAACATGCATATGTCTGCCCACTCCTTATTTAAGCTTGTTGATTATGCTTATATTATTATTTTTTTAATATATTTTGTTCTCAATTTTAGACATTGTTCGTTCAAAATAAAATCATTCATGATGGTGGTGCCAGACCAGAGAATGTGAAGCAAAGAAGACAAGGCTTATAATATAACCTCTTAAACTGAGACATAGACATGTAAAGAAAACTGATGATGAAAGAGAAGAGGAACCAACACGACAGACTGGAGTACAGATTGCATTGATGGATTAGGCCTGGCAGAAGAGAGGGTGTTTTGGCTGAGGGAGGCCACTTAATGAAATCTCACCTCATGCTCCTGGTCTGCATTGATTAAGTGCATGGCTATATCCTAAATCATCTCCCTAGCGACTGCTACAGATTTGGTGACATGAGAGTAAAGACTGTTTCTAGTTTTCAGATTTATATGTGTAATATATGTAAATCACAGTTTTGTTTGGAAAATGCAACAATCAATCAGGTGCATGTAGAAATAGCTATAGCACCATAGATATAGCTATTAGCTATGGAGTACAAATAGCATTCATATGTGTTCAGCATCTCCTCACTGTTGCTACTGGCAACAGCAGTGTCCCTGTTTATCATGGAGACTGCTGCCCTCTACTGTATAAGGTACAAACACCACAGGAGGATATATTTAGGCCTGAAAGCAGACATTGCATGTTGGCAGGGGCTTATTAGAACTGTATGGTTCTGTTATTATTTTTCCTGGACATTTTGACCCTGAATTTTACCCTTTCAACATGAAAAAGAACTTATTATTCTATCCAAAATTCAAGTCCGGTGAAAGTCACCCCCCCCCAAAAAACTAAATACATCTCACAGATAGGAGACATCTCCAAAAATCTTTCGAGATACAAATATGAAACGTGGTCCACACATAGCCAATGGTAGGACAAGTAAAAAATGACATTATGGCTGTCAAGTTGCTTTTGCGATTCTGGAAACTTGTGCAATTTTCCCCAACTTGAAAAGGGTGTGATCCCCGGTGGAGATTTAAAAGACACTGGATTCCACTCAAGGAGTTATCTGACAACAGTTGCTTGGTTTTTCCATTTTTTTTTCTCTTTTTATTTAAAGTTCATAAACACAACATTTGCTGCAGTTTTCTGGAACAGTTGCCAGTGTCGCCTTAGGTAAAAAACCTAAGGGTAAACAAAAGGTAGAAACAGCGACAGGCGTTAATTAAATGTGCAAATTATTTTGTGCAAAATGCAAACTTTTTACTGTGCAAACAAGATAGAATAAATATCACAAATGCGTTACATAAACTAGAAAACTCTAAATTACACATTAATCTATAAAAATTATAAACATTTAAATTTAAAAAGTCCATAAAAATCATACACATTTTAAATTCAAATAGTCCATAAAATTTAATACACATATTTAAACAGTCTATAAATTACCATACCTTTTAATTTAAATCATCTCAAATTCACTATACACATTTAAATTAACCCAGAAGCTGTTCAAACTCATATTTATCAGATTACAGTTATAGGCAGCATTACATTCATACATGCAGTGGAACAAAATCAAATTTAACATGTGCCACCCCATTAACCTTATAACCAACTGAAGTTTAACAAAAAAAACCACAGCACAAATGCTGGGGAAAACAGTCATCACAAACAGTTTCCTCTAAAAGAATTCAGCTCTTACCGGCTGCCTCTCCAGTCTTTCCGGTGTCACACTTGCACAAGCTCTGTATATATATTTTTTCTTTTCTGTTTGTCAGTACAGAGCTCAGGTTTTTTGTGCTGCCCTCACCACCGCAACTATAAACTGAAGTACCTTCACAATCTCCTCCCACCTGAATGTGGAAAATCAGCTGAAGTGAATCCAGCTGATCATGATCAGCTGACCTGCACTTCACCCTAATTTTCACAGCTGATTCACACATTGCACTGTTCAGACACTTTTTTCCTAATCTCACCTGTGCATTCCTTCAAAAGTAAAATACCATGTGAAACCAAGGTTTGACTTTACAATGGCCCCACCCTAAACCCATCCATGTTGATTGGAAGTGTTTATATTTGTCTAACATCCAGATTCCATTAATCTTCAAAGGGGTTGAGCTTTGACCCGTAGTGTCTCCGGAAATGAACCTCATAGAGACTTGGGTGTTGGAGTATCCCCATCACAGATAAGAGATGTAACAATGCTTTTGTCAGAAACCTGCTCCATCCTGTCACTACTCTTGTATGTAAACACCAATGGACATTTCTGGACAAAAAACTCTGGAACCCTATCTTCCTGCATCATCATCAGTGTGAACAAAATCAAAGACGTATTATTCCAAATTGTGCACCAATATAACCTGTGAAAAGCAAATATCTGTACTTTTTTAGGTATACAATTGATAGGATATAAATAGGGGAGTCGTCTGTCCAGGCAATGTTGTCACTAACTTTGTGATTAACTTTTGAATGGAAGGTTGTAATGATATATAGATAGACATGCAGACAGACTTTCATATTGCAGTATTGTTTCTACTCAACCTCATAAATATGGTGATTTCTTCCATAGTCATTAGATTCACAACAAAATTATTATGTATTTTTCTATCAATTTGAACCAAACGAAAAAGTAAACAGTATATTGTAATTTATTTATTTACTTTTAGGACTGTTAAATACATCACTTCATCAACTAATAACAAGGTTTGGGATAATAACAATAAGGAATGCACCTTTTTGACAAAGATTTTTAAATAATCAATTCAATACAACCATGTAGTAAATGACATTAGTGAAAAGATTTAATATAATGTTAATATTTTAACTTTTAATTAATATTTGGCTGAACTGGCGTCTCATACAGGGTGTACCCCGCCTTCGCCCATTGTAGCTGGATTAGGCCCCCAGTGACCCCCGCGACCCTAGTGAGGATAAAGCGGGTTCAGATAATGAATGAATGAATAATATTTGGCTATGGGTTATGCTATGTCTGTCCATGAAGGTAAGTCTAAACAGGACATAGCATGGTCTTAGTCTGACATCTGGTGGTCTTTTTAGGTAACAAGTCTCAGCACAGATCTATTCTTAACAAGCATACAAGTATTTTTACACCCCTATTTCAGCAGGATTCAGTCATAAATCAAAACATTTAATTAGTTTCAGTATTTATTACAAAATAAACAAATAACTTATCCATGATTAGCCTACTTTTATCCAAATTTTCTATTTCTAAAATAAATCATCACACCAACTAATTAGACTTGATAACAAAACATCATGCACATTTTTCAGAATGTATTACTATTATTTTATTTTAAAGAATATTTTTGATCATCAGATACAGCCTCACAGTCTAAATCTTTTGCTTCCAAATGCTCTATACTGACTTTATTAATTCCTAATTTTCCATGAAGGCAAGTCAACACAATTAGACACCCCTTTTAACATATTATACACCTAGCATAAACCTACGGTATCCCTTTAATACAACAACTTCCCCAACTAATATATGTATACCTTTTGGACACATCAATTCATATTTAATGGTTGGAGATGAGATCACATAACAGTGCTGTAAACCTCAAAGCACCTGGATGTGAATGTAATAAAACTTTAACATTAATCCTCATCATTTCAGACATTCCATCGTTATTTCTTTAAGATTGCTGTGTTCACAATTGTTATTGAATGCATTGTGCGTTTGTTCTATTAAAAAAAAAAAAAGAACCTTCGGGTTGCTTTTTTTCAAGATGCTTTTAGAGGGCAGAAAAATTACTTGAGGTCAAACAACAGTTTAGCAGTACTTCTGCATACATATTCATGACACGGTATTGAGGCGTCTCTGATTGGCTGAGAGAATGAATGGTAAATGTTAGATTGGATGAGCCAGACTGACGGGGTCAGGATGTTCTCCTCAGGATGCTCGACGCTGTAATTTCACACTTTTGAAACATGACAGCACTGTTAAAGGAAGATCTTGCAAAATATATCCAGACCACCGAGTACAACTCATTATTTTTTCAGTAAATATCACTTCAATGACAAAGGTAAAGATGAATGTAAAGTACAACTGTAGATATTCGACTGTAGTGTAGATGTTGTTATTGTGTCCTGTATGTATGTTGTGTATAGACCAACTTCAGTTCTTGTGTCAAAAATAACCCATGAATGACATTATGGAGAACTTTTCTATATTCCATCGTCGTGGTGCTTAGGTTTGCCAAAATACTCCACATGAAAAAAAAAATGCACACATGTACACAAGGTTGCATGTTACTGCTACAGCTATATAATCAGCTACGAAATGCCTGCTGTTTATTTTCAAGTAGCAATTTAGACAAACTGAATAAAATGACAGATTATTATTTATTTTTATTATTTATTTATATTATATTATTATTTGTGCTTCCCTGGACAGCACGCCACAAAGAAATATGTCCAATGATGCACCCCGATTCAGCTTTTAGTTACTTCACTGCATCTCAGGCCATAGCAATGCAATCGGCAGCTACACAGATCATCCAGACCTTAGTCTTCCCCCTTATTCCCACTCCCCGTCTGTTCGGCTGATCAAATCTAGCATCTACCAGAATGAATGTGCGAAGGAACTCTCCTCCCCTCCCCTTTCACTCTGTGTGTGTTTACCATCTGAGAGTATCATCCAGCTAGGTTTTCGTGCCATTGCTTTTATTGAAAACATGCAGGAAAAAAACCTGGTGCTTTATTTCCACAGAGAGCACATGAACCAGTTTGCTTTGACGTTTTTTTTGTTTTTTTTTTCCAAGTTTGTGCAGCAGCTACTGTGGTGCTCTCTTCTCTTGTAGATGCTAATTCTACTTCAGATTCACTGCAATGGGGGACGGGCCTAACCCCACAGGGATCATGCCAATATCCACATTACATAATGTGGACAGGCTTTTTCTGAGTCGCTCATATCTCTCTCTACCACTTTTAAATGCAGCATGTGTTGGTAATTCGGGGTGACCCATCAGATTCCAAAAGGAGTGTGGAAAAGTGGTTTTCAGTGGAATGACAGCTTTAAAGTAATTTTTAAACCAAGTGTCAGGAACCCTGGTCATCGAGAGCCACTATCCTGCATGTTTTATATGTTTCCCTCTTCCAAGACGCCTGATGATTGTTATCAGGCTTCTGCAGAACTTGTTGATAGGTTTATCATCTGAACTAGATGAGTTGGAAGATGGATAAATCTGAAACATGCAGGACAGTGGCTCTTGAGAACCAGGATTTCTGACCCCTGTTTTAAACCCACCACCCACCTGTGCATCCACTAGATGGCGTGAATGCTCTAGGAAATAGAATAGCGGAGTGGAAGTAGATCGAGATGGTCATGTCTGCTACTTTGAAATTCTGGTTCTGCCCCCCACCCCCCCACCCCCCTTTTTTTATTGTTTAATAATTAACAAGTATCTTTTTCTATTGAGGATAAAAACCCTTAATTTTGTGCTCATAACCAAGTTCACATGCAGAATTTAGTTTGATATAATTCATTTTATTTAGCATGGATTCCAAATTTAGACTACACATTTGTAAACATATTAGATATTTAATACTGATTAAAATGAGATTAATTTATTTTGTTCGATTAAGAATTATAATATTCAATTTAGATTTCAGAAATTTACCAATTTCACACATTCTTTTGATGTTTTGGTAGATTAGAGAGAAAATATAGGCTTAATGGAGCCAGTTGGGGTCAATTAATATGGTCACATCTCCCACTTACAATTCCTGTTTGTTTAGTATTTAGCACTTTACATTTCTTTCATGGGATTGAGGTTTAGGTTTACACACAAACTTCAGGACAAAGCAACCACTTTAATATTTACAGTTTTCCCCTCAATTTAGAGCTACACAGAACCGATGATACCAGCAAAGAATTTTATAAATAACCAGAATGAACTGGATACAAAACTGTAAAAATTATGGATTAACCAGATTATCTATATCTAAACCCTAATTTTGGATCCTTATCCATTTAGAATTTTCCTCTGTTTCATCCACTGTACACCCCTTGGGTGTCAGGGATGATATAAGGGATGTGGAATAAGCTTATCGAAGCCAGTGGGGTCAACTAAAATGACATGTCGCCTCCCGTAGCACGAGACGAATTAAATTTGTAGGAGTTGACAAGTTGCATGTTATTCCAACTCTCCCTGCCTATGTCTCTGTCTGTCTTCTCTCTCTCTCGCTCTCTAAATAGAAATAGAGAAATAGGGTACAGGCAAATATAAGTACTTTGGTGTCCAAGGACATATATGATAAAGACATCTCCAAATGGTCTGTGAGCATTTAGTGATGTTCTGTAACTAAGTGAAAGGTTTCCAGTCAGCTATAAAACCAGTGTTCATGTTTAGAACCTCTGATAACAGCTATTTCTGTGTTTGTTCTGTTTGTCTGAACAATAAATTAGTATTTTCAATTGAAGATTTGATCTCCTTGTAGTGACTGAAAATACCACAACTGTGGTTAACTCACTTTTGTGGTGATTAGGTCCCTTCCAGTCTCAGGCATGGACCACTTTGATACTGTAGCATACCGTACTGGAGTCCAAGGCAGTCCATACCAAGGACTACCTTCTTAACTCAACTCAGGTATAGTACGGAACTATTGCATACACGTGGATATAATTAAGCATATTTTGGGGTCCAGCATACTTGGATATGGACTTGAATATGCTGTGTGAAAACACCCTCAAGTACATGTCATGTTAAAAATTCTGAATCAATCTTTGTTTTTTTGGAGTTAGCTCACATCTTTATGTGTTGAAACTGATGAAGAAACCAATCAGTGCATAAGCATTATGCTCAGTATGTGTTAAAAAATGTTAATTAAGCAAATCCTTGAAAATAAAAGGAGTACCATTGTATTAGTTGTGTTTATTATGATGATATACTGTAGTATATGTGTATTGAATCACCTCATGCGGACGAGTCAGGGTCAGGTAATGGGCGTGCAAGCCACGTAATGCGTGGATCTGCCTTAGATTGTGGCTGATAGAATGTCTCAATAATCTGTGAAATACTGTATATAGCCAGTGTTTGGAATGGCAAACTAATGGTGTCCTTGTGTTGAGCGAGAGAAATCAATATATAATTGATGGAATTTGGACACAGAACCTTGAGATTTATGTACATATCTTAAACATGTTGACAGTCTCCATCTTCCCTGAAAATATCACTCATCCTCTTGAATGAGTGGCCTCGTAAATGTTTTATTTAGCATCTCTGAAAGTACATCATGTACTCCACAGATTGCTAATAGTATAAATTCAAAGATAAATGCAACTGAATGTACAGACTTTCTGAATCACTCTCATTCCATTTGAAAAAAAAAATTCTTTAGATAAAATAAAAACTGAATCCAACAAATGACACCTGCTGCAGTTTGACAGAATGTATGTCATTTATGTTTTTGCTTGTTGCATGCACAGGTTTGTAGATTAAAAATACATAGCACTATGTTACATTTTTGATAAGTCTCTTGTAACCCCACACAAACTCTCTCCACACAAGCTGTAAATGCACCGAGAAGAGGATGTGCATTATGGCATTAAAATCTACCAACTAAGTCTTGAAGTCCACAAGAGATTCTAAACACAGTGAGAATAAATATGGGTTAAGAGCCAGGCTTAAATGTTCAAAATTTTGACTGCATTTTAAAAAGACAGGAAAAAAAAAAAAAACTTCAGGTAACTTTCATACTTTGCCCACAACTCAGCTGCTATTGGAGGACACTATGTCGTCTATGCAGCTGAAAAACAAGTGGCACTTGACTTCATGTTAACTGTTGTGGTAGAATTTCCTATATTCACCTTATTCTCCGCGGTTACTAGGGCGGCGCCATATTGCTCACTTTGTGTTAGAACTTCCGGTGGAGTAGCGGAAGTCATTGAAAGTCATTGGCGAGCGTACAGATCTCAGGCGAAAAGCAGCGAGGCTGAAATCAGAGACGGTTCAAAAAAACTATCCAATATCCTTGGAAAAATGACCAGCATCATTTATACAGTCCGCGGTTGCCACAATAATTGGGAAAAAAACATTGTCGCTTCAACAAGAGTATTCTACTCACGGGAGAAGAAGGGGCGAATGTTGTGGGCCGGCCTTTAACCTGCATCCGCCTCCTCCCGGTGAAGAGGACGACTTTGGCTGAGGGTGCTCAACTTAAAAAACCCACTGGAAAAGCCCTACGTCTGCTCCTTTCATTTTGTGGATGGGAAACCGACAATCCAGCGCCCATATCCCAAGAAATGGCTTGGCTATGAGGCTCCGGAGCAACGTCTGCGACGACAGATTGTGAGGCAGACAGGTAAAAAAGTTTAGCTGCTACTCTGCCTTAGTGCAAGTCTGCTAAGTCAATGCTAGCTACATTTGCTGCATTACTGATTGCTTAACACGCGGTTTAAAAGAGTTTACAACGATGAAGTTTAGGATTAAATACGTATAAATACTAATAACCAGTGTTGGACAGTAGCTCACAGAAGCATATCTTCCATCTAAGAACCATGAAACATGCCACATTTAAACTCAGAACGTACTGATATGCTTCGGTGCTCTTAAAGTTTTTCATGGAGGCACCATCTACGCCCACAGACAAAACCATATAGTTAAAAATATCACCATATGTAACAGGAGGCCATCTCTTCATATCATCAGCCCACTCTGCAATTAGTTTTGGGTGAGGGATTACTTCACTGGCGCTACTACGAACGACATCTCTAGTTTCTACCCAGGTAACATCCATCTTTAAATGCCTTAAACTAGCTAAACCGGAACTAGCTGACCGGAGGTTCCAACACAAAGCGGAAGAAAATCAACAGTTAAAAGGGGCGGGGCGGAATAAGGTGAATACAAACCAAAAAACACAAACTATAATATCTGGAACAGGTTAACAGGTTTTACATTCATCCTGGAGGCCTGAAAGTGATCATATGTCACTTAGAACCACTTGACAATCCAACAAAAAACATCCAGTGACAATAAATTACAAGAAAGGGGCATTGTTATTTAATTGAGTGCTTTTCCTATTTGGTCTGAATTCCAATAAACTAATAATAGAATGATGAGAAACATAATTTTCATTTGTTCAATACTTGAAGAGCTTGGTTCCAAAACACAATAAATGCCAAAACTGAAAAGTTGGAATTACTGCCATTACTCCCCCTTCATTATCAGTTCATTTCTGGACTATATTGAATGTGGTCCAAAACATGCTATCTACCATAATCCGTGTATCATTTGTTCATTTGTTTTTCAAAAATAAAACCAAACATAAGACAATGAAACAACAACTCGTTTCTTCATTATTTGTTTCCAAAACCAAAATGAAAAAAACAGATAGCGATGTGTTTTTTCAGTTTTTCTTTTTGTGTTTAAATGAATAATGGAAAAACGGATAACAGCCATTATCCATAAACTGAAGTGAGTTGTCTCTCTGGATTCAGCTGGCCGTTTTTAAAAGGGAAAGCCTCTGCTAAGAACTGCCGATTAACTTCCATTGTAATCTGGAGACTGTTTTCATCTGCACTGACCCCGCTCTTATTTTGAGGGAGTGGAGCAAATTTACAGACTGCATCCATATCAATGGCATTTTCCCCTTTTGTGGATACAGTGCTGTTCTTATGCATACTTTGTTTTCATACTACCTTACTAATGTATTGAGATGAAACAGGATGTTGTGATCTTATGACATATCTGGTCATAATATCTGTAATTTGCATGAAGAACAGATAAGTGTTCTTCAGGAAATGTAGGTACAGAGGTCTTTCCAATTACAGGGAACGCGGTCTCATGACCCAGCCTGGTTTCAGCCGTCAGAAATCTGAGTACGAGAAAACATGGATGTAAAAAAAAAAAAAAAAAGCATCCCAAGTCATACATGGAAAAGGAATCTAAACAGACAACAGATCTAAAGGGATAATCATAAACTCATGGTATGTGAAACAAGTGTGGGTCACCAATGTGGAATCCAGAAAACAGGTGAAGGAATGGACAGGGATCAGGCAAAACTCAGTTCCGGGGTCCAAAAACAGGTCAGGTCAGATCAGATGAACTAACTGACTGACTGACACATGTGTTACACACAGGTGAGAAATCAGGGTAATGGGAAGTCAATGAACATTATACAGGAGGGAGACAAAGAAATAAATAAAACAGGAAATGACAAACATAAAATCCTGTAGGAGCCAAAAACATGGTCATTTTGCCAGCTCCTATTCATTCATTCATTCATTCACATGTTGATTTCAAACCTTCTACCACAGTTTAATCCACAACTAAGTTATTCACAAGATAAAAACCGCTTCAGTAAAAGTTGAAATACACAGCATATCATCTAAACATACTGTACATGTATATCTGTGACATTGTACTATAATTAATAAGTGAATAGTTCTTCTTCTCTATGTAACTTTAAGTGGGCCATCATCCATGATTGTGCCCTTAGACCAAATGCCACAGAACAGGTCCTCGTGGAAAAAACATCTGCATGAAAAAGATTTGTTTTAGGATGTTTTTTCATGTTGGACGTTACTGTTTTCGAAAGTCATGCCGTGGACTTTGACAAAGATAACAGACAGATAAGGGAAAGACTGAGACAATCCTGCCACCGTACAACAAAATATTCAAGCCAAACAACTACTGGAGTGATTCAGTACCTTGGGAATTGGTATTATTACACCTTCAATGTCACTGTGATGTGTTACTGATTCAGTCTCTTTTGGGTTGCATTGTGAGGTTCCATTGTGTGTGATGTGTCCTTGCATAGGTGTTTGTATATAGTCAAGTAGGTGTGTTATGCTGACAGTGTCATCCATAGTACAAGGTAACATGAGTATTATTATGACAAAAGCGCAGATGTTGCCTGCTTACTGCCTGTGAAAAGGGGAAACAGAGGCCTGAGTTGTTCCTACAGTGTCTCCTTGCATTTTTCAGTGCACAATAGATGTGGACAGCAAATCTATTACCAACTGTGAACTGTAATTGAGGACATTTAGCATTACACCCAGAAGTACTGATGCAACGGCTGGGAACGGAAATTCTTTGAAGGTTAGAGTCATTAACAACCACCAGTACAGTTACTGTGTATGCTGCCCTCCAAAGAAGGCAGCATACAAATGCAATGGAAATGGCTCAGTTTAAAAATGTATTTTATACCTCTTCTTGCGAAAGACCCAGCTAATGAATAATGCAAGTAACGAAAAACCTTTACCTCAATTTTTCGTCTCTGAATACGAAATTCTATTTACGAAAGGAAACCAAAACCCCCAAGACATAAATACTGTCCATTACTATATTTAACTGCGTAATGTACGTAAATATGTCATGTATGTACTCTACGTAGCGTCCCATTGGCTATGACAGAGCTACCCATGATGCTTTTGGTGAGCATTTGACCCTCATTCATCACAGAGTTCTAACCATACATGCGTAAAGGACGGAGCCACCGCTGCCCCGCGAGTCCCCCTGAGCACACCCACCACGAGCCCAAAGAAAATGACTCCTGGCCACCAACAGAAGTGAAACAGGAGACGCCCAAAAAAAGTGGCAGCAGCCATCACTCCACCAGCACGGATAAAAGACATACCTGCAAAACCGCACGAACCCTCGGAAAAAAAACACCCCCCAAAAAATGTCCACCAGCTGTGCCATCGCACACGACACACACGCCCCACACATGATCCGGCTCTGGCTCCAGCTCCAGCTCCTATGCCAACTCTGACTATGATCTGGCTCCAGTCCATGCATGCCTCATCCAGTCTCTTCTAACCCTCCTGCTCTTATAGAACAGCCCCAGTTCTGAGTAACATTACATTTCCTAGTGATTTATGTAAGTGACAAAAAAGTTATCTGGTAAACTTTATATCCTAATGTTGCTAACATAGGTCGCCAAGCTCTGGTTTTGGTTCCTGAACTAGTGTTCTGGTCTCTGAGAACACATGATTCATGCAAGAGGAGTACACACTTGAGGGATGAGCAACAAATGGCTGTTTAGTTTGATCGACATATCACTGTTCAATCATTTCTATTGGCCATTCAAGATGATTGGATGATGTTTTGCCAGTCCTGTCCATTCCATAGGTGACTATATATATTTTTATTCTTGTGGTAAAGCATTGAATTCATTTGTTGATTCATTTGATTTTAACTCTTTGACTGCCAGCTATGATCAGAAAAGAGAGCTCGATACTGCCAGAGTTTTTGGGCATTTTCACTGAACTTTCAAGACCCAAAAAATAGGTGTCCCAACACCTTGTATTGCCTTGTTCATGGATGTTCACGCGAGAAGTTCACAACTTTTAGTATGTACCAAACCACCATAAATGCACACATACAGGAACAGCAACATGGCGTTATAATGCTATTACCTCCATTCCCAGATTGACGGTCTACACTGAATTACCGGAGATGTGAAGATGAATCTGCCACCTCACCCTTATCAATCGTGGTTGTGACACTCTTACTTGCAGACACTCTTACTTGGAAAATGAAGCTTCTGCGTCCGACTGGGACAGAAATATATTGGCCACAAGTTTGAAATTCACAAGATGTACAAGACTTTGATTCACTGCCCCCATTAACAAATGCAAAAGATGCATAGTATATATATATATATATATGTGTGTGTGTGTGTGTGTGTGTGTGTGTGTCTTTGGCAGTCAGTGAGTTAAGTAATATAGTAAAAAATGCACCAGGAAAACATCTTGTACCCAACCTTTAACTACTTAGTACATGATTAATGAATTGATGCAATGATAGCATTTAAATCCAAAGGAGAAACTTGAAACAAATCCAAAGTGAAAGTCAGACAGCAGCTGCGTTTGGCCCAGTCTGAGCCTCTGGAGGTCCTTCAGACAAGTGTCCACCTGGTCACGGACCAACAGGGCTCTGCTCTGGCTCCACTGACTCTGCTGTTTTCTGTGGTTAAAGAGCCATTGATTGTATGAAGGCTGCTTACTGTGAGGGCAAATGAGGATTGTATGTTCTGCTCTGCTCCCAGGGCCATCACTGACAATCCATGTGACATCCTCCAATGTGGCCTTCAGGTTAAATAGATGTTTAACAGACAGGAGTTCCTTGCTGATATTGAAGCCTGTGAACATTAGATGAAGATATGAGGAATTGTCTAATGTCATTCAATATCTATCCTAATGTTTGCTAGTGGGCTACATGCAGAATGTTGCCCCAGTCAAAGTGAGTTAGGAGTGGCATCACAGAGATGATGTTTTCACAAAAAGCATGACCTTAATCCACTTTAAAGCTAATTGTAGCTACTAGAGAATTTGTAGCTACAAGAATACTCAGTATAATTGATACATGACACTTTTGGCACATATAATACATTACATTATGTAAGTTTTGGAGAATCTAACACATTTTTATTGAGCATGGAAAACTTCAATCTTTTTAGAACAAATAGAACCAGCTATATCTTTTTATTTATTTATTTTTACTTACAGGTTTCCACAAATGTATATTGCAAATTGAGTTTCCAGTGAAGCAATAATGTGCTAGAATTGAATGTATCCAAAGCAAAGATCAAAAACAACCATTGTTTCAAAACCAAAAACCTGTGCATTGGAAACGTTTCTGCCTTCAAAGGTTACTTCCATGTCACAAACTGTTTCAATAAATATAATTAAAGTATTTAAGTGTCCTGTGTTCATTCAGAAGCCCCCTCTGTTAATCACAGACCAAAGCAGGAGGTCTTGTATAGCCAAACACTAATAATAGTAACACTAACATTAGCCTGTGAACCATTAACCAAAACTGCAAGAGTATGCATGATATAACATCCTAAAAATGTACAGTACATATCTTATATGTGACAGTCGAACGTGTTATCAAATATTTAAATATGCAATATAAATTAGGTGGAGACATAATGGATGAGAGGCACTTGAGCTGCTTAATGTCCCAACATATCTGTGTGATATATTGAACAGAAGTAGTTATGTTAATGAGGTCATTAATTAACCTAATTTGCATTCATCAGCATACTTATCCTCGCATAATGTGCAATATTAATGGCAACTCCACATCTGAACTTATTAAGGAGTTTCAAGAAAATCATTTTTCCTCTCATTAATAGCTAAATTTATCCAAATGAGGTGTTTAAAACACAAATCAGATCATCAGTGTTGTGGAACAGCCTGGGTGGTTGTACCATACGTAATGTAATAGAATGTGTTGAAATACATGCTATCATTTCATTGACATTTAAATGTTTTGCAACTTCCCACAAGCTATTTCAGGTTATCTAATGCTCCAAATATTTTATGGATGTTCATTTTAATAAACGGATTATTATATCCCTCCAGCCTGCCTGCATCTACCATCAGTACTGGGGCGTTAAAAGTCACTCAGGGGTCGGCAGACTTATTCGCATTCATGCTCGGTTCCATTTGTTGGGAACAGGGAGTTTTGACGTACAAGGGTGCCAGCTTGGTTCGTGGAAACATTTGACATACTGGTGCCAATTAGGTCCAAAACTTTCCCTCAGGATTCATGCACACACATTCACACATAAACACATGACCTTCCCTGAGGCCTGCAGCTGTTTGCTGTATAATGAAGACTGTGAAAATGAAGGGAGGATGAAGAATGGTCTGTATGCAGTACTGCTCCTGCTATCTGGAGGCCTGCAGTGGCTTTGATGTAGCAGAGGTGCAAGGTTGTTTATGTTAGAAAAAGCAAATCAAACATATCAGACCTGTGTCTCAGTCAATCAGTGGTTAATATTTTAGTTATTTGGAAGCTGTGGATGCTTTGCACATGACAGGCTTAGAACTTCTATGTCTTTTGCTTACTGTAGTTGGATTAAGTTATAGTTGAGATGCTTTTCATTGATGGTCCTGTGGTATCTTGACATAAATAACACTGTACATGGATTAAGCCTCAGTTATGTATGCTTTTTTTCTTTTTCATGGCCATTCAAGAAAGACATTATAATCTGAACAGAGTTTTGTTCACAGCATTAAGATATTGTGCTTCACAGTGTCCAAGTCAGTCCAAAGTCACTTAGTCTGTAAACCTTGTCAGTTGTTTACTTGATTCAAAAATAAGGTTTGAATTACTGATTATACCCTCTATGCTTTTATTTCTCTAACAAAAGCATCACATCTGTCTTATCTGTTGTGTACTCAGCGCCTGTTAGTTCTGCCTTCACATATAGATGCAAACCCTGTGATTCCAGATGAATCTCTCATTCAGAAAGACGGATGGCTGTACAGGCTACAACACAAAAGCATCACTGTCAAATGTGCACTACAGTGTCCTTATTACGCATTTATATTGCTGCAGACATAAATGCAGATGACCCATTAGTCACTATAGAAATACATGATCTTTACGAGTCAATCTCCTGTTATCAAATGTCTCAACCCTTTTTATACCGGCCACAGAGTCTGATTTGATGTTAAATGCTCAGTAGTACATGTAGTGCACCTGTATAGAAGTGTCTGCATATAGATGTGTATGTGGTCAAGTGTGGCCGGTGAGTATGGTGTGACAGGTTTAAAAGCACTGACCTCAAGTAACTGCTGCTCTCGAGAGCCTCTCCTCCTATTTTAGCTCGCTGCTGTTTAAATGAGCTCAACCTGACACAACCTGCTGAACCCCACCAAGGAGGCTGTTCATGAATATTTTAGCTGAAGTTTGCTTATTGCACAATGAACTGTTTTCCCTTTGCTTGAAGCCACATATATGCAGGCACTCAAGCATGAAGTCCAAGGAGTACACACATGCGCGTACACATAAAATTATTATCACACTACAATATATGTTTAATAGTGGTTCTGCCATACTGCAATACCCTGTGTGTTAAGTGTGAATGCATACGTTCCATCTTTTCATTAAACACACACACTGTAATTTGATGACTTTGGATGGTAATGAGCTGTTGTAGTATCTACCCGACACGCATGACGGATGTCACACAGGGGCAACTGCTTTCTGTTTTTAATGATGTTTATTTGGCACATGTCTCAGGATTATGCATGTGAGACTGATGGGTGGATGTATAAGAGGGGGGAGGGAATGTATCGAGCTGATAACTGAACAATGTCATGACCCAGTGTTTGACGAATGAAGAAATACAGCTGTACTTTGTATCTGTGCTTCTTGAGTTTTTATGTGGCATGCACTAATTGATATTGTCTTGTCTCGCTGGCTGTTTGGGCATGTTTGCCTTATTAAACAGACAGATTTGTTGGACTTTTCAAAGGGTGAACATTACAGTTTTGGTGAACAGGAAAGAAAAGACTTGTTAATTAGAAGTACAGCACAGACATTTTTTTTCAACAGAAGTAAATCTGTTCAGTGATTAAATGTGTCTTCTTGTAAAGCAGTGACCATATATCAGTTGGAGAACCCACTATTTTAATAACTAAAAGCAGTCTATTCTTGATAAAAACATCATTCAGTGTTTAGAATCTAACATCTCAAATATATCCATTCTATTAAAATGGATCCTGGGCTTTGACTCAATCTAGGTCAAAAAAAAAAAGAAAAGAAAAATAGCCTTTAATACTTGAAACTTGACCGCCTGTCAATCACCCATTGGTTCAGACAGACAGAAGCATGGGTTTCCAGTGTTGGCTCTCAGACTGTAATTGCAAGGTCAGGAGCTTTTTTTTACTAGATTTTCACGAGCCAGACCTGGCATCAAATCTAAGTATCTGCAAACTGTGCTTTCATCCATTGCTAAATGATGGAAGTAAAACCACTTTCTTCTTTTTCACTGGCTGTACTAACTGGTCATGTGTGTAAATATAGGCTTTCATCGCCTCAGTGTACTGCATTAGATGTGCTGCTGATTCTCACACTGTATGGAATCTACATGTTCATTTGCAGAGTGTGAATTAATTCCATAATAATATCTGTAATAATTCTTTCTCTGGTTAGTTTAGGAAATGAGGCAAGTAACAAAAATGGATCCAGGTGAAAAAGAACAAAAGGAAACTGAAATGCGAGAAGAATGATTTAATTGTTTAGCAAAAGAACGGTAATTCAGATTACTTAGAATAATGAACTAAAACTATGTGCGAAGTACACATTAATAAACAAAGCCAAATTAATAATATTAATATCTAAAAAAAACCTATTAAGACTGTAGTGTCTGAAAGATCTTCAATGGTTTGATATGTATGCTTGAAAAGAAGGGTCTCGGATACGTATGTTTGTATATGTATGCTTGAAGAAAATGCCTTTGATATGTATGGTTTAATGAGGTCTGAGGAGGGTCAAAAATTTTGGGGGTTGTGTGAAGCTGTGAAGGAACACATTTTCTTTGTGTCTTTGGCAAACAACCAAACTTATAAAAGGGAAAAGTCACATGTTGTTGGGAGGAGTTCAGACCATGGTAACTGTATGATACCCATCTTTTTGTTACGAAATTAAGACAGTGACAGTGAAGCCTTTTTCATCATCTGCTCATAACCCCTCACCTGAAGACACTACAACCCACTGCCAAATGGTCCACCGACAGTAGTGTGGCCTCCAGACTGAGCTGATGAAGACAAGCTGAGGGAAAGATGCTACCTGGCAAAACAAGTGAAAGAATGACCAGGGTACAACAAAACCTCAGCAGGTGGCACGTTAGCTTTTCCTCTGCACTGGGCATGGAGTTTATGGTCAGCAAAGTCCAGTGATGACTCAGTAATGAGTCTGTTTGTAAAACTTAGGGAAGGATCCTTCACTCATTTATATCAAAGATCCATGATTGATAGACAGACAGACAGAAAGACAGGTAGGTAGGTAGATTTGCGTCTCGCAGAACTTCAGATCTAGTGTGCAATATAACGTCCTCACGCTGTCAGGTGGTCTTCACAAGGGACGCGATGGCCTATAATACCGCTTGTGGTTTTACTAGTTATTGTTATTATTAGTTATTGTTATCATTAGTATTAGTAGTATTTTTTTTTTAAGTAATTTATTTCCCCAGGCCACTCAGAGCCACAGGTTAAGGATGAAAGAGTTACCCTCTGCCATGAGTTCATGATTGTGTTTATGAGGTTGGCAGTGCAAAATTTGGAACAAAACTCGACCTCCTGAAGGGTTATTGGCAGGTTCCACTAACTTCTAGGGCAAAAGAAATTTGTACATTTATTACACCAAATGGATTGAACAAGGTTTTGCATGGCCTTTTAGGGTGTACTGCATATTTAGATGATGTTGTTGTGTACATTAAGCTTTTATGAACTATTAAAATCCAAATGCACCCCCTCATACACATTTTATCTAATTTGCCCTATCTCTTATTGTGAAAACACATTTTTGGTGACTTTATCCTTTGATCTACATTCACCAAAATTTAATGGGATCTACTCTAGACCACTTTGCACCATTTTCTGAATAATCCATGGAAATTGGTCCAGTCATTTTTGCATAAAGCTGCTGGCAGACAAACAAGCAGACAAACCCAACCAAAAACACTAATGAACCAAAGACTAACAAGGCAGTCAGCGACAGTAGACCCCCACCATGGCTTGGTTTTTCATTCACATGTGACATAATCGAGCCATAGGTGTTGACCCATCTGATGTCCGAAGGTGAGATTATGTGAATGAAATAAAACTGTGCGATTCTATCTGTCTGAATTCTGAGATATTAACACTGATGTGCTTTAAATGTTGACCTTTAGTGTGACTTTCACCTTTGACCTTCATTGCTCAAAATTTAATGGGCTCTTCCTTGACCCATTATCTATCATTTCTGAAAGTTCAATCAAAATCTGTTTGGAACATTTTGCGTAATCCTGCTGAAAGACAGACAAACTAACAAAATATGACCCCTTCAACAATGGGTAAGTATTAAGAAACATTAATTTAGGAACTCCCACAAATGTCACACTGGGTCTTTATGGGTTAAGCGACTTTCACGTTGTCATCTGAGGTAAGAGGGAGAGTTTGAATTTCCAAACTCCATGGCTTATCTGGGCTTCCACTCCTTTCTCAGAGTAATCAAAGCAGATAACAGAGGCTTCTGCTTCACTTCATCTTCTTCCATCCATCTCGTTTGCTTTCTCACTTCCTGACACTCTAGTTATTTCCTAAGCTTTTTTTTTGTGTGTGTGAATTTAATTACACAAAACCTTTTGAATGGGAGGGCTGTGCTGCATTGGAGCCAGTGGTAATCATAATGTGGTTATTCATGTCACATCCAGAAGAGGAGGCAAGGTGGAAGTAATTGAGTCCACAGCAGATCCACACTATCAAGGCCAGAGGGTAATGGGCAGAAATGCTGTGTTGTGTGTTTGCCCGGATGTTCATCAGTTCATCTATTCTAATGTTTGTCTTTGTTTACTTGTCTGTCAGTGTTGTGAGACCAGAAATGCAAGAATAAAACTGATTTGAACCCTGACTCCATTTGCTCCTTTACTCCGGTTATTATTGTCAAGCTTTTATATGACACAGACACCTTTGTCCTCATACTCACTCCTGACAAAAGCACAAGTGTTTGATAACTAAATATTTTATCTGTCTATTGTTCTGTATCATGACAAATATCATTATCATGGTGATTTTAACCTGTATCACAATCAAACACAATCTGGTCTGTTTTCATGAATAGTGGATTTTATGTAGATTGTATGTAGATTTTATGTAAGATAACTTCTAAATGAAAAGTTGGAGCAAAACAGTACAATGTGAGACTAGAAAATGCTTTTGTAGTAATTTCCAAATGAATTTTTTTTTTTTACATTTAGCCTTTCTTAAGTCAAACATCACCATTTTGTTATATCATCCTCTGCATTTTTCAGGAAAAATGTCATATATTTACAATCGTGATTTGGTAAATATAATTGAAAACCCATTGTAAAATAGTTGGTTATTATTATTATTATTATTTTAATTTGGATTATTTTTTTTTATCCCTATTAGTTGCTGCACACCACAGTATCTAATTTCCCATAATTTTCCACAACTCGCTCAACAAGGTGTCATGACCTTTCCCCCTATTCAGACGACCTCCACCTGGTCTGCACTGTGCAGCTGCAAGTTTGCCCTAATCATCAAACTATTTAAGCTCTGAATCTTACAGTCACTAGACGACCCAATAATGTAAATCTCTCACTAGGGCAATAGATCCTTACTGTTGCGTGTGGCCATGACACTCTCACTCACACACACACTCAGTGTGTCAATTATCAATCACTGTCTGCATAACACCCTCTGTGTCCCTTATTCAGACACACCCAGCTTTCCCAAATAGCGCATGCTCCACCCCCTGCTATAAATGCCAGCTCCACCACTGTCATGGGAGACACAGACCCAGCAACATTTGGCTCTGCATGCTAGCATTTCTGTTCTTCTAGGTTTTTAGTTGTTATGTCAGTTTGAGCTGGAGATGGCCGGCACCCCGTCGTTTTGTTATATCTTTTCGTTTCAGTGAGGACTATCTTGTTAAGTTGGGGAGGGGGGGCACAGCTTCGATGTCCCTATAAGGGGTAGCCTGGGCCCCTCCTCATTCTTTTCTTTTGCCGGCGTCTCCAGCTTCTCCTTAGTTCTTATGTTTGGTAAAGTATTTAATTTCTTTAATTTTACCAATCTGTTTACCGATTAATAAAAACTGTTAAAACTTTATTCTGATTACAATGTCCTTATGTTGGGGGTTTCCACTGGAGCCATTTATTTGGAGACCACAACACTTACTAACCATTTGTCTGTATGAAACTAGACTAACTGGAACCATGTAAATGTAGCCCCCCCCCCCCCCTTTTCCCCAGCTAAAAAGAGCTATGCAGGCAGAGAAGGTAGAACAGTAGAACTGCTCTGCTCTGCTTTGCTCTCCTCATGAGAAAGACACACTCTCTCCTGTGTCGTCTGTTTTTTCTCAGTTAAAACCTGACAGATGGGACCACTGAACAAAATCATTTACTTACATGACGACTTAAGGATAACAGCTTTGTGATTTCTATGCCTGTATTGTGCTTATGTAAAGGTGTGAGACCTATAACAAATTTCTAATGTTTAAGCAGTACATTCTTTAACGATTCTGTATTCAACACAAAAATGATTACTTCCCCTGTAATCTACAGTTTTATTAATTTCCATTTTAATTCCCTTATTCTTCATATAACCAATTGTTCAGTTTCATTAGTCTCACCTCTGCCGGTCTATCACTCCCTTTGATTGTACAGCACTGAACACTAACTTTCAAAGTGGCAATAATGTCTCATATTATAGTAATAATGATTTATTGGTGGTAAAAATGCTTCACGCAGCACCTTTACACCAAGGTTTTTTTTGGGCTCTTTTCTGAAACCGTATAACAAAGCCTTAGTCAGGAGTTGATTGCAAACTGTGGTCAGCTCTTTTCCCATTTCTCAGCAGTGTAATGCACACACTGAACTGATGAGAGTGATAAATGATCTAATCCGGAGAAGACTAACATTTCACTTCTCCCTTGCTTCACCTCAGCTCCTCATATTTATGTCTGTTGAGGTTTAGTGAATAGCACAATGCTCTGTGTGAACTGCTTACATGCATCATTATGGCTGTAATAAACATTCAGCATATATATCCTTGAAAATGTAAATATATTTATACAAGGAAGCTGCTGCTATTTTTGAGTTTCCTTCTTTCTTCCCATCACTTTGTTGCCTGTTTTACTTTTTGTTTTTCTCCTCAGCCAAAACATCCTCTTTTTCTTTCTGAAGGTCTTTCATGTTGAAATACTCACCTCTTTAGTATTCTAGGGTGAGTGCAGAAATTAAGTGACACTACCCTGTTATACCACTTGATGGCAGACTTGGCACACAGCAGGACTCAGTGTTGTAAAGATCTGTATGCTTTGCATGTACAAGTCTTAGAATAGCTCCATGTGTCGGTGGGATAGGAAACCTACTTACTGGATTTTAGCAGTGCATTTATCTGGTTAAAATGTACAAAATACACCTATAAAATGCGTATTAAATTTCACACTTCCATGCTCTGTCTCTGCCTGTGGCTACTGTGTGAAGAATCCTCTAATGCAGTTCCTTTAAAGGTGTCCACTTATATTAAATCCTCTTTCTTCTGCTGTTTTTAAAAACTATTTGGACTTTGCATCATCCTATCAATTGTGCAAACTCTGTAAACGCCAATATATTTCACCTTGTCATGACTGCCCTCATCAGAGCACCTATAGTTGTCTCCCACTCAGCTCAAAGTGTATCAGACAGCTTGCAAAGTTTCTCAACTCATGGTGTAGTTGAACTGAACTGACTTGTCTTTGGGAATTATTCATTTGTAGACAAGACATGTGATGTATGTCTGTGGTCCATTTGTAACTCTAATGAGTTCCCTGGAAGTTTCTCCCCGTTTTTTTTTTTTTCTTCCCCTTTTTGTGCGGGTTCTATTTAAGAAGTCCTTGTGTTGAAGACAATTGTCCTCAGTGTGTGTGTCGTGTGTCTACAACATGTTATCCATCAGGTTGTCATTACCTCTACTTGGTTACTTACCAGACTTCACGTTACCATAGAGACATGACGTGGGCGAAGGAGTAAAGCGGCAAGTGTTGAAGATGAAGATGAAAGGAGGGAGAAGGCTGTAATCAGATTGTCTCCTCTGGTCACACCTCGGATCCATCTTCTCCCCTCCACCAGCCCACGTCCCACACAACCAGAGCCACCATCACATAAATCACAATCGGCCACAAGTCACCTCTCATTGCTGCACCCAAGCACAGATCCAAAGAAGAAGTGAAAGAGGGGGAAGGGGAGGGAGGTTGCCTTCACCCTTGGTCATGCCTGGACTCAGGTTGGTGTGTTGGAGGGGATGCTTAGTGGTCCCAGCCCTCGCTCCACCCCATTTCCACAGTCAACTTCAAGAAGCTCTGTGGCTTCTTTACTGATATACTTTCTTACAGCAAGGTCAAATGAAGATGGATTGGAGGTTAACGGTGTAATGATTCTGTTTTACAGGCAGCTCACCACCACTTTCCTCGGTGGAAAACCCTGCTGAGAAGACTGCAACTGAGAGACGCTGTCTTATGTCTTTTGTTGCTGCTCTTTTTTTTTTTTCATTCCTCCTTCCTTTTTCTCTTTGTTGCAATTTTTCTCCTGCTTCCCCTCACATTTCTGTCCTCAGTGTTTGTCAGCAGTCCTGCAGGCTACAAACGAAAATAATAATTAAAAAACAAAACAAAACAAAAAAACAGAAATAAAAGTTGCAGTAGTCGATGCAGAACCACTGAAGTGCTTCATAATTAGAAAACGACTCATAATTACAGTGTGGTCACAGGCTGTTAGCTCGCTCACTTGGCTGCCCTGCGTGGGATGGCGGCCTCCTGCGATGTGTGTTTGTGTGTCAGCTTCCCTCAGAGAGGTCAGGCTGAAGTTGAGAGGGAAAGCAGATGTGCTACCCCATACTGCCTATACACCAGCTGGGTGCACTGTCAAAGGATTATTAGTCACAATCATGGCAGCAAAAACATGTGCATGCCATATTGGAATATATAGTATTAACACTTACAGTGAGGTGTCTGTAAGTCCTTACATGAGTTCACATTATGGATCCAAATATAACTTAAAGAAATTGCACCAGCTTAAAGCATATTTGGCAAGATAATGAATTCCCAATTGTAATTATTTTTAAAAAAAAAGTGTATTCTTGATAAAGTGTAACTAGGACTCAGTTTGTATTCATTGTACCTAGTGAAAGGTGATTATATAAATAAAGGAATAAAAAGTGAAATACATCTGAAAACATTAGTCCAACCACTGCACCTAATATCTGCATCTTTACCTGAAACGGAGTACATGTTAAATGCTCTGGATGTCGTTTTAATGTCTTGAGCTAGGTTTTGCTGCTATAATAATAACGATAATCCAAATAAAATGGCATCATCTTGATTATAATTTCAGTAGATGACCCATTGAATGCTTTCATTCAATGGGTCATCTTGCTTGGCCTTTTTAAATGTTGTGGCATATTTTGATGTTGCTGCCATGTGAAGTGTTTACCTGGGTCGCCTGCCAGGCAGAGGCAGCCGGCCCCTCTGTGGGCTCCGCAGTCCCAGCCTCAGATAGGCTGGTTTCTCTGTCAGCCATTTGGCCTCCATCCCCTCCCCTGATACTGGAGCATGTTAGTGACAACAGCCACAGGACTGGAAAGTGGACATCTGGTGCACCTATCCAAACACACTCACACACAGCGCTTGCATGCCCCCTTTCCAAGAGAATATGCTCAGGTTGTGTGTGTAATGATTTGGCGGTCATGCGTGGTGAAGCTTAGGATCACCGAGACCTGACTATTGGCCCACCGACCAACTGGCTCACCATATGGATGGAAACCACAGCCCAACACTGGGCTCCACACCTCTCTTTCTCTTTTCCTCACCTCTCCTGACCCCCCCACCCCCCACCTGCCCAAGCATCCCTCCTCGCCACAGCACTCCTGCTGACTTGCTGGTTCTTTTTAATGAATCATTGGGCTCACCTGCATTGGAGTGGAAATTCCACCCTCGTCATCCCCCATGTGTCACACTGGCTTTTATTTCCAACTCCTGGTGGAGATTTAAGGGGACAGGCAGGTGCATGATGCATGGAAACTATGAGCTCAGATGAGGTTTTAATCACCCCCTTGTCTATATGAAGTTGTAAAGAAAATATAAAACTAGGATAAAATACAATTTATATGATAATATAATATGCGAGTGGCACCCTAACTACACATCTTTGCAACCATGTTTTGTTACTAACGCAAACTTTCATATTGACTTGTCCTGGAGATAAAAACATTAATATTCATATTCAGAAGTAAATGAAAACTATAGCTCCCATATTAATTAAAATACATGATTTTTACCCCCTTTTCCATTGTAGTTTGCCACTTGCCTGGCCTCAGTGTGTTATGACATTTAATCCATGATTGATTTGTAGGACATGATGACCTTTTGTTTGTTTGCCACATGCTGGACACAAAATACACACACATTGTGACCTTTAAAGAGCAGGCCAAATGTGCTAACAAGAAACAATTATTTACATTATTGATTATCGGAAAAATTAATGTGTTCTACAAAATTAGGATTAAGATTTGTGTTTGTACAGCTAATTTTTTTTTTTTTAACACCATATTTAGTTTACCAAACATTTTAGGGTTTCTGTTCCAAATTATAGAATATAATCATTAATTCAGGCAGAATGGTGGTACAGTGGTTAGCACTCGTGCCTCACAGCAAGAAGGACCTTGGTTCGATTCCCACACCAGACCTTTCTGTGTGGAGTTTGCGTGTTCTCCCCGTGTCTGTGTGGGTTTTCTCCAGGTACTCTGGTTTCCAAACACATGCACTGATAGGTTAACTGGTTAATCTAAATTGCCCATAGGTGTGAATGTGAGAGTGATTGTTTGTCTATATATGTTCAGCCCTGAGATGAACTGGAGACTCATACAGGGTGTACCCTGCCTTCACCCATTGCTGCTGGATTAGGCCCCCAGTGACCCCCAGTGACCCTAGTGAGGATAAAGTGGGTTCAGATGACAAGACGAGATAATCATTAATTCATATGACTATGTATAATAAGAATCTATTACATTATTTTCCTCAAACCCACTGGTGTTTACTTAAGACATGTCTCTTTTGAGACTCAGCACACATGCTTTATTCCCAACATAAATCAGGTTGTTTTTATTTCAACAATATCTGTGTGAGACTTCCAAAATCACCTTTGTTCTCATGTGCTTCATTTGGAACCTGTAACAGGTGATCTGATCCAACTTTACATTATTCTTCCATGAATCAGATGTCAGGTCAAACAGACACTGTGGTATCTGTCATGTCGGACATTGATTGATAGGCCTGTTTGACAGCTTGGCCACCTGCTGAGTTAGACTTATGGAGTTTTGGTTGATTTTATAAAATGCTTCTTGTTCCCTGACACTTGTCAGTTAAAGGGTTCCAGTTATGAGACCACAAAATGACTTTGATGTGTAATGCTTAATAAATTTTACTGTTTTACAGAGTCACTAAAGTAGAGACTACAGTCACCAGCTCTACCCCTTTTTAACCAAATATGGTCACTTCTGGCTCCAAAAAAAGCCAACATGGTGATGGTCAAATCACAACCTGCTGGCTTTAAAACAACAGTTCAGAAACTAATGAGTGATGTAGCAATTCTTCTGTCCACTAATTAAATACAGTCAATAATATGACATTGATATGTGGACACATTTAATAAAGTTTGATACCCATTAAAAAAATTACATTCTGGAACACAGGACAAAAAGGAAACACATCAAGCCTCTATATGTGCACAAATGCCCTAATTTAAGCTGTTTCCACCATAAATTGCTGGTAATTAATAAGACACAAAGTGATATAAAGGAACTTGCTCACATGCAAGAACTATACTGGTGGTCCAAATTTTCTGAGGCCATAATTTCAGACCCTGATCCCCCAAAACCCCCATCCAGTACAGACCTGAATAGAACAGGTTTTCAGGAAACGTGGTGGAGTGGGTAGGCAGGACACAGGCCAATGACAAACTCATAAAATGAGGTCTGTTTTTTTGTTTTGTTTTATTTTTCCTGATATTGAGACATGTTGGATTTGATAGATTTACAGATGTGTGGAGCCATGGTGGGAATATGTAATGAATAAGATCTTCCTTAATCATCATATTCTTCTTCTTAAACCTGCATTGGTTTGTCATTTAGAATAAAAAGATGCTTAGCTTTAATGACTTTTAAACTTAATGATGTTACCAAGCTGTGGTTCATTTCTGTTGCATAAATGTCATTGAATGAATGTTTCTGTTCAACCCACAGAAAAGCTCACTGTTAATTACACCTCCCCACTTCCCACCCTGCCCCTCAATCCCTTGATACTGTGCTTATATCTCAACAACATGCCTTCCTCTGCCCTCTTCATGAGAAAAGTAACAATTAGTGTGAGTCCCACCACAGGGTTGGCATCATACTTTACTGTCACATCACCCAGAGCCTATTCCCAGGCTCCACACAGGCAGCTTTGGCACAATGCTATTACCAAGGCCAGCCCATAGGAAATAGACTGAGAAGAGAGCTTATCGATTATCTCTGTGTGCGAGCTGGTTGATTTACTCTCTCACCTGAATCACTCCTCGCTCTCCCCTCTCTTCATATCTGTTTCTTTCTCTCACCTGACTCCCCATTGCATTATAATCTGAGGCTGTGGCTGTGGAGACCCACACAAGACTGCCAGAGTCCATAGCCTTAACCATGATTTGTCCATGTTTTCCTGTTTCCTCTGTCTGAAATGACAAGAAAACCAACACTGTACTAGAGCTGTGTTTGCTATAATTACACCTTATGATGGAGAGCATGTATTTTTCTGTGTGTGTGTGTGTGTTTAAGAAATGGACAGCAGATGAAAAACCAAAGAAAAATCTAAGCCATTATGCCTCTTGAACTCTTTAGCATGTGGTATTTCGACTGTATTTTTTTGCGTAGTGAGAAGCTTTTGGCACTGACTGTGAAAATGGAGTCAATTTATTATCTGCCCTTTCCCAACTAATTCTGTTTCAATGCTCACTAACACACCACTGTTTGATTTACAAGAGACCATTTAATATTCATGTGTGCCTGGGAGACATCAGCCAAACCCTCCAGAGAGGTGGAGATTTATTAGCTTTGTGTTTATTTTCTGGTTTGTGTCTATTTGCAATTAAATAGTGTGACTAGAAACTTATTTCATCTCATTCTACATCTTTCGTTTCCTTTTTTTCTTCTTTTTTTTTTTTTTGTAAAATTAGCTGGTAAGGTTACATGCCGCAGGGTGAATATGGAGCAAAATGATGTGGGAGCAATTCAGCAGAAGGAGGTAGAACTAGGTGGGTTTGTGTTGTTTCAAGTGAAATTTCCTTTGATATATATTCAGATCTGTCTGTGAATGATTAATCACAAACATTTTGTAAATAAAATATCTATATTAGTTGTTACTCCTGATATGAAAGGACCTGATCATTTTCCTTTACCCTGTCTTGACACCAGTCTTTCTCTCCTTTTCTTCTCAACATGTACTTAGACTTTGCAATTTCAAAGCTGCACAGAACTTTACCAATCTCATATGCAAATTTCCTTTCTCATTTTTCTGTCTTTTTTTTTTTTTTTTGCTTAGCCTGTGAGTTGGTTCTAAAAGACATAATAAGCGAGGACAGATTTCTGAATATTGGTATGTCCAGCCCATGCTGTGAGCTCTAATAACATAATTATCTCTAAGATATTAGTATTCAAAACCTCATCCAACATTCCTGTTCTTTTGAAAACATTTTGGTCACAGGTCATAAGGAAACATCCACACAGTTTTAAGTCATCACATTTGATCAACATAACATGCAATGCAGATGAGGATGGAAATTAAATTTGCCTAAACTTTTTATTTTTTTTTTATTTTTTTGTTCCTATACAAGCAACATTCATCACATTTTGAGAAAATATTACTGTTACCATTTCATATTTTACATCTATCTATGCATGAACCATTTCTTGTTTTTTTGTCATGTGCAATTAGCTTCTTGTAATTTGTAAGATTAAGCAAGTTAGCAAGTGAATCAAAAATATAACATATTTACCTTCGCTAAGGAGGTATTAAATTCGGGTCAGTTTGTTTGTCTGTTTGTTTGTCTGTCAGCAGGATTACACAAAAGTTCTGAATGGATTTTGACGACACTTTCAGGAATGATAGATAATGGGTCAAGGAAGAACCCATTAGATTTTCAGCAATGAAGGTCAAAGGTCAAGGTCACACTAACGGTCAACAGCTAAAACACATCCGTGGTAATATCTCAGGATTCAGACAAGATAGAATCTGGTGTTTTTTTCATTCACATCATCTCACCTTCGGACATCAGATGGGTCAACACCTATGGCTCGATCATATCATATTTTGATGTCATATGACGCCATATCAAACCTTGGCGGAGGTCTGCTGTCTCTGACTGCCTTGTTTATTACTTTAAAGCAGTCTTGGATTTAGATTGTGGTGACACACATGGGCATAGCAGGTTTGTACAAGTGTTGTCACACTTGTACAAACACATACTTACAATGTAAGAAAAAAATGTAGATACAAATACAGAAATCTTGTCGCTTAAGGCAGAGTGTGTGGGAAAATAAAGTACTTTTAAATTTGCAGTGCACACATAAACTAAAAGACACTGCAGAGAACATGTGATTAGTGTATAGGGTATTAACAATGGACAATAGAATATCGCATAATTTACATGAACTATACAACATATTTTTCTGTTGTTGTTGAGCAGACATAACTACTAATAGATGCATACACATACACACACTTCCATAAACACACTTCGTCACACGACATCTAATTTTACAATTACCATCATTTCAAGCTGTCAAAAAATCCAGAAATATAGTATGTTCACAAAGTTCAACTGTGCTTCTTTATGCTGACAAATACATATTGTTGTCACCAGTCTTCAAACACAAAGAAAACCATTGTTAATTTATTATCAAATTAAATTTTCAATCAATTCAATTTATTATCAAATTATGGGATGAGTTCAGGAGCTGCAGAGGATGCTGTGAGAACAGACTGAACCGAATGTATCTTTAAAGTCTTTGTCAGGGAGGAATACACTGTTAAAAGAGCAAGTGGAGAAAAAGCAACTCCTTAAACAAGAGAATAAGGAGCTACAGAGAATGTTACAAAAACAGATGGACCTGAATGAAAAGTTGCTTCTCAAAGGGTTTCAAAAGGAGGAGAGACGGGTCCTTCCTCATCTCCTGCAGGCGTGATGCCATATGCCCTGACTTTTAACAACCTACACTCTCCTTCAGGGAGAGCACAGGAAAAGATTAGAAACCAAAGAACATCCAATATTTCTGAATGTCATCAGCACTAAATAGCAAAGTCCTGAAGAAATGTGTGTGCGCTCTTACATGTGCTGCTGTGAATACATGATGTTAAAGTGTGTGCGTTAGCTGAAGTATCATCAGACTAGGCTGTGTATGCTGCTGAACATAATATGCCTCTGCACATGTGTGTGGGGTTTTACAATCATCTATGTGTAGATTTATGAATGTGTTAGCACCTTCATATGTGCGGGTACATTGTATGAAATCTCCCCATGTGTGTGCATTTCTCCTTGTGTGTGTGTGTGTGTGTGTGTGTGTGTGTCTCGAAGGTGAAGTACAGTCTAGATTGGCTGGTGGTTTGCGGTCTGATCCTGCGCCTCTTGTTTGCACTGGCACCAGATGTAACCTTTTCCATGACGAATTCTCATTCCCACACATACACTTGCATTTTCATATACACACATGCACATAGACACACAGATATGCACTGACACACCCATGGGACTGAGAGGAGAAGCCAACTGTCAGCAACCAGAAATCATCAGCGCTATCATCTGCACTCTCCCCTGGCTTCCTTAAGTCTGCGTAGATGTGTGTGTATATATTGCAGAATCTGTCTCCATGTGTGTATGAACATTTGTCTTTGAATCTTTGTGTGTGTGTGTGTGTGTGTAAATGGTGTCTGACTGTGTAGTGGGGCTGAGGTGAGTGATTGCCTTGTTTCTGTGGGCGGCAAGCTGTGGCGGTTTGCTCTCACTGTAAATTTAGAAGCATTCTTAATGGAACTCCAGAGCTGTCAGACCTCAAAGTGTTGCACCTTCTTTTTTTCTCTCTCTCTTCTCAGTGATAAGAGCAATGCCTAGATCCTTCAAATGCAACTTTATTTTCAGAGTCAGAAAACGTAAGACATCAACAGATGCATATGGGTTGTGAAATAAGAAAATGTGTTATGAAGAAACAAGCATATATATATATATATATATATATATATATATATATATATATACATGCTGGTAACTGTTTTTTTTGGAACTTATTCCTCTGGAGAACTAAGTGGAGGTCTATCAACTAAAACACCTGCAGTTCTTTAAAAATGTTTTATCGCCAATAAAAACAAGTCAATGTTGAATCAGCTTGCCTTCGTTCCACCCATTAAGTTTGTTTGAACCATATCATTTATGTGTGTAGAAATGGAAAGTGTTGCCACATATTTTTCACTAAGTTTGTAATTCACTAATAGACCTGAAATGAGTAAGAGGATACTTTTGAGACAGGAGGAGATGAAGGGAGGGAGGAAGGAACAGACATGGCAGGTGATAAAATGGGGCAGCAGATTAGTTTTTGATAGTCTGCATGGAGCGGGAAGGTGACAGTCAAGATGGATATTTGATTGGCTAATGCGATGAGGCGGGTAGCAACAGAGGGCATCCCGTTCTGGCCCCTCGCTCTCCCCTCGCTCTCCATCTCTCTCTCTCTCTTCTCTCAGCCTTGACGGAACAAGACCACCCATTGGGGACGTCTCTGATCAATGCAGTCATTATCCTTGCTGCACACACACACACACACACACACACACACACACATCCACATGTCGGGGACAAATGAGGGAGAGATGTGCTTTGACTAGGTCAGAGGGGTAGCAAATGTAAATGTGTCCAGTGAAATATGCTGGAGAATGTCGCACCATTAGCCAGGCTGCAGAGCGAGCCGACTCTGTGGCCTCAGGTACAATAACAAGTTGAGATTTAGGATTGTGTCTGCCTTTCTTTCTCCTTCCTATCTCTTCCTTTGTAATGCTTAGATATACAGCCTCCCTCTCTCCTTTTTCCTAGCTATGTCCCCTGAAGTACAGCAAAGACAAAACAACAATAACCTCAAGTGACAGACACTCGCTTCCAATATGTACATGTCTGTGTTCATGCACACTGACAGGTCATTTCTCAAGAATCTGTGCACCATATGTGAGTTCATGTGCATTTGTATGTATGTGTATATGTATGTATGTATGTGTATATGTATGTATGTATGTATGTATGTGTATATGTATGTATGTATGTATGTATTTATGTATGTATGTATGTATGTATTTATGTATGTATGTGTATATATATATATATATATATATATATATATATATATATATATATATACCCATCTGTTCTGAAGTATAGTGGGTTCCCAATGGAGCAGCAGAGATCTTGGAACAGTGTAATGATTCTTGTCTGTTAGCTCTGTACCACCTGTACGTAACACCAATGTTTGCAGACCAGACATTTCTGTTTACCATTTTGTAATGGCTTCACCCAACGGCAATCCTCCAGGCTTTTCTTAGACACACAAGAAGAATAGGGAAGTTATTAGGATGGGAAAAAAGGAAAAGAGATGTTGGAGAGTGGAAGGACACAAATGAAATGAGCATCAAGTATAGACGATGAAAGGAGAAAGAGACAGATGAGAGGAGAACTGAAGGTGCAGAGAAGATCCTGATGGGGGCACTGAAGGACTTACTATGGTTCAGATTTTTCCCAAGCCACTATCGAAGGCAGAGGAGTCCAGGATGAGATTCCAATCTCACAGGCTCAGAGGATCGAGCAGCATGGGATGAGCAAGTTTTAATGCCATGGAAGTCTACAGTAACAGTTATTTTCTGTAAACTTGAATACTATCAGGCTGCTGTTGTCAGTGGTATGAACATATACCCAAAAGGAGAACTTGAATAATGCTCAAGATGTCACTGATGCAGTCCTTTTTGTCTGAAATGGGTAGTTTTTATCACCAGAACAGGACTGAAAATGACCACAGAGAGAGCCTGAAAATATTGCTGCTGAAAATAACGCTTAGATAAGATCCGTGTGAAAACAAGAGAAGCTGCATAACATCATGAAACAAACCAATAGAAAACAGCGTAAAATGACTCTGCTGCTTTGTCTATAGAGTGTACCTCATCATTTATAAAATGCTTGACTTCTTATCAGGATTTAAGTGTGGAGTAAGGCTGTCTTTATAGCAGATCACTAAGCCATTAGAGTGAATGAGTATTTGCAGTTGAGGGACTATAGATCTAGAAACAAAGATAGGATGGAGGATTCAACACACACACTGGAGAGTCCCACTTCAGTTGATTCAGTCATGCTTCTTCTTTTTTTTTTTTTTTTTTTCCTTTTGTGTAATCGTGACACAAAATTTCAAGGTTTTCAGTAAGTGCAATAAACTTCATGTCAGTTTTGCTTTCACCGACAATTCATCATGAAGTATGGTCAGACTGGGATGAAGGAGATAGCAAGTGCTTGGATGTGTTGACAGCTTGTGACTGTCACAGACATCAACAGGAATGAATGGACTTCAAGTGTGGATTGAGCTGCCTTAAGCAAGAGCATTGAATGAAGCGTGCTGGGATTTCCATCTAGTCTGCAGCTAAGTGATGACAGGCAGAAATATTCCAGATCATTGTGATTCATAGTGTCTTGTCGCCTTCCTCTCCTTACATTAATCAGTTTTCTTCTGTCTATATCTCTTGAGCTGGACAAAGATGGCTCACTGCACATAGAACAGGACGCTCCATGGTCCTGTCAGTGTGGGTAAATCAGAAGGTCTCAGTATCTGTTCCCACCCCTGGCACATCTTTGCACCAACATATTGGCCTGTTTTTCTCCCTAGACGCAGCCGAGATAAGATGTCTACCCCCAGGGAAAAGGCTATACACACACACACACACAGAAATACACCCCTCCACAGTCACACTCATCCCCTGATGGCAGCTCAACCTCCTTTTAAAAGGTGACACTTTTTGTTTGTCCGTGTCCTGCTGCGTTCTCCCCTGAAGCAGACCTGACACGGAAGTCATGTGCCTCAATCATCCAGCGCCAGCACCAGAAAACAAGTCTGTGACATAAAAATAAATATGGAGGAGCATGAGGAAGAGAAGAAGAGAAGAACAAAGGAAGAAGGGAAGAATGCTCCCCAATGGAGTTTGGTAAGTTCGGCCGTGAGGGTGATTTGAAACTGGTGAGAAGAGATATTAATGAGAGTTTTGTGCAGGGAAAGCCACCCTACGGTCATTTCAGTCATACTGGTAGAAGTGCATTAATATTGGATTATGCTGTATTTTAGCCTCAACATGAACTGAATGACAGGAAATAGGAGCAATTCTCTGCATGTGTAAAATGGACAGCACTATAAATGTGATAGGTGAGGTTAACCCTTTAACTCCTGAGATGTTAACAGTTCCAGTCAAACATGTATAAAATAAGTAACACGAACAAAATAAGACACAAATGGCACAAAAGTGAAGAAAAATAATAAAATATAATATTAAATATAGAAATATAAAACAAAATAAGGAACAAAATGTACAAAAACTAATAAATATTTACAAAATAGTAATTTAACTTCATTAAAATAAACTAAAATTAAGTATAAATAAATAAATAAATAATATTGTAATTTGGTTCCAGTAGTTTTAGTTTGGGCTTTTTCTTTTTTTCTAAATCAGTTGCTTTTTGACACCTAGCCATGAACAAAACTCACTAAAATCAGTAAAAAACTGTAATTTTAAAAAAAAATATTGAAACTAAACCATCCTTTCAGAACGCGTCATCGCTAACACATCAGGGGTTAAAAGGTTAAAGGTCACATAGTGGGAATTTCATCCATTTTAGCATGAGATCTTTATGAATTTTAATAATAATAAAAAAAAGAAAAAAAATGTGTTTCCAAGACATAGGATTCATTTATTTATTTTAGTTGCATTAGAAATCTGAAAAATGCTCACAACTTGCAGGAAATAATGAACAGGGATCCAAACTGCAGCTTAATAAGCAAAGCAAAACAGAAAATTGAATGTTTAGATTTTCATGGGATGGGGGTAACATCAGGCAAAAGTGGTTACACACATCTAGGGCTGAAACTATTGAATATATTTGGAATTGGGCATTCACTGGATGCTTTCATGGATTAATCAAGTAATTGGGTAAATTCCATTTTTGTTTATTTATTTAATTTTTTTTTAAAGAAGATCAATCAATAAATGGGGATTGGAGAAGGTAGTTTGAGGTGTGAGTGTGTCCACATGTGGGATGAAACGGGATAAAGCCAAATATATAAATACATTACCTGAGTGAGATCTTAATATATTTGCCAAAATAATTCTAACATATAATTCTACATTCTAACAGGTGCTAGCATTCACCAGTTGGCAATAGGATACGTTTTTATAGCATAGCCTTGTAGACGTCCACGTGAAGAAGTGCTGTTGGTCTGTGGGTGCTTTTGATTCAAGCGTTGCAGCATTGATAAAGTACAGCAGTGGTAGGACAATACTACTTTGCAATGTGCACTACTATACTATACTGTGTTGGTGAACTCACACAGTATACAATGCCCCACACTCTAGTTTTTTATGCATTCCACTACATTTCTATTGACAGTTGAGCATAATGCGCTACCGAACGTCTTAAATCTTTGATGTGTACTTACTTACATACACTATGTCAGTTAAAATGGTCAATGTGAAATAATGACAATGAGAGTGATACCGTTTGTTACCATTGAGATGAACTTTGTCATGAATTAAATGAGTCTTCGAGGCAATGGATTGCCTTGACAAATCATTTGAATTCCTCGAACAATTATTTTACCTCTGCACGCATCACCACTTCATTCCTGTGTTGACATTCATCAGTTAATTGTATTAAGGTGCATGTTTTTGGACTGTACCCATAGAGAACACACATACTGTTGAGAGCCTTATCCTGTGGTTTATCACTGCTGCTGCTTGACATCAACTTTGCAAGGAGCTGAGCTGAACTGTAATGTGCCTGTACTTTAGTTTTAGTGCTTAACATCTGATATTCCTGTGTTCTGTAATGTGACTTAGGTTTTTGTCTAAAAAGAACTTCCTCTGCCTAATGGTGCTTGTCAACTACATGGTACCATCTTAACTGTACTCACTTTCTGTGTTTTGTGTTTTGTTTTCCATAGCTCATATGGTACCCCATCATCGGTGAAGCTGAATAGAAAAACTAAAACAACAAAGTTGAGTTAAGTTGAGGTGCTACCATGTGGTGTAAAAGTGCAATAACTCACGCACAGACACAGTGGATGTAACTAATAATTTGTATGTTTACGCCCTCTGACCAACTACCCTATGTTTGAGACAGTTAGGCTGTCGGTGAAGCATGCTTTGTATTCGTGAAGAAGAAGAAGTGATTGCAGATGCCTTATGGCTAATGGAGTCATTTAGAGGAGAATGGTGGTGTGTGTATGGTACTTCTGAGCTACCACGCTGAGGCCTGCTGGAGAGGACTAGACGACAAGTAACATTACAGGGTGTAATTACTTCAAGCACCATTAGGAACACAATAACGTCTGTGCTTAGCAGAAAACAAAGTCCAGCATGTTTTCTCAATGTGTTTGTGCACGTGTGATTTGGTTTATGTGTGTCTGCACAAACAGGTCCTCCTATTCAAGTGATTAACAAGTAATGAGTAGATTGCTCCGGCACCAGATTCTCTGTTTGCTAACAAAGCGCCAGCTGAGGTAATGACTTGTCACTACAAAGTGCTCTGCAGTTGCCTGCAGGCTGAGGCCAAAGTGTCACTATGGATTCAGCGAGTACGTCTTCAGCCTCATAACGGGTCACGGGTTAACTTTGCAGTAGATATTGACTTTGGCATTGTAGCAAGTCATGAGAAAAGTTACCTCAAAAGCAGTCACTACATTACTAATGTAGTGTATTAGTAGAGTACTGGGCTTCACGTCTTTATAAGATATCAGAGCATATGCTGTGGGTGCAGGTCAGCCTAATTAAAACCACTCTGGTAGTTTCAGTATAGGGTTTTAAAAGTTTTAAAGAATCATCTGTGAAAGCTGCGATGCCAACCACAAACAGTAAGGCTCAGTCGACTCTCACTATTGCTGCTCAAAGAAGCGAAAACCTGAGTAGCAGACTAGCTTATTATCTTGAAAGTGCTGTGTAAACTTCCATGTTAAATATGGGTTGTTCTCAAGTGGTCCATTTGTCACATTTTGGGCTTATTTGCTACTTCATCAGTGTCTTGTGTAACAGACTGTGGTCCTCTATAGATGTAAAAGTTTCACAATAAGTCAAATGCTTTAACTTAGGCCTTGAATGTACAGTAATGTGAATCCATGTCTCTAACCTTAACTGTAGTAGTCTGTAATATATTACATTGAGAAGCACTGTGAAATCAATGTTAATGTTCACTTTTGCATGTGCTCTGAAAGAAGAATTCAGTGTTGTTATTTTTTTTTAATGCTAACAAGAAATGGAGAAATCCCTTTGTCTGATGCAGCCACACCTTTTGAAGCACTAAATGTCTTTAATATATTCTGATATGTCATAATATTTGACATTGTGTGAAATTTTAAAGTTGTCCAAAAATTTTTTTTTCTAATACTGTATCTATAATCACAATATAATCTAATAAAGAAAGATAATATAAGATGCAGCCTGTTCTAAGAGCAGTTTGAAACAAAGGAAAAATGAATGTATATATTATACATTATACAAAAACAGAAACAACATGATACATTTGTCAGCCCAGGTTTACACATATGGACTGGAAATATATCAAGACGCTATGAAAACAAAGCATAATTGTGTCAGGAGATAACCCCCCCCCCCCCCCCCCCATTAAATAAAAAAAAGCCTTTTCTGTGTTTTTACATGTGAGGACTGTAAAGTCACAGTGTTGAAATAAGCTGTCACTTGTCCACCCTCAGTTTGCTGATGCGTCTAAGTCGGTCCCTCTACAGACATCCTGACAGACGTTCAGCTATGGTGAACACTCATCAGTATCATGCCACCATGGCATTGTCAAACTGAAGTCCCTTTTATACTACACCACTGCTCTAAATGAGTATCTACTGCTATGTGTCTTTAATTCACAGAAAAAAATAAAACAATTGAAGACACTGTTAACAGGAAACTCAACTCGTACAAAATGATAGCTCCACAGGCAAAAATGTTTCACCCCTAGTACACATTAAGCTCAACTTCATTTTAAATGAATGCATTGTGAAGTAAATTACATATCACAGCACCGCTTTGAGACAATTATTACGATTTGCAAGATTAAGAAGATGCTGGGTGTACAGAGTTGTTAATTACTGCATTAATGGTGATTCACAGTCCTCTGTGATTGTTGGCTTTTACTTGAAATTGCTATAATAGGGAAAATGGTGTGGTTAAAAGTTAAACTAAAAGAAAATTACCTCACAATGAGTGTTTACACAACGTTAACCCTCAAAGATCTAAAGGCCCAGCGGCGACTAAAAGCATTTGCTGATTTAAAATGTTTGATAAGAATCCAATTGTTAATCCTGTCAGTACACTGAAATAATTAAAATGAATGTCAGTTTCTCAGCTTCTCCCCAGCATTTGGACATTCAGAGGATGTAGAATGAATGTAGAAACACTTCCATCTTGTAGGTTGACAAAACAGCGGTAATTGTAGATACTTGTTTCTACAGTCAGTGATATATTTGATTAGAAGAGTGAATCTTGTTCCTGTATTTTTCTGTTCTGAAGCAACACCTTTGGATTTACACTGACCAACTACATGGTCAGTAAATTAAATAATAATCAATAGAAAATCGGAAATTCAAACAACATTATAACTAATGGTGAAAGTTGAAAAAAGTTAGGTGAAAATTTACCACAAAAACAGCCCTAGGTCTTGAACCCTATTAGAAATACTCTGAAATTCAACACTTTCAACAGAGCATTATGGGAGGGCATAAGGCTTTAACACTTTTGGGAAATTTTTAAACTTTAATATAGAAAATTAAGGTGTTGCCAAGTAAATCCAAGAAGTATATATATATATATATATATATATATATATATATATATATATATATATGTGTGTGTGTGTATGTATGTATGTATGTATGTGTGTGTGTGTGTGTGTGTGTGTGTGTGTGTGTGTGTGTGTATATACATGGTGCGATTTATCAAAAAAACAGAGGAGGGGGATGTTTTGGGGTTTTTTTCCCACAGAAAAAAAGCTTGCATTGGATGTTATGATACTTATTCCCAATTGTAATCATATTACTAAGCGGAGGAAAAGAAACTAACCAGGATTCTCTCAGTCACAGCGAGCGAAGAGGGAAGAGTCCAGCACTGAATCCCTGTTCAATGGGAAGGCATGGGATTTGAACCGGTAGCAGAGAAGCTCCTCTCATTGGAACTAGCACACTTTACCACTAGACCACAATGTTTACATGGAGAGTGGTTTCTTTTTATAAGTACAGACAAAACAAAGCTTTTTGGGAAAGATTTCAAGGTTAACATGGTTAATTCCGTTTCATTTTCTTTTTTAAGAAAAAACAAAAACAAACATGTAGAGTGAACAAGACTGTATTTTTACTTAAGCTGACAGGTGGAGATCGGTGCTCAACTATTCTGGACTCTTTGTGTTGGCCAGTGATTGGCTGAAACCACTACAGATTCATTGACAGGGAAAATCAGTGGGAGATTATTACCAAACTGCACAATACCATGCATCCCATAATGCATCCTATAACAAACAGAGCATGTTGCCTTTGTGAACACTTTGGCCTGCCATAGAGGTGGGATCCTGGTCCTGTGGGGCCCGGGCGTATGCAGCTGCAAAATCAGTGGACCCTAAACAGAGGGGGGGATGATCCCCCCAGGTGCTGCCTGACCCTACTTGGAGCAACGTAAGGTTCAGTAACACTTCGACACGTGGACGCGAACCTCTGACCCTTTGATTATCGGACAACCCACTCTACCATCCCTTTGAGCACCGTTACTTACAGTTGTGTATATTAGTACATGAATAACAATACATAAATGGTTATTTCACTTGTCGTTTGGTGAAGTAATTTATCATCAAACAAATATTTTTGTTGTTTTTAAATTACACTGACACAAACTATCCCAAAGACCCTGACCATAAGTTTACATACCCTAGCTCTTCATCCTCTGTATTGGCTCCTTTAACATTAATGACTGATGGTAGTGTTTTGTGGTAGTTGTGGATCAGACATTTTATTTTCTCAGATGGTAAAGCTGCCCATTCTGGTTGACAAAATATTTTCAATTCCTTTAAGATTTTGTGTTTTTTGTTGTTGTTGCATGAACTGCATGTTTGACACTTCCTGAAGGTGGTTCAATGACATTAAGGTCAGGAGACGGAGATGGACACTCCTTCAACTTCCCTTTTTTTTTGCTGTAGCCAATGGCAGGTCAACTTGGCCTTATGTGTTGATCATTTTATATCCAATTTAATTTATTTGAAGTGTTAATGTAGTTGTTCAAGGTAAGTGTCTGTATAAGTATATCAAGCTTTTGGCCTCCCTTCCACTGTTAAATATAAATATGAATTCTTTTTTAAAGTCTGACATAAAGAATAAAAGTCTATCCCATGTGCATTATGTTATAGTATGTAAACTTATGAATACAAATGTATGTTAGTACCATTACTTCAGGGTACCTAACAAAGCAGGTAGACTCCTGCAGAGGTGGACTTCACAGACCCTGTAAACACCTGAGATCGCTAAAATGACCAAAAATAGTCACGTACCTTGTACTGTAAGTGTGATCTTGTAATAATAGCTTTTCCCACTCTATTTTTTAAAGATCAGTAAATGGTTCAGTAATGACGGATTCAATACTGTAGTTTCAGTTAATACATGTTACTCATGTTTATGTAGAGCTACAAAATTCCAAAAAACCACACTTACCCAGACAGATGAAAATTATGTTGGTTATATTCATTAGAAAAACATTATAGATTTTCGCCTGAAGGTCTGACCTGCAGCGCGTCTGAATGCATTAGTGGGCTGACAACTGTCCATAGGTGTGTGTTTATGTGCATGCGCTACAGAGAGTGAGAGATAAGAGGCCGGTAGTGGCTCCTGACTGAGAAGATGGACTGTTACGGCCTCATTGATCTGAGTCTCTCACAGGGAGCCCATTCCAATCAATACACAGAAAAGTGGGTACTAGCTGTTGTTTGGACCACCACCCCTGCAATAGCTGTTCCCACTTTCAGTCTACAGCCACGTCCTACTGTCTGAGATTCTGTGTCACACTACTTTACACCACCCACCCAATTCTCTACAGTCCCACAAACAAATATTTCTGCTTTTCTTTTACGTCTCGTTAGCTGCAGTGATTGGGACACTATAATTATCTATGTCTTGAGGCTACTTGTAACTGCACCACCTTACCTGACCTCACCTTTTGTTGCATGTTATGTGGATAGAACCTTTTACTTCTGTCCATGTGCTGAACAGAAACAGACAAAGGTTAACTTGAAAATATAAGAGCACAAATATATCTGACTTACCTTGTTATTGGTGAAAATCATTTTAAAGGCCATGAAGGTCTATAACACACCACGAAAAACCACCAGTTCTCTGATCAAGTGTTGATGTGGTATGCAGGTGTGAGGCTGTATGTGTGTGTCCATGAAGGTGAGACTGGGACAATGTGTGAATAAAAGTGTCTAAGGCAACGTCCTCTCCTTAGACTTGTTTTAGAGCTTGTTTTGAACGTCAGAGAATTCAGGCCAGCCTGTGTGTGTGTGTGTGTGTGTGTATGTGTGTGTGGTTAGTGTTTGTTGCTGTTTTGTCTCACCTTGTGTCTCAGGTGGGATGTGGGAATGAGATGGCAGCTCTCAGAGGGCTGCAAACAGCCAGATGGAGAATAAATCAATAAGGAAGTAGCAAAGCCAGAAAATGAAAGGAGAAAGAAATAAGAGGGAGGGGGGAAAACAATTTGGTTGTAGTGTTGGAGAGAAAACTCTGGGAGATCCCTCTGCGCTGCCTTGCTGGTCCTCACATTCTTTTATAATTGTCACTTTCCCATTGACCCTCAAATTGTGCTAATATAATTTGTGTATAAAATTAACCTGAAGGAAAAATGAGGTGGGTTTTCTGCAGGTACTCCAGTTTCCTCCCACCATCCAAACACATGCACTGATAGGTTAACTGGTTAATCTAAATTACCCATATGTGTGAATGTGAGAGTGATTGTTTGTCTATATATGTTCAGCCCTGAGATCAACTGGAGACTCATACAGGGTGTACCCCGCCTTCACACACTGGAGCTAGATTAGACCCCCAATGACCTCTGCGACCCTAGTGAGGGTAAAGCGGGTTCAGATGACGAGAGAAAAACGACAATTTCGCCAAAACTCTTGGTTTTTTTTTTTTTGTTTTTTTTCTTTAAAAATATTTGCACTGGCAAGAGGTGTTTTTGGGGCATAGTACAAATGGTATATTATGCAAAACTGCAATGGAAGGACCTTTTTCTGCAACTAGATTTAGATGAATAATAAAAAAAAAGGATGTTGATGGATGTTAAAACAGGAGAAAAAGAGTTTTAAAATAAACATGGTGCAGTATGTGTGGACACATCAGGAAACCACATCATTTGTAATTTAGTAGGAGATGGAGGGAGAATGTAGAAGAATAATGAATAGATTTGTAAAACCAAATATTTCCATTCATCGCCATGTTTTATGGAAATGGCTTCTTGTGTCATCTCGCAATAATAAATAAACAAATCATTGCACTTCTGATTTAATACAAAAACTGACATCATGCACTTCTGTTATTTCAACATTTAGTAAATATCAGTAAAGTGTTGTACATATATCTGATGAAAAAGCAATTATTGACACAGGTCACTATATATAACAACTCAGACTGGCTAACTATTACACTCACACTGTAATGGCCACACCGAGTAGCAGCAAGAAATCCCTTTGAAAATCAAATGAATGAAAACAGCAGTGAATATGTTTTCACTGGTTCTTCTATGTTTACAGTACAATTCTCACTTCATTTTTACTCATTGAAAAAATTAGGCAACATTTCTTCCTGTGCTAAAGATGTCTATTAACAAAGTTTTGAAAATGTTAACAAACAAAATGTATTTAACTCTAATATATAAAATATCACAGCTTTAATGTAAATTGAAACTGAAAAATGCCCTCTCATTAATAAGAAAAATAAATAAATTGGTCAGTAATTAATAAATGAACCTTTCATCAACAAAAAAATATTACTTACAGTAGCTGCTCAAATGAACTCATTTTGAATAATATAAAATATATATTTTTTTAAATGTTACCAAAGCTTTAACAAGATGACTGAAAAACCCCCAACTATGAATGTAGTTACAGCGGTGTTTTTCAACCTTGGCTCACCTGGAATTCAAATGGGGTCAGCTGAAATGTCTAATTTTCAATGGTATATATATATATATATATATATATATATATATATATATATATATATATATATATATATATATATATATATAAAATATAGGTATGTATGCAGAGAATGGACATATTTCTTCTTCTCCTGGCCCTGTACAGACATCTCCAGAAGAAAAATGCATCTGTTTTGAACGTCTGGGGTCATTACAAAATGTGTGATGTTAAAATGGGGTTGTGAGCCAAAAAAGGTTGCGAACCGCTGATTGTGTTTTATATTTCAGCATTAATTCTCATTATGTATTCTATATTTGGTACATGATGACGTATGTAATGTATTTTCCCCAAAATTATTTTAAGTACCCCCTGAAATTCTTTCAAGTACCCCCTTTTGGAAACTTGTTCTAAGATGATTATGATATACTCCATTCCACCAGTCATCAAAATGTAGGTATGGGTACATGTAATAATCATTTTATTATAGTCTGGCTCCAGATGAAATGTTAGACATTTTAATTCTTTGTCAATGGCTGGAAAACAGATCATCTTCAGTCCTTTACGTGCACCAGTGTCTAAGATGAAAGCTAAAGGGAATAATACATTTACAGGAAGTCAGGTTGTCAGAGTCACTGTGTCTCCTTCAAAGTCTCGAGGGCATATTCTAATCTTATCTGAACTGCATGTTTGTCTTATCTATTTGATTTTAATAGCCTTTTATTCACATTCTTTGCATGTTTTTCATTTGTACTCAAATCCACAAAGACCCAGTGATACCTTTGTGGCATTTTTCTCTGTATGTAACCTTTTCTAAATGATATATATGTGTTTATTACTATATTATCCTTAGTATTTTTAATTTTTTGTTTATTTGTGAGAATCAGAAACAGAAAAAACTTAAGAAAAAAATAGTTCTTCAACAAATATATTAATAATAATGGAACATAAATCCAGTGTGTCGATCCACTGGCATTGATCCAAGTCTATGGGTTTTTACTGATGAATCAATGTTGTAGAAGATGGTGGTGTTTCCACTTTCACAGACCCTTTGAACGTCCAAATGAGTCATATATGATGATGATTTAAAGCTGAGGAGCAGCGTTGTAACTCAATTAGTTACGTGTATTGGTAGGATTAGTGGATCAATAGCTATTAAACATTTTACATCAGCTGATGCTTTTGGATGCCAGCAGTTTTTATGGGTTAAAAATACTCAATATATAAAGATTATTATTAGATACAAATGAAAATGCACACACACACACACACACACACACACACACACACACACATACACAGTAATAAAAAAAGGAATGTGTCTGGAAATAAAATGACTCCATATTTATGGGCCTCAGTGTATGTAAATATAGAATATACATCTGAACATCATCATATTATGAGTGTCTCTGTCCACTGTTCAAAATAATCTTAAACCTCTATAATCTTAAATTATTGTTAAATGTTTATTCTTTATTGTTTTTAAAGCAAATAAGCTGTCATTTTAACATTGTAGTCTTGCAATTTAGACTGTGCCATGTTTTTTCAATTTACAGTTTTATTTTCTCAAAACAATAGAAATACATAATTTCTACAAACAGGTTGTGTCAACATACTCTTCCTGTAGAAACTACAGCTATTTTTTACAGTTTTTTAATGTTGCAAATATACACGTTTTTGTTGTTAATTCTTCGTTTTTTTTTTTGTTTTTTTTTACAGTTTATGGTATGTATATGTATGTGATGCTAGACCAGTGTTTTTCTGGAGGCCCCTGGAATTCAACTTGAAAAACTGTGAAACTGAAGCACTGTGGTATAGTTTATCTGTCCACTGTTCATTATGGTCAGTTTCAGAGGTTGCAGCTCTTTCATAATTCATAGTTCGAGTTATTGTTGGTTCAGTGTTAATTGTCAGCTGGACTAACTGCACATATCCTGACAAAGGAAAATAAAACTCTCACTTTATGCAGTAATTTACACCTGGCTTTTCTGCCTCTGTTAATAATAATATACATTATATCAACTAAATGTCATATAAAATGAATGCTTATTTCAAATATAGTACAGCAAACTATTACAAGATCAAAACCAATTTCATTTAAGCAAAAAAAAAAAAAAAGTCTCTGTTTTGAATGTCACCATAAATTTATGATGTTAAATTGGGGTCATGGGCCACAAAAGGTTGGGAACCATTGTGTTAAACACTGGATACATCTGTATAGCTCACCTTTTTCTGTGTCTTTACTGTCTTTGTTACTGTATGAACCATGGCATTTTTGTAAAAAAAAAAAAAAAAAAAGGTCTTTCGCCAACATTTATATTTTTCAGAAGTCATGACTCATCGGACACAGTGAGGGGGACAGAAATTTGGCTCACGATTGATTTTATAATCTTAAAAAATGTTGCAGGCACAGTGAAGGAAAACCGACAAGGCTGAGTAATTTACAGCTGTTCTGTACATTCTTGGATACAAATGGTAACAAAGGCTCTATGGATTTAAAGCATTGTAATATTCACAACATATCTGTAGTTTATGGATTGACTTTGTCGTGGTGTGCAAGCTATTCTAAGCATTAAGCCCTTTTTTTCCCCTTCTCGGTCAATAACAAAAACATGAATCATGGTGTGTACAAAGCGTGGACAGTATTTTGATGAAGACAGCTCCAGGAAATTTTGGCACCATTTTGCTACAATTGATCCATGAAATGATTTTATTTTATTTTATTTTTTTAAATAATTACCAAATTGAAATTACCAATGTTTTTGCTCTCTTACACTTTGGAAAAGGATTGCTGTGTTGAAAAGGAAACAAGACTATGCTGTGCAGAATGAGCACAGCTTGAAATACCACTCCATCTCAGCAGAGACCTTTGATGTCTGATGTTCTTTAATGAAACATCTCACTCACATCACAGAACCCTATTAAATTCCACTCATACAGAGAGAAAGAGTGGGAGATTGAGAAAGCCAGAGCAAAGGAGCGCTGACCTTTGTGTGCATGTACGGCAGTGAGTGTGTGTATGGAAGAGAGTAAAGAACATCAAACATCACAGGCATCAGGCATGTTAGAAATATGCACAGGACAGAAAAAAATACTGCTAGTTTGATAAGTTTATTCAACAAATAAATTACATACTTTACATATTGACATGGGTGGCACAGTGGTGCAGTGGTTAGCACTCTCGCCTCACAACATGAAGGTCCCTGGTTCAAATCCCACACAGGACCTTTCTGTAGAGTTTGCATGTTTTGGCCGGGCACTCTGGTTTCCTCCCACCATCCAAAGACATGCACTCATAGGTTAATTAATTAATCTAAATTACCCATATGTGTGAATGTGACAGTGATTGTTTGTCTATATATGTTCAGCCCTGAGATGAACTGGTGTACCCCGCCTTTGCCCATTGTAGCTGGATTAGGCCCACAGTGACCCTAGTGAGGATAAAGTGGGGTTCAGATGACGAGACAAGACATGGCACGATGGGCACTAAAATCCTTCACTTTTCTGGTAACGCTTCTTATTGTATCTAATTCTTTTATGCATTTAATTGTGGGTGAGTTTTAAAAGGACAAAACTAAGACATAATCAGTAGTAAAGATGGCATAGGTAATTCCTGAAAAAAAAAAAAAAAAAAAAAAACTGTTGGTATCTGAAGTCAAGCTGTATACCCCTCCCTTCCTGGTCCCTTTGTCTGTTGTATGAACGCCCGCTGTAGTTGACTGTGTGCCAATTTGTTTTTCCTCATCTCCAGAGCCAGGGCTGTGTACAAACACCACATTTTTTTAAGCTCACATACACACACAGAACAAACAGCTAGTGGGCCATGAGAGCCACCTTTAAGAGTTGGACCAAATTCAAAGAAAAGAGCAGGCTTTTATGGTGTGAAATGTTAAGGTACATGTGGGTGTGTGAGGCTGGAAACTGAAAATGAGAAATAGTTTTATAGGAAGCTACAAAAAGCATGTCTGAGTTAGTGCATAGGCGCTATAGCGGCACGTTGGCTGCAGTGAGTGAACATCTGTACAACAGCAGTCAAGAGGCTAATTGTGAAAGAGATTTTCATCACATTGGCACCGTCACATACATACTGTACTTAAATGATTAAATGTCCCTAAAGGGATTGGTGGAAGTTAAAGACTGAACCCTGCACATGCATTATCTAATGTTTGATTAACATGTATGTGCTCTAATACAGAGATGGTAAAAACAGTCCAAAAATAAACTGTTTCCTCTCCAGTGACCTTCCTCCAGAGACACCAAGCCCTACTTGACCTAGCATACAAAAGAGCTAAATGAGGCTAATTTCAGACTGTACAATAGATTATCTCTAATAATGTTAACAATGTATAATTCTCGTTAATCCCAGGTGATGATTGAACTGTCATTAGTTTTCAGCTGAGGGAAGGAACAAAGCTCAGAGCCACAGGTGCAGCGCAGCAGTGTTGAGACACACCAGATCACTTAGCAACCACTTTGCCTTATTACCCAGAAGCCACTGAGGCCCTGTTAGTGTATTAGCAGAGTATTCAGCTCTTCTCATTAGTGCCCCTGGCACATATCTACTTTCACCTGGGTCACGGATTAAAAAAACTTCCTTATTTTTGTAAAATGTCTGTTTCCACCAAAAAAGGAGTGATCAGATTGTGCATGGGCTTTCTGCTGTGGCAGTCCTTTCAGTTTATCAGTAGAGCTGTCCTTCATCCCTCAGAAAACAGAGACACTAAAAGAAATGCTGCTTTGTCTGTGTAGGGAAAATCTGATTTGCTATGTCCTTCATGGCTGTATAAAAGCATTCTGTGGATGGTTGGCTGAGTCCTGCTCAGTCTGGTTCAGTGTTTGTCTGCACAAGTTGTTTGAGACGCTCCAAATATGATTTTTTTTTTTCTTAAAAGTATGAAAAAACCCCACAAACCTGTGTTTGGACATCACAGCACTAGCCATAGAAGCATATCATATTTCAGTTTACTTCAAGCTGCATCACATTAGCAGCTACAAAAGGCATGAGATAACTAAATGTCATGGCCTTCAGTTTGGTGATAACCTCTGTTTGGACTTTAAAGACACATTTCAGGTTTATGCCATCATTCCAGGTACACTCAAAGGGCTTAATTTGTGTAAATATGCTAATGATAGGCAAGTCTTTGACTCAAGCTAATAAGTGCTTCTTTCGTTGTTCCAAAAAGTCTAGGCTTTTTTTAGTTTGTAGCAGATGAATGTCCCGTCCAGCTCTGAATCCACTGATCAGTGCCTGAGTGTGTGTGTGCTCACAGTGTCCAAGGGTCGTCAAACACAAACTGCTGCTGCTCCTCGATTCCTCGGGCAAAGAGCCTGATCAACTGGCACTGGACGCTGCAGAGAGGAAGAACACACAAACATGCACACACACACACACACGCACACATACACACGCACACATACACACGCACACATACACACGCACACACACACACACACACACACACACACACACACACATACATAAATTGCATCATTTAGCCTGAATAACAAACCATCAACTTAATGATTATGGTCATTTCAATGAGACTTTACTGTCCATGTGGCAGATGTAAAAGCAGTGGAATGGCACCCAAGTGTAGATTTGACACACGAACTTGAAAGCAAGGCAATCTTTGCGATGTGTAAAGTATACAGTCCTTTAAAGTGCTGTCTGGAACAGATGTAATACAAAAGAAAATGACACACTTTACTGACACGCATTACAAAATCTGATCTTCAGCTACTGCTGGATGACTGACTATGACTAAAAAAAATCATATCTTGACATCCTTTCGTGATGCGGTGGCATACCATATGAATGATATGCAGTATAATATTACATATAACTGAAACTGAATACTAAATATTTAACCCTGGCTTATCTACTTATATTTTAGGTCCAGATATTTATTTATGTTGTGAATTAAGTATTATTTTAGGGTTTTTGGAGTGAACATTGAATTTAATTTTAACAAATGCTATTTTCTTTAACCTATCAAATATGTACATGTCATGTATATGTCTGACTTCTTTAAGGACTGACAGCTAATTTACTGTCCTTTTGTTTCTGGGTGGACTGGTATGAGTATGACTGCTTTGGAATAGCGTGTCCTACTGAGGTAAAGATCTGCTGTTTCTGTCTTGCTGTGTTTGCGTTTAATAAAGATAAACGGTAGTGCTGACCACACATAGCCCACATAGATCACATAATGCAATATAAAAAATCAGTGTTGCTTTAGTAAATATCAGAGATGTGTGTTATTGGACAGGTGTGTTTCACTGACTCTTCAGACTGCTCAGGCTGTTGATCACAGCTAGCTGGTGATTAAGATTGTAATATTTTGAGTGGCATCTTAGGAAAGCAAGCCAATCCCACTGCTGATCCATTTGAGTTATTAAATCTTCATTGTTGGTTTCATTTTCCTCTGTAGTTGACTGAATTTGCTACAGTATGAAAACACGCCAATTACTGAGACAAAAGAAAGCTGTACTGTTCTCTGCTTCAGCTTAAAACACAGATGGCTGAAAATATAATCTTAAATCAGCATCGTTTTTATCACTGGGCTACAAATAAAATGTCCATCAGTCATCTTTTAAACAGCTTAATTAGGGTTGGAGGGAGTGGAGCCTATCCCAGTCACCTATAGGTGAAGGTGGGGTTTACCCTGGGGAAGTGGCAAGCTCATTATACGGCTGACGAATAGAATAGAATAGAATAGAATAGATCTTTAATGTCACTGTACCAGGAAAATCCATTTCGCAGCTCAGTTCAATTTAGCAGAAAAACACTTAGTGGAAAAAGGGACTGTAAAAGAAAAATAATATATCACAGAATATTAAGAAAAAGTAGAACCATGCAAATGCTTCACAATTAAATATGAATACATGAGATACTAAAGTAATGATAGAACTCCTGAGATGAACAAAATCAACAAAAAGAATATACAAAAGCTACCTGTATACTGCAGGTGAGAGTACAACAAATATAACATACAGTATACAGGTACAGTAGTAGCATATGTTGTGGCTATTGCAGTGAGGTACGGTGAGTATTGCATATATAAAGACAAATAACCAATTATTCTCCCATTGATAGTGATGGGCAATTTTAGGTTGACCAATTAACCTATTAGTACATGTGTTTGGATGGTGGAAAGAAGCTGGAGTCCCCGAGGTGGAACCCACACAGAAATGTCCCTAACGTTGGAATCAAACCCCAGAAACTTCTGGCTGTGGAACGACAGTGCTAACCACTGCACCACCCTGCCAAATGAAATGTCTCCTGAATAAAAGTGGTGAAACTAAGTTTGAGTGGCAAACAAAGGGAAATTACAACACAAATGCTGGTTGGCTGTAGTTTCTTTGACACAATCTTGGGTTAAAATGTAAAATTCTAATAATTAATGAGATAATGGTTTTTATTCAACAGGAATGTTTGTGTTAGAGCTACATGTTCTTATTCATTACAATACATTCACTTTCCAAGGTTTAAAAAATCTATCGTATAAATGTACATAAACCAATAGACTGTATATTAGGGCATTAACAGAAATGTTGACTTTTGGATGAGTCGACAAGTCGGGTGCTATTCTTTCTCACCCCCCCCCCTCTCTCTCTCTCTTGGTGCATAAACACAAACCAGTCAGACCTAAACAACACATGGCTGCTGCAGGTAAGACAGGGCTGGTGGTCTGACAAAACAAGAGAGAGTGACAGACACACATCGCATGTGTGGAAATACTTCACGTTAGATAAAAAAAAAAACAACAACAACGACACAGCCATCTGAAGAGGCATTCACTAGCTAACCTGAGTGATATGAGCAGCAGCGCATACAACAAACTCTTTTTTTTTCAAACATGATGTGGACAGTGTGGTGTATGTCTTGGCTGCTGACTTAAACTTTTTGCACTTAATGTAAAAAGTGAGGACGCGTGACAGACGTCTGGATAGTCCGGTTTTAGAGCCGTGGGTCCAGACCAAATGTGTACATATGTTCACCTACTGATAAATTTAACAGAAAACTCTTTGTTTTGTTGGGGTTAAAATGTTGATGCTTGTGTCTTGTCAGTGGACATTGTTACGTTGCAGTGGACTTTAATACAAGTTGCTCACTGCTGGACAGACATGTGTCTGTGGTTTTGTTATTTTTTAACCGTGTGTCTGTGTTGTTTCTCCACTGATAATGTGATGAAGTCACCACGACCCGTTGACTCGACTTAGACTTTATTGACAGATAAGTTGACTTGAAGAAAACTGAAGTTGTTAATGTCCTACTGTATATGCCTACATACATTGAGAACATTGTCTACCTAACATTTTTGTCATTTGTTTCCTACTCATATGTAAGATTTACCACATCTAACCTCTGAGGCAGAACATTTAAAAAACAGCAACTGTAACCCAGTGTATTGTAACCCCATGCATTTCCAGATGCATATAAGGTCAAAGTATATTAGCAGAAAAAAACAGGTCAGCATGTAAGATGGCTTTTATAACTTCATGTACAATATGGCCACAATACCACAATTACTGCTTTTAACGGCTGTGATTTATTCACTGCCGTTACCCCAAATGACAGGATGGAGAAGCAATTAACTTTTCAATTTTAAATCCTGAATATAATTATTTAAGGAACGTTATTTAACCATGAATTATGCAAAAAAAAAAAAAAAAAAAGAAAAAAAAACCCTAATCAGCACATAGGAAAACAATGTCTTTGAGGTAAGTGGGCCTGTAATTTCAAATAAGGAACCCACTTGTTGTCAGCTGTTAGGTGGTTCAGTTATTTTGGCACCATTAATTCCCAAATGTCTATCCTCACTTCTAAAGCAAAACTCTTCACTCATTCATTCTTTCTTTGCCACTTTCTTTCCGTTTCACCTGGGCTATTACCATTAATTATCCGAGCAGCACTCTGGCTGGCTCACTCCAAGAACGATTAGCACAGAGGAAGAGGCAATAAAAGGATGGACTTCTACTTTAATTAAAGGGGAGTAGACTTTTAACATGGGGAGGGCCGTTAAATTAGCAACATTACAGCGCCATGCATCATTGGCAAAGTACAATGGAGCATGAAATAAATGATGCGTCAAGCAGCGGCACACTGGCCATATACTGATCTGATAGTGGAGAAATCTGAAGCGTGGACAGGAGCAGAATAATGAAGGTGGCTAATTTCTTTGAGATGCCAAGATTGTCCATCAGGGAACAGCCGAAAGAGTTTCCTGACCTGACTGATGGACGATCACTGTACTAATGATAGTGTTGACCAAGGGGAGCAAATCTGAAATCAACTTTGAAATTTTATCAAGAGCAAATCCTGAGGGCGACACCAAAAATAGTGCCGTAACTCTGTTAATGAACAGCCTGCCACCATGACTGGTACGGAACACTCCAGCTTCAGAGTAATTTGCTAACATCAGTTGACATTAATGTGCTTCAGTAGCAAACATGAATCACCAACATTGAGAGTGACCTGAAGTTCAATGCAGAGAACATGAAGACTGGTTACGCTTATAAATGTATTTTATTGTGCTAAATTGTGGAAGTAAACAATTGTTTCGCATCTATTATTTTTAATGGAGTCATTCTTTTGACACTTAACTATAGTATGTGTCTAATAAATAGCACCCTTTATCAGGCTAGTGATTATTTTTGGTAATTTCCTCAAACATGAAATATAGGGCCAATCTTACGCTGCAGTGAGGTCTAGAAATATGTTGTTTTTCTGAAACACTATGCAGTGATTTAGAGAGGTTTTATGGACATTTTCAAGTTATAAATAGTGAATGAGTGATTTTTATTTATTTATTTAGTATTATTTTATTTATTTTTCAATTTATGACATTATAACAGTTGTTTTATTGCATGCATTTACTTTTTAGCAGGTGTTTCTCAGATGTTTCACGGCAAGAGAAGGTAGACGACAATGTCCAATAACACAGAGTATTCCAATGAGCGTCGTATAAAGGTTTAACGGCATATTTCTTATATTATTGAAATGAAAGCTACATGGCTGTATTTGTGACTGGTGACACACCCTGCATGTACTCCCTTACTAACACTGGATCAGTTTCAGGAGATCCACAATCCTCTCATAAATAAAATGGATAAAATGAATGTGTTGAGGCGAATGTGACAAGAAAAAGTGTATTTTTCTGATAACTGTAGTTATGTTCTCACCTGGCCTTTCCACTTGAATAGTCAGAGTCCTATTCAATAAAAACGGTTTCTTTGGAACAACATTAAACACACTTTGCAATGTCATTCCCATGAGCTATATGGTACTTTAATATACAACTCAGGCAATAGAAACACAAAGTCCCAAATGTGGATGTGAACAGCGGCCAGTGGTGAGAGAGAGGTGAATAATGCAATCAAAAATTGTCATAAAATTAATGATCGTTAAGTAACATACAGAGACACCCTCTGACTCTGAACAGATTGTGGAAGGAGACAGTTACAATGACATCCCCTCTGCAGCTTTCAGGTGTGTAGTTTTTTTTGCTGATAACTTAATAGCTAGCTGTGAAACTAGGACTTTTTTTTTTTTAATTTTCTATAAAACATCTTGCACATGATAGCATAATTTAAACAAGATCAGAAAATTACTTCTCTATCACTATGGACTGCAATCTCAGCATGTTCTTTTGTTGGCAGCTCCAAGATTAAATCAGGATTCTTTTCTATCTCATTTTTATTTAATTTTGACTTGATCTGATCACAAACAAAATACAACTCAGTGCTGAGGACCCAACACCAAGCAGGAAATGGTTCCAGACATTCCAACGTGCATCACTTTTAATGTCATTGTAACCCTAACCTCAATGCCTGGAATGGTATGAGCAAAGTGGGTTGGCTTAGAATTATCTGACCCTTGAGTCAAGCAGATGTTTAACCATATATTAACAGTGTGTTTATTATATCTTATCTCCACTGATTTATGATATTATATTATGTGAGCATGTATGTGTACCTAAGGTAAAATCTATGTCCTGTGTTCATAAATCTGTCAATTTGGTGTGTTGACCCAGATGTGACCCATACTATCCTAAGACCTTTACCTCCTAACTATCCAAATAAAGGAATCCCAATGTAAAACATTAACTCATGATATACAACCTTTTTTTTTTTTTGCTCGTGACCCAATTTTGACATCACAAATTTCAGTAAGCCCAGACGTTTCTTTTGGCAAAAAATTTGATCATGTAATAGTTTACTATACTACTTTGCAAATCAATGTTAATTTTAGACAACATTTAGTCTATATAATGTATATTATTATGGAAAGAGGCAGAAAATCCAGGTGTAGATTAGTGCACAAAGTGACAATTTTATTTTCCTTGTTCAGGGTATGTACAGTACAGTCAGTCCAGCTTGTATTTACAAAGCTTAACACTGAACAAAAAATAATCCAAACTATGAATTATGAAAGAGCTGCAGTATCTGAAACTGACCACAATTAACATTTGAACTGTAATACAGTGTTTCAGTTTCAGACTCACAGTTTGTCTTTTAAGGATTGTGGTTGTCTTTGTTAATTCACCATATATTATTTATATAATATTTATCTAACCCTAACCCTACACATTTCAGGTGACTATTTGAATTCCAGGCAACCCCATGTGTGGTCCTGACCCCAAGGTTGAAAAACATTGCATTAACTGCTAATAACTAAGAAGATTAAATTAAAGGCCTTAACTGTCTAGATTAAAATAATATTGCAGTAATACACTATACAGTAATACAGGGAAGGACTTCATCTGTATATAGTCTTGCAGCTGTAGGTGTGAACTGATGATGGTGTCAGATTAAGGGTTAGTGACAGATTTAACACATTTTTTTTGCAGTTGCTACAAGAAAGGGAAGTTAGGATTAATGATACTGAATTTCTCTTGTGGTAACTTTTATGGTAATCTTTTTAACATTATGGTGAACTAATGTGATGGACCATCTGACAGCTGAGAATTTCCATCTTATCATGGACTAAAGTTTGTATACGTATACTTTTGTAGCTCTACCTATCTAGTAGGAGTCTTTGGCTGCCTGTGTCCTAATACCAACACTTCACTTTGTTTGTAGTGGACTTCAAAAGTGAGTCATCCTTGAAAATTAAGTGAGAAATCTAACCTTTCCCTAAAAACTGGGACACACTCAGCGAAAAAAACCAAAACAACTAAAAACTATGTTGCACTATAACGTCAAGTGCGACTTTCGTTAATGTACAGTTACAGTTGTAGATGCTACAGCATATAAAACTGGACATAATGCTGCCTCTTGTGTTGTGTTTAATAATTAATTTTCACCTGTTAAACAAAAGAGCGAGTGCAGGGAAGCTTTCTCGCCTTGAGCGCTTTGACCCAGGTTTATTTTTATTTCCTGAAGCTTAATTACATGTTATTATATGTCTGGGATACAACAGCAAACAATATCCTACCTATTTTGTTGTTAATGATGTGATTCACAGTCGAACCGTAAAGGAAACGATTATGTGACAGAAACATAAAAACCAGTCCAGCTGTCTATTGGTGTTTATCAGATTTTTCCCTCAGTCCTGTCAGCCATGTCAAACTGATGTAAGTCATCGCTGTCAAGTCTCTTTTTGTTTTTGCCAGGTTCGCACAGAATTCTGGGTAATATGATCTTCCACTTTGTTCGTAGCGGGGGTTCCACCCACACCCGGTATGAAGGGAAAGTTTGGGTGTGATTTTTAGCACTTTGCCTCGTCCTCGAACATAATGGGACACACTACACTTTCATGTGAACACGCATAAGCGAGTGTTAGGGGTAAAAGCAAGTAGAAGTTGTGGTAATGAGACATAGCCTTTAACTCCTCAAATTCACACTCATGGAGAGCAATTTAAACTGGAGATTAATGTGGTGAAACCCAAAAGGAAGTCTTTACTACAAATACACACACTGTGCAGGAAAGACCCCTGGAATTTCTCACATATTGAGTGCACTGATTCACAATCATTTACCAGTCCATTCATATCTATTCAGAGAAGACTCATTCCTATCTTTATGGCTTCACAACTTTTTTTTTTCCAAAAGTTTCACAACATTGATTGAAAACAAACCAGGACACTGAAATTATTGAGCCATGCCCATCTGCAGCACCACTTTTCCTGGATTAAAAAAACATAAATTTTATGTAAAGAGTAGAGACAGACACTCGGTTACTGTTGTTGGCAGATATAAAACAAGGTATGGGCTTCAAAACTGTGTCATGACCTTTGACCTTGGGTAACCTTAAAAGGTTACATTCCCGATTACATGATTTTAAATGGTCATATCGCCCAAAAGAGTGGGGCTAAGTGCTCAGTTACTATTGTTGACAGAAAGGAAACTACATGTAGACTCCTAAATGTCATTGTAACCTTTGACCTTGAAAGGTCAAATGCATAGTCTTTCATTTTGTGAGGGAACCATTAAGAACTAAGATGTTTGCCAGGGGTGGGACCTGGCACTAATTGTTATTTGTTGGAATTAATTTATTATACTCAAACATATCACATTTGTGTAATGTAGGATAAATACATGAAGTAAAAGTTGAACTTACTTAATATATTATTTTGCAATATATTTTACTCTATTAAGTAAGCTGTACAAAAAGTTAATTAACCACTTGACAAAGCATTGTTAAGCAAGTACAAACTTTTTTTTTTAATGTACGGTGCAGAAAATACAAGCTGCATTTGATAATACTAATGTCTGCATCGTGGTCATTGTACTCTACCTGACTTGGATAGCAGCATGAGGCAGGATCTCTCCGTCACAGTTCCAGCTGCTGTGGGTGGAGCCGTAGTTGCATCCTGTCGGGCCAGAGCATATGGGCCTGAAACTTGCCTTCTTTGGAGGTTCACTCAGGTCTTCTAGTGAAACCATCTCACAGTGTCGCGGCTGGAAGCGAAATTTGCGCACCCGGTGGACCTCCACAAATGAGTGGTCAAACTGGGGAGGGAAGAAAAGATGGATGAGAAATAGATGAAAGATGGGAGGAGAGGTGGATGAGCAAACAGATGTACCCACAGATGGTGCAGAGGTTAAAACCCAACTCTCCAGAAACACTTGAAGAGTTTCATCTCGAAATAAGTAGTGAAGCACGGCCAAGAGGGAATACAAATGTCTGTTTTACTGTACAATAGAACTGATAGAACAGAAATAGGAGAGGTCTTCTTATGAAGCCTAATTATATTAGCTGCAAAAATAACTTGGGCTGCTGCGAAGAAAGTTAAATATTTCATTTCTCCATTGTCGTTTATGGATGAAGAAAAAGTAAATCAGAGCAAACTTTCCTATCAATTTAATCCATAAAGACCCAGTGCTTCTTTAGTGGTAGTTCACAAATAAATTTTTCTCTTTAACATTTCTTATTTATCATCATTAATTACACTTGTATCCTCCATATTTGGCATTTTTCATTAACGCTAATTATTTATAGCAAAGATAAATATTTTTTTCCATATTTATTTAATTGATTATATATTTGTTCATAAAAGCTCAGAGCAAATGCAAAGGTTATTATGTTAAATCAGAAAAATAAATTAGGTTATGTATCATATTCACCTACCCCTATCATTAGGGGTTCCACCAGAAAGTGTTATGCCATTGGCAACCATTTGTCATCAACATATCGGTGGAACTCAGTATATATTTCTACTTTATTTTTAACTTCATTTATTAAAAATAAATGAATAAATAAATCCTTATTTATTTATTTTATTCATTTATGCGACTACATATGTTTGGAGGGGGTGGATATATTTTTGTATGTAAGTATATAATGTGTGGCTTTTTATAAATTTAATAAAGTTCTAGTACTTGGGTGGAAGGGTAGTTGGACAGGAACTGGATACAATTACATGTTCAAGTTGTATGTTTTTTGTTGTATATTTGAAAAATTTAACAAAAAAATACCTTGATAAAGTGTCTCCATTCACTGCCATTTATCAAACATTTACTGGTGAATCTATGTTGAAGTTGATATTGTTTCCATGGTAACTATGGATCCTCTGAATGTCCAAATGGGTCATAGCTAATGACCATGAAAATATGACAAACTGTATTTTACACTAATTATTTATATGTATTGATAGGATTAGTGGATCAATACGTATTAAATAGTTTAGACCAGTAAATGGCTTAGGTCACTTGTTTGGATCTTTATGGCTTGGGAAAAAAAGGTTAAAGGTTATCAAATACAAAATAATACAATTCACCTCAGCCAAAACCGAGGTGAATAAAAACTATGTTAACGGCAAAGGAGTGGGAAAAAAATGAAGAACGAGATGAAAAGAAATGTATTTGTCAAAATCCCCTTTCATCTCAGTCAAGTGTTACCCAGGCCTGTCCAACGCACTGTTTTCTTCTTCTTCATGGGGTGCCACTTTCTCTCTGGTCTGGTCTTTTTTCCTCTCGTCTTTTTTCCTACTTCTCTCCCGACCCTGCGTTTCTTCTCTCCGTCTCTTGCCCTCTCTCATCCCAAAAGCAGAGTGACAGCCATTTATTTCACATCAGACCCACTTTATGACCGCAGCCGCTTTGCATTCATGCTGGATGGTCTGCCTAAAAGGCTTTCTGACAAGGCCATGAATACGCTTAGTGGCTTCTCACTCCTTGTTTCTCTCCGCTTGGCTGGACAGTGATGCTGATATTAAGTGAACTCTGATGCAAAGTTGCACTCACCCAACTCATACCACTACTCGTCTGCCACACCGTGTTGCAAACAAAGCAGAAAAGACAGCTGAAGCGCCATACAGGCCTTTTCATTGCCAGTGTCGAGGCATCATTACCGCAGTTACTGCTCAATGTAATACCCACCTTTGGGACATCCCACATCCCTGAATATGAATATATATATATATATATATATATATATATATATATATATATATATATATATACATATATACATATATATGTTCAGTTTCTCCAGAAGGACGATTGGGCGACACGCTGCCACACCATAGCAACTTTTTTCCCACGACTGAGAGCAAGAAACAAGAAACACAGTAATTTTGATTCCTTTGTATACATTCCATATATATATATATATATATATATATATATATATATATATATATATATATATATATATATATATACTGTATACAGTGGCAGCTCCTGAAAAGTTTCACAGGAGGGGCAAATTATCTGATAATGTCTGAGGTGACTCATTGAAGTGGTGCATTGATAGGTAGTCATTATTATAGACATTATTCACCCTATTTTTACCTCTGCAAATTTCCCCTTTTCTCTCTACAAAAAACACTTTTTTTTCATTTACCTTTGCTATGGTGTGGCAGCGTGTCGCCCAATCGTCCTACTGGAGAAACTGAACATATATATATATATATATATATATATATATATATATATATATATATATATATATATATATATATACATATATATATACATATATATATATATGTATACAAAGGAATCAAAATTACGTGTTTCTTGCTCTCAGTCGTGGGAAAAAAGTTTTGAACACACTTGGAATGGAAAATGGAACAATACTTAGTAGAGTTCAATGACCGAAGGATTCTTAATGTAACATAATACAAATGTATGCGGCGTTCAAAAGCTTTTTCCCACTGCTGTATATATAAATACAATATACACACATGCAAAAACTAATGTGCATCTCATTTGAATATCAAATTTTAGTATGCAGTGGAAATTCTCCATCATGAAACCATTTTAAGATCAATCTGCATTAGATTCAGTAGAAAAGGCTGGTGATTTGATTTTACCCATACCCACTGGTAATTTCACCCAGTCATGTGGATTGTAAAACACTTTTATTGGGACCGTGACAATCCAACGACACGCTCCATGTCACACATAGCAGCTAAATCCTCTACATTGTAGAAGCATCTGCACTTACAATTTTTTCACAAATTCCTTATGCTGTTTCTTATACAACCTGCTGAATCGCATGACTAGTGCAGTTCCAAATACCATATGAGCAAAACTATCCTACTAATCTAAATACTGTTTGCACACTTCAAGATCTCACAGGAATCTCACACTTCAGGATGTCAGTGTTTGCTAAAAGCTGTTTTTTTTTCTGTCCAATGCAGCTAGTGTAGATGAAATTACTTCCAAGATCTTTCTAAATGGGATAAACGTTCCCAAGGTCCTGCCTGAGATAATAATTACTAATCACCAGGCTTCCCCTGGTAATAGTTGTGTGATCCTGAGAAAGCATTAGTCTGGTATCAGCCTATTCTCCCATACACTATATCCCTGATGCAGCGATAACCGTTGCCTTTCTGGACCAGGGTGGAGGTTATTTATGATACGTGGGAAGGCACAAGGGCTAAGGCATTTGAACTAAAGTGAACCAGAGTTGAGAAAATGAGCGGTGTCAGCAAACAGGGGTGCTAGCACAGCAAGTGGGCAAACTCTGCCTTCTGCTCGCTCGTGCACGGACTAACACACTCAATTTATCTGTGCACAGATTGAGCAGCTCCTGTTGTCGAACATTAAGTTTTGCAGTAAAGTAACTGACTGAGGCTTTTGTGAAGGAGAATTCAATTGTTTTAAAAGTTTTCTGCCTTTAAGGATGGAGAACTTTCTTTTACACTGAGTTAAGAAGTGCTACAGGGGAGCAGCTCCATCAGCTCTTCTCCTCCTACCTGGTCGTCTTTGTTAGTGTGGCGAAGGAGGTGTCGGAAGAAGTCCAGGCGTGAACACTTTCTGACTAGGATGAGGTCCATGGTGCCATCCGCGAGGTGAGCAGATGGTGATAGGCCTTTGGGACTACGAGGACATGCGCAGCTCATACTTGCTGCATTGATAGCGATGAACTTCCCACGGATCTCAATCCAACCTCTGCTGTTATCTGAAACAAATGGATCAATGCTTACATCTTGCATTTCCGATCATGTTGCACACAGTGGAAAAAGTAAAGAAAAAAGTTGAGGATGAAAAAGCAGCAGAGAAAAAAAACAGGTTTAACACAAATATAATATGCAATATGCAAATCCTTCATTTCCATGGTTACGCAAGCAATCAGAATACAGATGCAATTGTCAATGCAGACATGAGGTAAGACAAGAAGACACATACAGAGGCTGGACAAAAACAGGAACAGGATCAGCAGGAGGTAGAACAGGCTGTCCAATATACAAAGGGTTGGCAGTGCAAATGCTGTGGGTGCCTTGAAAAGTATAGAAACCCATCCATAGTAATCCATTATTATGAATACTACTACTACTACTACTACTACAAATAATAATAATAATAATAATAATAATAATAATAATAATAATAATAATAATAATAATAATAATAATAATAATAATAATAATAATTAAAGCTGCAAGCAGCATTGGATCGGGACCTCGACTTTACGCGTGGATTTCGTCCCATGCCATAACACGTTATAACCCTCATATCTAAAAATGAGCAAATTATACTCCATAATATGGCATTTTCATCAAAGTTTCAGTCAAAGCAGGTCCTCTGCTGGAGCCAGACACAGCGCAGTTGTGCCCTATATATGGAGGGAAGGGGGCGTGGCCGGAGCACTGCATGTGTGTGTAGAGCAGGGTGAGAGTGTTAGCCAAACAGCTGTCAGCTTTCGAGGGTGTGGCTGTATCTAGGCAGAAAGTCAGAGAGAACAATAGGAGCAAAGTGTATGTCACATGTATAGGTGTACAGGAGTGGGAGCATATTAGCCAATCAGCTGTCAGTATTAGAGGGTGTGGCTGTTGCTGGGCAGAAAAGCAGAGTGAGAGAGGGAAAAAAGGAGCAAAGTATATGTCACACACACTGTGTATATAAACATACATATACTCTGTGTACATGCCATACACTGTGTATATGCCATGTGTGTAGGTCATATATATATATATATATATATATATATATATATATATATATATATATATATATATATATATATATATATATATATATATATATGTGTATATAGGTTTGTGTATGTGCTCTGTGTCTGTATGAGAGAATTTGCCTGTCAATCATGTTAAAGCTCCTCCCACAGTCTGTTCAAGTTCTCTTCATTGTCTGGACCTGTTAATGAAAGCTGCTCCGTTGCCATGGTAATGGCCCCCACTTTTTTCCTCCTACACGGACGTGCTCTACTCAAAGAGCCTCTCCCCATGTCACTGGCTTTCAAGCCAAATCTTACCTCCGAACTACTGCCATTTGTGAGAGAACCGTAAATGCTAGCTGAAAACGAAAATGATCGGCTTTGAGGAACAAGTAGATGTAATTCTTTCCCCTGTAGGGTCAAACGTGACCGAGATTTGGCAGTTTTAAAAACACTAAAATCAGATGAAGTACAGAAATTCTTTGATCCAAATTAACATGGGAGTGAATGGAGGCTGAGACCAGACATCCCCCCAAACTACTGAGTCTCATTTAAATTTTAAATTAGCTGGATCTTCTAAACCTGGTTTATATTGTGTGCAACGCATAGTGTGCAAATGCATAGGGCCTCGACCCTGTGTGCTCGGTCCCTAATAAAATTGCTAATTATATTGTCATCACACATTTCTTCACTATAAAAACATGTCTCTATCTCTGGACAGGGGTTTAACATGTTCATTTCAATCTACAGGTAATAAAGAATCATTAGCATTATGAACCTAATGCTTCTGCACTTTCTTTTTCCTATTGTTTTTTTTTTCTCAGCACCTGAAAAGTTGTTACTCTGTGACTGTTAAAACATAGCAACCAGTCACCTTTAACAAAAAAAAGAACCAACATTTGTTATTGGAGGAAAATATCTGGGTTTGTCTTCATGAAATATTCCGGTTAACATCAAGCTGTAACCAGTAACAAGCTCAAATGATCATTTGCATAATACTCTGCAGGAGAACAACATTATTATTCTTATTCTAAAAGTCAGAATACTTATCATTTTACAAATATGACATCTGTCTTAAATAACTATGTTTTCTTTGCTTGTAATAAGGACCAGAGCCGGTTTTCCCAAAACGCTATATACGCTCCGAGCGTAGGGCCCCACGGGCACTGGTACGTCACTGGCGTAACCCCACCCCCAACGACAACGTGTTTGACTTCATCACATTATATTTGCCGGTTTGTCCATTGACCGTAGCAAAGTGCAGCAGATATGAAGCGGAATATTCCGTCAGGCTACGAGAAAAGAAAGAAGCGAATTCATGAAAATGAACAAAGGGAACAACAGTCAGGTAGGCAAGGAAACTTCCTAACCCCTCACTATTTTGGGGCTAACTGCTCACTGCCATGCCTCCCTGATTCACTACAAACGTGTGTGAGAGGTATGGGATGGGGTTATAACGTTTAGGGACCCCGGCGTTGTGAAACGCCGGCCCCCCGGGTGCTCTGTCCGTCCCCCGACGAATAAAATCCCCACCGCGGCCTCCCCCGTAACTCTCCCCGGGGACGAAGCGCCCCGGCCGGCGTCCTCTACGGACAACCGTCCAGCCCTCTTCGTCCGCATAATAATGCATTTTTTTAACAATTTGTGTGTGCTTGTGTGTTTTGTGTTGTGCGTTTATGTACTTTGAGTGTGTGAATGTGTGTTTTTTTTATTTTTAAGACAAAAAAAGACGGAAAAGAACAGACAAAAAACCTAGCTAAACACGGAAACAAACCGTATTAGCCGTACGGCCAATCTCCGTGAAAAGCTAAAAAAATAAAAAATAGGACGACGTTTCGACCAGTATTGGTCTTCTTCAGGTCCAAAACAAATAAAATTAAAAAAGAAAACCAAGAAAAGAAGAAATAAACAGGTAAGTCGGGCAAAGTTTGCGTTTGGCTGCAGGAAATCAATCCGTTTAGGCGATGTTTCTCCCTCGGAGTCGAGTAGAGAAAGTTTTGATGGTGAGTTATTACAAACTGACAACCTTATTTTGTATCAATACCCATAAATATCTATCATGAAAGTGATTTGCAAGTGACCTCTCATCCATACTATCCTTTTGTATTTGTTCCCAGGCTGTGTACTTTATGCTGTTACTGAGCAGGAGGTGGTGCCTTGATATTGCCTAGAGGAAGTGTAGAAAGGGAAACTTCTGATGGTGGGTTTTTACAAACTGGTATTTCATAATTAAATGTGTAGACTGACAACCTTATTTTGTGCATGGATACACATTATCCATCATCTCTATCATTTGCATGTTTGCCCTCTGTAGATGCTGTTACTGAGCCAGAGATGGTGCCATTGTTTTTTTTGGCTGGGATCACTACTGACTATTGATACTACAGATTATTGAAATGTTTACATGCCCAACATATCAAAGCCTAATCACTGTGTGTTATTTCCACATTAAATTTTATTTGATTCAGTCAAATGTTGTCTGTTTTTTTTAGCATTTTAGTTAAGAGGGTTGCCAACTGTCCCCTGACATGCAGAATTGGCCTGCACTTCGAAACAAAAGTACTGCTCCAAATTGGGCTGAAAAAGGACCACTCAATCTTGCCCCCCATCCCCCCCCCCCACACACACACACCCACCCACCCCACCCCATTATGAGGGCCCCTTGCCATATTTTTGCCTAGGGCCCCATGAAGGGCAGAACCGGCCCTGATAAGGACCATGCATAAATGATGGCGTTTTTTTTTTTGCAGCTTCAAGCCCCATTACTGTCTCTCAGCTGCTAATCTTACAGAAGTTTTATGTAATTGAGCCAAATAAAATCTGCTTACCCCACTGGCAGATTGTATTGCTTAATAACAACAAAATGTGGTTATATTTAACAATATGTGGCTTTTCCTAGTAGAGTTATTGTTGCAGTGCACTAGCAAAGTCTTTCCAGTTTTCAGGGGTTATTTCAGGGGAGCTGTACTGTGAGTTTGACTGTAAAATTTGGAATAAATAAATAAATATAAAACAGCTGAAATGAAACGATTAAGTTAAAAATGTCTTTAATGTATTTTTTTGTGTATTTTGTATTGCATTGTTTGTTTGGATTTTGTTGTTGGCAGAATACCCCAGATATTGATCACTAGAAAAATGTTAACTTCGTTACAAAAATCAAATACTGTACTGCTAAACTGACCACTGCTTTTGTGAAGCTTCATCTACAATTAGTGTATAAGCACGTTATTACCTGTTACTTCTAAAACATGCTGAGCGACTAGCTGTGCTTTTGTTTTTACATAAGTCTTCTTTTTCGCTTCAATCTTAAAACTCTGTCATTTGAAACTGGCATTTTTACATGAACAGACTTTGACTTGCAGTGAGCATACTGTCATTTGATTGCAATGCTGTGCTTAGAATTTGTAAACATGCCACATTTTAATTTATTTGAAGGATTCTGCCATCCTCAAGCTCCTAATTTTTACAAGTAAGATAAGAGATCCCCATTTTTTTTTTTTTTAGCTCCTAGTTTTAAGATGTTCTGATGTCAGGCTAAAACTAATAATCCATGTATCTCTACAAGTGCACCAGGAATTTCCTAAGCTTTGAAATGATATTGTGCATTTTAGAGAGGCTTTATGAATCCCGAGGTTAGGTTCCAAGCTTGTCACACAACAGCAGTGATGCTGATGAGAGTCCATTAAGATCCAGATGTCTTGGCAAGAATTCTCAGAGCAACTTTACCCTGATGATTGAACCAAGATAGAAACTTTGAAACTGAAACTAATGCATTTTACACTTGCAGCACTGCTGAGTACATCTTATATTTAAAAAAAGCAATTAAATTTGGCAGAGGAAAGATTCACAATATCTACAGAAAGTAGAAAAAAATCATATAGATGGAAGTGTGATAGGATTAACAATGACGGGTTTTTTTGTATAATTATATGCACATGTGGTTTGCAAATCTCAAAAGGCAGACGTAATGGTTGCACTTCACAAATCACCACACTGTTCCTTAGAGATTAGTGCCTGTTTACAAGCAATGGTGAATCAAAGACACCGAATCACCCACGGGAGTGCTGGTGTCTGTCATCAGGATGACAGTTGTTGGGAGTAAGCTGCAAAAAGTGATCACAGACATCCAAATTAGCATCAGACTGTTTTTGAGCACCTCAGAGGGAAAATTACATGATCTCAGAAAGTAAAACGATTCATTACCTTTCCCCCTCATTTCACGAAACAAACTTACAGAGGTGATAACGTGAACCAATGATAACAAGCCCGCTGAGGCTACATAAAAACAACAATATTCTAATCATGAAGCAGTGATTAAAGTTACATTTGAGAAAAAAATTATAAAAAAAAAACAAAACAAATAACAACATCATATCAAACTGTGTGGACTGTATTCTCTACATTACTGAATGTCTCTAAATGAGTATTTGCTTTTGGAGGAGAGGCCGGCTCATTTGCAGACAAAGTGTGTTGTGCCTCATTGATTTAGCAGTTGTTTGAGATTTCCCTCGCCAGGAAGGAAAGAAAAAAAAAAAAAAAAACGCAAATAAAAATCGCAAAACAAACAGCAGCACTGGCATGAGGCAAACCCCCTGTCAGAGCTGGCAGAGTCAAATTTATTCCTGATTAGTGGGAGTCTGTCACACACCATACACACGTAAACAGGTTATGCTCACTTTCATATTTACACACTAAGATGCAGAAGCACACATACATGCTATAGAAGCCCACAGTCCCAGATAGCTAGGCCAACACAGAAAATCTTGGATTTAACATCCTTTCACAACACTAATTAGAAAGAAGAAAAAACCCAAATGTGCTGCTCATCTGCTGCAGACACACACCAGAGACTGTGTTTCATCTGTGTCTGGAGGTTTGTGCTGCTGTCTTTCACTATGGAGAGGAGTCTAGATAATGAAGTGTGTGTATTTTCACCATAGTGGTAATTCATAGAATGCTCTGCCGGGCAGACAGAGTTAACGCTTTTGAACATGTGACCAAACGTCGAGACACAAGACAGATCAGGGGACTCGTAATCTTTCAAGTCTGTAGCATCCACCCTTGTGTCTGATACAGATTTATAATATGAATTGAAAAATAGCTGTAGTTGGGCACAACGGGTGGGAATTGATGGAATGTCACTGACATCAGTTTATATTTTCTCATCAATAACTCATCAAGCATCTCATCAAAGAATTTGGCCACGGTACGTAAGAAAACAACAACTGCACATAAAAACACAGAAGTATGAGGATGATGATGCTGTTATTTACAGTCACTGCACTCAGAGCCTTATCTAACCCAAATTAAATTTCCCTTGCCATGTGTGTGTAGAATTTCAAGGAGAAAGCAAAACTATGCAGGATGTCTTATCTCCTTTCGTTTTCTGTCTTCCCTCTAAACTACAGTCTTTAGAAGATAGCTTTCACAGATCTCCAGAGCCTCAGAATTGTTTCAGAATAGACAAACAAGTTGATAATGAGGCCTAGAGATGAAAAATACACCATTTGGTACTATCGTTGTGACATCGTATGTTAAGTAATAAATCCAAACTCCTACCTTTATCAGACTTCTCCGTCTCCTCTGACATGTTACAGCGGCCATTGTTTGGTGAAGGCTTGTGTTGACAGACACGGCATCTTAAATATGAGCATATAACCTTGTGTTACCATCACCAAATCAACTCTGAGTGTTGCAGTGATGTTCAAAGTTTTAATAAGCTTCAATTACTATTTTGTTATTTCAATATCACTCAACTGTCATTGAGGCCTTTACACAATGCTTTAAGAATGAAACCACATGTCTAAAATATATTCAAATTTTCTTGTATTAAGCAAAACAAATCAGCCAACAGATTTTACATGTTTCAATGTCTTAAAACTAGAACGAGCTACTAAAAGATAATAATAATAATAATAATAATAATAATAATAATAATAATAATAATAATAATAATAATAATAATAATAATAATAATGATAATAATAATAATAATAATAATAATAATAATAATAATAATAATAATAATAATAATAATAATAATAATAATAATAATAATAATAATAATAATAATAATAATAATAATAATAATGGGAAAAAGGGGGAAAAATTAAGCCAACTGTGATTTATACAACCAGACTTACTATCATTGATAAATAATGTGGTCTCACTTTTAAAATGTGGAAAACAAACAATGTCGGATATATTTTGTTAAAATAATATTAAAGCTATGTATGATTTTCGTCACCAACTTTTTCATTAAATCTGTAAAACCAGAGTCATAGCTATGTATCACAAACCCACCGTAAACAATTATTTCATTTACAAACAGAGCCAGTGGGTTGCTTGGGCATTTTTATTTTTTTTAATTTGTCGCAATGCACATTGTGAGAAGCAGAGTGCCACACAGCAGCATTATGGCCACAGTGGCAACAAACATGGAAAGGGCTTCATTGCCTCTTGCTACTATGGCTGTGTGGAGCTCTGCTTCTCACAATGCACACTGCAACAAAGGTCAAAAAACACCAGAGTAAGCTACCATTTCTGTTTGTAAATAAATAGATTGTTTATGGTGGAGGACACTTCCAAACCATTCACCATCAGGGAAGAGATTCAGGTGTGAAATCACAGAAAAACTTTTGGATTCATAATGCACAGGTTTGATGAAAATTTGTTGATGAAAATCACACACAGCTATAAGACAAAATTTATACAACATGCTTAACTTGATTTAAAATTCTAAGAAAAAAAAAGACAAAGGTCCTTGACACAAGATCGGAAATTTGCAGTACAACAGTCACAATCAGTCAGTTACAGTTTTCATTATGAATGGTATTTTACATATTTATACTATTCATCGACTCACTCACAATAAACTTTTCTTATCTGTTTTAAAGATCCAGCAGGTACACAGCCTAAATTGATTTTAAAAATACTATAAAATAAAGTTATGCTCAAATGGATGTCTGAGACCTGCGTGGTTGCTTTATTTACCCGGTGCGACACTGAAGCTTGTCTCTGGGGTTCCCCAAGTCATCCTCTGCAGGGAGGAATGAGACAGTGCCCTCGTAATAGTTGTGATTCAGAAACGTTTTTGCTCCTGAACAAAGAAAAATAACTCAGTAAGATCCAGAAAGTGCAGAGGAAGCATGCAAAAATGTTTCTTTTGGTGTTGCTGTGCAGCATATACAATATCTGTGTGTAATTGTATAGTATATGTGTTAGTGAAATTAATACCCTTTAATATAAATCCTTATGGTACTACAGCATATGAGTTGACTGATGAGCCTGCTGTATAATACTGTATAATGTTTGTCAGTATTTATTTAATATTAAATATTAAATACATTTATATTTATCAGTATGATAAATGTAAAATGATTCCCTTGTGTAAAAAAAAAACAACCTTTCCCCCAGTGCTCACCTGCTTCACCTGGCCCACACTGTGCAGTGGCAAGTTGTTGCTGATCTGCAGCTACTTAAGCAGTGAAGCTTGCAGTTGCCAGTGCAGGACCATTCAGTTTTGAATTTAATTTATTTATAATATATATATATATATATATATATATATATATATATATATATATATATATATATATATATATATATATATATATATATATATATATATATATATATATATACATATATTATATATATATACTGTATATATATACTGTATATATATATATAATATAAATAATTTTTATTTATAAAAATCTGTTCTCCCTTAAACACATCTAAGTATTTTTCCACCTCACCCCATCATGACACCTATACTGTACTGGCTGGTGCACAATTGATTTACACCTCTTACCACTCTTCTCTGTAGCATAAAGAGTATATCATTGTTGTTTTTGTATGTGTTCTGTCAACCCTCCACATACTAAGTCATGAATAGAACAGCATGAGAGCACAGTGACTTCTGATTGAACATATCTTAGATTTTATACAGTTATTTTATACATTTAAATATATATACATAGAATTATTAAAATATACTGTAGTTGTTAAGGTGTACAAATATTGATTAGTCCATGCTGCTCCTGATCTATCGCTTTCACTGTGAACCTGTTACCCAGAGAGTGTGTCCACTTTAAAACACATTGTAATAATGATTAATAAAGTAATAAAACATGTCAACAACCAGAACAAACAAAGGTAATTTCTTTCTTGTTCCAGCTGACTGCCATTTCATTTTGACCAGTTTCATTCTCCACAGGGTTTGTTCCAAGTGCCTTAAAGTACCTGGAGTATTTATCCTGTTGGACCCTGGCTGAACAGGCCTGCTGGTGGTTATAGTGAACCTGTTGATGTTCATGATTCAGTACTGACCTTAACTGAACTCAAAAGCCAGAGGCTATGTTAGATTTATATCTTTAATCCTCCAAAGTCCAGACCCAGGCTCATAGGATAAACGCCAGGTTAGCCCATGTCAGAAAATGGCCAGTGAACACTGAGGGTTGAAAGGCTGAGGTGAATTTTTCAGAGACTCGTGGCCTTCATACCTGACAGGTCATATCTAGCCGGGCCCAGCCATCTCCTTCTCTCACTCTCTGACAGTACATCTCCATAGAAACCATAGCCCAGCAATGAGATAGAGTATCTGAGGAAGGTGTGGTTGTGGTGGACAGAGCAGACGTCCATTGGCTGGGAATCACCTGAGACACACACACACACACACACACACACGGCCACTATGGTGACTGAAATCCACTTCCGTTTTACCACACAGGTGAAAATAAAACCACTACTTGTTCACAAGCCTGCACGTAACTTTTCATGTGAATACCGATAACATCTTGCAGAACAGACACTGGGGATTCCTAAGCACTGAAATAAAAAAACACGTGGTATGTCTCTCAATTACTCACCTACAATGATGTGTAAAGCAGAAGTAACTGGATCGTTGGTTCCCACTGTGGCAAAACAGATGCAATCAGTGGACCCTGTAGGATGAGAGGTACACAGGTCGATGGTCAGCCAATAGAAAACCAGTAGTTCCCACTGTAAGCAGATTTTCATAGGCCACAGCTCCACATATTGGTGTTCAATGAGCATGAGTTGACACACCTGTGACTGCAGAATGACTTGAATGAAAAACAGCACATGAAATTAGTTTTGCTGATGGTGTATTGTAAAACCATATACCTTCACATCCTGTCACTAGTGAAGGAAGTGCGTGTTGTTTCCTGAATTTCATGAGTCATAGATTTGCTTTTGTTTGGGTTTTCACGCTCCAACACTTGTCAGGGAGGTTGATCCATCTCTCCTTTGTTGTAAGGGTATCGTACAATCACAATATTGCCAAACACAAAATGACTCAAACCTAATGTTGGCCTAGGACTTTTGCACAGTGTTGTATATCATCTCCAACTACTGTCATTTGTCAAACTGCAATATGCAGGTTTTATTGATGAATCAAAGTTGTGTACACAATGGCATTCCTAGGTTGTCTATAGAGCCTCTGAACATTCAGAAGAGACACATTCAACAGTGCGGGAAAATTGAGAAACTATATTTCATCTGAATTATTTAAACATCATGATAAAATTAAAAGATAAATCTGTTCAATAACTCCTGAAGTTACCTGTCATGGTCTTCAGAACTATAACTGTGTGTGAATGTGTAATGTGACAAAATGGGAGAGGTGTGTGTGTGTGTGTTTATAATGTACTGTTTTTTTTTTTTTTTTTTTACTATTTATTTATTTTAATCTCTGCCACAGAAGTTATGTTTTGAAGAGGGTTTGTTTATTTGTCTATTACCAAGATAACTCAAAATACTGGGGAAGGATTTTCCTGAAATGTTCAAGTAATATTGATAGTGGCACAAAGAACAATGATTATTAAATTATTACACTTTAGTGATGATCTACATCATTGTCTGGATCCAGGAATTTTTTGAAGAATTTGTTATCACTGCAAGATAGCACCACTTTCAACATATACATATATAACTCCACAGCATATATAATATTAATATTTTTTAAGGTCCAGGAATTCATTTTAGTTGGGTTAATATTTTAGAAGTGCATCAGTATTTTGTTGTGTATGCTCTTTGTATACAATGACAATAAAAGGAATCTTAAATCTACAATCTAAAATCAATGACTCAAAAATGTTTAAGATTTTAAACCTGGTGGCTTTTTCCATCGTTGAGGGTTAAAGACTTAAATCAGAGAGGCTGAGGTACTTTGATGTTTAATCTCTGTTTTGTGCTTAAAATCATTATTCTGCCTAGCCCCTGGTGTTAACTGTGCATATATTTCTTCCATGGAGGATATAACACTTCTGTTCACTGGATCAATACTAATGCATGAGTTATAAACTGACCTTAATGTCTCCTTTCATCCCAATTTTTTTATGTTGATTTTCTGTCAATGTCTTATTCATAAATTCAATCCGTGACTGAAGGTTTACTCCGGAGCAGATTTCCATGTCTTTTAAAAAGCTGCATCCTAGTATGAAGAGTTCCCTTAAATGATTTTATTAGGCGAATGTAACGAGACATTTCAGTCATAAAGTTAACTAATCGGATAGCTCCAGGAGCTCCTCAGCCAACAAATGAAGGATAAGAGGCATAAGAGAGAAATGTTGAATTTGACATTAAATCTTTCAACTTCAGAGGTAATAAGGCTCTATCTCTCTTTCTGCACCACATGGTGTAATTTCAGACCTATCTGCCCTGCTTTGATCATCCTCAAGTGGTGAAATGGACCCACTGCCACTGATAAAAGACAGAGTGAGTGGGGAAGAGGGCATGAGAGGGAAGAGTGAAATCTAACGAGTGATGTTTCAAGTGGGTTCAGAGAAGCGTGACAGAGGAGCTCAGGTCTGTCATTCAGCGGACACACAGATGAGTATGAAGATGAGCTCGATCGCTATCTCACTCTCTCTATGAATATCACTTATCTGGCCTCTGCCTCTCCTGCTTCTCCTGGCTTCATAATCACATTCAAACACCTGAACGCTGCCTGGTTCTGTAGCCACAAGTCCAATTGAGCACATGTGTCATCTGACTCGTCTGAAAAAAAAACAACAAAAAAACCCAAAAAAACCCTAAAAGCCAGCTGACTTTGAATTGATTTAAATGCTGCACACAGATGTTCAATGATGTTTAGTACTCAGATGTTCAATGTTTTATTCCCCTTAAAAATGACTCAGCCAGCAGCCTATTGGCATATTCAAAGGAAAGAGCATAAAGTGTCACACAGCATAACGTCACATGGAGATGCTTCAGTTTTTATCTGCATTTTCCTTAAACTGCCTTCCCTCTAAAATCATCTTGGCAGTGAGATAATCTTTGTCTCGTGGACAACAATGGAGTCCTGATGCTTTTTAGTGCTGCCTCCAGAAAGGAGATTTTTTTTCCCCCTGTCTGAATGTTCACAGTATGAATATTTCGACAGCTGCACTTTTGACAGTATCTCCAAACCCCAGCAGTGAGTGAGTGGACCGTTGAACAAATCCTACATCCATAGCAGTGCACATAATTTCAGATTTTAAACCAAAATATATTGGCACAGTGAAAAAACATACTTCTAGTTTAGTAACCCTGTGCATCCATCTCTCATTAAAGAAATTCACTAATTTACACCCAAATCCTACAATACAATGCACCAAAATGATTACTGTGCTTGTCGATAATGCTCAAATAATGGTGATAAGCAGGGGCACCTCTGCCAGTTATGGGTCCCATGGAAGCATAATTGTTGTCAACCCATACAAAAACGGACCTGCTTTTCAATCTGTTGGTCCAGAAGAGGAGGGGTATGGTCCATGAACATCTCTTATGATAGCATGAAAAGGAAAATTAACTTGCTTTCAATGTTAATTCCACTCTTATACAGCAGATCTTACAAAACATTTTTATAACGTTGAACCTGTATCCACTAGGCCTCCTCCACTGCTCTATGGGCCCCCTATAAATACCAGGGACCATCATGTCTAAATTAAGAACCATAAAGACTCCTAAGTGAAATCAAAACCCTGTTTAAACAAAACAAAACAAAACAAAACCCAAACGGACCCAGTCAGCCAGTGTTGTGACATGCGTCTGGATGTGTATTTAAGAGATGAGAGGCGCTAATGCTGCAGATCTGATCAGATGTGTTAAATCCACCGCACGCCCTTTCTCCTCCCTCATTCCCACTCATGCCAGTGAGAGGAAAGGAGATGAAAAGGAGGAGGGATTGCCTCAGTGGGAGGAACAGAGAGGTGGATTTGTGTGAGTTTGCGCAGCAGGCCAAACTTGCAAAAGTCATCTGGACACACCCCGTTGGTGCATTACAGACCAGCTGTGCCATGCTTGCACCAGGTCTATGAAACTAGAGCCCTAAGTGTACAAAAAAAATTTAGCACCTGTGTAAAATTAGAACAGTTTAAAATATTTTTCACTTTTGTGTATTTTGGATAACTTTGGGAAAAACCACATGATTTCATGCAAAACAAAACAAAAAACAGTTATTATTTTACAGTTACAGTTAGTATTTTTATTGCTGTCAAATATTAAAATGAGTCAAATTGGACCCAAACTGTATGTAAGGGTTCAACATAAAATAAAATGAATGAATGGATGAATGAATGAATCAGTTAATCAGTCAAGGAAGTGAACATAAGATGAGAAGTGAGATGTAAGAAGTCTGTCCTGAAAGAACTTCAATAACAGCCTTTATGAGAAAGAATATTCACTGGACAGCTATGCATCAACATCATGAATGTCTTCACCTGTGAGCCTTCACATACATGACCTGGAGCTTTATTATCATTTAACATAAAACATGTTGTATGATTCTTTATTTGTATAAAATCAGCGCTTATAGGCACAAAGCATACCGAGGCCTTCATTGACAATGGTCAGTACTTTATATTGTTGAATTTATGTAAATACTTGTGCATCGATTTAATTCTGTGCATAAAGATTACCTGTGAAAGAATGGCAAAGAACTTATCTGAAGTTTAAAGAGTAAAACGAAGGTTATTTGTGGTCAATTCAGGGATCATTTAACTAACCTACAGAATTAAAGCCAAGCACTTCATTTCAATTGCTGACTGCTAATGTCCTTGAAATAGTGCACAACTCATCTTTCCTATCTTTGTGTGTCTGTGTAAAAGTGTTCATCTCAGCAGCCTTGAATGTACAATAAATTCAAATACCCAAACAAAGGTATGGTAATAAGATATGGAGGGCCTTGACGAGAAGGTTAGACACTAAACAACTAACATTTTCATTTCTTTCCTTTTGAAAAAATTCAACCATTAAGTTAAAACCCTAAATTATTAAGTCACATCTGTATTTGATGGAAAATATACCCATGATTTGTTGTTTTGTGATCAAAGTGTTCTCTTATTGGCCTTACTTTCATCCTCACATATCCAGTCTGATAAAAAAATAACAGTGATTTCATGTCACCCAGCACTTTTCCATTTACTACACATGAAATGATTGACCATCTGTAAACCCTTAGTGGGACCCCCCTACCCTGTTGCTATGGAGATCCTCTTATGTAACTCATACACCTCAGGTCAACAGGACTGGAACTCTACATCAATAAATCAATAACATTTGTGGTGAGTTGTTTTTGCTTTTTGTTTTTTAACAAATGACCAAAAGACCAAAGAGTTTGGGTTTTTTTTCTTCACTAGCATTCTAGCATTTCCCTGGGAATTTAAAGGTAAGAAGTGGTAAAATATATGTAGGCGTACATTTATAAGCAAAACTATTCACCTCATACAAAATACAGTGTGTTCCGCCAGCTAGAGTTGTTTGGTGATGTGCAGTTTACTTTATAAAAGAGTCGATTTCCTTTAACCTCCCTTTGTGAGTTCCTTCATTTCCCAGAGGAACTTTTGTCAACTGTGAGTGACCCAGTGTGAACTTGGCACATTTAGCTGTGGATTTTATTGCATGTGTAGGTGGAGAGAGCAACAACTAGAGTGAGTGTGAAAGTGGAGCAAGATTTTTTTATGTTCAAGAAAGAGTGAGAGCTGTGTTCTTTAGGAGAATAATGTAGTGAAAACATTAAATTGTGTCCTGCAGAGGCTGCTGTTGGAGTTTGGACCTGACTTTAAAGGTTAAACCATGAGCTCTGTAGGGAAAATCATAGGCATCGGTGTAGAGGAAATAACATCACCAGCTGACATTTACCATTGTTCTTTTCTTCATTTCAGGCACTTAAGTCGTGACAATGAGAAAAAAAAATGCTTAAAAATGATTTTAGATTGCATTTTACATTTGGAACATTAACAATTTTTGTAAACAGTAGTGGTTTTACACAACTCACTCCAGTATGGTCTAATTATACCATGTAATTAAATAGAAACATGCAGTTTTGCAATTTTCAGCCATAATTAATGATTTGCGTTTCATGGAAAGTGTTTACAGGTAAACAAGCCACAGTATTAAGCAACTCATTAACAAAACATTAACAGCACTGTAATAAAAATAGGGATGTTTGGAGCAGTACCGAGGATGAATTTAAGTAATATAAAATAGTCACTGCCTTTATAATGTTCAAGAATTTTTACTGCTCCTCTTTGGGAGAGGCAAGGGGTATTGTTTTCCTTTTGGTTTGTTTGTTTGTTTGTTTGATTGTTACCTCCACCAGTGAGGGTATGTTTTCATTAGGGTTTAGTTGTTTATCTGTTAGCAAGATAAGATTGATCTGATTTTGATGAAATTTTCAGGAAATGTTGATACTGGCATAAAGAACAAATTATTTACTTTTAATGGTGATGATGGGTTAGGGTTTGGTTGAATTCATACCAAATTGGTTTTATAAATTGCCAGTGACTCAGATTACATTTTGGAAAAAGTAAATAATAATAAATAAATAAATAAATAAATAAATAAATAAATAAATAAATAAATAAATAAATAAAAAAAAAAAAAATAATAATAATAATAATAATAATAATAATAATAATAATAATAATAATAATAATAATAATAATAATAATAATAATAATAATAATAATAATAATAATAATAATAATAATAAAGTGATTATTATTATTATTTTTTAGGATTTTTAAGAAACCTTCCAATAGTGAAGTGAAATACACGTGAAGAGCAGGACTTATTGTGCCTGGCACCACTAATATTATATATGGTCATTGTACAGTGAATGTCCATGTAGATGATGATTTCTGCAGTCATTATAATATTAGAAAACTGTCAAATATTTATTACCATACTATCATCCTACGTTATATGTAATGTAATGTGACATTCTAATGACCATAAAGTTAATTTTATAACCTTAGCCAACAAAACATAATTTATAAACTGAGAGTTAAAAAAATGGTCTCTGTACTCTGTCATCAGGATTATATTGTGATGCAAATTAAAGTGGTGCTGTCACCAAATTATATGCTTTCACCAAGACAGCAAGATCATAAAGTCTAATTATACCGCTGTTCTGAGTCTAACTCCAGGCACTGCAGATTTCTGACAATGGTTAAAGAGTCAGAGGGAGGCTGAGATAGAGGAGATAAATGAATGTTCAACAGGAGGAGTTCAGGGACATCTGTATGACAGTCACAAGTCATTTATGCAGAACCATGTGAGGCTCTGAAAAGGTTCATTTGAGGTGTTGTTTTTGGCGAGAAGTCCATCTAAAATAGCCGTACCTATTTACATGTATGTTGTATTTCAAATAACTTTCCCACTCTTCTATTCCCCATCATTTAGTCTTTTACCACAGGGCACTGGAGCTCTGAAGTGCTCTTAATCCTACAGCAGTTCAATGGGAAAATATGCACTTCAGCAGTGCATGTTGTTGTGTTACTAGGATGCTCTAATAAATCATTTCAAATTCAAATTGAACAAATTAAGGCAACAGTTTTACATGAGAAAAGTATAGTGCGCATCTTAGGATGGTAGTTAATCATAGAGTGAGAAAAGAGTCAGAAAATGAATGAGGTTTGGCAAAATGAAGGACAGATGGACTGAGTGCTGCTAATTTTCATGTCCCAGAGTCCTATTAAAGCAATATTATACAACTCTACACCAGCATGGAGGTGGGAGTCTCAGGAAGATTCAGACAGGAGGTGATAAATTAGGTGTTTTCTCTGACAAAATGATATTTTTTCTGTTTATTATTAACAGTAATTAACAGTAATAATGCATTTCATTACAGTTGAGTTCTGTGGATCTGCTAAAAAAAAGGCATGCTTTATTATTTAATTTAACTTTAATCAATGAAAACTCACCTGCAGGAATTATCCCTATACGGAGAGAACATGGCACAAGCTGTACATCAGACAGGTCCTGGTCCACTTTGTGGTCAGTTTGGGTCCTGGTGACCAGCCCATGTAAAATCTCACTGACCATGCCATCACCGCCCACACAAACAACCCTGCATACAAATAAATAATTTCAATCAAATACTGCATATTGTGTCTCACTTTATGCACAGACAGTCTGGTGTAGATAGATTTGTAAGATTTCTCTGCTGAAATGTGGAGAGAGTGCAGGCAACATGGATTGACTGTCTTTTAGTTCAAACATGTGCATTTGAGTTTAAAGAAAATTTTCATAAAGAAAATAACTACACAGCCACAAGTCTTGACAATAACACAAGTTGGCAGCTAGTATAACTGTAAAACCCTTCAATAAAAGAACATCACGCTGTGCCAACCAGCATTATTTCTATTGAAATCTACCTTGCAGTCTTACAGAAATGTACCTATAAATTATATAAAGTGCAGAGTAAAAGCCTAATGGACTCCAATCCTGCTCCGCTGGACCGAATGTCTGTTGAACAGGAACTGGAGTCAACGGGGTACTTGGCAGGAACAGACTTCCATATTATTGATGCCCTTTATGTTCAGCTGTCAACTGCATTTTACCCTCAAATACTGAAACTATGAACTTATTATATAGATTTGGACATTTAAAGTCCAGTTATTATAAATGAAAACAAGGGATTAAAAATAAATCAACAGAAAAACAGGTTTTATGTGTAACTATTAGGGCATTAACAAACACGTCGACTAGTCGACAAGTCTACTTAAATTTGGAGGAGTCGACAAGTCACATGTTATTCTTTCTGCCCCTCCCTCTCCCTCTCTCTCTCTCTCGGCGCGTAAACACAGTCAGACCTAAACAAGACGTGGCTGTGTGTCAGTCATTCTCTTTTACTTTACCTTACTTCACCTTAGATAAAAAAAACAAACAAAAAAACGGCACGGCCATCTGAAGAGGCATTTGCTAGCTAATCTGCGTGATATAAGCAGCATCCGCTAGCTAACCTGAGCAGCAATGCAGACAACACGCTCTTTTTTTCCAAACATGATGTGAACAGTGTGGTCTGCAGCTTGTCGGCCGCTGACTTAAATGTTTTGCACTTAATATGAAAAGTGAGGACCAGTGACAGACGTCTCGACAGTCCAGTTTTAGAGCTGTGGGTCCAGACAAAATGCGGACATATGTTCACCTACTGATGTTGTCCAGTTAAATTTAACACAAAGCTCTTTGCAAACGTTAGCCTTTGTTTTGTTGGGGTTCAAATATTGATGCTTGTGTCTTGTCAGTGGACATTATTACGTAGCAGTGAACTTTAATACAAGTTGCTCATAGCTAGATAGAGGTGAGTCTGTGTATATATGTGTGTGTTTTTTCTTTTTAGCTGCGTATCTGTGTTGTTCCTACTGTAAGCTGACAATATAATGACATCATCACGATAAGTCAACTTTATTGACAGATAAGTCGACTTGAAACAAACTGGAATCATTAATGCCCTCGTAACTATAAAGCTGAGGTTTTTAGTAATGGACAGAAACATATCCTAATAGACTACATCACAGAGATAATAACTGATACATGAATAAGTGCTGAGTCTATCACTGGCATGGCATAAACAAAACACACTCAGCTCTATGACACGCTGAAGAACCTGTGTTGAAAGCCTGAATACAGCGTTATTCTGAGTACTTACCCATCATATTTTTCCAGATTGGCTTCTGTTTTCAAGTGGTCCCTGGCATGATTGGCTCGCTCTGTAACTGTGGCAACAAATCAATTGTTGAGTGTTACAATTTCAAACAGATAAAATATGGTATATTAAACTATTGGTTATGGGTATTTAAAAAAAAGAACAATGAAACACAGAGCATGTAATAGAAGGAGTCGCACAGATTAATGTTCTGAAAAAGCCAAATTACTGCAGCACAAAACATCCTAATTCAGATATTGTATATTAGTCCACGAAATTAACTCTGGGCCCACAAAAACAATACTTCAACAGTAAATCTGTTTAGGCATATAATATCAACACAAATATATCCTTGCAATTCACAGCAACTGTAGGAAGGAATAGTATTCACAGTGATGGACCATCAATACCCTAGACTATGTGTACCGGTTGCAAACACTTATTGAATAATAGATGTGTTTGGATACCCAAGCTTATCAACTATCACAGTTTCCATTAAGGTGTTGGCATGATTAATGGCACTATAAGCCAAATCATATCATTGCAAACCTCTTTGGGCCACACAGGAGGCCACGTTGGCAGTAGAGATCTATACGACGACCATCGAGACTCATTTTTTATTTAAATGTTGAGGTACGCTCCTGATAGGAACCCACCAATCACATCGGCTGAGATGCAGGCACGACGGAACAGCGGAGCCACCTTCTGCTTGTAAATACGCTTCCCGCGTTGCTTTCCCCCGTAGGGATTGATGTACACCAGCAGGTTCTTCGGTCTGTTAGCTGCACAGTGAAGGAGGGGGATAGGACAGTCATTAAAAAGGCTCAGTGTTTACCTTTTTTACAAATGTGCTACTGACAACAGTCTGATGAAGTTTTCATTAAGCAGAGACCTTTCTCAAAATGCTCAGTCAAACTGACTACTCCCCAAAACACGCCGCTCGAGAAATAAATGGAGTGTCTAGTGACTATGGGAGGAGTGTGAAGCAATTCAGAGATGGTGCATCATTCGGTGATAAACCTACAAAGTGCAGCGATGGAGAATACTAAATGGCTTGTTTATGGCTGCTGTTTAGACTCCGTTTAGGACAACAAACTGAGACACAGCAGCTGCTTGGATTGAAAATGAATGTTTGGAGATCAAGTGTTAAATGAGCACAAAGAAATATAGAGTGTGATATTGTTTGGCAATAAGACAAAAGTTCCATTAGATTACATAAATGGATTGTCAATGGGTGATATAAAGGTGTACAGTGGAGGACACGAACGCCGTTGAGCACAATGACGCTTCATCTTCACTGTGAATGTAGTTAATTTTCTTGGATTGATTCAGCCTGCCATGCAAAATGGGGCCAAGTAGACCATTTCAAATGGGTTACACCATCTTACACTCTACACTATTTTCCACATGCTAGAGACACACTAAATCCTGTGAAACCTCATTATCCAACCGCTTTGCAGTCGTATTAAAATCCAACACTGCGTTTTGTTCTTAACTAGGCTGGAAATGTAATAAAATTCAATGTGTTCTGACTAAACGTTTAATAACATTTTTATTGTAACATTACAGGTTAATACATCAGTGGAACACATTCAATTCCTTTCATCCATTGTACATCAAAAAAAGTTCAGTAGTTCATTCAAAGCAGATGATGAAAACTTTTTGATCTATGTTCTGTAAGTGTTCATTTCAGTCCAGTCTTAAGATTTTTGCTTCACGTGTCAAGATCTAAAGTAGCCGACACAATCATTTTTATCAAAGACCTACATGCTTTTTATGTTTGGAATAGCAGCTTTTACGCGTTTTAGCAGACTGCAGTTGCTCATATTATTCTTTCCACCTGTGCCTGAGAGGAACTGTCTGAAAGACAACGACAGCGAGGCCGTCTCTGAGGTAGGTTTTGCCTCAGGAGTCTCTGGAGGCACTGAAGATGGATAGAAAAAAGAAACATTTCACAGATAATAATATATCCATTTTTTATGGTACAGTTACAAAGAAGAGTCAGGAGAAGACTTCTGAGACCACGCTGTGAGGTTCAGGAGACCTTTTTACCATATCTGGGGCCAGTCATATTTGAAATATTAACATACAGTAACTAAATTAAGGTCATTAATTAAAGGAGGAGCATTCATTAGCTCCAGTGCTAAAATACAGGGCTAATTAAACACGACACATTTTTCTTTGATAACAACACTGATGAAACTACTGTCAATATCTTTAATTATGAAACCTGCACCATGGAATTATCCATTTATATTTAGTTTGAGGCTAATGTGATGACTAAAAATCATATGGACATTCTTTTTTTTTTTTTTCAAAATCACTTTTTCAAACAACGAGTAATTACAAGTTACTTTGCCTTTCCCATGTATCCATCCTTGATCAAGTATGTGTTAGTGTGAAGGGCACACAGTCAGCAAAATCACTGGATCCTAACGGACAATAAGGGTGTTGACCAAAAGCAGAGGGGGGATCACATACTGTCAGTATTTTCGTTCATTATTATTATTATGATTTATCCTGATTAGAATTGTTTCAAAACCACTGACCAAAACCATCAGATTCAAATGCAGACATGATGTACAGGTTCCAGGTATTTATTGTAGTTTGTGGAGTTGACAGGTGGGGGATTATGGTCCTAGAAAGCTTGTGCTTCACAATTGTTGTAGGTTTTATGGTTTCTATAAATAAACAAATACAATAGTGCCTTTATAATATTACACATCGTGACTATATTAGCATGGTTAATTATACCCTCACACAGGTGAGAAATAGCTAACCACACACTGCTACATTAAATGACTAAATAGACATCTCCATCTACACAAACACATTGTTACATTAACACACTTCACTGTGACCGACAACCATTACTAAATTATAAACATAAAGAATGTTTCACAATGCAGATATAGCTCTCTATTATCCATTATCTTATCTGCGATTAGCACAGTTCCACATTATGCGCCGTTAGCAAAACTCCAGTGAACTATGTGGACATTCTTCATAACATTCTTCATATCTAACATTCAACAAGTCACATAGAAACAAGAAATATTGAGAACTTACAGTATCTGAACACACAACAACGACCAACGACACCAACAGTCATCCAACATAAGGAGTTACTTCCAACTTTTTTTCTCTCTCTCTCCAACCACTGGGTCTGTGCATCTCAGACTCACACTCCAGTAACTACACAGGTGTGGACACATGCTGCACGAGGACACATGGATGGACAGATAGTCTTGTGAACAGTCTCTTTATATATATATATATATATATATATATATATATATATATATATATATATATATATATATATATATATATATATATATATATATATATATATGTATCTTATATAAGAATATACAGTTATAAGACTATATAAGCACTTTCTGTGTAGAACAAAGTAAGAGCAGAGCAACTACATTCATGAATAAAGATAATAATTAAAAATAACTAAATGAGTTAAATATATACTGATAAAAAGTACAGATTACATTTCCCCTCTGGTTTCACATGCTCTATCTTTATAACTTGGTCAATTTTCCATTTGCCAGTTTTGAGAATGTGACACATCTTATCACACTCTGTCAATAACTTGATAGTAATTAAGCCAGTTATTATGTTATTGGCCTATTGTATTTTAGAAAGCGCAAATGTATTATGCTATTGGCTGTTATTACATTATTGGCCTCTACAGGTAAATGGACTGAGCTTATATAGTGCATTTTATGAACCCATGGTGCCCAAAACACTTTACAATTCCTCACAATTACCCATTCACACACACACACACACACACACACACACACACACACCAGCAAATGGCTGCTCCCATACACAGCACTGCTTGTCCCAACGGAGAGCAACTTAAGAGTTCAGTGTCTTGCCCAAGGACACTTCAACATGTGAACATTGGCAGCTAGGATTCAAACCGCCGAACCTTTGGTCATTGGATGACGCACTCTGCCAACTGAGCCACAGCTGCCAAGAGTATGACATAATATTACAGGATACTGATAGCTAATACGTACTGAGTAGTGACAGCTGCTCATTGATAATGGTGATCCACTGCTCACAGAGTCCCTGATTGGCTGAGTGGAAGGTGACTTCACTGCACCTCCACTGGTGCTGCCTCGTTCTCCTTACGTAGCAAACTGTGTGGGCAGAGAACAGAACGAAAGAGTTGGAAACAATGACAGGATTAATATTTAACAGTTGCTGGATACTTTTTAATCCCAGTGCCCTGCTGTACCATGACTGACTGGGCACACTATTAATGACTTACATTTGATTTTTTTTAGGTCACCATAGTGAATGGACACATGATGGAAATTACATTTTCCTCACAGGTTTCAGAACTCTCCAGACAGAGACACACTGTACTGTACATAGAGAGGCCACTTAAATAATGACAAGGAAAGATACAGATACTGAGCCAGACTTCATATCTTCTGGTTATCTGCAGAAAAAAAAAGTTTATACGTATAATTCCTCTGACAATGCACTGTTGACTTTCTCACTCATTTTAACACTTTTTCTACTTATTCATATTCACTGGACTTCATTACTGTAACTCACTCCTGTCTTTGTTTAGCCAAATATCATTGCCACACCTTCAACTAGTCTAGAACGCAGCAGCTCAGTTTCTCACTGGTTTTAACAGACAACATCACATCACCCAAGTTCTGGCTTCATTTCATATGTTTTATAAGTGATTTTTAAATTTTGCTGATCACTTTTAAAGCCTGAATGGGCCTGGCCCCTGGTTATATAAGTGACTTGCTATTGAACTATGAACCAGTACACAGTCTTAGATCCTTGGGTGGGGTGGGGGGGTGTGGGGGGGGGGGGGGGGTGCCTGGCTGTTCAAAAGTCGAGGTTTAAGTTGAAAGGTGACCGCACCTTCTTGATCAGGGCCCTTTGACTTTAGAACGGCCTGTTTGAGGAGATAAGGCTTGCAGAATTGGTGACATCTTTTAAATTGCTTCTTAAAACACATTTTGATAGACTCATCTTTATATGATATTGTCTCTTTTAATGTTTTTATGTGTGTGAATATTTAATCTCACCCTGTTTGAATTATTAATTTGTAACACACATGATGTTGTTTTGTTCCATTTTATCATTGAATGGACATCACCATTTTATATTTCCCTTGGCCCTCTCTACTACGATGCATTCATATTTAGTTATACTCGTGTTTGCCATACGGATTTCTTTATTATGTTGTTCTGCCTCTGACTTATTGGTCAAAGCATTTTCTAATCCCAGTTTTTAAAAAGGTGTTATATAAATAAAGTTGTTACTATTATTAATTTGCTTCAGGGTTATAACTCCTCAGTGTGTATTCATCTGATCTGTAGGCTTATATATGTATATGGTGAGATTGCAAAGTTGAGGCTGCAGTAAAATGAACGTGAAAGACATTCTGTTCATCATGACTTATTTACAGAATTACAACAACACACATTTATCAAACAAGATAAATCCCGATCTGCATTCAGGAGATAACAGTGGCGTGCTGAATAAAGCTCTCCACTTCTCTGTGTTTGACACTCACAATCTAAAAATGAATTCTCAGATATAAATCACTGTGAAACATTCATTCTTAAAACTCTACCTATAATCTGGCGAGTACTTTTAGGCAGGGGATTGTACATCCATTCATACTTTTTGTACAGACTGCGTTCAGTTTTAGCTCACTTAGCTATAATGCAGATTCAGCCTGAGAATGAATCCTAGTGTTCATCACCACCTGGGTCGGTCAATCAGATATATGCATGAGTTAGAAATTAAATTTTTGGGGAAAATGAAAAAAAGGTCAGTCAAGTAAAACAGGTCTGTGCTGATAGTCAGACCAAAAGTAGAGGAGTCGTCATATAATATCCTGCTAGGAACATTACTGAAATATTTACATTAAGGACCACAAAATTCACTTGCTAAGCACTTTGACGGCAAGATTCACTCACTAAGCATTTCAAAGTCAATTTATCACACTAAGCATTTTTTATCAGATAGAAAAGTTAACTTTTTAGATGAATTCTTCAGCTGCACTCACTTACAGAATCTCATTCTTACAGTTGTGTAGGAAGAGAGACGTTTAGAGTGGGCATAAAATCATCCTTTAATAGGTTACATAATCAGGATGTAAATGATGAGATGCGTCTTTGAAGCCAAGTTTCTCCAAAATGTGGGAATGCAGACTTGTCAAAATCCACACACTTTAATGCCAGTAAGAGCTCACATTAGTGAAGTAATTTTGAACATTTGGCTAGAATAAATAATGTAAATCCGATCTTGTTTGGATATAATCTAATGGCTCAAAATCAGGCATTAGCCCATAAGTTACTGGCATACTGCCAACTTAGATCCAGTCAGCTAAGCTGTGAGGGACTCTCTTGTTAATGCATTACTTTCTGACTGTGAAGCTGTCTGTGGGCTTATTTCCAGTGTCAGATCACTTATGATTGGTGACAGTAAACACAGGCTCTTGGCACACTCACCCAAAACCAAGTGTGATGTGCCATTAACCTTCTATAATAAATGAATGAGACATTGATGAAAACAAGCTTCAAATCCTGCTGCTGAAAAGAACAAAAGGCACTAAATATTTTTTGAAAAGGAAGCACTTAACTATTACACCTCCATAAACTTGAAGTACTTCTAAAAGGTTAATAAAAAGCAATATCTTGACTGGATTCAAGTATAGGTTAAGGCTACACTAACAATACACCTTCCACTTTCCAGATGCTTATACTCTAGCCACTGAAGATGCCACACACTTGTTTGATCCTCCAAGAGAAGTGATTTTATTTATTTTTTTAAATTCTTACCAGTGAATGCATACGGACACAACTGGAAGTGCTGCTTTGCTTGTTTCTGAATCCTCCTGGTGTCTTTGTTGTCTCTGTGATATTCTTCTGTCTTGTGGATGGACAGTATTTCACACACCTGAACTGCATGGCTGAGTGCTGGAGACAAATTAGGAAATATTGTACTCAATGACAATCCAGTACACAAAAACTAAAAACTATTTGTTGCTACATTGTCTGTTTGTACAGTGAGTGTCCAGTAACACATTAGTACAACAATGCTTATAACCTTGCCCCCTGAAGGGAGAGGGGTATTATTTTTAAGTCAGTTTGTTTGTTTGTATGCAGTTTTATTCAAAAACTAAAGGAGCAATTTCTAGAAAATTTTCAGGAAAGGTGTGAGGTGGTCCAGAATAGATCCCATTAAATTTGGGTGAATATCGGTCAGAGGCCACAGTCACCAAAAATGTGTTCTGATAAGAGATATAGGGCAAATCAGGTAAAATGTGTACAAGGCGGGCAGGGTCTGTTGTGCTGGGAACCACTTGCACCACTTGCTTTTTGTAGTTATATCTACTGTCAGGACCTGCAGGGAGAAAAATCTATTAATAATCCTGTCTACATGTTTTAAGATAAAATCCTTTTTGAATACGTTATCTTAAATGCATGTTCAACATAACACAATTACACATATATTCAGAAAGAATATTAGCCTTTAAAAATATAATAAAATAATAGATCTATTAGAATATGTAGCTCTACTATATCTTCAGCTAAGGTGACTTTGGAAATTCAGCTTGTCACTGATTTCATGAATGTGCGAAAAACACATCATTTCCCAAGAGAGGTTCTGAGTGTTTGGGAAGGAACTGCATCTTCTTGTTCTTCTTTCCCACAGGAATGGGATTGAGGCTGTAAGCTGAAAATGACTTTGGAATGAAAGACTTTGGCAGAGTTTGAAAGCTTTGTTCATTAAGTGAAGTAGGCGTGTGGTGTGATCTCTCTGGGAAGGGACAGGAAGGGTCAGCTGCCTTAAAGAGCTCTCAACTCATGGTCTTTCAAAGGCAAGGATTGGTAAAAAAAAAATGTTGGCTGGAAAAAATATAGGTTCAGGAACTGAAGACTATTCAGTACAAAACATAAAAGAACAAAGTTTGTACTGTACAAAAGGTGCAAAAGGACATGTAAGTTTCCCCTTTGGAGTATTTGCCATTAAAACCAGAAATCTTGAGCATTCAACTACAAACTACAACTCTAATGGAAGAAATTCAAGTGTACTTGTGCACCCCGATTTGGACAATATTACTTAAGATGAGTTAAACTGACCTCCTCAACTGCTTCACATACAGGCATCCCAGTCACTGCTACACATTTATTCAGCTGATATGGTAAAATGGATAGGAGGGAGGCATGACATATTATTTCTCCCCTGAGAGTCTGAGGGAATAGGATTTCATTTCTTTCTCAAATAAAGATGATGCACCATGCAGGCATGAATAACTTTATGGCCATCGATATTCACACTTTGACAAATAGGAAGAAGAGTTATGGCCATGTGGGTAATGGCTTTATTTCTGGAAGATGGTAGAATGAGCAAGAATGAACATTTTCATTCCAACTATTTGAAAAATGCCACACAGTGCTCTGTCAAACTGATTCCTGGTATTAAAATATTTTATGGATTACCAAAAGTTATTATGAGTTAAATATTCCATCCATTTTCTGAGCTCCTCACCTTGTTTTGGGTCACAGTGGGAATTGACCCTACCAGTGTGGGTCCCTTTGTCAACGGATCCCACATTAAACACACATACATGCATTTACTGCTGATCTTTGGACTGAATGAAGAAACAGAAGCATCCTGTGAAACATACATAGATAGTTATGTGTATCAGGTATTGAATCATCTTATGAATTAATTATGGTTTTTATTTTGAAGAGCACAATTTTTTTCCTCCTTTGCGTGTGATAACATGCTAATGGAAATAAATAAGTTTTACCTGAGAAAATTATTTTCTTATAAAGGGCACATTTAGTATTTTTGATAACCACACAGTATGTTACTTAGCCTAAACATACTGGTTTTTTTTTACACTACAATGCCATAGATATTGATGTCAGATCTGATGGGATTTTTTCATTTTATGCAACCTTAAATGTTTTTCTTTTCTTTTTTTTTAATTGTTCCTTTGTTCTTTTTCATCTGCTAAAAGGCCTGAGTGGGGGCTGGAGATGGAACCTAGTAATATCTATAATCTCTTTATGTGAATCATCAGTTACTACACCTTGTTAGAAACGAGGTGTAGTAATCACCCCACCCCCTGAAGGGGAGAGGGTTTGAGTTGGTTTGTTTGTTGGTCTGTCTGTCTGTTTCTTTATTTGATTGTAAGCAGATCATATCTTAAAAGTTATACTATGTAATTTACATCATCCCTATCAAATAAACTCTATAAATAAAATGATATGACAATAAGTGTGAAATAAAAAAAAGAAAAAGAAAGAAATACTATTTAAAAATACATTTTACTTCATCTGGTAAATGAAGTAAAATGGTGTTGACAGAGGTTTAGTATGTACTATATGTATTACTGTGCATTAAAATAACATTTAGAAAATGCCCTTTGACTATTTGATGTCCTGCCCTGGTATTTTTGCTCTACACTGTACATTCTCATAAGTTTTAGAAGCATTATTCCCACTGTTTTTCATTTTTTCTGAAATTGTTATATATCATTAACCAGATTAATGTATGTTTAAGTCTATAGACTGAATCCCTTCAAGATATGTAGAACAATGAACCAGCGAAATAATATTTGTTGAAGTTGTTGATATAAGCACACCTCCTGCCTACGAGCATTAGCTGGTAAAAGGGAAAATCCAAATGAATAGTACCTTGAGTGTTGTTTTAGTGCTGACACTGTTTTGTGTGGAGCTATGTATCGAACAGATATCGCCTTATCACAAAGATGTGCAGACAAATAGACACTATGTTATCTAACAAGTTGAAAGTCATTTCATGCAGCATGAGGAGATAAGGAAAAGTAGATTATCTTAGGTCTACAATTGAACGATGAATGTTGATTGTGATAACTACAATCAGAATATATTAATGCTAGTGAATATCAGATTACAACTAAACCTATTAGAATTTCTTTCCCCACATATTCTGTTAGATCAACAAACCAAGCTGCATACAACATATTCAGTATGAAAGCATAAAATCTTATCTAATTTCTGTCACATTTGCATGATTCTTGTTGGGCTTATGGCAAAAAACCCAAATATGAACTGTATTAAATCTTTGGCCTGGATATTATTGCTTTCTGTCAGAAAAAAAAAAGCCATTCTCAGCCACTCAAGGTCCCCAGTGTGCCTTATTGGACTAGTGCAGATTGTAGTCATTTCTGGTCAGGCCATTGCTTTGAACAACTTGGTCAAATGAACCCCAGAAACAAGCACAAAGCCAGCAATTTCAGTGAACTGTGTTATGGAAGAAACTGGTAACAATAGCTGATATTTTCCACATTCGATCACTGCTGCAGTAACCCTACCACACACTTACCAAGGCATAAACACCCACACACATACACACAATAATCCCATCATCACACACACATGTAGAACACATACCCACACACAAATTCCCTACTTTTTAGCTCTGCGCAGTCCCTAAGCTACATGCTAAGCCCTTGGCCATACAAGGCAGATCCTCTCTGCTCTGCTCTGACATACTTTTCTTTGTGCTTGAGAAGAATCTTAGTGCTGGCAGTCAGCCAGTGTGTGCTGCCTATTCATACCACAGGGCTCAGTGCGTTACTCTGAGCTAGAGAAGTCTGCTATCTGCAAAAAGTCAGCTTTTCAGGAACCGGTTGGAGAGTGGTTTATTTTCTAATGTCTGGAGCTTGTTCTGCACTTAGTGTAAGGAATTAAAGTTTTTCAGTTTGTTTTGTTGATGCAGAGCAAAGGTGAATCATGGGAAAAGAAATAGAAAGCACTGGAGTGACTCAGTGATATGTGATAATCTACCTTTTGTTCCCATTTCCTGGAACCAACTGAATGTGCATGATGTGGATTTTTCTTTTTTTTCCCTCAGTCATCCACTGTTGACTTTCCATCAAATCTGTAGCTAAGCAGTACTTTTAAGGCAAAGTTAGTATGTGTGACCATTGGTAAGTAAAGGCATTATTGAAAGAATTACTGGTACCTGGCACGATTGGTACTACTTAAAAATAAACTAGCAACAAGGTCAATGGGTTTCTATGTAACACAGTATGCTGCTTTGTCCTGAGGAAGAATGTAATCCCCAGCTCTATGGACGTTAATGTTCTTCTTTATTAAAACGGAGGTTCAGGTTAAATAAATACTGTTTGGCAAATTCAAATAATTTCAGCGATTGTTCCTTCCCTGAATACTGCATTTGACTACCGTTAGAGGAACTAGAGGTAAAACCTGTGAGTAAATGCATATCAAAATGTGTCTTTTGAACTGAAAAGTGAATTATGTGACTCTACTCCAATTAAATGCATTGGTGCTTGTGTTAATATTCATAAAACAAATCATCATCTTATAGGTGAAAACGGCTCAACGCACCACCTCCTGTTGCAAAATAAACTCACAAGACTGACACTGATATGGAGTCAGCTGCTTGGAACCACTCTGCCCTATGAAAATCGGATTGAGAAAAATGATTATAAAGACCCTTTTAATCAGAGGGTGACTGGTGGTCAGTGACACCATAATCATGTACAAGTGGCTAGACACAGGCGGGGGGGAGCATGCTGATTGGCTCACAGATCCAAATCACTATAGCACGTACGTCCATACACAAATTGTCCACAAGGGCTGTTTTTATTTGACTGACTAAATAGCTTGTTGTTTATTTGTTTGGTTCCTTAATTTTATCAACTCAGACCTGATATGATGCATGGTAGTTTATATGGACATTAACTATTAAAACAAACATCTATAGTCACACATTCATGCTCAGTGTTATTACTGGCTATCTACTACTGTACCTGCATGCATATCTATACAGTCACACAGTTAACACACAGGAGACACTGTTTCAAACCTTGTTTCTATCACTTCAGTTAGTTGAATAACAAGTTTGATAAACAAAATAATTTTTTTTTATAAACCTCATGAAAAGTGCCAAAGAAAAACTATTGGTGTTTTCACAACTGGATGGATTGGAGTTGTCATTTCAGAACAAGTCTTTGGCTCAGTTCAGTTGTGCATATGTAAAAGCAGTAATCTCACCCTGGTAAAAAAAACAACTGAGTTGAGAGCATTGGAAGAGCTGGTCACAGCTCATTTGTAATTGCTCCATGTAACGGTTCATTTCCAGTGTGAACATTGATCACAGTGATAGAAACAGACAAGTACAGTGTGTCTACCACTGTGTCACCTGTATGTTAGTGTGTGCCTGGATAGATGTGAATGCGGGTACAATAGTAGATATCCAATAAGCATGAAGATGTGACCATAGATGATGTCTGTTTTAATAGTCATGTCCATAAAAACTACCATGCATTGTCACAGACAGACAGACAGAGAGACAGACAGACAAATATTTATCTGGGTTTGCGTGTTGGCAAGATAAGTAAAAATAAATTAAAGAAGGATTTTAATAAAATTTCCAATAGTGGAACTTCCAGGACTAGAATAAAATAGAATAGAATAACCATTATTGCCATTATATTGAATACACAATGACATTGAAAAGATTGTAGTTTTCAGTGCAAATGTGGTTATAGATAAAATATAAGGTGTGAAATATACAGTATACAAAATAAAAGACAGCACAGTTAGCTGTATATACAAATACAAAGACAAAAAAGGATAAAAATTCAGAATCGATAAAACACAAAAACATATTGCCCCAGGATGAATATTCAGAGAATAATTACAGTATTGCGCACAGGGCGATTACTACTCACAAATGAATATATATGACATGATTAGTATGTTGCACATTATACATACATTTCCATGGCTGGAGTGGCTACATACATAAGTATACAGGTGACTTGTCTCAGATTACTTTTTCTGACGTGGAAATATCCCTCAGCAACTCCTGTCTCATATATCCATGCCCCCCCCATGCAGACTTTTTCATACTTTTCACGATTATGGGTGAATGGGTGAAGGTTCAGCATGGGGTGAAGTTACACTTCGATCACTATGATCTGCTTGCTATTTTAGGCCACGTCAGTGCTGGGGTATGAGGTGCAGAAAGGGGCGAGGGTAATGTGGATACAGATCAGTGGGTGTGGTGATCACTGGCCTTGTCATCACTGTCACCAATAATCAGACCCTCCAGGATTTTGCAATGTTGCAATTTGCAACTTCAATGCAAATTCAGCCAATCCATGTGAATTCAGCGCCATGTTCCAATTTGAACCAATCACTGCAACTTTCCTGCAAAATATGACCAATCATTTGTGACATCTTGAGCTGCTCCTTCCACCTTTTCCTGTTTACCTTACAGTACGAAGCAACATGCACGGCCAGCAATTCGCATTTGACGACTAAAATGATGCACTAGTACCAACAGGTGCATTTGGAAGAGTACTTTTTTTACTGCATTGCTGTCATCCAGGTAATATTTTATTTTCCATATTTGAAAGGTTGTCTTAATATCTCAGTGTCTTTGTTCTATTTTTGTCAGGATAAACTGCCTCTACTACACAGTATTTGTAATGTTTTTTTTTACTGGCTGAGACATTTATATTAGGTTTTATAACTTCATGTAGTGTTGTGAGGTCATATGCTATTTAACCTTTGAACCAACAGCTGCATTTGTGAAAAAAAAATAAATTGTTGCATTTTTGCAATCCTTATAGTCATTTATTTGCCATCTGAGGAAGGTAGTTTTGAGGACCATATGAAAATGACTTTGAATTAATTTTCCATTAACAAAATATTTGGAATGCTACTTAATTTTGATTACAAAAAGGGAAAATCGCAAGTATTGCAACTTTCACTTCCTCAGGCAACAAAAGCCTAAAAAAGCACTGCAACTTTCATCTCAATGTTTCGGAAAAGCTCATGCAACATCAGTCATTTAAGGCTGCAACAATTTCAAAAAAGGCCTGCGAAATCCTGGAGGGACTGAATAATAGAGTAGTTTTTTGGTTTTTTTTTAAGAAATGTGTTCTCCATAGGGTGAAGCATTATACTATGAGCACACATCACAGAGGTTTTGAGTATGTAGTACTTTGTTATAAATATTGTGCACTTGTACAGTGACTCAAACCCACACTCCTGTTTATAAATTAACTCATGTACACTGTAATTAAATACAAACAAATATACCATTGCTGGAAATAAATTTGAAAATAACTGTTGGGATTACTCAACTCTGTAATCCTGCATAAAATACTATTTCATATGATTGACTTGTCTGATTTACTATATGTGAAATATGTATGTGTGATCATTACTGTAACAGACACATATTCAGCCTATTACATATGATTTTACAGAGGCATTCTTTCCTCAGCAAAGTGTGTGTGCACATGACACCAGACTGTATAAACAGATGAATTAATGTTATTCATCAGGAGATACACCTTGTTATTCATGTCCCTGCTGTGAAGGTCACGAAAGTACAACCCATATGTGCAAAGCAGATTTCAAGTTCAGGAAAATGTCAGACTCTATGAGGGCAGTGGTTACACTGGTCAGTGCACAATCACAAAAACAGTGCCCCGAGTCATTGTGTGATATCTCAGATTCACCTGTTGCCTTATGTTCAATGATCCACGCAGTAACATAATTAATAATTCAAGCCTGAACTACAGCAAAAAAGACCACAGGCATCTAAATATTTGCTTTAGAAAGAACTGAGACCGTGTAAATCCCTACATGTGTAGACCCTATTCAGAGCCTCATAAATGTCAGAATTTGTACATCATGTATGTCATATTAAAGCGATTTCACACAGTTTTGAATTAATTGAGTGGCCCTTTACCCACTTATAGAACTACACAGCCAGCACTGCTGAGGATTGAGAGCCACTGGTCTCAGAAATAATTGTGTCCTGTTATAATGGAACAAAGGCAATCTTTGTGTTAATGTAATGGAGCTGAGAAGGTCACTTAAATTCAGCTCAATGGATAGAAATATTATCCACCATGTAATTTAAGAGCTGTTGCTTTTTAAATGGCAGGCACTTACTACAAAGACAAAATCACAAACATTTGCTGCTCAGATAAACCTTTCACAAGCCAAATTGGCTTTTGTCATGTTACCTTTTGTGCATCAGTGACCCAAAAATTCCCTTTGAAATGTAAGGCTTTTTGTGATTTGTAAATGCCAGTTTCACATGAACCCTCACATAAGTATGTTATAAGGTCAAGATAGAAAATATGCCGCTTACGGCCAGCCTCATTTTCTACTGTTGTGTATTTCCCTGCAACAATTTTTGAGCTATGTTAACTAGAGGTGGGACAAAAAAAATGTATATGTTGAAATGTTACAATATTTCACCTTGTGAAACACATTGTGTGTCAGGTATATGACAATGTGTTATATTAAATTTTACGCTGGTTATGTATGGTATTACATGTGTGACTCACATGTTGCTCATCAAAAAAATTAAGACATTTTGAGATGCAAGCAAGCATCATGGTGGCCAATGCATCTTAATGCATTGTCATGTATTTGCATCTGTGTGCCCTTGCACTGACCATGAAATGACCCGAAGGCCTGGTGAATATTTGTGAGATGTTGGTAGACACTATAATCAGCTGTTATTGACATATTAGTTTGTTAATGTAAAGAGACTAAAGCATAACAATAGAGTATCTTCTTGCAGAACAACAACCCAAACCAACTCTTTCAGAACCACACATGGCTTGGTAACAATGCAACACTGTCTCACTCCCAGCGCGTCAGAATCAGATGCACTGACCAAGCGTTGGCTTCTGATGCACAAGGTGTCCCTCAGCATCTAATTCAGACGCAGTGGGTTTCTAACCCGTCCACAGCAATATCAGACACTCGGGTTTATGGTTAGCGTTAGGGCTCCACGTGTCACATATTGTAGCAGACAGGTTAGAAACCCACTGCGTCTCAATTAGACACTGAGGGACACGTTGTGCATCAGAAACCGATGCTTGGTCAGCACATCGGATATTGACGCGCTGGGAGTGAGAATGCATTGAATCATGCACTGAGTGTGAAGTTATGATAACCTCATTTCCACCCACATTTATTTACCTGGATAAAATAATTCCTGCTAATCTGTGTGGTTTGTGTTTCCACTGGACCTCAGAGTTCTGGAAAATGTATTAAGTTCAAGCTTATACTGTAGGTGTGTTTCTACTATCAGAACTTCCCACACTTTTTTGGGGATGTAATTTGACCAGGCCATAAGTTAGCCTGGTACTATCAAGCGTTGTGTCTCCATACAGAATGGCCTTGTAAGAACCTTGCCATGATGTCATAATATTGCGTCAGTTGCTATAGTAATGTCACTAATAAAAAGTGCCAAAACAAAGCAGCAACAGCAGAGGAAATCACAAGACTAGACATGGACACTCTTCTTGTCCATTCTATCTTCTTTCTGCTGTTCTTCTGCTTTGTCGTGTGGTAAACTTCGCCCAGCAACTAGTTTTGAGCTTTTTGTCGCAATGTGATGATGTAATTTGCGACAACCACTCTGCGTGACTTCTACCCAGCGCCTCTACCCTCTCGAGTACCTACCCTTGGGCAGGAGCTCTGTTGGTTCCTGTAACAGTTGCGGAAGGCGGCCCTGTTGGAACGGGCCGGTGACACCTTAAAACTGTGCAAATATTAGCAAATAAAGCCATGTGATCTGCACAGAAATTATGTATATGAATACTAGCTTAAACATGACAGGTGAATGAAACTGTGGAAGGCTGCAAGTGTGTTCCACCAATCAGTGTTCTTCAGCACACAGCCTCAAGTATTCCAGGCAATCTGAAAAGTCTTACTCCGTTGTTAGGAAAATGTTGGGGATAAGGATAAGCAGAGCTCCACACAGCTGCAGTAGCAAGAGATAATGAAGCCTTTTCCATCTTTGTTGCAGCCATAATGCAGCTACACAGAGCTCTGCTTCTCACAATGTATATTAAAACAATTTTCCAGCTTTCTTTGTAAATAAATGGATCGTTCATGCTGGAGTACACTTCAAAAAAATTGTTCACCATGAGGAAAGAGATTCAGGTGTGCAATCATGGAAAGACTTCATGATACTGAGGCTGTGACTTGGGTTTTTAGAGATTTGATGAAAAATTGTTTTTTCATTGGAAAACTCATACACAGGTTGAATGTGACTATGTGTGGTACATGCTTGGTGAAAAATCCCCACTTCCAGTATATTTAATCAGTTGTGAAAAGAATTTAAAATGATGGCTTTATTTATCACAAAAATATTCTCAATTTATACTTTATACCCAAGCATGCACACTTTCACCACCTCTGCCTTTTGCTTTCTGTGACTGAATATGTTTGTACTAATGGTGCACATGACAAAAAGAAGCTTGGACTGGATTTACAATCCTCCTCTTCCTGCTTCCTTAACATGGAGAGGCATCCTACCTAACAGGACTGAACAGAAAATACTGGATTCCTTCACAGTGCTTCATGCCAATGAAATGTCTGCAAATTCTTTGTCACACCCTACATGTTTCACACAAGGGTGTTGATGTGACCCCACCCCACATGTTCTTCCATCAGCAGTGAAGCAAAAGGAGAATGTGCAGGTTATATTTAAGACCAGTGTGCCGTCTTTGATCCTGCCTGATGTAACCGATGCACTGATGTGTGTGTGTGTGTGTGTGTGTGTGTGTGTGTGTGTGCACATGGGATTAAATGTTTGTGTGTTTGTTTGTATGATGCCTCTGACAGCGCAGAGACCAGCCTCACCTTCTTTTAGTCCTCTGACAACAGCAAACTGTCATCACATTCATATTCTGCTGTTGTTCTCCACACTCCTCCCTATACACGATGGATCAGGGTGTAATCCTTTTATTGTTACTTCAGCACTGTGATTTTGTGTTAGAGGACATGCCAGCACTAGCTGAAGGAAGGTGTATCTAACCATTTATGTTGTTTTAACTCCTGTTTTGCGTTTGCATAGTGCAATCCACGTGAAATTCAACACAGGTGTTAAAAAGCAGATAAGAGTAGAGTGAATGTGAAAGTGATACATCTGTCATGTTTGTTGGGTGATGGATTTTCACATATAGGCCGTCCACTAAATCTTATTCTCCGCAATATGTGCATGCAGATGTTGACAATATCACTTATGGGTAGGGAGAAGGATAGTTATGTCACTCTGTTTCTACACAGGCCACTGATTGATTGTTTAATTAGCTTTAGAGGTCCTGCTCTTTAGTCCTATTGACCCAAGCTGTTTTCATTGTTAAGACAAAGTCTGTATTGGTGCCAATACTGCAGTATAAGCCTACACAGTTTTCCCAATCTCCAGCTGTCGTTTTAGTATTGTTTATTTCTTTGTATCTCTCCCTCCCTCTGTAGCCATCTCTCAGCGTGCAGACAGGCCTGTGCATTGAGCACCAGCTTTAGATTACAAAGCACAGATCTGCCTGGGTACACATGGCAGTGAGCTGTCAAACAAGACATGTGGATTTCTCCCAGGCACAATGGGTTTGTTAAGCCAACACTTAGGCAAACAGATGGAGGGGGAAAAAAAAGACAGTCTAGGTAAGGTATAACAGGAGAATGGGCAGCAGGGTCCCATGATTCTGTTATACACTGCCAATTATTTGGTTCTTAGACCCAACAACTTATATTTAGAAGTGTTAGATAATTGTTTTAAGACTCTAATTCTTGTTTCAAGTGTAGATTTAACAATCTTAATTCAAGAAAACCTGTGTAGTGAAATTATCTTGCAGCATGGACAGATATTTCACTTATTTCTAGTACTTTTCCCTCAGATTTAGTGTTTTTAATCTTGTTTTTAGACACTCCTTTTTTTGCAGAGTGGGCTCATGTTTTAAAGGATATTTTCACTACTGTTTGCATGGGCATAACATTAAATTAATTAAAAGATAATTGTTATTGTAATAGTCAAAATAAGAGCAGCAGAATGGATATCTATGGATATTTTATAGCACAAATCTTAAAACCGTGGATCCAAGGTTTTCTTTTGACTCTTTATTTAGTAAATGTCATATTTTATGTTAGAAATACCCAAAGGGGAGACAAGGGGTATCATTTTTGTTTTTTGTTTGTGTGTTTTGTCATTAACTTTATGCAAATGAAAATTAAATAATTTCCATTACTTCAAGAAAGGTGTAAGGTGGCCCAGAATAGATCTCATTAGATGTTGGTGAATGTAGGTCAAGGTCACCAAAAATGAGTTTTCACAATGATAAGCGACAGGGAAAATCAGGAAAATCATTTCCATTCCAGTATACTCAGTTTTGCATAAGGCTGGATGATATTACCTCAAATTAATATGATAAATTGGGAAGTTTTACCTCAATAATGATAAATGTTATGATAAATGGGGGGACACGGCTGCACTTGCAGTTTGGTTGGGGGGGTGTGTGTTTCGGTCTGTAACTGTGCGTGTCAGTTTCTGCCTTTTAATGCTATGATGGGGTAACAGGGTAGTGCAGTCTATGCCCCTCCTCCCACTGAAGTGACAAATTTTCCTTCCTGCTCAGACTGGATGGGTGGAGTCACGTGACTACATATGCTCCACACAGTCTTAAAGGGGAATGAACATAGTGCACCAGCACAAGCAGTCAAAATAGACAAAAAACACTTCTTTTCTTTCTTTTTTTTAAATACTGAATTTATTGGCATGGGCAAAATGACATGACATACCAGTAACAATACATTTTTGGTTTATCTCCCAGGCCTGGTTTTGCATATAGCTTGTTTTTGCGCTCAATGTTGATGTGCATTGACATCAGAACTGGAGTGGTGGTAAGTACTCAGTTACTATTGTTAACAGATAGGAAACTATATGTAGGCTCCAAAATGACATCATGACCTTTTACTTTGAAAGGTCAAACCCATAGTTTTACATTTTGAGAGGGAGATGTCTATTAAGAACTAAAATGTTTGCCAGTGCTTGGCACCACTTGTTGGCTGTATTTCCATTCTCAAGAGTTTTTTTTTTTTACTTTGATACAAATCTTACAGATTTATAAGTTCCCTTTGCTTAATTACTCCACCAAGGAATGGTGGAGTAATATGATAATTAGTGTTTGTTTGTTAGCAAGATAACTCAAAAGGTTATGGATAGATTAAGATGTTATAAATGGGGATATTATTTCTTTCTAAGTGTGGATATTTTGGTAGTTTTTGGACATTTTATAGAGTTTAAATAAATGAATCAGCCATTGTTGTTCACACCTATTCAATAAATTGGATTAGATAAACCCAGGAATCCAAGATGGCAGCATAAGTGTTTCATGTTTGTCTGCGTTTACCTGTTTAAGTCTGTTTTATGAATCGGTTGGGCTAAATTACTTGATTTTTTAAAATATATCTTCATCAACAATATTTCTTCTCATTGGACTACAAAAATATTGACACTGTTGCGATGGGTAAACACCAACTATAAACATCAATGCAAGTCTAATCAATCCCAAAAGTCTGTCTTCATCAACAGTATGAGACTGCTGGTTTACCTGCCGTTTGTGTTTGTGCTAAACTCACCATTTATGGGTGCACTGGGAACTGGAATTAGCCATGGTTTGCGCACATCCTCCTCTCAGATTGTTCCCCCAAATTCTGGAACTTTGTTGTTATTTGACATAAGCAGATTTACACCCCTTCTTAATGGAGCCCCTGTGCACATCATATGAATTCCTCAGCTGGCCCGAAATCGGTCAGTTTCAGTCCATCAGCTGCAGGTGCAAAAGGGAAGCCACCGCCCACACAGCAAGATCAGATGGCTTTTGGATTATCCTTGTTTTGTCTCTATCAGGTAACATACATCCCAACACAGGCACACAACTGTCTGAACTTTTGAGTCCTGATGTTTTGAAAAACACCAGCGGCTTGTGATTTATCCATGTCAATGTGCACAGCCTGATTAATAAAATCGATGCTATTTGTCTATGAACAAAAATGACTGACAGTGATATACTCGTCTTGTCCGAGACTTGGCGTAAGCCTTCTATTACTGCACTGTACCAACAACATCATTCACATCGATGGGTGTAACAACTTTTGGGTGGACCGTGTGAATAAAGGGGGAGGGGCTATATTTGTAAAATCATCATTGGACTGCTGTGTCGATGAGGAGATAACCATGCCAAAGCTTTTTGAGCTGTGTACTCTCCCAAAGTCTTTTTTGACTGTGGTAGGATGCTATCACCCACCATTAGCAGTAGTTGGAGCAACTGCACTCCTGACTGACTTTTTAAAAAAAAACTGTCAAACGAATATGTCATTCTGGGGAATCTAAACTGGGACTGGCTATCGTCAATGTCTGCTTTAAGAGACATATGTGATGCCTTACACTTGACTCAACTAATTACATCCCCTACACGTCTAAATGTAAAATGTACGGACAAATCCACATTATTAGATGTCACCCTGATTACTGCTCCACACAAATACTTTTTGTAATTATATGAGTGATCACTGTATGGTTGCCTGTGTTAAGAAAATGGTTAAGACCAAGCCAGGTTTTGTTTTTAAACAAAATCTTAAGCATTTTAATGAACAAGCATTTTTACATGAAGTATTCCACAGTGATTTAAATTCTGTTTGTTTAATGGATGATGTTGAAATAGCTTGGGATTACTTTAAGAAAACCTTCTTAGCTATAATTAATAAACACGCCCCTTTTAGAAGATACAGAGTGAGGGGACAGGGACAACCCCTGATTTTATAACTGTATTGGCGACTGCCATTAGAAATCACAATGAGGCATGGGTAGAAGCAAAAAAAGCACAATAGTGATGCATGCTGGTTAAACTACAGGGAATTAAGAAACAAATGCACAAGACTAATTAAAAGACCAAAAAAGAGCATTATCTTAATTTATTAAAGGAAAATTTCAGTGACCCTAAGACATTCTGGAAAGCAATTAAATCATCCTCGGGTGATGTACCACCTCCCCACTATCCCTGAATATTTAATAACTGGCCATGGAGAAATTAGGGACAAACAAAATATGGAAGACAAATTTAATAAGAGGCGGTGCAGTGGTTAGCACTGGTGCCTCACAGCAAGAAGGACCCTGGTTTGATTCCAACACCAGACCTTTCTGTGTGGAGTCTACATGTTCTCCTTGTGTCTGCGTAGGTTTTCTCCCACCATTCAAAGCACCCCCTCACACACGCACACACACACACCATGTCCAAAAGAGATATCCAGGCTTAGACGGCTTGAGAAAGAACTACCTGCTAAGCATAGTGATTTGGAGGAAAAGCCAGACAATTTCTACTGAATATGCCAACATTTCCCTTTTTAGATGAGAGAGTGTATGGTGTCAGAGGAGTTACTTGGGCATTATGTGGACATAAGATTTGCTCTAGGTTTAGAGGTCATGATATCTCATGATTGGATTTTGTCTGTGAGAACAAATGTGTGTGTATGTGTGTGTGTGTGTGTGTGTGTGTATGTGTGTGTGTGTGTGTGTGTGTATAAATAACAGGTCTAGTAAGAATATTGTGGCAATTCGCCATATCTGACTGGCAGATGCTCCAAATCCACTTAAATGTCAAGCAGTAACATATAGTTATATTGTCTAGGCTGAAGCATGAAGGACAGAATGATTACAAATCTTGCTTAGCATGCTGATAAAAAATACACCCACAAACATAGCATTAACCAAAGTTTTATGTCTCATCTTGAGCTGCAGTAGGTTTTTCTGAATCTGTAAATGTCATGATATAAAATGTAACACTTCATCTTAGTCTTTTGACAGTTTTCGTAGTTTCTGTTCTTTCAAGAAAGAGAAAATTAACTTTAAACATTTCCACACTAAAACCTATTGACCATACCGTATGTAAAGAGGTTGTCTTAGCAATCTCTAAAAATATATTTTCCAAGTACATTCACCTAATTAGTTGAAGACAAGTGTAGCATTTTCCATCTAAAATCTAAGGTAACCACAGAAAAAGGAAGTACAAGGAGTCAGAAATTTGGGATGTGTGAACATTAGTTCATGATGAATATCAACAACATTTCATACAGGTGGTGTCCAAAAATAGTGTATTATTTGACTGAGATAAACACCTGAAGGAAAATTCCTGTCATCACTACTTTGCTTTTGTTTTGTTACTGATTAACCAGATTATAGTGACTTCCTCTTACAGCTGTAATAATACTGTAATACTAATGTATCACATTTGATTGAGCCAGGACTTCTCAGAAGTTAACACTTATTTACTTTACTTTAACTTTGATGCATGAAGTTGAACTTGCTGGATATTTATCTTCTTGTTTGATGTCTAACTCCATGATAAACTGACCATCTCTTGTCAATTACAATGATCACTGGAGGGGATTTTGATATAGCCTTGTTGAACACTGACTCAATAAATGGAGGTCTTTATGGCAGGTTATTAAAGGGCATTTGATATTACTTTGAAGAAGGTCAATGGCCAGGTTTAAACCAAAGTATGCAGTGCCAGCTGTAATCGCTCCACTTGATATGGAACAGTAATTGCAGATCGGGGAACTCATCTAGATGAACAAACATTAGCCTCTGGAGGTTATAAGGATTGTGGGAGTCAGTGGCAGTTTCAGATGCTGAAACAAGGCAAAATGTGACGTAATACTGTGCAAGAACTTCACTTGGGAAGGAGGAATTTCATGAAACAATAATCAGAAAAGATCAAGAATAGTTGTCAAATGTGCACTTAATTTACCTTTTAAACTTTCTTTCTATATATATATATATATATATATATATATATATATATATATATATATATATATATATATATATATATATATATATATATATATATATATATATATATCAGAAAATACCACTTCATGTCTTAGAAAACCAGTGCTTTAAAGGGCTCAGTGGGACAGAAACCCACTTTCATTTGTAAAAAAACAAAAAAACTTTTCATTCCAATATTTATCACTAGCAGACAGTAACCTGTTGTTCTTGATAATATGTTAGAAATGAGCCTCTTAAGTATGTCTAATGAAAGCCTACCATGTGACCAGCTCTTGTCATTGTACAGACCCCAACAGCTGTAGCTACATGACCTCTGTGTTGCCCTCTCAGCATGTGCATGATTCTGATAAGGACTGCAGACACATTAAGACTTCAACATACCCTACAACAATGGAAAATGATTTACAGAAATCCAGATTGGAATTTAATGCAAAAATAGCAAGAACTTACGTCTTGGAAATATAATGCACTTTATATTTTAACCATTTGTCATCGTTTTATTAAGAGTGGAATGATACACTGAGTTTGGATGTTTAATATCCTAACATTTAAGACAGAAGTTGTTTTGAGTAAAAATAATTATTGAATAAAAAAAATACATATTTAATAATGTATGTCAGACTAACCTGTTTCATAGGTGTTGCTGTGAGTCGAACTTCGTTTTCTGCTCCTCTTCTCAATTTCCTTCCACGTCAAAACAGTGCGATTTAATATAACTTCTACTTCTCCGTGTTTCTGGAAAAGCTTCGATGACAGCAATCTGCTCTGTTTTTCCATACTCTCCCAGACGTGTTCTTACTCAGGTAATAGTAGTCCGATGTTTGTCAAGCTATTTGTATTGTCCTCATCTCAACTTATTACGGCCCTCATGATACAAGTGCGTTCGCTTTCCGTAGAAGCTGAAGCAGAGTGCCGGCCGGGCTGTCACAGAGCCAACTTGTGGAAAAAGATTGTCTAGGAGACAGAGGAGTCACTCAGGAGCAAAAAGGAAGAAAGAAACCGGAACTATGGGACAGAGAGCACTTTAATATAATATAATATAATATAATATAATATAATATAATATAATATAATATAATATAATATAATATAATATAATATAATATAATATAATATAATATAATATAATATAATATAATATAATATAATATATATAATATAATATATATAATATAATATAATATAATATAATATAATATAATATAATATAATATAATATAATATAATATAATATATATAATATAATATAATATAATATCATATAATATCATATAATATCATATCATATCATATCATATCATATCATATCATATCATATAATATAATATAATATAATATAATATAATATAATATAATATAATATAATATAATATAATATAATATAATATAATATAATATAATATAATATAATATATTTGCGGATTTCATGTGAGAGGTTGGTCACCTCAATTTCCCCCATGGAAACAACACAAACGCAACAATACAGTATGTACAGGCAAATATAAATTCTAAAAGTTGAAAAAATACTACCGTAGTAACAGTAAAGCACAACAGAACAAAACAGAACAAAACAAACCAAACCAAAATAGGAGTTTGTTATGATGGCTGCATGAGAATAGCTTAAAAAAAGCTTCAGCCTTAAAACATGTTTATCTTATAACTTAATTTTTGGTGATACAGTTTTATGGCTACATGTCCTGATTATTATTTACATCTCAGGAACTCTTTCATAAAAGACTTGAAAAAAAATTTGTTAAACAGAAGGAAATAGTGCCCCTGTCCCCGACACACAGAGAAATTCTTTCTTTTCTCGTTTTATTGTAGAAAAACAAACAATACTTGCGTACCGGGAACTAGTCACAGAGTGCGACCTCTGTCATTTGAGAATCTTCGTTTCAGTTCTATGAAACAAATAGCCTCATGCATCAGCAAGTTGCGTAAATGTATAAGCTCATGACTCAAAGGTGCTTCCACGGTTTTCTGATTGAGTGGCTCAACCTTCATAACCTCCAGACATTGATCATCATGAAAGAACGACAAAAATCACGAAAATTATGTGTAAGCCATGTTTAAATGGGATTAGACCTGCCTCTGCTGCCAGCTTCTTCTCAGTAAAGTTTATGATGGTGCCAATTATTGAGGGAAAAACAGCACTACTCATGAAGTGCATACTTGTCATGTGTGGCAGTATAAACAAACAAACAAACAAACAAAACAGTAGGGTATGTGTGTCAAAGACAGTTTGTTTTAGACATTTGCTCAAAGAAAGCAGATAATGGTTTATGACTGGAATAAAGCTGAAGCCTTGTAATGTAAATAAATAGATGAAATAACAATCATTTCCAGGATAAGAAAGAATGCAAATCAGTACAATGACAACATCTGAACATCATGGAACATATACTTGTAATCAATCACAAATGAGATACATTTGTGAATCTCTATTTGTGAATTTCTATTAATTTACACAGTACAATTAAAAACAATTTTCATTCATTCATTTTCTGATCCAGCTTCAGAACATGCAAACTCCACACAGAATGGTCCCACCCCCGCCGACTGGTGTTAGAATCGAAGTACACATGGCTGTTACAGTGAAACAGAATCGGTCATTAAATCAGTTCTGGTTCCTTTGATTGCTCCAACATTTCGTGGATAACGGCAAGTCTAGAAAAATAATGTTCATTCAGTTTTAAATTTGATATTTACATTTACATTAATATTGGAATTTATTTACCAAATACATAAACACATACGATTACTTATTTGTCAGCAGCTGTGTGTTGTAGAACCGAAAAAAACAATATAAGAAAGGTATAGTAAGACAAAAAGTAGATACATATAAACTCTCTACATCTAAAATAACCGTCAGAGATATCTACATATATACACTAATTGTGCACTTGTATTTACATTTGATACTAAATTTAAATAGTGTGTTCAGTGTTCTGTCAATTGCGGATAAAGGTGGGGTTTTAATAATATTTTTTTTGTTTTTTAATAACATCAGTTATTATTAAAAATAGTATTTTAACTATGAAAAACATTACTGTATTATCTAGAGACTGATTTTATTTTTTAATTTTCTTTATCTGGTAGTTTATATGCTTATATAAATGTATACACACTAAACACTACTTTTTTATACATAGTTTAATACTGATGGTTGTGGTCCTGATGCTGGTGGTCTGTTTTATGATTGACATTTCGCTTTTAGTTTTCTGTCAACCAAAAAGATAGTTCACCGTGGCGTCAGCAACTTCCCTGATCACCCTACATCAAATCTCACTTCTGATTGGCTTAGGATGCAGCGCTGCAGTTCGACCCAATCACAGCTGCGTTTGCTGGCCGATTAGGCAGTATCAACATGGCAGCTTTCTGAGTTTTGGAGGAGGGGAGACCTGGTGTAAATAAACACAAAATTCAGGTTTTAGTGGTAACGACAGCTGTCGGGTGTGTGCGTTTAGGACTTATTGGACCGGAGAGGGAAAATGTCGAGTGACGGAAACAAAAAACAGTTCTGGAAAAGAAATGCAGCGAAGGTTCCTGGCAGGTGAGTGACGTGTTCTCTGCTGATGGCTAACTTAGCTCAGCTAGCCTCACTCCAAAACCGCCCCTCTACTGATTTTTAAGCTACACTTTCTGTTTGGTTAATGTCTGCTCTATTGAATTTGAGTGTTTTCCCCATGTTAATATTATAGTAGTCTGTGTAAATTAAGCTAAAAGGCACATTTTACACCTTACTGCTGATAGCTTTCTCAGAGCTAAATTGCTAACAGCGGCTAATAGTTTACTTACGTCGTAATCACAGAGTTGTAGCTAAGTAAAGGCATAGTGAGTAGTGTAGTGTATTGAGGAGTTGTGGTCATATTGAGAATTAATGTCGTTTTTAATTGAAGTGGCTGTCGTATTGCAGTATTAGAAAGTACTGCTGAAATACCAGGAAGCTGACATGGCTAGCTTGATAGTGATGATTTAACCTACCTCATTCATTTACATTCCCCCTGCTTTACTTCCTCAGTATTCAGCATGTGTACGGAGCCCAGCACCCACCGTTTGATCCCCTCCTTCATGCAAAGTAAGTTAAATGTCCCTCACCAGTACTGCTTATGTATCGTTTAGTGTTCTGACTAGTTTGGGACTTAGGAGACTTGGCCTGTTTTGTTTCTGTTTTGATAGGTTCGTACAAGCTGAACTATAATTGGTGCTTTTCTGTCTTTGCCCCTAAAAATCCATTATAGTCATGTAGCCTTTATAGATTTAATAGCACAAAACACTGCTGAAAATATATTACTTTTTCATTTTCGATCACACATCTGCTAGATGTTTAGAAAATACACTGAAATTGTTTAAAAGTTAATGGTGAATGGCGTGTTGATTATATTGATGAGCATAACTACTGACCTAATAATTTAAATGTTTGTGGTGCTGTTGTCACATTATGGTACAGCAAGGTATACATCTATAAGGCACCTTCAAACAGCTCTTGGGATGCCGTTGATGTAGGATGTGTGAATATGTTTATATGAATGTGCTGATTCCTGTAATGGTAACTTTTTTGTTACCTTTTTACCCTATGATTCAGTTTTGTATTCTATTCCTCTCTGTCAGAGGAAATTACTTTACCAAAAAAACATTTTCTTTCAATCACTGTGGGAAATGGATTAGAACAAATATTTTAATTTCAGTAATCCCTTTTAAGTTTAGAAATTGCATCTTTCTTTTGTGTTACACAATTTGAATTTTAAGTTAAAAAAATAGATTTCTTAAGTATGGTGTATATAATATCTGTATGTGAATGTTGGGCAGCCTCTATGAATAAGTTTTACGTTAATGAAAATTTGAATTGTTTTGGTTATTTTTAATAATTTAATCAGTCATTTTCTTTTCTTGAAAGTCAATTTTTGTTGTTTGTTCCTGTTTCTCTCTCATACAGTCTCTCTGTCTCTCCCTTTCTCTTTCTCTCTCCCTCAGTAAAACGCAGTTTATTTATGTAGTAATCATTTTATTGTCTTTTTCCACTGGCATTTAATCAAATTAACTCCCACAGGAAGTTGACTTTTAATTGGTTTGTTTTTTTATTGTCAGGGTATAAGTTCAGTTTATTCTTTTCCTTCCAAGTTATGACACTAAGTAAACTACTGTGGATAAGTCTCATTCTTTTATCATGGTAATCTTTTCACAAGAAATCAGTGTCTCTTCCTTTAATTTTTGTTCGATACATGGTTTTAGTTTAATTGAATTCTTTTTCTTTTGCATTGCTTGAATAATGTCCTTGTAGTAGACAATTTTTTTTTTTTATTATTATGAGTATGGTAATTTTCAGTGTCTCAAGTATTGGATAACTGCTTTTCATTTAAGTGTTTGAGGTTAAAGGCTTTTGTATCTGGACAAGTTTTCCATTCAGTTTTAAATGACAAACCATTGTAAAATGTGAATATTTAATTTCCTTTGTACAGACCAAATGTTAATTTATTACATTACGTTTGGGTACATTTATATATTTGCATACTTGTGTGCATCAGGTTGTTTCACTGTTCATTTTCTTGTATTTATTTATTTTTTTACATTATTGTAATTTTCTTTATCTCTGCACAACGGTTTATTCTCTGTCTGTTTTTTCTTTTATAAATGTCTGGTTATTTTTGTTCTTGCCCCCACTTCATGCCGCCTCCCCACTTTACTCTTGTTCTCTCAATGTCTTTACTTTCTTCCTTTTTCCTTATCTACTGTGTTTTTGTGATGTTTTTTCCCATCTACCAGTTTAATTAAAGCGGGTAACAAGCCTCCTCCAGCCACACCAGGCAAGCCTAAGAAAGCTACTACTTTCCAGGAGTTTGAGAGCATCACAAGTGATGCATGGGATGTTGGGGATGATGATGATGAACTACTGGCCATGGCAGCACAGAATCTCAACATTGAGGTTGTCATGGAGACAGCCAATAAGGTAATCTTCATGCAGAAGAAAGATGTTTGTGCTACTCATTTTTAATTGACTCACAGGTGGTTTGTATATTGTGTCATCTGGGCATGGAGAAACATAAAATTTTGAATTCAATTTTGATGGAACTTTATTTTTTTATATTTGTGTACACTATTTAGAAAAGCAAGTGCAGATAATAAACGACAGACAAAAATAAGAAAATAAAAACAAATATGTTCTTTGTTCAGTATTCGGCTTGGGAAAAGTGATTTAGTTAGTTTTGATGCTCTTCACATTGGTTTTATTTACATTTGTCCTAGGCATTAAGCTTTATAACAGGGGTATTCAATTAAAAGTCCCTAAGGTCCGGATATTACATTTAGCTGAAGTACAATGTCTGAGCCAAAGACCTGCAAGTCCACATTTTTAAAAAGTAACTAATTGTTTACATTTTAACTTCAATGCAAGAAATTGGACAACATATTCAATCTTTTATCATAAATAAAAGTTCCATGCAGTCAAATAAGTTTAAGGCTTTTATTTCAAGTCAAACAAAAGGGAAACCTTGTCTCGTCTCTCTCATCTGAACCTGCTTTATCCTCACGAGGGTCACTGGGGGCCTAATCCAGCTACAATGGGTGAAGGTGGGGTACACCCTGTATGAGTCGCTAGTTCATCTCAGGGCTGAACATATATAGACAAACAATCACTCTCACATTCACACCTATGGGCAATTTAGTTTAACCAGTTAACCTATCAGTGCATGTCTTTGGATGGTGGGAGTACCCGGAGAAAACCCACGCAGACATGGGGAAAACATGTAAACTCCACTCAGAAAGGTCTGGTGTGGGAATTGAAGCAGGGTCCTTCTTGCTGTGAGGCAGAAGTGTTAACCACTGCACAAAAGGGAAATCTCTCAATAACATAAACAACAGTGCAAACTGGGTGGAATTCCTTTTCTGTATAGGTGCTTTCCCACTGTAGGAACCTTTTGTAGTTTCTATAACCTTTTTAGTTCCTACTTGCAGGCAGGGTCTTTTTTAGTTCTCCAGGAACTATTTGACGTAGGTGATTGGTAGGTGTCAGCTGTGTGTTGGAAGAATATGGAGAAAGTAATAAATAAATGGACCGACGACATGCTTTTGTTTTGGGGTTAATGCTATGAAATGAACATACGTCATAGTATCACCTGCGGCTGTATTCTTCATCTCCTAACTCTCTCTGTAAACTCCTCCATTCTTGACATTGGATGCTGTATTTGACCACAATTCACTTTCCAGTGATACAGAACATAAACACTGTGGCCTTTATAGTAGCACTGTCTTCTACTTCCTTGTGTGACTGACTGTGAATTTTGTGCTTAAATAATACATCACTGTGTAGGCACTTTCCTTAGAGTAGTTCAGTTTGTGTGTATTTTCCGTTGCTGGGAATTATGTAGGTGTGTGTGTGTGTGTGTGTGTGTGGGGGGGGTTCTGGGGATGTGATTTAGCACAGATAATTTGCACTGTATTTTACTTGTTGCATGTGGCTCTGTGACCATCAACAAACTTAGATTTCCCAGTGGTGGTCATGACTACCAGCACTAGTCTGCTTTATTGACTCTAGAAGCAGCGCCTCCTGTAAATTTCCACGGCAGGTTCAAAACCACTCCATGGAAATTATACTAATATTTTGTCTTGATAGAACCATCTCCCGGTCTGGATCTGGACTGGAGTCCGCTAATCCGTGATGCTTGCTTTATAATGATAAGTGAAAAAAATTCACAGTCATTGAGAAATATCCACGATTTTCCAATTGTCCAAAATTTGGAAAAGCTTAAAAATTAAACATGCTTACTGTACCTTTATTTGTAAATGTATTCTACATTTATTTCCCAGAAATTTGGTTGAGGAGGTACTCAGAAAAGCTTGGATGCTGCACTTAATGCCTGTGTGCCTTCAATGAATGAGTCAGATCTGAAGATAAAAGTTAGGTTGCTACTAAAAGAAATATATCAGGTGGTTTCTCTGTTGTATATAGTATAGTACATTTGGACAATTCCGTGCTAGGACTTGGTAGGTTTCATACCAACTACTCAAAATTTTTTCTGTTGCGCCACAGTGTGTCATTTATAATAAAGTATTGTTGCAGATTTTAGATTTTTTAAGAAGCACTTTTTTCCATGTTGCATATGGTTGTATTATGATATCTGTATTTCACCAAAGTGTTCAGTCTTTGTACTGGGTTTCTCAAAGCTACACAGTTTCATTGTTGTTATGCAGTGTTTATTCCAATTTAGCAAAACTTAAGATTTGTTATTGACATATCCATATTCCATCCATTGCACAGGTGATTGAGAATCACAGCAAGCAGCAAGAGAAGCAGAGGCAGGACGATACAACAGAGGTGGAACAGAGAGAAGAGGATGCACAGGAGGAGATAGCAGAGGACGAGGAAGAGGACGAGGAGGATGAGGAGGACAGAGTGGAGGAGGGTGATGTGACCAGCCCAGAGGTGTCGTTTGCCTCCCAGAGCAGCCCTTACACTGATGGCCGCCTAGTGAAGTCCCACAGCGAAGCTCCAATTGGGTCACCTAAAGGTTAGTGAACATCATTGCTCAGTGTCTAAAAAGTTTTTGCACTTACCTGAATGCTAAAACTTATACGGCTTTAACTTTCATGGTACCTGTTTAATGGAAGTATCTGTGAAGTTATACCACTGCTTGTTGCTACCACATAAAAAAATATCAGTTTGAAATGGCAGAAAGATTGGTAGACGTATGTAAAGCTGTAGTGTTTTACTGCCAAAATTGTGCTTTGGTTTGACTTGCTTGTTGACAGTCTTAGAACACTCAACACATAATGTGTAAAAATCAAAGGAACGTACAAAGTCTGCCAAGAGATCCTTATTTCCGCATTTTGTGTGACTGTCAAAGACAAATGCTTTTTCATGTGAGGCTTAGTGGTGTGCTTTGCTGTTATACGAGCAACAGAGGGGAAAAAGCTGTAGATGTGAAGTTTTTTTCTTTTTTAAGTAAGAATCCCTGAGGCATCAGTTTCTGCCCCTTCTTGATTCTACCTTTCTTTACTAACAAACGTCCCATGACAGTAGAAAGAGACAGCTCCTTTCCTCCTCCTCCTGTTCAATGTGAGCCTGTTTTCCCTGAGCACATCGTTTTAACCCCGCAGCACACAACAACTGCTTACTGCTGTGTCACGGTTCCTGCTGTTGCTGCTTGACTGCTCAGGACCTGTTCAAAATGTCACTATAATAGTGTCACTATAAAAGTTTTTTTCCTTTTTTTTGTAAAAAAAAAAACCAAAAAAAACTTGAAGCAGCAAACGGTAACAGCCTTATACTGATTTTATTTTAAGCGGAGTGATGTGAAGAGATGGATCCTGTTGGACACGTACTGTAGCTAAGCAAAAGCAGCATGTCATAAATGTGAGGCTGCTTGTTGGTTGGCATGGCAGGTCATCATCATGTCTGCCTGGTTGTCTACCTTTGTGCCTGTTGCTGTGTTTAGATACTGATAACATAAGCAGGGTTTTGCCTTCAGGTGGTTCCTGTTATATCCTCATAGAAGACACAGTTAACATTCACTACCGTGTCACACATGGATACAGGGATATCCAAGATGATGCTGTTTACACTCTTCGAGACCATGCTTTTACAGATATAAATTCACTATATGCAGTCAGAATACTCGGTATGCAGGTAAACAAACTGACATGAACCATATAGCCTGCTGGTTTGGTGTATTTCTCTCAACAGATGTATGTATTTAATTAGCGAAGACCCACACTTTGCATCTTGCTATTACTATAGGATAAGGTGTGATAAAAGGGACCACAAACATATTCAGAATGACAAACTGCTGATTACTGGGCCTTGGACAAAAAGATGTGTACAGATGTATTTTTGTCCCTGTTACTTGTTTGCCATGGTTTATGCAGTATACTGTAACAGATGTGGGCATCTCCAACTTGGCTCTTTCCTGCGAGCTCATTAAAAGTTAAAAGTTATTAAATTGACTGTAAAAAGGTCTCATTGTTAAACCCACAAAAGGCCATATGACAAAGAAGTTGATGCTGACTTTAAACATCTTTTTTTAATTTTTGTAAGTGCAAATAAAGCAGTTGAGAACAGATTTGTAGCTTTTTATGAATTCTTGTAAAAACTGAAAGGGATATTAAAATAGGCAGCAATCCAGTTTTCATAATTGTTATAGAGTTTTTGTGTTATGGTTTGCTGTTGCACAAGGAAATCTTGGCAGGGCTGTTCACAAGCTTTTTTTTTTTTTTTATAAACTTTTGCTTCATGCTCACTGCAGAAGCAGGAGCATCCCTCATTACATTGATGCCTTGACCTCAGCAGCTTGTTTATAACTTGTCTGTGTCCTGCATCTGTTTTATTCAGCCCTATTCTTACTGCTCTTTGTTCAGTACATCTGTAGGTATATGTGGCTCTGAGCAGACTGAATGAATGTTAGTCTACCAGTATTACATCCAATACAGAATCTAAAGTTTTCAACAGTTACAATTACTACTTTTTGCATAAACGCCTACTAACAGACGCTATTTTATTACCACCTAGCCAAAAGATGAACTGCTGAAAAACAATAACTGTGCACAAAAAGTTTGTTAGTGTTGCATAGTATCAGAATTAAAATCTTTATTATAATTACACCAGCGAACACGTACTGTTTTGGTATTTGCTCTGTATGTGCCTCATGGAAAGCACAAGAATAAAAAAATGGCAAGAATCAAAACATCTGCAGATGTATGGTAGTAAATAAAATGCTGGATATATATGGGCCATTCTACTGAATTGGTTGAAATTCAAGGTTGGAAAGTGTGTGAACTTTTTCTGCTATTTTGTAAAAACTTTGACTCAACATGCATTGTATCAGAAATATAACAAGCACAGGATCAATAGAATATGGTAATTCATTATACAATACAACAACTGGTCTCATTTTCTGTTTCCATTTATCTGGAGTAACAAACAATAATTTGCAGTTCAGTCAGAAAACTGACAAATAGAATGAACAAATATATATTATTATTTGAGGAGAATATAAGTCTAGATATGTTTGATCTTGGCGTCCAGGCTGTGCTACATATTTTCTCCTGCTCAGCATAATTGGACAACTATCGTTAACCATTAAGAGCAGAGACATGGTTATCTAAAATCAATCTCCTGGGAGCCTGACTAAACATCTGCATCTCTTTGTCTTTTTCACAGACATCCTGTGGTCTTGTCTTTTCCTCAGTACTTTTCTGACTCTCCTTGTGTCCTTGTTGGAGAATTCCAACTCATGTAAAATATTATTATTATTATTTATGTGCATCAAAAGAATGACCATACCCTGTTATCACTACTGAAACCATCATGTCACTACAGAAATATTTTGGTAGGTTTGTTTTGGTAGTGACATTTTTCGCTAATTATTAGCTTAACCCTCGTGCGGTCCTTCGTAAAAGGCACACTGGCTGTGTCCTACAATTGGGTCTTAAAAACCCAGATTCCAAAGTTCAGTTCCATAGACTCATCACCCCACCCCCCAAGGATATATTACTGTTTTCAGTAGTAAGCAATGGCATCCTACAGTACGTATAAAAAGGTACATTTGTGAGCCACCGGGTCTCTTTGACCCGAAGGACCGCACAAGGGTTAAGTCAACAATGTAGGGGTGAAAAATGGCTACAAGAACTGTTCTGAACAGGTGTACACACTAACCCTAACACATATTATTGGCATTGAAAAACAAAAGTATTTGATTAATTGCCAAAATAATGCACTTCGGTAGTCACAGCTTTTAAAAACACATGCAGATTTTCAGACTTTGGAAGGCATTTATTTCAGACTGTTGTGAACTTATTACTCAGCAGGTGGACAATGAAGATCAGCTGGTATGTGTCAAGTTATAGATAAAATATTTGGGGTGTGGCTAAAACCAGACTCCTCCTACAGACTACGCCTTATGTTTTATTAGTGACATGAAAAAATGGGACAGCAGATTTTGGATGAAGTATTTTAATTTAAAAAAAAAATCCACACAATCAATCACATTATTTCAATTTACACATAAAATAAATTAGTGTATTCAAAAATGAAATTTAGGAAAGTAGGAAAAATCATTCAAGTACTATTTCTATGAGTTGAAGTTTAGGGGTTAGAGGATGGGACGGCCACCTTTAGTAGAAAGTAACGTATAAAGGATTCTTTTTTTAATACATTTAAGTCAGTATTATCTCTGTTAATATATTGTTTTTAATTGGAGCATAATATGATATTTGTGCACATGTAAAGTCTCAATACCTAATTGTTTCTTAAAATGTGAGACCTACTATTTCAACCAATTTGGTAGAATAGCCCATATATCAATCGATCATTTAATAGTAATTGAGATGGAATGTAATGTTTACTGTAAAGTTAAATAAGAAAACAAAGCTCAACTTATAAATTAGAAAACACCCAGAAAACCATTATGTTATTTAGCAATGTACCAGGAGCCCGGATTAAACTAAAATCTCAGTCTGATGCATTAAACTACAGAGCTATCAAGACAGAACCAGGAACTGTAATCGTAACTACACCACTAGTGTTGCGAGTATCTGCACTGCTGAATGACAGTTTTATGGTGGCAAAAACACAGTGCATGCTCCAGTTGTGTCAAAGCTCCAAAATTAATATTGATCACCTGTTGTAGAATACAAACCTTAAGGTGACATCTGTTTTTTTTTTTTTTTTACACCTTTTATTCAGTCCCTGTCCTCATCGTTCTGAGTGCACTTAGTCTGTCATCATCTCAATGACATTGGCTGGGCTGCACATCTCTTCTTCTTGTTACTCATCATAATTTTAAGAACTGGATAAATGAAAGTTTCATCAAATGATATGCAGTCATAGGATGTGTTTAACAGCCGTGAGTACTTTGTAATAATTTAAAATGTATTTTGTTGAGTTGCTGTACATACATTATGTATTTTCTTCAACATTGTGGCAGTTGGACTACAGATTAAGTATGCTATGCAAATTAAACTGATTAAATGTTGACAACACTTTGAGGCCTCATTCTAAAAATATATACCGACATTTAAGAATACAAATATTGACATATTAAACCAAAAAATAATGAGCTGTTTCTGACATGTACTGCCCTTTTCTGATTAATATGCTAACAAGATAACCACACAGTGCAAAGGAACGTTGGTGACACAGCTGGATTGATGATAATAATGTGGGGGGTGGGGCGTACATGGACCAGCCATTTGGGGGAGGGCCCACTTCAGCCACACCTATTTTAATTTATTTTTTTTTAATTAAATTATTATATTTAGAAATGCTTATTTCCTGATTGCATGGGAAAATAAAACATACAAACTTTCTGAGGTTAAAACTGTTTAACCAGACACTATTGGCTCCAAAGAATTGTCACTTTTCCATTTTAAATGAATATGTTTCTGTGAAATGAAGAGACCTGTAGGAAAGAGAAAAGTAAACCACTGGTACCAATGTTGGCAAAACAGCCATTTATGTAGAACATCCAACACAGCATAAGGTGCAATACATAGTGTATTTGATGCATCACCCAGCCTTAATTTAGCCTTTAGCCATTGTTCTTGGTGTAGATGTTGTAAAAGAATAAAACTTTCAACAGTATTCTGTGCAACGTAATCAGACAGCACCTTGTTATTGCCTGTGTCTATGCAACCTTTTACCTTCTCACATTTACATATCTTCCTCCAGATGCAGCAGGTGAGCATGCAGCCCTCCACAGACAACGTTCTTTGCCCCATCGGCCGCCTGTCATCCCACTAGTGGCTCGCATGGCTGACCAGAACACATCTGGTACCCCAGCAATGACGGAAAGGGAGGCATCCCGTCTGGATAAGTTCAAACAGTTATTGGCTGGGCCTAACACAGATTTGGGTAAGACAGATACTCATCTAACACTTAGTTATTACAGTCTGTGCTACGCCCATTTCACTTTACTCTGAATTCCTCTATATTTCTGCTTTTGTTCTGTTCTTTTGTTTTTCTTTTTGGTTTTTGCTATCTTTCTCCATTTATTTCCTTGCACTCTTTTGCTTCTCCGTCTGAGTTTACGCACTCCCAGCCTGCCAGCTGTGCAGGGGTTTTAACGATGCTGTGAGGGGGAAAGTCATCCAGCCATCTGGACATGCAGATTACAAGGGAAAAAACACCACCAACAACAAAAGCAAATGACAGGCCTTTGTTCTAACCAAAAGACAGGCCTTTATTGTTTATCCAACCCCAGAGACTTTGTTTCCTATCACTGTTACCCCAGTGGCCCTGAAATACTTGCAGGCCTTTCTCTCAGTGTTTGACTTTGTGTTATCCGGAACTGCCAACTTGTTGCATTGAATCCTTTTCAAACAGATGCAGATCAAAGAACTTCAGAGGAGGTAAGGTAGTTTAAATGTGCCTTTTTGCAATTTACATATCGATCCAGAGCTGCCAAGAACTACACATATTGCTTTTATGGTGTCAACATACAGGTGCAATTTAAAATCTAAAATATTTCAACTTTTTAAGACTACAACAATGCTTTCCAACTTTTTTGTTTTGAAGCAATTCTTATTCATCCACATTATTCTTCTCCTTGAAATCAGTTGAAACCATTCTGTGAAAGTACAGAGCAACAAACTTAGCTGTAAATTCCATTTGGCATTTTATTATGCCAACCTCAGTCTGTTTAAAAATAAAACCATAAAAGCTTCAAGCCTGAATTTTAAAATAACACCTGAGATGTGTACATTATTGTAGGAGAATTAATGGTAACATTTAAAAAACACTTCTTCTACTCTTTCTTATATTAAAAGGGGCACCATGCTCTTTGGTATTTGTACTTTGTATTTATGTTGCTGTGTATTGTACATGCTGTAAGTGGTGGACAGAGGCCAGACAAAATAATTACAAATGTACGCTACTGAACACAACATTGCATTATATGCATGTTGAATACCCTGAATATGCCAAATACAAAACAGTGTGTAAGATATTTCAGTTCACAGTTTCACAGTTTAAATATCATAGACCCATTCTTAAATGCTTCCAGTGGTCTTATTTTACCCCAACTGAGATGTGGCATTTATTTGAGGCAGGTTATATTTGTCACAGGTCTATTCCTCCATCCTGTTTTAGTGTGAATCTTTCAGTTTTCTAATCTGTTCAAGTTGAAGTGATAATTTGCTTTTGCAGCTGTTAGCTGTTAGAGCAAACTCAACACTTCATCTGTTATAAATTAAAATACTTCCAGTGTATCACTTTGCTTTTTTTTTCATGAAAAATCTTTAGGTGCATCCTAATGCCAAATCAGACAAAAAATGTGTGTTTTAACAGATAACATCAACACTTCTAAACAAGAGATACCCCTTTTAGACTGTCCTAACTAACATGGGTTCATATTCTGTTAGCAAACATAACTAAGTGGTTTGCACTTTGAATACTTGCTACATGTAAATAACTTGGAGCTACACACACAAGCATTGGCTAAGATCCTAAAATGTAAATGTTAGATTTCATTAAGTTTGAATGGCCTTAGTCAGCACAGCTCCACTTCACCTCTATGTGTGATCCCCTTGAAAACTTTTTGAACAAAACAAACTGGTTCACGAGTCATCAGCGTTAGTCAACTGTGGTAGCGGCTTGCACGGGCAGTGTATCCTGTACATCAGCATAGTGTCTTGAGATGTCAGCCCCCATTAGGGCCTGCCAGGCATCACAAGCCGCCTGTCTAAATTTAGTTTAGTCTGTGCGCCATGATTAGATAGCCCAGAACGGGCGAGCCATGCTGCCGGCTGCTGGCAGCATGAAAGATGAACTTCATTCACGGGACATAATTAAGTGAAGGATAAGGGGAAGGGGGAGGTGTGTGTGTGTGTGTGTGGGGGGGGGGGGGGTGCTGATAGGGATAGGGAAAGGGAAAGGGATAAGGGCAGATAAGATAAGATGAAACTTTAATGATCCTCATGGCAAATTGGGTTTTTGCAGCAACAGAGAATGGGATACAGATAACACAAAAAGCAAAGCTAAAAAAAAATCGCACAATCTCAAATTTGAATCCGAGTAACAAAATATTGTTGGGACTAAGTAAATAATATCACTGCTTGCTTGTAGTTATGGGTCATGCTCAACAGTTTCTTTACAGAGCTGTTTTAAGGAAATATCCTATCAGATCCTTGTTCTACCTGAAAATTAACCTGGAGCTTTTCCCTAATTACTAGTGAACATGTTTGCAGTTTTCACAGATTGATAATGAAAATAAGAATATGACAAAACCGCCCTCTGTCCTTAAAGAAGAGGTCATCTTCCCAACATTACACATTTACACACATAGATGCTGTCAGTGGGGACGACGCCCCCTTGTGTAAAAGACATTTGCCCGTCTGTCCTTGAGCTCAAAGGAGGGGGTCCGGGATGATCCATTAGCCATTTGCTCACTTGAATGGCATAATTAATAGCAGAGGCAGGCATGTTTTTGGGCCAAGCCCCCCGACATGTGAGGTCTGCCAGTCTCTGGAGTCCACAGATGTGCTTGTCTGCAGCTCACTGTGTTGGACAGTGTGATTGTGTTACGAAAATCGATTGACTTACCATTGCAGCTGCCTTGACTCTGTGCTACAGCCCAACTAATTTGGTCTGAAGGTGTTGTACGCAAAGCAGGATAAAGTTGCCTCAAAGAACATTTTGAAACTTTTCCTGTGCCACAAGTAAAGAAAAAAATGACAGGGATTCTTTCTACTTGTACTTTGTTTCTTCTATTCTGTTCCTTGGATCATGCTATATCTGCCCAATTCACTCTCGTCATCTCCACAATAGTCTGATTCTTCACTCCCCTGTCAGAACCTCCCCCCAACCCCGGCTCTTTACCACTCTCTTTCTCCTGTGAGTATTGCGACAGGTTGTGACAGCAGGTCTGTTTAGCATGTAAGGTCATGTAGGAGGTGATGACCTGTATGTGTAAGAGAGCGGGGTGATTGATGTCAGGCTGATCTCTGCTAATTATTCCTGATGTCCTGAGGCGAGCCTGTCTGTTGAGTGAACCTGAACACAGCACCAGGCTAAATGTTCAGCAGCGACCAAAAGAAAAAAAAAGAGCCTGATACAGGGAACCACATACGCAGTTTCACTTCACTTGTGTCATGCAACATTTAGCACAATTGTATTATTTGTACAGTACTGTGCTCATTTCATAATGACATGGAATGATATGAAAATGACTTTAAGGCAATACACAATTCAATCTTTAGCCTTTCAAGACATGTTTAGGGGAAATCAAATCACACCTTGATGTGCACGAATGCTTTACAAAATGTACTTTAGTGATTTTCTTTTTACAATTTGCTAGACTTGTGAAATGGTACCACAGACAGTGTTGTCTTTCGTGTTTAAGCAAGTTGCTCTATGACGGGCTTTGGTCCTTGCTGCCAGATTTTACAGACTTTCTGCATATTTTTCTTTCTTTAATGGATTTTAAGACCAAGAGCTGGCATCTGACATCAAGCACTCACTGCTGGTTGGCAGAATACTGCTGTTGCTATGGCAATGCTCCTTTCTCCTTTTCTACTTCCTGGCAATTTTTACTTTGTCTTTTACTTTCTTTATTCATCTGGTACTTTCCCTTTTTCTTTTTCTTTTTCTCTTGCTCTTGTTTTTTTTAAAAACACTGTTCATTTGCTCTTTATGTGGCTATTATATCATACAGGATCCACCTCAAACACGCACTCCTACGCATGTTTAGACCCATGCTGAACATCTATGGCCCAATGACACCATAATTGACATATGTGAATTTCAAATGGTAATTGGCAACAAAAAATGGACCACATGAACACATGTATACATATAGAAAGACTTTTCTTTGTTTGCCTTGCTGCCTGTTGGTGCATTCCTCTGTTGGGGGTGCTGCAGCTCTTTGTTACACCTCTACCACTACAGTATGTGTCTCTAACTCTCATTACCATCACTGCAGCACTTATGGCGAGGATGGTTGCTACTTCTACCAGTTGTTTGCACTACGATCTCCAACCCTATTACACAGTAGGCACTACAGAATAGGCTTCACTATCAGCACTTTGTGCAAAGTTAATAGCTGTTATCAAAGTGGAAAGTAGTAATGTAAGTCAATTGGATTGAGTCTTAATGTTTTATTTGAAAGCGTGATCCCTGTGTGATGCTTTCAGAGGTGTGTCAAAAAGTTGGATTGTGCAGAAGAAACATTTTCATGTGAAGTTGAAAGTGTCCATTTTATGTGACATCCCTCATATTACATAATGAGATTTCAGATTCACATTGTTAAATTACAGTATTGGGGGATCAGGCCATTGTGATGAAGTAGTGGAAACTTTGTGTTTTATTTTGTGTGTGCAAATATGAGGCAACCAACACATGACATGTTTGCATTACAAATTTGATGAAGGAATAAATTGTACTAAATAAATGACAAAAGCACACTTGTTTCATATGTAAAATTAAAAGATTAGGAATATAATGGTTTTGAAAAAACAATCCAGGGTCCATGGGAAGAATATGAAGAGCTCATTTTGGAGGCATGACCCTAACCCCAACCCCATTTTATTCTTACAGAAAATACTCATTTCCAAAGATGTGAATGACAGTCTTAAAGGTACAGTGTTGTTTTAAGTGCCATTTGGGAAAAAAACTCTAAAAATACTCCACTGTGATTCTCTTGCATGTGTCACAAGTCTCAAGTCTACATCCATGTATCCATGAATACGCATGTGTGTTTGCTGCCTCCTGGCACATCCCCAGGCAAAACACCTGACTTAATAAGGTTGGTCCAACCACAAGCTGTCTCCTGTGTCAGTAGTCTACCAGATTGTCTGGCTTAGTTTATTCATATGTTACACCATGTGGTCTTCCATGTGAATTTTTCATGCTTTTTTTTATGGGAAGGTTGAATGAACACACTTCAGCTCTTTCAGTTCACACCTGTTTTCTGCTGGCCACTGGGAAGCAGAGAGCTGATTTATATGTGCAGGGGTAGGTGTTCTCTGCCCACGGCCATAGTTTTAATGTAATCCTTCCATTATTGACTTTTAACTTTCTTTTAGCTATTTACCCGGGATTAAGAAAAGAAAGAGGCCCCCAGGTGACAGTCTGGCATAGATAAAGGCCTTTTTAAAATGAATACTCTTCAATCTACCTACAACCAAAAATGACATTATATCTTTATATATGATTAATAGCGTACTTATTCTTTTTTGTACACCTCTGCCAATTCATCTAGTTGACAGCAAAGTAAGATATAACCTTGATAATATTAAGCTCATCCATAAGTCATTTTTATTATGTTATTCATATTGAGCAGGTTTACTGTTTCACTCAAAACCAAAATCAAGTAGGACAACAATGAGACATAATTTTGGAGGAAGACATGACTGCAGATGATTAACTAAAATGACAAGTAGTCGACATGTCGACTCCCGTAGCACAAGTGGACTTAAATTCACTGGTATTAAATTAACTTTAATACCAGTTGCTCATTGCTGGACAAACGTGTGTCCATGTTTTTTTTTGTTTGTTTTTTTTAGCCGTGTGTCTGTGTTGTTCCTCCACTGACAATGTGAGTTGTTAATGCCCTACTGCAGACAGCTGTGATTGCTGGAAGCTTAACTGCATATTGTTAGGAGGAAAAAAGACATCTATATCTTAAACAATGAGCAATTCACAGCTACTGGAATGTTTTGTTTTTTTTTACCCTAAAGTGACACATTAATGATCACAAAACATAACACTTTGTTGTTTAAGAATTTGCCAAACTGTTTTTGGTCTTGTTTACAGTTATTTCAGCAATAGTCTTATTTTAAAATAAATTCCACTGTTACATATTGACATTTAATTTTTACACAAATAAGACATACTTTAATTTGACACAGATAAAATATTTTTTTTTCTCAATATAACTATTTCTTGACAAGTTTCCAGAAGTGAAATTCAGTATGTGCGCATTTTCTTATATTCATTTGCTTGTTTTAAGATATATCACTTGGCCACATATTTTATAGACTACGTGAGATTAGTAAATTCTAAGGGACACTTCATGAATTTAACTATGCACGTCCTTGGTTAAAAAAAAGCAGAAGAACATACAGATTCCCACGCATACTTTCTCACACCTGTACACTCATCTACGGTGTGTCCTCTCCTAGCCATCTGGGCCATCCATCAGGCCTCCTGAGCAGGTATAATCCAGGGGGGGAGTATCTTTTTACAAGAGTCCCATTAGTTTACGAGCCGTCTGCTCCCTGGCGCCATCACTTTGTCCTTTAGATGAGTTAGACTGTTGAGAACTCTCTCACAGCATTCAAGGTTTATAGGAGGGGAGCTTAACTTTTTAATACACTGTATGATAAAGGTGTCTGTTCTGATACTATTGTTTTCCTGACCTTACTAACAAAATAGCTTTAGATGAGACTGCTGCTATGGCCTCAAGGGGAATAACTGGTATCTTTCACCTAATTCGTACCATAGCTCTTACATCCAGGTGAAACTCCTTCATGAGACTCTTAGCTCTGACTTTTGCATTTGCCAGCTGACATACAGTATACTCTGTAAAGCTTTAAGCTTTCTAAGGCATGAAGAGGAGTCACAGTCTTTCCTTCAGAATTGTACCACATCAGTCACAGTGACAAACACATATCCTCACACATTGAGTCCCTTAGCCTCTTACTTGCTGATTTTCAGATATCACATTTTTCTTGGCAAAAGGTTTTCATGTTTAGACAAACATTAATGTTGCCAAATAAACTAGCATGCTGGGGCAGCCCACTATGAAAGTATTGGGTTCTAAACAACAGAACAATAACATTTAACAAGAGTCTCTCATTGGGTTGGGTTGATTTCTCTGCAGCTGTACCTCTTATTGAGGTTTTGCTCTGAATCTGATAGTCTTAACACAGTGTTAATCATACATGCCAGTTTGGGTATGTTGTCAAATGTTTGCACAGAACATGCGATTAGTTTTATTTTTTAGTATAATTTAAATAGTTAAATAATAAAGAATGGTTAAGTACTCTCCACCCATATAGTAGGTTCACTATGGCAAGAGCAGAGCACTATAATATGCTATGCTATGCTGCCACATTCTATACAATTAATGGGGTAGGTGAAGTTGGTAAGTGAAAGCTAAGTTAGGGACTCCTCTCATCTTAATAATTGGTTATGTACTAATATGATTATGAAGATAGTATTACTGATTATCACGTGACTTACTGTTTGGACCATGTTCCATTATTTTCTTTTGGATTTGCCAACAAATCCCTCATTGCAAAATACAAGCCCCCTGTTTTGGCAGGTGTGTGAGGGCATTATCAATGTGCTATATATGTGTGCTGTTGAGAACCTTGTGGTGTTTTGCCCCAGTAGCCGCGCTCCGAATGAATGATGCCTGAATAGTGCATGGCTTCGGCCCGCCAACCGGCTTCTCTCCTGCTCCCATCAGCTCCCTGCTCAGCCAGCACTGACTGACAGCATTTCTCGCTGTATTCTATTCTTCTTACCAGCCTTCACACAGAACCATGCACACAGGCAGGATGACTGACTGACAGGTGGGTAGGCAAACATGGAAGATCTGCAGGTACACACTCGCTCATGCTACAATCATAAATATGCACGCTTCCTCATCCAGACTTTATTTGATTTAGTTTTTTACCCAAACAAACCATCATCATATCTCTTGGTTGCTTCAGAGGCAATGCAAGGGAAATTTATTTGTATAGCACATTTTGTGTACAGGACAATTCAAGGTGCTTTACATATAACATATAAGAAAGTTAAAATGAAAAGACAATTAAAAAAAAAGACATAAAAACATTTAAAAGACAAATAAGAATTTAAGTAAAAGCTCCAGTGAACAGTCATGCTTCCAGGCCTGATTTAAATGAACTGACAGTTTTTCTCAGACCTCAGGTATTCAGGTAGTTTGTTCCACAGGTGAGGAGCAGAACAACTGAATGATGCTTCACTTTGTTTGGTTCTGATTTTGGGAACACACAGTAGACCTGTTCCTGATGACCTATGACCTCAGGGCTCTGGATGCTTCATAGGGAACCAGCAGGTCTAGGATGTATTTGGGTCCAAGGCCGTTTAGTGCTTTATAGACCAGGAGTAAAATTTTGAATTCTATCCTTTGACCCACAGGAAAACAATGTAAGGATTTGAGGACCGGTGTGATGTGGTCCAGTTTCCTGGTAATGGTCAGAACTCTGGCAGCAGCATTTTGGATCAGCTGTAACTGCATGACTGAATTTTTGTTTAGACCAGTCAAGACACCATGACAATAATCTAACTTACTGAAAATGAATGCATGAATGAGTTTTTCTGTTTCTTGTTTAGACAGAAAACCCTTGATTCTAGCGATGTTCTTCAGGTGGTAATAGGCAGACTGGGTAATAGCTTTTAAATGGTTGTTTAATTTCAAGTCTAAGTTAATAAGATTGGCACCTATATAGGGCAGCCTGTTACTGCACTATTTCTCTGCTGTTATGACAACTGAATTTCCTGTCAGGAATCAATGAAGTTTATTTCATTCCATAATTACACTGAGATTTCTGGCTTTGTTTGTACAGTTCAATAACATAGATTCAAGGTGAGCACTGACCTTTGGCCTTTATTTTTGGGGCGAAAACAATCACTTCTGTCTTTTCCACATTAAGCTGGAGAAAGTTCTGGCACATCCACTCAGTGATTTGATGAATACATTTACTCAGTGTAAGTAAGGAACTGTAGTCATGTGATGACACAGAAATATAAAGTTGTGAGTCATCTGTGTATGTGTGATTAGAAATGTTGAAATGCTCTATGATCTGAGCCAGGGACAACGTATAGATGTTGAACAGAAGCGGTACCAGAATGGACCCTTGGTGAATGCCACATGTCACCTTTGTACTCACTGACTTGTAATTACCAACTGAGACAAAGTAGTCCCAACCTTGTAAATAAGATTTGAATGAGTATAACACAGTGCCAGTAAGTTCCACCCACTTTTCCAGTCTGTCAAGCAGCATGTTGTGGTCAACTGTATCAAATGCTGAGGTCCAATAGCACCAAGACAGAAGTTCTAGATGCATCATTATTTAGATGAATGTCATTTAAAACTGATCAGTGCAGTTTCAATGCTGTGGTGTTTTCGAAATCCAGACTGAAAGTCATTATAAAGATTGTTTTGCACTGAAAAAAACCATGAATGTGTTGGAAACAACCCTTTCAATGATTTTTCCCATAAATGGAATATGTGATATGGGCCAGTGATGCGCAGGTTGATGTATAAATTCCGTGCAACCAACCTCTCTTTTAACTAGCCTGCTCACAACTTGGACCGCAAGAAATATATTTGAAAAGGACGGACCTGGCCCGCTTCTCGACCCACATTTTTAAAAAGTAGTCAATGGTCTTTATGAACATCAAATGACCTTACTCACCTGCATTTTTTTCCTGTGTTAAAATCAGATGTCATTGCTTGTGCACAGCATCTAAACCAGGAATTGGCAATCTGTAACACCCAAAGAGCCATTTGAGCCCAGTTTCCATAAAAAAGAAAACACTGAAAACATCTTTAAAAATCTCAGCGAATGTGTACAAAACCTTACTTTTTTGTTTGTATGTTTCCGGAGCTTCCACTCTTCTAACTTTACTTCGTCTCTTGCTCCCTCCGTACTGTAGGCTACTTCGGACGTTGTACATCACCTTCACGGAAAATCAGTTAATAAAGCGTATTTACCAGATTATATTAATATTTATCCGACCAACCGCAACCCAAATATCATTAAAAATGTTTTTCAATGATCTGCAACTGCATAAGTGGTAGTTACCTATTGCTGAAGTATCCAGATTAGGCCTTTGTAGAAAAGGTTTAATTACTGCAGTTTTCAATGCCTGGGGAAACTGCCCTGACTAAAGAGAACTGTTTACTATCTGTTTACATTTGAAGCTATGCAGTTAAATTTTTTTTTAAAGAATTTGGTAGACAGATTACCCTCACTGGGTCAGTTCAAGTTCTTGAACCCTATCGTTTCAGTCCCCTCTGGTGTTGAGGAGTCCTTTATGCATCCAGGCACAATTCTTGACATGCCACTTTACTGTATCCTCACTTTTTCATTTAAATGGGTGGAAACTGTCAGACCATAATTAAAATGTAAATTTGTAGCGTAAATATTAAGATGATACTCTGAACCAAATTGAAACAGTTTGTATCCCAATGTGGGCCTGCAGAGTCCGGGCCAGTGAACTGAATATAACATTCTCTCCTCTCTTAGCAAATATCGTTATGGTGGATTTTAATGAGGCACCCAGTCACTTCTGCTTCACTGGTGCTGCTGTCCATAAATGGACAAAACCATGTTATCTACATCTGATGTGACCTTTTCCCCTTGTTACTGCTCTCAAGTTACTTTTTCAGAATACATTTGGTTGTTTTGGCTGTTTAAAAATATTCTAATAAATACAAACATGATATTTCATTATATTTTGCCCTCTGAATGTTGCAAGAGTCATTGAACATTCATTACCTCTGAGGGTCCCATATCAGAGCAGCTGTTGTGGGTGTTCGACCAAGGTACATGGTGTCCTAATCACCCCCTGTGGTCCCCAGCTTAACTTCACCAAGACAAAGTGCACGCCTGTAAGTTCATGCATAATGGAATACAGTAAACCAAAACACAGAGGGAAGACTAGCAGCAGTTGCCCTTGAGTTGCACATTGCTGATGTTACAGGTGTTTTTCATGCCGGTGAGGAATATAGCTTCCTCCAGGGTTGAGTCTGTCTCTGCAGACCAATCCCCTGAGCCCTGTGCCTGCCAGCATGATAAACACCCACACTTCTGATCACACTAATCCCAAAGCATGTATATAATAATTTGATATTTATTAGTCCCCACAGGAAAATTCTGCTTTGGCTTGCCCACACCTGCACTTCTGTATGTTTTAAAAACAGCACTCATGGGATAAATTGACTGTAAATTGTGTTTTTTACCATAATAAGCTCCATCAGCATTGTTTAGACCTATTAAAGGACTATCTGCAGAAGTTCAATTAGTTTTTTTTTCTTGTTGTACAGATTAGTATGCGTGGGGGGGGGGGGGGGGGGTGACAAATTAGTCATCTAAAATGGCTCGTTTGCATTGTTAAGATTGTTCACTAAAAGTGACGGGGACAGCTAGTCCCTTGTCGCCTTGGGACATTTGGAGAAACTTTTCGCCCACGTTGTGACAAGTGCCCGCTGAGCAAAAACAACAGATTCATTTTCAAAATGTCAGAAAATGCCTTTAATTTATGCCAGTGGAGATAGGGCTCGGCTGTCTCATTCATAATGCACAAGAGATGCCCCAGAGAGTCAGATGTGTTTTCTGAGACATGAGCGAGTCTCACACTAATGAAACATCTGCAATTTAGCTTGTGTGTCAACCATGTGCATGGTGCCCTCTCTGCCTCTGCTCACTGTGGGAAATAGTTTTATCCTTCAGAAATTGAGATAAGCTCATCTGCGTATTAAGAAATTGTGACACTTTTCTCATGTAAGTATATTTGCATTACAATTAAGCATCACTACAGAATATATTTTCAAACACAAATTATGGAATAAATACTTTCTTATTTTTATCACAATAACTATCTCTGCTTGGCTCAGCTCCCTACTGGAAAATATCTGGAAGACAGTGACTCCCAGTAGGAGAGACTGCGCTTGTGGTTTTCTGTTTGTAATGTATAGGGCTAATGGGCACATCTTTTTGTTCTAATAACATGGTGCCAAGTAAATATTTGTCCTTTGCACTTTCGGCTCTCCTGTACATACCCACACAGTCACACTCATACACACATCCTTTCTCCTTCAACTCACTTCTGCAGTGTCCATAAGTGCCTTGACTGGAGGGGACAGGGATTTCTAGAGATCACTGCAGCATCAGGATGTAAAGACTATTAGCCATCTTGTGTCTCACGCTCCCTTCACCCCACCTCACTACACCCCCTATGGTGAGATTAATGCCAGGTGGGGGAAGTATACCATCGTTTAATTAAACCTGAACCCACAAGATTCATGGACTCATTTCTTTGCCTGACAGTGCAAATGAAGGTTCAAAGGGTGTGAGGAAAGAGCAAAGGCACCCTTGACTAGTTGTTAGGAGCATAATGAATGAAGAGCTGCACATGGGGTAACGATTTTACCCTTAAAGAGTTGTATTTAGTGAAAAATGATTTCCACATAGTTTCATTGCAACTGTCCTTTTCTAAAAACCTGGTTGCAAACAGCTTAATGGCAGATTTAGATGTATACCATACACCAACACATTCATAGGTGCTTACTGTGGGAATCAACACATGGAACCTTTGCAGCTTTCTGGTAATTGGGGTCTGTGAAATCAATTGCAAATGTCAGCACATGTTTTTGATATGTTATATTGTCTACCAGTCTCCAAAAAGTCAGAATCAATCTTTCACAGGCCCTCAAAACAGGATGTAGAAAACCACTCCAGGACTGAGATGAGATCTGATTTCAGCAAAGATCAACCAATATCAATTGGTGTTGATTATCTGATGCCAATATTGTGTTATATTTTGTCAGATATTACACGATTAAAAAGGTTCAGGTGCAAGTATTCTTCAAATAGATGAACGTGCCACTAAGAAGTGGCAATCCTGCTTATTCTCTTTCTGTTAATTGTAATGTTAAAGTTGAGAGTTATGCTTTCCAAGAGAGGAAACAGAAAGATTGTGCTTTTCTCTGTTTGCCAGACCACAATGACTTGTTAGAGAATACTCACACACTCTCACAGATGTTTCCTTCCACCAGTTGTAGTCTTACAGAGTAAAGGAACACTGAGAAACTACTTGAAAAATCTGCAGCAGTTTTATTTTGCAAGTTTCATGCTCTGTGTCTTTTCTTGGGGAGATTTTTTAATATGCTTTTAAATGCAGTTTACTGTTGTACAGGTAGCCTTGAGGTAATCGACGCATTACCGTGCTCTGGTGCTGTGACCCCTCTAACCAACAAAGCCATACTGCACACTAGATCACAGTATTGAATTTCTATATAATTAAACTCACAGGGGACAAGGTAAGGGAGAAATTTCAAGTGGAAGATGCGCACGAACTATAGCAAATAAATAGCTACTTCCATCAGCTGAACAAGCTCTAATGCGTTTCACTCAATTTAGCCAATGGACTTAGCCCATTGCTGTTTAGCTGATTGCTATTTCCTATTCTGCTATCTGTCACTGACTCTCCATTGCATTTCCTTGAAGAACAGGCAAGGCCGACTCATTTGGCAGCATTAATCAATACTGTTCACTCTGTGCAAGGGCCTTATCAATTTCCAGCAAGTGCCTGAATAAGAGTCAAAGAAGAATTTGGCTTATTCATTCAGTACATTTGCTTCTTTTTTATTTAAAAGGTATGTAAAGCTGTACCATTTAATTTGCCCTGAAATCAATTTCCTCTCTTTCCTTCACTCATGAAATTCAGGTAAAACAATGGCATTGCAATTACAAGTGAGAAGATTTCCATTGAGTTTTTATGTTTGTCTCAGTTTGGCTGGGGATGTCTTTTTGAATGCTAATGGAAGTTTGTATACTTTAGACTGAGGGTAGAATGAGACCCATCTCTGAATAATGGATACGTTAATGTTAGTTAGAGTCCCGTCTTAAGTGGTTAAAATCCATTTTACAATTTCTGAAAATAATTCAATCATATTTGTTGAACATCCAAAGTCGATTAGCAGTGGAGGTAGAAAAGGTCAACTATTTATTTCCTTACTTTTCTTTGACACTTGTGAACATGTTCCAATAGATCACACACTTACACGCTCTCACACTTAATCTAAAGTGTATCTCAGGAAAAGATCTAAGCTGAGTTAGTATCAGTTTAGTGACATAATATACTAGGTGCGGACATCATGGGTAAGGTCAAATTTGAGCTCACATCACTGAACCGAATAGTGACTTCAGCTCTTTTTATGAACACGAGCTTGTCTTGTTGCAGTGAAATGAGATCCTGCACCTATATTGTTGTCTTGTTATGTTCAATTCACTGAAAATAGAATGAAATAGAAGACACATTCTGTTAGATACCACAAGACAAAGCATTTTCTGCTGGGCTACTCATGATATCCTCTTCACCCACCCCCATTTTACTGACTGTGTGTGTGTGGTGGTGGTGGTGGTGGGCTGAATATAATGTGTAGCATTAAGCCATATTTTCTGGGTCTTCATAGACCCAAAGGGAACTACTCTACACCCATTTAAAAGTTCAATTTGCACTTCTCCATCAGCTTTATTTTACATTATAGCCTGCTGGCTTTCCCACATGACCATAGGAGAATGTAGTTAATAATCCACTTTGATCCCCATCAGTTAATTTCAATAAAGGGGAAGTGATGGTATGGAACATTTGACAGTGAGTACATGGCAGGTTGTTTGAATGGATAGTTGACTCCCCATAGTTGAATTAATCATCCAATATTGGTAAGGGAAATATTTTTTTGGATTATTTGGGTTGGTTTATGATAAGAAAGATGAGATAATTATAATAATGGCTTGCTTCAATGAAATTGTGACATTGAAGTATTTCCAATTGGTAGTATTTGTGGCTGTTTTCTCTCTTTCTATATGAATGCACATTAATAATTAGAATAATGACAAATCAAAGTTTAAATGAAATGTACCCTAAACTTGTATCCTGTGCTATTTGTTGCTGTCTTACAGAGGAGTTACGGAAACTTAGCTGGTCTGGAATCCCAAGACAGGTTCGGCCGATAACGTGGAAACTCCTTTCAGTAAGTATTACTATTCTAAACGCACGCATCCAAAACTGTTGAAGGTTTTTGAAAAACGTCACCTTCATACCAACACACTTTGAGAAATAAAGCTACCTAACCTCACACTTAATCCCAACAGTGAAAACACCGATATGTCAAATAAACACACCGACACTTTTACACACAGTTACACACCTGCAGAGAGGATTGCACAAGTAATAAACACATTTCAGATCATCTCAACACAAAAACACATTCGCTGTCATGTTCTCCCTCCCTTTTTTTGATTTATGAAGACTGGTAACAGTCCTGCTATATTTTTTTTAAACTTCAATTGGGAAAATTAATTATGAGCCACAAATAATTTATTCATGAAACGTGCGGTGTGTTTACTCATTAAGCCATTGTTGTGGTGTACAGTTCCTAGTCTGTAGAGAGATGACTGCCTTTTTGAACACCATGACTCTCCCATTAATTACTGCACAATAGCTAATGTGCTGCAGAAAAGATGTCATTAAAGGTGTGTTTGTGCTTGTGTGTGTGCTTGTTTGTGTTTTTGGTGATGGGAGGTTATCAACTGGGCACTTTAACCATTAATGGCTGCTTTGTTTGGTACTCGGCTGAAGTGAGGGCTTATAATGCTGCAAGTAGTTACAAAGCATTGGCTCTTGAATAGGCAGCTGGGCACAGGACGTGAGGTGTACCAAAGCACTTTAGTTGACTGTTTGTGTGTGATTGGTATTTTAGGTAATGTACCATAGATGACATATTAATGGTTTATTCAGTCTTGTGTTGTTGTGGTCGTGAATGTGGCTTACTGTTCGTAAACTGTACAGTGTGTTTACAGTACAGTTGTGTGCTCATTTGTATGTATTTATACTGTATATGGCCCGTCTAAATGGTGTTCTCAACCACTTCAGCTTCCCCGCAGAGAAAAAAAAGATCAAGGTAACAGAGACTCAGGTGTGTGGATAGCAAGTAAGCAAGGAAATGTGGAAAAAAACAAAGTACATGTGACTCATACCAAATTCACAGTGGAAATGAAAGAAAAGAAATGGACCCATAAGGTCAAAATTGATGGATGTTTCCGCTTTCACATGTTCCTACATTTTCTGTCCTTCCTGTTCCTCACAGCACTAACTTCATTTTGTAGAAAGCCTAGAATACAACAACATCAATGTGTTGCAACTTACAAATGATCCTTTTTACAAACTATTGCTGAATATGGAGCTTCACTGCCACATTCAGCAAACATGTTTATGGTTCAGGGTCCTGCATTACTATCGAACACTGTCAGAAACAATCTCTGACAGACTAAGAAAACAAACAACAAACTTCCAAAAATCTGAAATCCAGCTCAGTGGGAAATAACTCCTAAGGATGATGTTCATATACTGTACATGTGGTGTATTTTGATTATGAAAAGTTGTGATCCATATCTGAAGTTATCTCAGTGCCACCTTCCAAAGTTTTCAATAGATTTGTCTAGAGGCCTTATGCTGTGTGAATTATCTCCTGGAAAAATCCAAGGGTTTGGTTAAGGCTAAAAGTGTGCAGTGTCAGAAGCACTCATATTTTCTGAAGTGTCATAACACTTGACTGCCGTCTCTGCCCTGTCTTTGGTATGATCCAGTGGAGAAATAGATAGGAGGGATCAGACTCAAAAAATCTATTCTTTGTCTGGCACCACACACACATAGACACATTCAGACTCACAGCCGGCACTGTATTCCATAAACTTGGCAGAGGCACCTAATAAAACTTCACTCCAGTGGTGTCCCTTGTGCCCTTCTCCTGCTCACTGGCATGCACCAACTTATTTGATTTCTTTCTCCCCTCCAGCAGGCATGCTTGAGCCACGCTCATCTTTACCTGACAAAGATGAGAAACAAGTTTCCCCACTGCGGTCAAAGCTCAGTAATGCTCCCCCAACGGCCAGCACTTACTACCAGAAATCATATGTACCTGTCTCAGAAGTTATTAACCATTGTGGAAATCACAAAGCAAAAGGCATATCCACAAAACAAACGGCTTCAGAAAGATATTCGTCATCTATACTGGATGATTCTCTTTTGTTCTTTTCAGTATATGACCAAACATTGCCCCTGGCTGCAGAAATGCATCCATTTGAGCTTCCTATTATTTCAGAAACAAGCCTGTATTATTTCATTTGTTTAAAGACCACTTGGTGTCCAAGCCTGAAGGAGAAAGGAAGAAATTAAGTGGCTGTTCGGTGTGGTGAAAGAATGTCAGCCTGTGGCAATATGTACATTTGCTAATGAAGTGTAGCTGTTAAATGTGAAGTAGAGGGAAAGGGGAAAACTAACTGGCTGTGAAAATATTGATAAGGCTAAAGGGTTATATGAGATGTACTGCAGCTGAGGTGACTGATGGAGAGATTGTGTCTAAATGATACTCCACAAAAGTGCACAGTATTATTACTGAAGAGAAAAGACCATGATATTTTTGTCATCTGTTACATTTCATTATATTAAAAATCCTTTTGTAGTCTCTGAGTTCCCTGCTGTTTGCTCCTACATACCATGTTAATATTGCTGGAGTCCATAGCCAGTCGACCCCCTGCACAATAGGCCTGGACGTGGCGCCTTTTGTACAGTCTGTTGATGGAGGTTTCTGTTGTATGTCTGTATTTGTCGTTGGAGACCTGCAATTGCTACATTTAAGTCACCCTTCGTACTTAAGATGGATCATCCTTAAAAGCTGGGATGAGTCAGAAGCAGTGTTACCGACTGCTCACTATGTGCAATTTTCCTCCTCTGAAACATACCACAGATTAGTTAACTAAGCTGTCAGTAAATAAACCTTAAATTTCATGCATATTTAATGGTTTCCAAATCAAAACCCATCTGACAACTTAAAATCCACTGAGGTACAGACTCCATAGTCAACTTTTTTTCTTAGCTCTGAAATGCACAATTACAAATCCTATAAAAGCAGACTGCTTTGTCCATGGTTAGTGAGTTCATGTTTTCACATTAATTTCTTTGCCACTGATGAATGAATATGACATCAGACAGGTATGCAAGAGATTATATTTAAATCAGTGATGCCTTTAAGCTACCATGACTTCAGTTTAACAAGGAATTTCAGTTCATCAGTTTACTTTGTAACTAATAAATGCCTGAAATGCATTAACCATTAAATATTTGATGAATTAGATTGTATGAATTTTATACATACATGCATATATGTGTATATATATATATATATATATATATATATATATATATATATATATATATACACACACACACACACACACACACACAGTGTCTTGCAAAAGTATTCACCGCCCTTGACATTTTTCATGTTTTTTTGCCTCACAGCCTGGAATTAAAATGGATTGTTTGAGGGTTTGCACCTCAAACAATTTACAGAACATGCCCACAACTTTGAAAATAAGATATGTTTTTTTATTGTGAAGCAAGCAACAAATTGTGTCACATTGTGGACAAGTATTCAACCCCCCCAATGTTAGTACTTTATAGAGCCATCTTTTGCGGCAATCACGGCTGCAAGTCATTTTTGATACGTTTCTTAAAGTTTAGCACATCTTGCCACTCTGATTTTTGCTCATTGTTCAAGGGAAAACTGCTCCAGCTTCTTCAGGTTTGATGGTTAAATTGATCTTTAAGTTTGATCACAGATTCTCAATTGGATTGAGGTCTGGACTCGGAATGACTAGGTCATTCCAAAATATTTATACCTTTCCCCTTAAGCCACTCAAGTGTTGCTTTAGCAGTATGCTTGGGGTCATTGTCCTGCTGGAAGGTGACAGATTGATACAGGTTTTGCTCACGAATATTTCTGCATTTAGTACCATCCATCTTTCAATCTACTTGGACCAGTTTCTCAGTCTCTGCAGCTGAAAAACATCCCCACAGCATGATGCTGCCACCACCATGTTTCACCGTGGGGATGATGTTCTTGGGGTGATGAGATGTGTTGGGTGTGTGTCAGACATAGCGTTTTCCTTGATGGCCAAAAAGTTCCATTTTAGTCTCATCTGACCAGAGAACTTTCCTCCATACATTTTGAGAGTCTCCCACATGCCTTTGTGCAAAGTGAAAATGTGCCTTCTTATTTTTATCTGAAAGTAAAGGCTTTCTTCTGGCCACCCTTCAATAAGATACAGCTCTGTGGAGTGTACGGCTGACTGTGGTCCTATGGATAGATACTCCAGCCTCTGCTGGTGAACTCTGCCGCTCCTCCAGGGTTACCTTTAGTCTCTCTGATTAATACCCTCCTTGCCCGGTTTGTTGTAGTACCATGTTCTTTCTATTTGGTGATAATGGATTTGATGTTGCTCCTGGGGATCATCAAAGATTTGGCAAATTTTTTATAACCCAACCCAGACCTGTGCTTCTCAGCAACTTTGTCTCTAACTTGTTTGGAGAGTTCTTTGGTCTTCTTAGTGGTGTTTGGTTAGCGGTGCCTCTTCATTAGGTGTTGCAGCCTCTGGGGCCTTTGAGAAGAGGTGTATATCTACTGACAGGTCATGTGACACTTAGCTTGTACACAGGTGGATTTTGTTTTTTTAATTATGTGAGTTCTGAAGGTCATTGGTTGAACCAGAGCCTTTTAGGGGCTTCATAACAAAGGGTTAATGCATTTCAGTATTTTTGTTTTAATTTGTTTTTCTCATTTCACTTCAAAACTTAGACTATTTTGTGCAGATTCATCAAATAAAATTCAGATTTAAAAATAGTTTAAATTAGAGGTTGCAATATAACAAATTAGGTCAAGGGGGGCGGGGCTGTGTGTGTGTGTGTGTGTGTATGTACGTATGTATGTGTATATATATATATATATATATATATATATATATATATATATATATTTGTGTGTGTGTAGGTTTCACAGATTAGTCAAACTAACAGCGTAATGTCAACAAGTCACTGACAAATATAATTATGCATTGTAAACTTATCCTGCATCATGTTTGCCTCCAGTCACATCAGTCATGTCTTACGCCACAGTTTTCATGTCTGCTCAAAGGCTGTCAGAAGCAAAGCTGTTGTGACCACTCATCCCTCTCTTGCTCGTCTGCTCTTCTGTCCACTACATTCATATCTTCCTACCTTTGTCCCTCTTTGTGTCTTCCTCTCATTATTCCTCCTGCTTTCCCAGGAAATACTCACTTACATTTTTAGTCACATTTTCTGTATTTTTGGAGACATAAATAAAAAAAATGAAGGTTTTTGGACACCCCAAACATTTGTGATATGTTGCATTGAAAGCCATTCTGAAGTCACTGAAATCTGTCAAGCATTGTTCCCTTCTCCAAACCCAAACGCTCCCTTCTGCATGTGCTCTGTTCTGTCAACATCAGAACTGGGTGTTTCAACAGAAAAACATCCAGGATATGACATGTTGAAACTGTCAACAATTTTATTTATTTATTTTAATAAACAATGAAGACAAACCGAAAAATAATTAGCATCCGTTTGTCAGATGCAGCTACATCTTTTGAAATGCAATAGTTAGTAATGAAAATATTGGAAACTGTAAAATTCTAAGGGGGTGCAAACACCTTTTTTCACTACTGTATACTTGTAAACGTTTTCTCATAGAATTCCCAATGAATTAACCAGTTTATTTTATATAGTAATTTGTTTGATTTAGATTTTTTTTGTTTGCCAGTATTAAATCTGTTACCTCTAAATGTAAATGTACAGTATATAGTATATAGCTATGTGTACTGATAAACTTGAGCTGCACTGGCAAAGAGAGACCTAGTGTGTAGATATAGCACAGCAGTAAAAAAAAAAGCCTCACATGAAACAGTCATAACATTTTATAAAACATTTTGTGTTAAATTTGTAAATTACAAACGTGAATGAAATGTCCATATTACCTGCCTTGTGTGTGTGTGTGTGTGTGTGTGTGTCACTGCTACTTTGAGGGTTTGTACAGGTTCTTGAAAACCTTGAAAAGGGATTTGAATATTGTGCTTTCAAGGTCTGAAAAGGGCTTGACTTGTAGTTCTCATCTTGGAATTGTAACTAAAATTACTACCAGAGAGTTGATGCATTTTGAAAAATAAAACTACACTTCAAAGTAAATCCCCAGGTGCTCTCAGGTCAACTCGAGGTACATTTTTATCTTAATATTTGCTTCAGTGTGAGTGCGCCTGAAGCCTTTTTTTTTTTTTTTCTTTTTTTTTTTTTTTTAATAAAACTTTGGGTGTTTATAGCATAGTATAATGTAAGTCATTATGATAAAAAGTGGAAAGTAATAATCATGAGTATATGAATTTCTCTAGATATGTATTTTACTCCAACGATAAGATACTGTACTGGAAAAAAATAAAATGACCCTTAAAAGTGGCTGAATTTGACCTTGAAAAATGAGTATGAGCCATAAATCATTCATCAAAAAAATTGCAACTCTAATAAATGTAAATTTCATATCATTCCATTTCCATTCATGCAAAATTTGCCAATGTAATATCATGCTCTTTTGTCATCAACATTTCAGACATTTTTAAAATTCAGTTTTTGTTTTTTTTTAAATATGCAACAAAACTAAATAATCCTACTTAGTCCTTATGAATGACATTTTTTTTTATAACAAAACCCAATAAACAAAAAACATATACATGAAAATAAAGTATGGCTTAATTTATATATTCAAAAAGGAGTGGGAGGAACTCTAACTTACCTACAGTAATTTCAATGCTACTGATGATCTGTTGTGGCAATAGTAAACTAACATATGCCGACCGTATAGACATGCAGTTATCCAGGAACTGCTTCATTATATTTTGTCTAAGGAATAGGCTGGAACTCAAGAGACTGTGACAATGAATTTGAGTCTCATGTGGATCTTAACTACAGCATGCAAAATGCAGCCTGGTGACGTGTAAAAAGTTTAAAATGCATTCGGAGAGACAGTGATAAGAGCATTTTAGAAAAAGTTTTGTTAGTTGAAGTTCAGCCGGGCCTATGGTGGGACAGTTTGTTTCCACTCTGCTTCCTGGGTAATGTGCTCTTGCTAAGTAGAAATCAATTTAGATTGTGAGAAGGCTTGCTAAGAAAAACTATTTCATTTAAATTCCCCAAATGGATTCCCCGAGCATATTTTCCCTGGTTTTCAGGGAGAGTTTACTGAAGTGGAGGATCCATTAGAGGGATGGAAGGACTGTGGAGTCCATTGATGCAAGAAAGAATGAAGAGATGAGGTTTATGTAGACTGATTAACGGAGGCAGGAGGATACACTGGTGCTGTCAGGTCATGGAGAGCTGTCATGCATATGCTCTGCTGTCATTCTGCCATTTCCTTCTTTGGTTTTTAAACCTTTGCTCAGCCTTTTTTTAAGCAGTAGACCAAAACTGAGGTAAAAGTCTTTCTGGGATAGGCAGTAGAAGTATGTTATATGACGTTAGAAATGTCTCACACTTGATTAAAGCGAGCACTGATGTTTCTGTCTTGGCATTTTGTCCTACTTTACTCCACTATGTTTAAAGTGCTTTTACTGTGCTACATTTTTCTGACCACTTTAGTAGCTTCCCACTAGAACTTAGAAAAAACAAAGAATAAAGACCAGTAATTCATTATTTTTATACATTTATATTTTTTTCTGGCTTAAGCTTTGGGAACGAAAGACAAAGCTTGATTCAGAAAAGCTTTGTGTCATATATTACTGGAGAACACATTTAGAAGTTCTGTATTACAAAAAGTAAACATGTTGCATCTTGAATTTTTGTTGAGAAATATTTCCAGAAGAATAATCTCAATTTTGTGATTCTCTCTCTCTCTCTCTCTCTCTCTCTCTCTCTCTCTCTCTCTCTCTCTCTCTCTCTCTCTCTCTCTCTCTGAACTGTTTTGAAGTCACAGTTCATTTTTGGTACAGTATCAAAACAAAATGCAAAAGTATGTTCTTCCTCAGCACGGTATTTATTAAAACTAAATGTAAATATACAAATGGAAACAGTAAATAAATTCAAAGTGCTGCTTGCTCCCAGTAAGTTAAATGATATATTCTTAAATGTTTAACCAAATGTTGAAATTACAAATAATTAATTCCCTTTAAACATTAAAAAAACATTTTCCAAACTCTGAAAACCACTTTTCCACGCTCCTTTTGGAATCTGATGTGTCACCCTGAGTTACCAACACATGCTGCGTTTGAAAGTGGTGTATCACCTCCACTGGCTGTATTTACCATTCATAGAAAGTAACACACTGAAATGAACGACTCAGAAAACGCCTGTCCACTACACGTCACAGGGACATTGGCGTCACCCATGTGGGGTTAAGCCTTTCCCCATTGCAGAAAATCTGAAGTAGCATTAGCATTAGCTAATGCAGCACCACAGTAGCTGCACAAACTTGAAAAAAATGAGCAAACTGGTTCATGTGTTTTCGGTGGAAATAAATTGTTGTTTTATTCATGCACGTTTTCAAAACAAGTGACAGCACAAAACCTAGCTGGTTGCTACTCTCCGTGGTAAACACACACAGAGTAAAAGGGGAGGGGGGGGGGGGGTGTTCCTTCACGCATTCTGAGCCAATCAGAGACGCCTCATCACCGCGTCATGGACATGTATGAGGAAGTGCCGGTAAACTGTTGTTCGACCTCAAGTCATTTTTCTACCGTCACCTCCGCATGATATGCATGATAAAGAGCCACAGTGGCACATGTAGTGGAATGCATAAACAACCGGTTTGAACTGACCGGTCTGGTATGAATAGCTATACCGTTTCGGCCTTAATGCCCAGACATCTCAACCAACACACAGAAACATTTTGTGTTGCCAAAAATTTATTAATTATTAATGAATAAAGTCACAGTGTAGTGTAAGCCTCTGTTAACTGTGCGGCCACAGTTTATGTCCTCTCTATGGTCTTCAAATCCCCTTGTGAATGTGTTCCAGTCCGATCAAGCTGTAGTGCAGCTGCTGCATCATTGACCTCAACTAAGCTGTCCATTAACCTTCACCACACACATGCTCTCTTCTCCTTCATTTGGCAGAGAGCACATAACACCAGAGCCTGTTATTTTGTCGATTGCCTGTCACGCTTTGCGTTTTGTGCATGTTTGTGTTTGGAGCAGTTTCAACATTTGACGTAGAGTTTTTTGGCAGGTAGTGGTTGTTGGTGGGGAGGTGGGGGTCACTGTCAATGCTTAGCCTGGTTTTTCACAGACATAAATGTGACCGTCTGGCTGACTGGCAGTGAAGACAGAGAAGCGGCAGTCGGGTGGAGAAAGGCTGCATGGATGAGTAAGGAGTCTGCCTTCTTCATTGTGTTTTGGTTGTGAGAGTCTGACAACAGTTTCTTTTTTCTTTGCAGAGTTAGTGACTGAAAGTACTAGATAAAGAGAATGAGAAATATTTCCTCTGTTTGGTTGAAGAGATGGATGGCTAAACACAGAATATGAAATGTGATGTGTGGCTTTTTGTTACAACAAACAGTGTTGTGGATTAATGTTCTTTTTTTAAACTATATTGTTTGTCTGTGTCTGGTCGTCCTATGTGAAAGCCAGGTGTGTGAGTTTCTGCAAGCAAAGTTGTTTTGTGCAACAAATAAGCCTCTTGACTCTCCACTCTCCTCTTGGGGCTAGACCTGTGTTAAAAAAACAACAAAAAACAAGTAAAAAAAAAAAAAAGTTGCTTTTATTGATTTACCTCTAGACAGTTGCCTAAAATTGATGGGTTGTGTTGAGTACATGTGTGTTTACTTGCTAGAAGGTTTAAAAAAAATAAAACAAAACGGCAAACAGCAGAGCTGTAACAAAGGCAGTGATGCACATAGATGGCAAACACACACAGTCAACATCAAGCCAAGTCCCTTCAATGGTATCCAGACCTCTCTGTTTAACTTCCGTTAATGTAGGTAGATGAGGTTAGTGAAATGACCCACTCCACTAAAACAAGTCCTAAACAGATCTGCCTCATGTGTGAAAAAAGAGCAGCCCTAGCAAAATGCAGCATAAGTTGAAAGTATTGACGAATAAATTCATGACTTTGATGAAGTGAATGTGCCTGCTGCAGGATCTGTTGATGGACTCAAATCTTCTTGAGGATTTGTGTCAGATTTGAGGATGAATATTCTTTTCAGACATTTGGAAAATGTGTGTGTGTGTGTGTGTGTGTGTGTGTGTGTGTGTGTGTGTGTTTGTATTCCTATGTTTATGGGGACATTGATATGTTTACACAGTCACACCATGGGGACCTCTGACACCAAAAGTCCCCACTATTGAAATATAAATCTGTGTTCAGTATGACAATTGATATGTATATATGTGTATGTATGTATGTGTATATATAAGTATATTTGTATGTATGTGTATATATATATATATATATATATATATATATATATATATGTGTGTGTGTGTGTATGTATAAATGAAGGAAATAAGATGTGGTTACACTCACTAATGGCTACTTTACCTAGAAGTGGAGTACAAACTTGGCCCTCATGAGACATGAAAACGAGTGTGTGTGTGTGTGTCAAGGTGAAAGGTTCACGTGCTAGCTTTTCAGAGGTCTTTTCAGGTCTTTTCAGAGTCTTAATTTTCAGCCTATATTCCATTTTCCTTCAATTATACTGCTACTCAGACAGAAGGGGACAACAAAGGGCAGTCAACAGGAGAGACTGATGGAGACAGGTGCAATAATAAATGTTTATTTGTATGTGATGAGAATTCTTAGTATTTAGTTTTAACAGCTTGCACAATAGGAATTAACAATAGTGCTTCAGGCTAGATGTTTGATGTGCACCATGACTTTTTCATTTCCCCTTGATCTAGAACAAAAGGAGATGAACCCAGTCTATGTTTTGGGACCTTTTGATAAGCATGCACGCCTTGTCTGTCAAAAGCACTCAACATCGATTGTAATTATATCACAGAGACCATTCCCTAGTTTGTTCTCCTCAACCATCCAGTGAAGTAATACCAGAGGAATATGTATCAAAAATGAGCGTGCAGTACTCTCTAAAATGCACCAGAATACACCTTACTTTTCACGCAGCTTTATTGTATGATCATGAATAACATTGTCCCAGCTTTGTGTTATCAAATTAAAACATGTACAGAATACTATTATGTTGTTAAAGTTGTGAAAATCCTACCTTTCAAGTGTTTGAATATTTTTTTTTTTGTTATAAAATTCAATCTTACTTACTTGAGATGTGATAAGCAGACCCTGTCAGACTCATTCTATTGTCTCTTATTGTAAAAATCACCTTATACTTTTGTTATGTCCTATATGTAATGAATAATGATGATGAATGTCAACAAATACAATATAGATGCAAAATGAACAAACATTTGATCACGGGGGACAGCCAGCTTTCAGTCAGGAATCCTAAACTTGAGTTCTGTTTTGAAGACTCTTGACTTTGTAAATATTTAAAAGCCCCTGGTCGCAGCTCTTCCTTTTAATAGACTTTAGATTTGTTGTTCACTGAAGTCACTGGAGTTAACTTTCTCCTCATTGCGTAAGCCTGACCACACAAGGAAGTACATACTTTTACAAAGTTATCCTTGCATAAATTGTCTGACAAACAGTCCCAGAAGTGCACACATGCACACACAGAGAAAGGTAGCTTTTGTAGTAGGCAGAATATTTGGTTAAGCGGTACAGTTTTCTTTGCAAAATGACGTGTGTCATTACAGACTATGTATATTCCCTTGAGGTGAGCTCTGGTTTATGATTTAACTTGGTTTACAGACTCAAAGCAAGGTTTCAGAACAAGTTTTTAGTTTCAAGGCTTTTTAAATAATGTATATTATACAGAAAAATAAATCGGAGTATGCCACCATAGTTGAAACACAGTAAGGATTGAGGAACTCAGAAGACTGTCTTATTTAATATCTACAAAGCTGAATTAATGAGTCCCTGGTGAAACTCACATATGCGTTTGTGTGTTAGTTTGACATCTGCTACTGTACTATTCAGTGAACAGATATCAATACAGTCAAATGAAATTTTTCATTTTATCCATTGTGTAAAAGTAATTCTAATTTTCAGAATGAAGCATACAATGTATTTAGATCATTCTTGATGATTATTGTAAAAATATCTAGACGGTTAAAATCTATTTATTATATATATATATATATATATATATATATATATATATATATATATATATATATATATATATATATATATATATATATATATATATATTTTCCCCTGCTGCTACTACCCCAGCCATTCTGCAGTCATTTTTTTCCTTCCAGATCCTATCATATCTTGCTTTGATTAAAGGAGAATATGCAGAAAAGTACAGTAATGATACCATGAAGATGTAAAAAGGAAACCCAAAGAATGGAAATTAATGTATTAAACTGTAAGAATTTTTGCCACATCTTTATTTTAAATCGGTATATACTGTAATCCACAAAATCATAAATCACTTGTATTTTTAATCAATTTGGTCAGCCTTTGTTCTCATTATCTTCTTTTTTTTAGACCCTTTTCACTTCATCATTTTTCTTTTCACAGGGTTACCTGCCGGCTAATGCAGAAAGAAGAGAGAGTGTTCTACAAAGGAAGAGGCAGGAATATTTTGGCTTCATCCAGCAATACTATGATTCTCGCAATGACGAGCACCACCAAGACACGTACAGACAGGTATATATACAGACTATCTGTACTTACTGAACAGCTTCTTGTCTCTTATGTATTCTTTCAGCACAAACCTTGGACACCAAGCTGTTTATGCTTGCACGTATGTCTAAGAAAGAATGTTTTGACAGGATTGGCTCCTGCAGACAGGATTACTAGAACCAGTTATCTGGCCCAAACTGCGTTTCCCTGTTTTTTTTTCCCTCTTCAGTTCCTCTTCCTACTCCTTCATGTACTCAAATAGCTGTCTTGCCGTCTCTCCAACCCTACGTACACATTTTATTTTAACACTCCACTACTTCCCATTCATTTCAGGCCGATAAGAAACATCAAAGTAGGCTGTCGATAGTAAAAACACACATTTCTCATATTCGGTCCAATTTCCCATTGATCTCCTCTGCTCTGTGCCAGAAAGCTGGCATACTTTGTTTTGATGATTGTTTGGATCGTGTATTGAAGCTTCTTTTTCTGCCAAATTCTGCAGCATTACTTGTGCTGACGAAATGAGTGGTGATTTCAAGTGATTTTCTTTTCAGTCTGTGTGATTATGTGTTTTTGGACATATGCTACTTTAACATCCTGATTTACTTCAAATGGCAGATGGTTTTTAGGAACTTGTATATGGTATGTTTATCTAAAGATGTATGGATTTGCATATATATGGACCTTTTGTGTCTTACTCTGTGCCTCTATGTTCATATCAGGTGGTAAATCAGCTGGTCTGAATCTCTCCATCTGCCTTTGTACTTTGTGTCTTTTCTTGTATCTGTCCATCTGTCTCTTTTTATATTATTTGTTTATATTGTTGGTAACTTGCCCAAACAGCTTGAGTGTGTAAATACAAATCCATATGGAGTGGCATTGTAAAATTCCCAGCTTGCATTGAAGGCTTTTTGATATATCAGTGTCGTTTTTCTCAGTCCCTAGAGAAGTATTTAGAAAATTGAAGTCTTTCTATTTTTCACACCATCAGAAGATGTGTGGAATAGTGAGGATACTTGTTCATCAAAATATATGCAGAGTTGTGTACTGTATTTGCACCAACTAATTTAGTTTTACTGTTTAAATCACATGAATCCACTATCATTAGTGTCAAAAAGACACCAGAACACTGTCAGCATCAAAGCCAGTTGTTTCATTATGCAGTTGTCTTATGAATACCCAAAAACAACATTTTGGCAGCCTGTTTCAGTCTTTTTCTTGGCCACCTGTCGACTCTGAACTTAACATTCACTTGTTTTTTGATAGGCTCTTTCAACCAGCTACACATATAGCCTACTTTGTCACAATTCTGTTTCAGTACAATTTTCTTGCATTATCAAAGGACATTTTATATGGGGAACAAGCCATTACAATTGTTTTTGTTATTGTTTTGTTTGTTTGTTTTTTTACATTATTTGCAAACAACCCAAAATAACACACTGTAATAAACTCCATGTTCTTAGCCCATGGATGCAATGATAACGATGTTTAAGTTGGCTATCACAATGGCAACGCACAAAGAGGATGTGTTTGGCACAGCTCTTGCGGTGAAAACCTGCAACATTTTTGCAGTTTGGAATTATTTTTGATTCAAGAGACAAAGTGCTGTAAATACAGGTATTAAAATTTGCCCAAAGGTTTTCATAGGATATTTGTTAACATTGGACATAGGGCTGGGTGATAAAATGATAATGACACTTTTCTTTGATAAAAATATGAGACATGTGCAATACAATATTTATAGAATTCATTTGTCCATCTTTTGATAGACATGAGAACAGCCAATTATAAGTAGTGCCATACGGAACCAATCACGCTTGAACCATGCACATAACACAGCCCTAAGAACAGCCATATTACACACACTAATGTTTGGGCTACAGTGGGAAATTGTGAGTGTTCCCTCAGTAAGTATGACCAAGAGCTTGGGAGTCGCATGATCAAAGCGTGTTGTTTCACTTACTGTTTATGCTGGTTATAGCACAGAGGTATGCGTGGCTTGATGAGGGTTGGGGGTGGATATTAAGGCGGGTGGACTAATACATAACAGCAAAGGGGGGATAATTCTATGAGTGGAGGGAGGGACTTCTTCATAAGTACTGCATCATGTGCTTTTCCTTCTCCGTTCTCTCCTCTGTCTTCACAACTAAGTTATGAGTAATGGAAAATTTAGGCCTCACAAAAAATTGTGATTTAATTTATATTGTGATGCATATTGATATTGTCTCATCTCGTCATCTGAACCCACTCTACACCTCACTAGGGTCACAGGGAGCCTAATCCAGCTACAATGGGTGAAGGCGGGGTACACCCTGTATGAGTCTCCAGTTCATCTCAGGGCTGAACATATATAAACAAACAATCACTCTCACATTCACACCTATGGACAATTTAGATTAACCAATTAACCTATCAGTGCATGTGTTTGGATGGTGGGAGGAAACTGGAGTACCTGGAGAAAACCCACACAGACACGGGGAGAACATGCAAACTCCACACAGAAAGGTCTGGTGTGGGAATCGAACCAGGGTCCTTCTTGCTGTGAGGCACATGTGCTAAACACTGTACCACAGTGTCGCCCTATATTGATGTTGTCTAAAATGGAAAAAAAAGATCATGATATGATCTTTTTTCCCATGTCGCCCTCCCCTAATTGGACTTATTAAAGCAGGTAGACATAAGACCTGTATCACTAACATAGCATCAACTTATCAAAGAAAGTTGGTGGTTATCACAGACTTTCCTCATGGTGTAGACTTGTTTGCTGCCTTAGTACAGTAGGGTCACAACAGGTCTCTGAAGAGAATGATACAGTAACTGCAAAGTTAAGCTTAGCTTTTGAAATTCTTTATTCAGTTCAGAGGAATGATTTCTCCATCTCTTTATTGAAACCGCAACAAGAAAGCATCATTTCCGGGACTTTTGATGGAAACTGTTTAAAAATGGGCTCTTGTGAAGGAATGCAAAGGTATTATTTGAGCAAGACCTTTAAAAAGGAGTAAAACAAGGACACTGACTTAAAGTGGATTCATACATTGGCACTCTAGATGGTATTTGTGTGTATGTCTAACACCTTTCTCTCCCATGTTGCTGTCAGATCCACATAGACATTCCTAGGATGAGCCCTGAGTCTTTGGTGCTGCAGCCAAAGGTGACAGAGGTAAGGCGGACAGAGTGGAAAGGACTGTGGATACGGCTCAATCCCCGGTCCTGTCAGTAACAAGCCATACACTTTCACAAACAGTGTGGCCTTGTCAGGGCTGTTTCAGTTGGCTTGGCTCCAGCTGCTGACCTGCATCCGTCTGACTCTCTTTGATAAATCTGTCTTGCTGTCGTATCGTTCATCTGTGGGGCTGACTCTCTGAAATGGTGTAAGGGTGGCCTAAAACTCTACATAAACACAATCTCATAAACGTATAAATGCACTCATGCACTTTTACCACAGTCACAGGTCAACATACGCAGTCACACATGTAAGGCCACTACCGCTATCCATTTCAGACCACCGAACCCCATCTGCCTTAAATCAAGGACACCAATACACTAACTGTTGCTCTCTTCCTGTCTGTCCTGTGATGGCAAGATCCCGCTAACCTGCCCGTTGCTTCAGTGTTTGTCTTTTTTCTCTCTTTCTCTCTCTGCAGATTCACATTGACATACCGAGAACTAATCCTCTTATTCCTCTCTTTCAACAAGCTTCTGTCCAAGAGGTGAGACCCCCTCCCTGCTGCACACACACCACCTCATGTAGCAGAGTTTTCCCCCACTGCTTTTTGGGTAGATATTGCTGGAAACTTCAGTCAGGGGCTCTGTGGTGCACTGACTTTTTACTTGTAACAAAGAGATAAAGCAAATATGTATCAGAGTAGATTGAAGATGGATTTAACTTGTCAGATTCAGAGTAAAGGATAGTATATTATCTGTGTATATTGTCATAAAACTAAAATATTCAGGAAGAATACAAATGGACAGTTTGTTTTTCTTCTCTGCTAACAAAATAGGAAGGGGGAAACCTTTGCTACAGCACACTGCATGGACTGGCATGGATGCACCCACACGCAGGAACACATAACACAAACTGTGCAAACATTAAAGTCACAAATCATATGTGCCTCCATACATCTGGTCAGACACACACAGAGGTCCTCACTCTGCATGATTATCACCATTTGTTTTGCTTTGATGGAGTTTCTTTACAAAATACAATGGGACACTTGTGTGGTGGGTATAGAATACTGGTACTTGTTTTAAAAATATCTTATGCACCATGTTTGATCAAATAATAAGTGTTGGTGGCAGTTAGGGTACATCAGGAAAACACACAGATATGCACACTTCTGGAGTAATTACTGTTAAATCCAATACTTTGGATATCAGTGTTACTTAAACATTTAAAACGTAAATTAAGTTCAAGGCACACTTTTCTATTGCAGCATTAGAAAAACTTGAGCATGTGAGTATGGCAGCTTCACCATCAGCTTAACATGGACATTAACTAGATGCCATGGAGATCTATGGGGTTAAGTTGAAGTGCTTCTGGGAGGTTTGGCCATACACAGAACCACTGACAAAGAAGCAGAGAACTGAAAACATTGATAGGAAAATCCCATAATGAGGTGCAGGCTAATGAGGTGGACCTGACTCTGAACTACTGTGTCTACATACCTGCAGTGACATGTGTGCAAATGCAAAGTATATTCTACTGGCTGCATTTAGAGAGGCAAGTAAGGAGATGTCATAGCATTTATCAATGCACAACCTCAGACATGTGCAAGCACATTTAGGGGCACACAGAGATGACCTCTGTCACAGGCAGAGGCAGTTCTTTTTGCCCCTGTGTTGTATAGTCTTATGCAGTTCATGGCCATGGCAGGAGGAAGCTCTGCAGAGAGTGGCTCTTTATTCCTACCTCTCTATGGCTCATTTCTTACCTTCTGTCTTATGTACAGTATGTGCTGTATATATTCTTTGTATACAGCCTTACCCTTTACCTCATGTCCTCTCTCATACTCCCAGAACTCTCATCTCTTTCCCTTGCATCCCCTTTCACCAAGTCTGCCCTCTTTGTGTGCACAATGAAAGCCACCACTCTGCATTGAAATATTCAAGTTGCGTGCTTCTCATATATTTTGGTATGCAACAGATTCCAAAGGGCCTTTTTTATATAGTTATGCTTGCTGCGGCACCACCTGAAAATCACCTCTGCTTCATTTCATTCAATTGTTTGTCTCTGTGCTACACTCATGGGACCCAAAGAGATTTAGTCGAGATAGAAAGCAGTCAACAGTCTGTTCCATTCTGGGAAATGTGGAAAACTGAAGCAATTCTACAGTGATTTCCTAAGTGGCATCTAAGTGTTTGAGTTTTTCTTCTTTTGGAGAACAATGCAGCCTTCATAAGATGTTGATAATCAGCAATTACAAGTTTGAGACGTGAAAAGAAAAACAGTCCTCGAGTTGTAATTACAGGCTGAAAGAGCCAGATTCGTCGTAGTCCTTGGTGTCTGCTGTGTTAAAAACCTTTGCTTTCTTTTTACATTTGAAACATTTAGCTGATGCTTTTCAAATTAATTGTGAGGAGTTAGTACAAAGGAAGCACTTTAGCGTGGCGGTTGATGGAGCCCGTGTTCTTTCAATACTGGGATTGTATTAAAGTTCTAGCACCTTACTCTGCCCCTCTCACATTGTGCGTGTAAAACATATTGTTGTATCAGTTTCCTTCCTACATCCTGATATTATTCTTATTTGGGTCCTGGGGGCTTGGTTCTAATGGAACAGAGCCATAGTGTTATGACCCAGGAGACACACAAAAGCTGATTGCTTGCCCTAGAAATCTACCACATTATGAGAGGAACGTGAAATTAATGGAAGATTAACATGATTTACAGGAATCTTGTTTGCTGCCTTGCGAGAATTCAGTGAACTCTAGTTAAACCTGAAAATGATAGTTTAGTTTGCGTTTGAAGCCGTCTGTGTCTCTGCATGTTTCACATACAAATGTTATCATGTGCAAACACAGTCTGATGGGACTCTTTGGCCTTGGAAAAGTGGGTTTGAATTTGTGCAAGGGTGTACGTGCATTTCCACGCAATACATTTCTGTGTGTAGGTGCCAATGTGAAATATTCATGTCAGCTTTTGAGGTTGCATGAAAAGAAAGTCCCATTACCCGCTCCCCTGCTAACACCAGCACCTCTCTCTGTTTGATGGATGGGGCTTTGATAAGGAAAGAGGAGGTGTGAGATGTGGAGCCAGGTAAAGGAGAAAGTGTAAGGGAAAGCCAGAAAGAAATATATTTTTACCAATATCTCATTCTGCGTAAACATTGATTGAATTACAGTAAATAAAAACGAGGAAGACTGCATGCACACCTTCCAAAAAAAACCTGTCCATGGCCATGCTTTTTCCCATAAAACAATGAGATATGAGGTTATTTAGAAAGTGACAGAAACATGACATATCCCCCAAAAAATAAAGTGCTTGATGGGTGTGGTACGTCAAGGTGTGAGAGAGTTTGTGTATTTTGGGGAAATCCATTTGCACACCAGAAAAAAAGAAAAACCTAAAACATCAAGCCGCCTCTAATTCACTGAGGCTGACAGCATTAAACAGCCATCCATAACGAAGATGGAAGTGTTTGCCTTGCAAAAATATTGAGACGCAAGATGAGAGTTAGAGAGGAGTAAGAGATAAACTGACTGAAAAAAAGATGAGAGCAGGGAGGAGACCAGCACCAAAGAAAACAAAGTTCAAAGTGAGCTTTTTGTGTATGGGGAAAATGCAGCTGTATTGTTACATGTTTTTCACCATCCAGAAAAGTGCAGGTTTTTGCCAGGTTCATAACCTAACCAGAAGACGGGAAGAGATGATTATTTTACATATAAGGATTTGTAACAAAAGCCTTGGGTTTTATATGATATAGACGACAATCTAAAGTAACATGATTAAGGCTGAATCTCATTTCACCCCTCACCCCTTCCCCTCTGTTTGTGCATCCATGTTTTGGGGTAGGGGTGTCTCAATTCACGTTAAAGCAGAGGGGTAGTGGGAAGGGCTTTATACACTTTCAAATGGAGATTTTCCAGAGGCAGACTCCAAACAGACCGGTATGAGAATTTTCCCAGAATACAATGCGAATCCTTTTAAAAATGGTGGCATCCACGAAAGAAGTACACAAATGTAGTATTTTCTCCATAATTAACTGTTTTTGGTAACTGTTGTATAAAGTTTGGCATTGTCGCAATTAGGGTTGTCACGATACTAAAATTTCCAACTCGATACCGATACCAAGGATAATACTCGATACTCGGTACTAATTTCAATACTGGAGATGTGAGGGATTCCTTTTAAAATTTCCTCCATGGACTGCTAAAAAAAAGGTAGTGAGTGCGGGTGCAGAATAAATGCATGCCTACCTCTTGGCAAGTTAAGGTAGGCCTATCTTTTTGCTCAAGCCCTTCTGCAGTGCTAACTGCAAGCCTCTTTATGGTCGAGCGATTATGTGTGCAGGCGGCAGCGTATTGCATCATGTGTCCCCTTGCGGGACTATGGCAAGCCAAAGTGTTCACATAACCACGCGTTGTCTTTATTATATCACGCGTTACAGAACGCGTTCTAGAAAGCGTGCCATTGTGCGCACCAGAGCGCGCACCAGAGCGCATCCTGTAACGTGTGATATAATGAAGACAAAGCATGGCTATGTGAACACTTTGGCTAGCCATACGGGACTAGCAGCGTGCACGTCAAAAATGATAGGCTGACATGCTCACGGTGGCCTCCGTGGTGGTAACGTGATACAATGCGCTACCGCCTGGCTGCCGCCCGCGCGCATGGACGTTCGACTATATCGAGGCCTTTAAAAGCAAAGTTGCATCGGATGGTCGCAATCACAGACCTATAGAAATAGTGTATAGGTCTGTGGTCGCACTGGCGTCATCCCGTGTGCTGTCAGAGGCAGCTGGAGAAAAAAAAGAGACTTTAACTTACAAGCCGGCATTACGGCTGTGCCAGAGCTGACTGCGTTGATGCCTGTTTAGAATTCTTAACGTTACCCGCTACAAAAAAGCGGCTACGCGCCATAAAAACAAAAATCGATTTTCCAGCAACTTAGTATCTAATTAGATACCAAGGGTCAATATCGATTTAGTATCTAAAATCGATTTTTTTTGACAACCCTAGTCGCAATGTGTAATGGTGATTTTCTCCATAAAATTAAATATTTTGAATATTTACATAAACGTGGAGTAATCGGTCGATGCAGATCTTAGTAAAAATATCAGCATATCCCAGGAGAACGAGACAACTACAGCAGCAGACATGTTTGTTTGCTTCTGGTTAAAGCTGTCGTTTTTGGTTACGTAACAACTGGCGGAGCAAATTAATGATGTAGGAGGGGTGTCCCAATTCATAGGGGTTACTTTTGAAGCCCTATGACTTATAGCTCGGTTTGAAGGGGTAGGGGTAGGGATAAGGGGTGAAATGGGATTCAGCCTTAATCTCGGTATTGAGAGCAATTACCAGAATATTTTCCACCATCTGCTTTGATGAGGTTCAGTGAATCCCTTGTCTTTTGCTGTTAATGTAGAAAGATGATTGGAGAAAAATTATCATGGTTAAAATAAATAAACTTAGCCTTTAACAGCTTCATCCCCATGTGTAGTGTTCAAACCACATTCCCACAGCAAATTGACCTGTGTCCATATTACTGCTTTCCTTTTACCAGCTTCGCATGCCTCAAATTGCTACAGATTTTCACTACTGCTCTCCACACCTTACTCACTTTCTCAGATTTACCCTTTTGTGACTGACAGCTGTAGTTTTATCATACATAAATTACTTTACTAATGTTTTTAGCATGTGTTTGTGTGAAATCACTTGTTGACAAATAAAAATAAATAAATAAAATTAATCATATTGTGATTTTGGAACTTTATTGTATTTTAATGTATTGCTTTTCTCCATAGCCTGCAGATGTAATGTTATGTCTCTGTTTATATTTATAAGATTTTCGAGCGTATCCTGTTTATCTGGGCCATCCGCCACCCTGCCAGCGGCTACGTACAAGGCATCAATGACCTGGTCACACCATTCTTTGTCGTCTACGTCTTTGAATACATTGGTGAGTGTTATTTGTTTCCTATCATTTTGCCTATTGTCTTTTTGCCAAGATATATTTAATTAAATATACATCCAGTTTTTCATTTGCCAATTGTACACTTTGGTACAATATACTATTGACAGGAGGATTAGTCATCATTTTTTCCCCCCCAAGTGTGGCTCTCCAAATTGCAGAGTCGCATCTCTGTAGATTTGCTGGGTCATCTCAAAAAGTCACAAAGAATCATTCGTGGCAGCATCTAGATTGTCTCACAGCGTTGTAGCAATGGAACAGCAGCTTTATACCCTGTATCCCTCTCTTTTCTTCCATTTATCACTTTTGCTAATTTATGTGTGCATTTCATTTCCAACCTGTGTTTAAATGTGTTTATCTCCAACCATCCTCTCTAAGTGATATGATTGAACTGAGTGTTTACTTGGCATAACGTGTAGGTGTATGTGTGCTCATCTAAGCATACCACATCCTTCTCTCCAGGGCACTCCCGCTGTGTGAGTTTAAGTCCCATATTTAGGATGATAAATGTCTTAGTTGTTTTTTCTCACATTACTTTGACAGTATAAACATGCTTTACTCTGTTAATCCAACACACATTGACTCAATGACGTGTATGCATACTGGATTTAATTGATTTCCAAAACTGCATTGGAATAATAAATATCTGCGAATCAAATATTGTCTTCCTGTCTAATCTACATAAGCTGTGTTTATCCTTCAAACGTCTGTGGTATATTTATTCGTTTTTGTTGGGTTATGTTAAAAAAAAAATTATGTTTTTTTTGTGAATCTTTGCATAAACTGAATGTTTCTGTCTTATTTTTATTGGCCTTCCTGTCAGTTCCATGGATACCATCAAAGATCCACTGTACAAAGATGGTTTAGTGTATTTGCAACCAGTATAGTGAACTACCTGTGGCTAACTTATATGGTCTAAGTAGGCCTGGGCAAAATAACAGTTTTATCGATTAATTCTAGATTTTTGTTGCAGACAATTAATAATAAATAAATAAAACCTACCCCCCCTCTCCCTACGCCACTCAGGAGCTTCTGGAGCATCCCTCTCTCCCTCCTACTGGCATGCACAACGCTTGTTCCCAAAGATTAAAGCACGTGGCACAGCAATAATATGCCCTGTTTGGGCTTTGACACCAGCTCAGGCTCCTATCCGAGCTCTGACACTTGAGTTGCTTGTTTTTTTAGATGAGGTTTGCATTACACTAAATGTTTTTCAGAGTCAATGGCAGTCCTATATACTCTCCTATTCTGTGTTTCTGACAATGTCATTTTGACATAAGGATATTTCAATGGTTGATGATAGGACAGAGGAAAAACCTCCATGGTACTGCAAAAAAGAATTTGCTGTCCCTTTTTTTTACCCCCATGTCACCTTTAAAGCTATTACTTAATGGAAACCATACTCAAAGCTCAGATTCCCTTCTCCACTCTGAGCCAAATGTGTTCACTGAGGTACAATTAGCATCCAAAAGTTAAGCTGGTAAGCATGCAAGAGGTTGACTGAGGTCACTGCTCTGTGTTGTGTTTAGCACACTGCACTTTATTCTAAGGTAGTTAGTGTTTGCCTGTTGTTTTTGATGGAGAAAGAGTCTATCTGCGTTAGGGGTGTAATGGTACATAAAAAAAATCTGTTTGATATTATTTTTTGTACAGTGAAGGAGGCAATTGTAATAGTGTTTGGACAAATAATGGCAGAAAATATTATTTGAAATTCATTGTGTACTTGAAGTAATGTAAAACCATGGTAATTCTGCTATGTATTTATTTATTTGCACAAGCAAATATTAAACACCAGAAAAACTGAATATAGAAAGTAAATAGCCTACAGTGTAGACAATAAATGTGCTGGAGGCAGAAAAAAAGCCACAAGGTTTTTTTGAGTCCACCTCCACTGCAACACAGAGTGCAATGGATGATAACAATAGTTGCACAAATAAAGAAAAATACAGTTATTATTTATATAACAATGAAGATTCAAACTTATAACACAAAACAATGAGAACACAATGAGAGGAGCGATTCTAGAATCAGAGGCTGAACACCCAGAGACCTGGCTGGCAAAGGCAAGAGAAATTTCCTTTATGTTTTAGAGCAAAAAAAAATATATAATTTTACATGATAAACATGTTTATATCTACCTTTCAAACAATGTGAATATAATAAACAAACTGAACAAAATGTGTAATTTCAACAATATTATGATTTAGTTTATCATTTACACATGTATATTATAACTTACATTTACAGAAAACATTTAGTAACAGGTGGAATATTATTAAAATAGTTATTATTTCTCTTAAGACATTTATTCACCTGGAATTTTTTTTTAATAAAAAATAGTATTTTAACGGTTATTGCTGGTTTGATTGAGTTACTGTTTTGTAATTATCACAAAAATGAATGCAAACATCACATGTAGTATCTGGCCTTCCATGTTGATAGTTGAAAAAAATGCAAAACAGGAAGTTGACACGATTGTTCCTATGCCGTAGGCATCCAGATGGTAAGCAGCCGTTCTGTCCAATCAGAACCCTCTGTACCTTCAGCTCTTGAAGCCCAATTAACTACAGTGAAATACATCCATTTTGCATGTAAACCTTTATTGAGAATTAACATGTCCATGTAAACATGAATAGCTTTAAGTCTAAGTTATTTTATTCTGAATAAATAATTTGGAATTAAAAAACATCATGTAAACGAAGCTAGTGTCTTACAAATAATATTAGTTGTGATTATGAATTGTTTGCATCATGTATCACACATTGACTTTACATGCAATAAATTTGGCACCATGTGTCAAAGAATTTCACCAAATTTAGGAGGCAATTTTCTTTGACTTTGGAATTTGTGGCTAATTTACAGTGTTTGAATAGCACTGCTGAAGTGTCCAAATCAGCTTGACTACTGGAATGCACTGTACATGTCAAAGACAAACTCACTTGGCTTATGTTTTCTTCATTAACACACTCACGTCCCTCACTTTTTCTTCATTAGCAGGTTCTCCAGTGTCTTGTTTTGTCTTTTTCTATCACTCTGTTCTTACTTTATTCATACCTCCCTCTGAATTTTTGTTCTTCTTTCTTTATCTTTCTCTATGGGTGAGATACTCTTGTCAGATCTTCAAAGCATTACCCTGTACTTTGTTCCCTTGCATCTCCATGTGCTGATGAGCCTTGAATAACATACACAGTCAACAAACCTTCAAATGTACCTGGCTGCCATCTTACATGGTGGGTTGAAGCACTGTGTTGTTAGGTGCTCTTGTTTTCTGATGGAGAGAGAGCCAAAACAGAGAGAGGTTTGGCTCTTTCATGAGGTGGGTCTAATTCTACTCCTTTGTGGAATGGTAGGAATTGTGAGATGTACTCTCATATTTTCGTGCTCTCTTGCACTCTCTGGCTGTCTGTCTTGCTCTCTTGCCTTCTCGTTTTCTTTCTTCTGTTACGTTACACTCCCCCATCCTCCTCCTGTCTTTCCCTCGTTGCTTTGTGAGCGTGTGGAATACAGTCTGACTCAAGATGTTTACTCTTAAGTCAGAATTAATATTTTCAAGACACATTACACCGTTACTATTACATGTTTTAGAAAGCCACATGTTGTGACTCCGCTAAATGTGTAAAGACTGATTTGTCAAATTGAAACAAAGGTCAACATAGTTTTAAGAAATATACAGACTGAGATACAAGTCAGTCATAAGTCAAATGGCAAAAGGTGACGGCAGGCTTATTTCAGGTTGATACAGTGTATGTGGTTTCAGAGCTTTGTTTTTTTTGTCCCAGTATCTACATTTCTCACTTTTATTTTTTTTTTTTTAGTACTCTTGCTCTCAGTTGTTTCTCTCTTCTTTAGGCACATAACAACCATGAGTCTGAATGCTTGTTCCTCTACCATCCGCTCTATTTCCCTTTTGATGATGCAATACGAAAGGATAGCTCGACCTTTTAAGCACTTCACAGCCCTCCTTTTTGTTTGTTTTTTTACCCCGTCACCATATTTCATTAAGACTTGGCCGTTAATCCAAATTGAAAAGTTCAAATTGTTAGGTTATTGATAAACTCTTCTGATGCCATGGAAGGAAAAAAGGACTACACTTGAGTATCCACATGGAATATAGCAATCTACCTACGCTCCCGCTTACCAAACCAGCCATTGATTTGGGGAGTCTATTGCTCTTGCTCCCCAGCTGTCAGATATTACTTTGCTTTTGTCTTCTCTCTATCTTCCACAGTGTAGTACCTCTCCTATTAGCAGACAATAAAAGTCATCTAATTAAGGCCGGGATGAGCCATGACAGGCCAAGGAGTCGGGCCAGTCCTACTTTAATGTGAAACGCCCATTGATTGGTCCGCAGATCCATAATGTAATCTGCATGCCAGTGTCTAAGTATGGATCCACACAGAAGAAAGATGAGAACAAGGGAGCAAGTTAAAGAGATGAGAAAGGAGACCCAGAGAGTATATTTGAAATAGGTTTTCAGTTATTTCAGAGAGGTGATGGCTAGACAGAAAGAATACAGCCTTGAGTGAGAAGAGAACCAGAACCCAAATGGAGACAAAGTAGTAGAAAATAACAGCAGCCAGAGTGTCTCTTGGCAGGCTTAAGAGTAAGAGAGAGTGAGGGCATGAGGGTTGACAGAGGGGGACAAACAACAGGGCAGGAAAAACAAGATTTTCAAAAGGGGAAAATGAAACAAAAAGTGCCCCCATGCTGTTCGGAAGCTTCCCAGGCAGGCCGTCCTTCCTCCTGTCAATGAAGAGATGAAGCTGAGTGCACCCTATTGCAGTCCCCCCACTTTGAAGTTGTACTTGTCATGTCAGATATTAAACGGGTAGCAACACCGTCTCTACTGTCAGTATTTCATGAAGTGGGAGAGTAGAGAGTAGACTGACAGTTTCATATGTAAAGAATGTATTTGTCTATTTGTCTCAGTGCAAAGCTGACCCTCACGATTGAAGGTTAAGTAACCGTGTCCGTTGTTTCTTTTTTATATTGAGTAAAAGAAAAAAAAAAGAGATCAGTTTCATGGATGATACTGTCAGTTGTGTGACAAATAAGATAGTGTCGGCATTTGTTCGAAGAAATATTTAACATGAGACACGTGTGTCAATTTTACTATTTCACTTTCATTTTGAGCCTTCAAATGATTGTACGGCAATCAGGATCTTATGGATATTAGGGCGCATTAAATCTAATTAATTTGTTTATTGTTATTAACATTTATATTTCATCATTTTGTGCTTACAGAATTAAGTTGAGTATCTAATTGAGTCTAATTGAGTTATTCGATTTTTGTGTTTGGTACATAAGCAGTTTTCTCCAGGTTTTTTACCTTGTTTCACACTATTGGAATTTGTGGCTCATTTCTTGTAGATTTTTTAGATGAATACAGTTATTTACACACGCACGCATGAGCACCCCCCCCCCCCCTCTCTGTCTCTCTGTCTGTCTGTCTGTCTGTCTCTGTCTGTTTCTCTCGCTCTCTTGCTCCCTCTCTCACTCTCATAAAGACCCAGTACTACTTTTGTGTCAATTTCCACATTTTGTATTTATTTAACATTTTTTAAATGATTTATCAACAATTATTTCAACATTATCCTTTCTATTCTGCATTTTTTCTGTCAAAATCAGGTGTTTTTATTGAATTCACTGATTATATAGATGTTTATAAAGCATCAGCTTAAAGTTGAGGGTTACTCTATGAAAAATTTAAGAAAATTCCTTTCCCAGTAAAATATATCATTAACTGAGCATAAACCCAGTGTCCGATTTATCAAACTCCATGTTTTTTTTTTTTTTGTTTTTTTTTTTTTTTTTGTTGAATCCATGTTTTAGAAGATGACTGTGTTTTCATGTTCACTACAGAGCCTGTGAATATCCAAATCCAATCCAAATATATCTGATGAACACAGTATTTTATACCAATTATTTACATTTATTGATAGGTTTAGTGGATCAACAGGTATTAAACATTTAAGATCAGTTTTGGTCACTGGTGTCTGTTTGGCTTTTTATAGTGTAATATTTTAGTTAGTAAAATACTAACTCAGTCAGTTAAAAAAGTAATTCTTGGAATTCCTCATAAAGAGTGAGAAGTGCTACTATATTCCTTCAGTATAATCAAAAGAAAAAATAAAACAACTTTTCTGTATGAGGCTTTTCTATCATGTGGCATATGTTGTCATCTTAGTGGTCAGAGATTCCTTACAAAAGGGATGAAGTTAAAGCAAAAATGTACACGTATTAAATTTAAATGCATTTTATCACAACTGAAGGCTCATTTTCAAAATGGAAAAGGGACAAAAAAAGAGAAGCTTTAGGCATGTACACAAGTCAGCAGACATCACTTAGTAAGGGGCAAACAGAGGTAAAGGGGAAAAATGTGTCCCAACCAGAGGAATGTGCAAAGCCAGAAAGGTTCAGAGATGTGTCCTTGTAGGTATTAAGGGGAGATGGAGGGGATAAGGACTAAGAAGTGCGACATCCCTGTATGACAGAGCAACTAGAGTGCTGTGGAAATTGGTGTGTGTGTGTGTGTGCTTCAGTCTGCCTTTCCTTTTTAAACCAGGATTCTTCAGATCCCTAGATGCGCACATTTCTTCGAGAAGCTACTTACAGCTTTCACAAATGCAGAAAAAAATGGCTCTTTAGCTCTACAGCCACATGCATCTTCTTCAGGTACATTTGCAGTGGATACATGAAATTTTTAGTCGGGTCATAGGAAGTCAAAACTTTCTGTCATCCAGTTTTATAAGTATTTTACATGGGCTTAAATAGTTTACTTTGGAAGCAAATATGCTTTAAAAGCAGCCTGACTCTTGTTGAGATTAGATGACGGGTATGCGTTTTTGTGTAAGTTAACTGCAGTTGTGGTTGTACACAGTTTTATGGATCCAAAGTCAGTCTCTGTTTGTGTTGACTGCAATTATGTTTGTAGAAGTAGAGTGGAACAATTAGGCTGCTGTACAAGTCCTCTATTAATTTGCTATACTACACAAAAATCCTGGATGTTGAATACAGGTGATGACAAGATTTTTAATGTTGAATATTGACATTTATATTATCCTTAATGTACAGACATGTTTGTAACTGAAATCAAAAGTGTGGGGTTAAATATTTGTGTACAACATAACTGTTGTGAAAGACTCAGGAAATAGATTTATTTCTGTGATTTAACTTTGTTCTGGCCAGTACTAATATTGCTCTTTAACTTGTTTGGCCATTATCACTCCCTCACTCTGTTCCAGTTTTGTGCTGCATTACATATGCATGTTCTGAAATAAATGAAATTATGCTTAACTCACCTGCCAAGAACCAACATACAAATACTTGATAGGAGCATAAGATTTTCATATGACGCTATGTTTGTTCCCTGATATTGTAAACAGACTGTGTGTTTCAGTGTCTGAGTAAACAGAGAGAAAAAAAAATCACATTTTCAACACGTTTATTGTTTCGAATTCGAATTTCTATGATGATTATTTTACAATTTAGACACACTGACCATCTTAGGCTAGATTTTCTTATTATTACCTCTGCCAAAGAGGTATTACATTCGAGTCTGTTTGTCTCTTTGTTAACTAAGTTATGTTGCTTTAACGGTTTGTCTGTCTGTGTCTGCATGCACATTTCCTCTGTTCTCACGCTAGCGTCGCCAATTCTTGACGGATCGTTCAGAAATTTGGCATGTAGAAGGACACGTATAAGGATGAAACACACCTTAAGTTTCAGCCGAATTGACTCATGACTTCTGATCTGATGTCATTGTGAATTTGTGTGTGCATACACATTTCCTCTTTTTTCACTCTAGCATTTCTAATTCTTGACAGATCGTTCGGAAATTTGCCATGTAGAAGGAGACAGGGATGAAACAGACTGAGTTTCAGCCGAATCAAGTCACTACTTCCGGCCTGGTGCCATATTGAATTTTTACGTCATCACGGCAGAGATTTGCCGTTTTCAACATGTATTGGAGATTTAACATGAATAATGCGTGATCATGATGTATTCGTGATTTGATAAGATCACAAAGTTTTGATAGAAAGATTGAAAGATTTGATAATTCACAAAGTTACCACGCTCCGCATGGATTTCTAGTTTGTTTGTTTGTCTGTCTGTCTGTCAGCAGGATTACGCAAAAAGTTCTCAACGGATTTTGATTAAACTTTCAGGAATAATAGATAATGGGTCAAGGAAGAACCCATTAGATTTAGAGAGGTCAAAGGTCAAGGTCACACTAAAGGTCAATAGTTAAAACACATAGTAAGTGGTAATATCTTAGGATTCAAGGGGACAAGATAGAATCTCGCGTTTTATTTTATTCACATTGTTTCACCTTAGGACATCAGATGGAGCAACACCTATGGCTCGATCATGTCACGTGTGAATGAAAATCAAGCTTTGGCAGAGGTCTGCTGTCACTGACTGCCTTGTTCTGTTTGTTTAAGAGGCTGACCATCAGTTTTGATGGCTGAAAATTTCAGACTCATGGAAGCTTATCTCTTTCTGAATGTATAGAGATACTACTAAACAACAGGATCTGAATTTACTTCCTTTGTATTGACTCTGCAGTAGTTGTTTTAGTATTAGTATTAGTATTAATACTTCAGAACTAGTATTATTTTAACATTCCTTGCTACAAGTTTCTGCTTTAAGAAAAAAATATGTAAATGATTGTGACTAATTACAGCAAATTGTTCTATGATACAGAGGAGGATTGTTGAACATATCCTGCTCTGTGTGTGCATTAGTCTATTCATCCTAATTCTTGTGCTGGTCTTTATGCATGGATTTTCCATATGTGGAATAGTACAATGCTTAGCTTTCTCTCATTATGGTTTGCTGCAAATAAAACTGGCAGTCTCCAATGCTAGAGTGCTACAGGGGTTGTCTTTGAAAGATGTGTGAAAATTGCTAATGTGGCAAGTATGGTACAATACATCCCATATTCCTATGTAGGACTGCACTCTGATTTCCTTTGAACGGAAACTGGCTGTTTTCTCTCACAGTTGGTGTGCGGCCTGGGTCACTAATATACTGACACACACACACACACACGTGTTGTTTCTGCATTGTGTGTGTACATGGGTGTGGTATTGCAGATAGACTGGCTTGGTGAAGCACCCTGGGACAAAACTGGGAAGATGGAAACATACTGTCAGTCAGCTGGGATGAAATGCCTGCAGGAGTGTAACACACTCACACACTGGTTTCCATGTCTCATGAGGACCAAATTTGTAATCATCACTTGCAGGTAAAGTAGCCATTGGATAGAGAACATACACACATCTTAATTTTTTTTTTACCAAATAAATATAAAAACATGTAATAATTAAAAATAAACACCATCAACCTTTGCAAAATACATGTTTTGCTTTACACTCATTTCCCTCACGCTTTATGGGGAAAAGAAATAAAAAATATGTAATTACAGGGTCACATCATTTGCAAAAAATTGCATTCTTCATACAGATTTATAGAGAGCTTTGGCCATAGTACATAGCGTGCCATACCATGCTGTGCTATACCATGCTCATTTGTATTTTAACTGAATCCTCACATCAGGGGATTATTGTAATGAACGGCCTTGTAACATGGGTGGTCATAGAAGGACAGTGCTGTTCAACGTTCAAGTATCATTATTATGGAAGTCCTCTCTTCTTTCCCGCATTCTGTCTGTTTGTCCATCTATAGATTGAACAATCTGTGGAGTGGATCTTGGCCAGTAGGTTGTTAACTACTATCGGCTTCTTTCTCCCCATGGTCTGGCCACTGTTGGTCGAGCCTTCTATTCCAAGTCTCTCTCTGATTAACGGCTGTTATTAGCTCTAATGAGCTGCTTAGTGATTGCCCGAGCACAGCTGCTGACATCCAGCAGGAACACTGTCTATTCTACTTTGGTACTTATCTACTCCTGCTTTCTCTAATTTCTCCTGCTTTGATCATTTGGCGATGGCATTGTTTTACTCAAGACTGGTTGAGATTTGTTCTTCAATTTGCTTTGACGTTGTCTCTCTTTGTGTCTCTCTCGATTTGAGCTTAGTCTTGGTCTCCACTCTTATATTTGGTTTAGAATGCAATCACAGTGTTTCTCAGGTTAAGTAATAGCATTTGGCCTGGAGAAATTGAATCGGCCTTGTATTTTTGACCCTCGGTCTCAATCTTTGTCTGCCTTTTTTGGCATGAATGTCTCATTTATTCCTCTGAAATATGTTCTATACCCTAAACCTTTGGATCATTGTCATTTACATTCATTTTCTCTATCTGTAACATAAAGTAGCTGCTGCTAGTTTTCCCCATATGTCTAGTCGATGTCTTTCTTGACATGTGCGAGTATGCATTTTCAGGCACCCAGAATGGAAGTATTATTAGAAGACGAGAACTCTTTTATATGCATTCTTTTAATAAGAGGGTGCTATTAACCTCATTTGGCTTGGGATGGACAGCACAAAGATCATTGTCAGTGGTTGAAAATAGGATATATGAAGCTTAAAATCAGTAGTTCATCTGCATCCAGCTTGATCTTATTTCCCAGCATTACCAGAGATACTCTCATCACTGATAAAAAGCAATAGAGCTCAGCTGTCAAAAAATGATTTATCTTCTGTGAATAATCACAGGGGTTATTGAATATTTTTAGATTAAGTTAATTACTTGACTATAAAAAGCCATAAATTGAAGCTCTCCTCAACGAAAAGCTTCAGATCTCTCCATTTCTCGTTCTCTCTGTCAGCTGTGTGATTGAAAAAAAAAAAAAATCTGTTTTATCATTCTGTCACCAGTGAGACGCGTTCCGCTTGACCTGATGCAATTGGAGGCAATTGAAACAGTCATCTTACCGTGCTACTGCGCTGGCGGTGTGTGGTGTTTTGAGTTGCATCATGTCCATGTGCCCATACGTACATGCAGTTGCACACAAAGACAAACGCAGACACAGAATCCTGGGCACTTTTGAAACAAACGTAGTCATGTACAAAGGCGCATATAAAGGATCTGGACACACACACACACACAGACACAAAGTCTGATGTTTGGTATGAGGCAGTGCAGGAATGTGCCTCCACTGACATGCTTCTTATTGCTCTGCACGTTGACTGTCTATGTGTTCAAACGTGTCTGCTGCCGTTCATAATGTCTGCTTATTACTGATCTGCTAATGTTTTATCTTCCTAACTAAGCCTGCAGATTACACACACTAATGACTTAATGGATTGATCCTTTACTTACATCTCAGGAAACCTTCCTCCTGCTCCCAAATGTGTCTCCTGCATTAGGCAGGCAGATTTAGTTTGTGTCAACTGTAATGGAAACGTTTAATGATTAAAAAGGTATATATGCTACATTTAACCCTTTTTTCTATGATTTGATTCTTCCCTATTTAATACATTTATTGTAAACTATATCTCTTGACATATAATTTGCTGCTCTCTACTCATTGTTTATTAAAAGGGGAAATTAGAATTACATAGAACTCATACTAAAATACAACCCGGTGGTTTGACAATTAGATGAATATTGTTTAAACACCTGTATGCTTAAGCAAAGCTCATGTTACTTATAGAAACACCAAATCAGAGTAGTTGCCTCTTTTGTCTTTAAATTACTGTGATTTCAGGCAGTTTTTCATGTCAAAAAATATACAGGTTACTCAAACTTAATGGATATTATGTTTTCCATTAAGATGTATTTCCTGACTTCTATTTAAATGCTGAAATTGCTCACTAGGATGTTACTGTGATGATTCTGTGTATTAAAGATAGGATAATATGAAAATAATGGATTGCCCTACTGTGCGTGTATATGTAAATTACAGGTTAAAAAGAGAAAACAATATGTTTCTTTGGATTACTTAACAGCATGGCTGATACATTTCATGTCGCATAATATACATAGAATATTGTTTTAGATAAATTTGTATTTGTCCAATCCAGATACACATTTTGAAACCCACAGTTTACTACCACAGTGATACGTTTGTAGACCTCTGGACCCTTCTTAGTAATTAGTGTGTTAACATTAAACTTGTATGAATTATAACTAACTGAATCATGTCTTGAGCATTCTGCTGCTCCAAGTATTTTATTCAATTTCTGTAGAAGCAGAAAGTGTGATCATAATACACACAATAAAAATGTCTGTCCATTTAGTGTATCTATAGTGTCACCATGGTTGTGTGACTTTAAGACCTGTCAGCAGATATACTGCACACATCTGTGCTGTACAATCACACCCCAGTCCAGCATGAAGGGTGGTGCTGTGGAAGCCTTGGAGTATGAATAAAGATATTGGGTGCTAGAGTAACAGTTAATGCTCTTGTGGTGGCCTTAATCAACATTAAACATTTTAAGCGTCCTCATATAAGACTCCATCATACCTCAGGGCAAGTGGATCATTATGTGTGCACATAGGCAGATATGGTATTAATAGCTGTATTCCATTTGATGTCAAAGACTTACATTATCTTGCCAACAGCTGTGAAGCCTGCTGTTTGATGTATGGACATACAGCTTATAGTGCAGATAGTTGAAGATGAGAACATTGCTGGAGTGATTGTGTAGATTTTATGGCCTAAAGCATTCTTTATCATTGGTGAGGCTGAAGTTCAATGCTTTGAATGGGTAAGCTTAGTGGTGCTCTTTGAGGAAAACCCTTGTAACTTCTGAAAACTGTGAAATAAAGACACTGGATAATTGCCTATTGGTGTGCCCCATTGGAAAGTAGACAGTGGGTGTAGCCGGGGAGCTAAGTTAAAGGACTGGGTGGCTAATGTTAACCTTAGCTTTGCACTGGAGGTATGTTGGTGATGCTGATAAGACTAAACACTTACAACACTTGGGCAGACTTAACAATAATACACAAACATTTATTTACTACATAAACACACATTAATACACTAAACAATCATAAACAGTCAATAACATCCAAATACTCAATAATAATAAACACACAATAAATAATAAACAGTCACACACACACATACACTCTCTCACCACACCCAACCCGGCCCGGGCCCAATCAACCCCTAATTTAACCTAACCTGTAGCCTCTGAGGCTTATGTAAAGTCCGGTGATGGAGCTCGGTGGCGCGCTGTAAGATGGCCGCCTCTCCTACCCGTGTCGCAGGAGAGTCCGGTGTGGTGCGAAATGAAAGGAAGGGCTGGAGCTGACGCTCGTGCTGCGTTCCCAAAGCGATGAGGAAAGCAAGAGGAAAGATCCGCTCTCGGTGTCGATGACCGGGACCGGCCGTCGCCGCTGTCTCCAGGAAAACAGTCTGGTAATCCTGGTGAAGGATGAGTCCGAACACGCCCGGACTCCGCTGCTCTCTCCGTCTCCGTGGCTCGGGTGTGACCCTAACGAGCCGGCTTAGTTTGTGCTGCTGTCCCTTGGGGAATACGATAAACCAGGGTCTGTCTGGTTTAGGGTTCAGACCTATACAGATGGCAGGCGACCTCGACCTGTGTATTTTATGTATAGTCCGACTTGGCTAGCACGTAATGGCGACCTCTCTCCTCCGTAATGGCGACCTCTCTCCTCCGTAATGGCGACCTCTCTCCTCGTGTGTACTCCGGTGCATACACACATGCTGTCCTAAGTCCCGCCTCCTATGTCCCGATCATACAACACTCATTCGCTAATACAAACACCACTCAAACTCACTCAAACTCACATTCACACAGTTAACCTATCAAATATAATATAATTAACTGTAATATAAAACAATGCAAATGATAATGAAAATAACAAATGATTATATTGAGTACAGAACAATATGAACAGAAAGAGAAATTATTATCTTTGATGAACTGTTAACTAAAGAATGTACTAAATAGCTATGTGAGCGTGGGCCTTCAGAACAGCCGCCCCATGAAACCACTGGTTTCAGCTAACATAAGGCACACGCTGGCACCATGCGTAAGGTCACTCAAGTCTTCAATAGCTGAAGTCAGTCTTACAGTCGGTAACCAAAGTCAGGTGGGTCCTTACCGTCTCGTCCGAGATGCGGGGTAGTTCGATGAGCCGTACCACTGGACGGGTGTACTTCCTCACACCTACCTGTACAACAGCAGTGCGCACTCTCCCATCCTGACCTGGCAGGACCTTGATGACCTTTCCTGTCTGCCAAGCTGCACGGGGAAGGGATTGGTCCACCACCAGGACCACTGCACCTTCAGACAGGTTCTCTTGTTCTTTCGTCCACTTCTGCCGGACCTGGAGTGTCGGCAAATAATGTAGGATGAATTGTCTCCAGAATCGGTCAGCAAGCACCTGGCTATGTCTCCACATCCTACGGCCAGTGAGCTCTGCTGGATCATAGACCGTCTGGGGTAAGGCAGAATCTCGCCGCCCCGTGAGGAGGAGATAGGGGGTGACCGGATCTAGGTCTGCCACATCACTGGATGTGTAGCCGAGGGGCCGAGAGTTCATGATGCTCTCTACCTCTGCCAACACTGTCCGAAGTACTTCATCATTCGGTACTTGCTGTCCGAGTACAGTGTGAAGGATATTCTTAATGGAGCGGATCTCGCGCTCCCAGGCTCCTCCGAAATGAGGAGCATTTGATGGATTGAAAATAAACTTAACCTGCTTCTCTGCAAGTCGGTCACGGACCTCCTCTGTCATGGAAGTGTAACTCTCCCTGAGCTCTGCTTCGCCTCCTACAAAGTTTGTCCCTCTATCAGATCTGAGGATCTTGGGGGTTCCCTTATTTGCGGTAAATCGCCGGAACGACATGAGGAAGCTATCCGAGGTGAGCTGATGCAGCACCTCCAGATGCATCGCTCTGGTTGTTAGGCAGGTATAAATTATGCCCCACCTTTTCTCTGAGGCTCTGCGATTCCTGACAATTAGAGGTCCGAAGCAGTCGACGCCCGTGGTGTAGAAAGGGACTTGTCCCAACTGCAAACGGTCCTCTGGCAGGTCGGACATCACGGGTTGAGAGGGAGTAGCCCTCCATGTCTGGCAGACGATACAGGTCTTCTGATATCGTCGCACAGCTTCTCTCCCGTGCAAGATCCAGAAGCGCCTTCGCACTTCTGCAAATACTCTCTCGCACCCAGCATGCTGCACCTTATCATCATGGTACTTGATGACCAATCTGGTAACCCGATGTTTTGGCAGCAGCACGATGGGGTGCTTCGTGTCAAAATCCAAGTTCTGTGCTCGACGCAGTCTGCCACCCACACGGATGAGATCCCCATCGAGCTCTGGGGCCAGGTTCCGTAGCCTGCTGTCAGACGGAACTGGCACTCCCTTCCTCAGACACTCCAATTCTCTGGCAAATGCATCTTGCTGTGCGCTCTGCAATACCATGATCTCTGCAGTCGCATAATCATCTGCACTAAGAGTTGTAGTGACTGGGAGACAATTTTGAGTGCAAAACATTGCCCTTTGCAATGCCTCTAGAGTCTCATACTCAGTCTCATCCTTCTCGGATTCCACTGACCTGAGGTTTCCACAAAACAGAGTTTTACGTAGTTCTGCATCATCCGAGTTCTCAGTTAACACTGGAGTGACTGGCCACTCTGCCTCCTGTTTCACCAGGAAGGCAGGTCCGTCATGAAAGATATTTGGTCTGGAGAGATCTTGGAGCCGTGCTCCCCTCGTGATGACATCAGCTGGGTTTCTACTGGTATCTACATACCTCCAGCTGGAAACATCCACGAGGTCCAGGATCTCAGAGACTCTGGTGCCCACAAACACCTTATAACGACAGGAACTGGACTTCAACCAAGTAAGGACTGTGGTTGAATCCGACCACATAACCACACCATTCAGAGATAGCTGCAACTCATCTAGCAACAGCCGCCCAAGCTGTGCACCATTCAACGCTGCACACAGCTCCAGCCGGGGAATGGACTGTTGCTTCTTAGGAGCTACTCTGGACCTTGCGAGGACAAATGCCACATGCACCTGACCTCCAGGCTCCTCTGCACGCAGATAAGCCACTGACCCGTATGCTATCTGAGATGCGTCACAAAAGACATGGAGGGTAATAGTACTCTGCCCCTGATTCACCGATGGTCTGAAGTAGCTCCGTCTCAGCTGGATATCTTGAAGCATTGGGAGTTCATTCTCCCAGCTTCTCCATCTCTCCGCTAAAGCTGGCGGGAGAGGATCATCCCAGCCTCTCTCTTGGTTCCATAACTCTCTGACCAACACTTTGGCGAGTGTGGTGAATGGAACGATGTAGCCTAGTGGGTCATACTGGCTAGCTAGGGTGCGGTAGATTGCTCTCATCGTCACCCGATCATGGTCACGCGGCTCAGCTGGCTTGTTTCTGTAGCACAGGGTGTCCGTTCGAAACTGCCACAGCAGGCCAAGGGTTGGTTCTTGGGCTCTGTCTGAAGAAAGGGAAACCCATGCCTCACTGCTTGTGGACTTTGCCTCCTTGGGGAGGTCCTGAATTGCCCAAGGGTCGTTACTGGCCCACTGGCAGACCTCAAAGCCTCCCTCCAACAGGTAGGAACGCAGGTCTTTGATCAGCTCTATGGCCTTTTGTACTGTCTCCACACTGTGGAGGCAGTTGTCAACATAAAAACTAGACTCAACCAGATCCCGTACTCCAGTGGGTGCTTCCTCCTGTGCCGCATGAGTCTGGAGCGCATAAATTGCGCAGCAAGGACTACATGTGGTCCCAAAGGGTAGTACCTTCCACTGGTAGATGGATGGTTCAAGATCGGATGGGTCTTCTCTCCAAATGAAGCGCATAAGGGGTCTGTCTGTTTCAAGCAGGCGGACCTGGTGGAACATGCGTTTGATGTCCCCACTGATGGCTATTGGCCGCTGCCTGAACCTCACCAGCACTCCAATGAGTGAAGGAGTCAGGGTTGGTCCAGGAAGGAGGTGATGATTTAAGTTCAACTTACCAACCTGGTAACTGCAGTTGAACACCACACGGTCCTTTCCGTTGTGATGGACATTATGGTGCGGAAGGTACCATGACTCCGCACTCTGCTCCGCCTCTGCTGGTTCGAGCCTCTCCACTAGATCAGACTCGACCAGCTTTCTCATTTCATTTCGGTAAGAGACAGCCAGTGCCTCATTTCGTGTCATGCACCTCTCAGCACTTGCTAGGCACTGCATGACAACCTTCGGAGAGACCTTGAACTCCGGCATTGGTTCCCTCCGGAGAAGTGGGGTGGCATAACGCAACACGCCCTCAACTTCAATACGCACAGTTTTCTGTCTGAGGAGGTTTATCGCATAATGATCCTCTTTTGATCTCACATACAGTTTCTCATTTCTGAATGGAAGAACATCCAGAGTCCAGAGCTTCTGGACATTGTCCAATAGTGCTGTCTCTGAGCGTTCCAGACTGGAACCAGGACCTTTAAGGGACTGAACCTCCTCAATACGAGTGTGGAGGCAGGTTGTGACTCTCTGCCCACAGCTTCCCCACTCAGTAGTACCTTGGAGGGTCCATCCTAGTGCAGTCTTCACTGCCAGGGGACATCCCCGTGGGCCTCTGATTGGTGGGACAAGCGAAACTAGTAAATGGGCATTGTCAGAGCCAATGAGAAGAGTAGGTTCCACATCCTTAATTGGATGTAGGTCTATCTTCTTCAGATGCTGATACTTTTCTTGTAGTTTGTCTACTGGATAGTCATAGCGTGATAGAGCCAGTTGGTTACCAGTGAAGACATTTGTCAGCTGGTACTGATCTTCTGGATGTCCAGCTGGGGAGATCATGAAGCTCACTCTAGCTCCAACGATCTGCTTGGTGTCTCTGCGGATTGTCCGGATGGTCAACTGCTCTTCGACGCCTTCCAATCCTAGCCTGTGCACCGCCTCTGGGAGAACGATGGTCCTCTCTGACCCATCATCCAAGACAGCGTAGGTGTCGTACACCACATCTCCGTGGTGTAGGCGGACCTTAACTACTTTAAGTAGGACCTTTGACCCACAGCTCTGAGAGGGGTTCAGGTAGTAAACTGTGGAAGACCCCGGACTTTCAGCTGTCTCATCTGACACAGACGGCTTGGAGTTCTTCCTTGTTTGTTGTAAGAGGGGGATGACATCATGGAGGATGCTCAGGTGTACCACACCACATTGCCTACATGGCCTCTTGAGCGTACAGTCACGGCTCTGGTGATCCCGTCCACACTGATGGCACCTCCCATGCTCCAGGATCCACTGCCTTTTCTCCTCTGTGCTAATCTTCTGGAACCCCTCGCAATCATTGAACCAATGTGGTTCTGTGCAATAGGGGCACGGAGGAGGGGGTCGCTTCACCTTTGCTTTCAACGCATGGGAGGCATCCTTCTTGGCAGCCTGGGACTTGCGTTCACCAGGGGACTCCTCTTTCATGTACATCATTCTCACTGGTTTGCTCTTAGCCCAGCTGTCAACTTTGTCCGCCCTCTCCTTCTTCTGGTCAGAGTGACTCAGGGGGTCAATATTAATATGTCTCACTTCTTGCAGTAAGAACTTTGAGAAGTCTACAAGGTTAAGACCTATCTGTCCAGGACGCAGGAGCTCCTGCTGTCTCCGGAACCTCTCCTGACGGAAGCGAGGGATCTTTTGTAGCAATCGTTCCACGTTGGACGTGCTACGAATCTCATGTTCGCCCGCCTGGCCCTGCGTCCTCAACATCCCCACCAGAGAGTGCACTTTAATAGAGAAGTTATCGAGAGCTCGATCTTCTCGGATTGGGGGGAGCTGATCTAAAGATCTTAGCTCAGCTAGAGCATAGCTCCATGGACGACCGTACCGGGCGTCCAAGTCTTCTAGTGCTGATGTATAGGGAGTTGAGGAGGGCGCATGTGCAAGAACCATATTGTGTGCACGAGGGTTCTTTACGTGCTGAAGGAGCACAGCGTACTTATACTGCTCCGAATACGGACCTTCGAGAAGAGTATCTAAACAGATACGCAGTTCTACATACTGGCTCCGATCTTCGTCCTTGAAGTAAGGAAACTTGGGTCCCTCTATCTGTGGGCTCAACATCTGGTAGACGGTCTTGGTGACTGGAGAGGCTACCCGTTTCTCCGGCTGGTATTCAGACCGATGAAAAATTGGAGAATGTGGAGGGCTAGTAGGTGGAGTCGGGTACTTCTCCATCTTACAGTGAAAACACTCACCTTTAGAGCCACTGCTGTCATGTCTCCTGCGGTGCTCTTCTCTCCCACGGATCCCTTCTCTTTGGGTCAACAATTTCTCCAGCATTTCAGCAGCCGGTGGCTCATAGTTGTGTCTTAGTTGGGTTCTAAAGTTACCCATATCAACCTTTGAACCCTCAGGAGATGGAAACCTTGAAGAACGAACTGATGGAGCTCTAGAATTGTGAGCCGATGTGGGTCTACTAGCAGCCATAGCTAGTAAAGCTTGCGTATGGATGCGTTCACGTTCCAGCGTAGCTTGGCGTTCCTTCTCTACAGCATCCAATAGCATGCGCTCACGTTCAGCTGCCTGGCGATCACGTTCCGCTGCTTGGCGGTCACGTTCCAGCATAGCTTGGCGTTCCTTCTCTGCAGCACCCAATATTCTGCGCTCACGTTCTGCTGCTTGGCGGTCACGTCGCAGCGCCTGTTCTGATTGGCTGCGGAAGATTTCAGATAAGAAAGCAACATCCATGCCCGCGTAACGTCTGCTCCCATTTGAGGATGAGCCAGATGTATCACTCCTCCTAGAATGTACAGACCGGACCGAGCAGACTGAACTGGGGCCTGGTCTTTTCTCGGTAGGGTCAGAACTCACCTTTTCCCTCCTTTGGGGGTGGACTGACTTACCTTCAGAAAGTGGTCTGGAGCGTTGACTCCGAGGCACACCTGCCTCTGCGGAGTGAACTGAGTCAGCGTCAGTCTCATGTCCAGTCAGCTGTTTAGACTCATCCCTAGTCCTTTCTAATAATATAGCTGTGTCATCTATGTCTAGGTTTGCTGTGTGTACATTCTCTGTAGCTGCTATGTCTTGAAATGAACATATTCCACTGACTGACTGAGACCGGTGCTGCACTACACTATTGACTTCATAGACCTCTAAGTGTTTTGGAGGCTGTCTGGCTCTCTGAGGGCGTGTCTCAGTCTCGAGTGGAAGGGGGGCATCTGACCCTTGCTCATCAGTAATCTGTTCAGCCATACTAACACCAACAGTACACAACTATCCGGCTCGAAGGACCAAAAAATGTAGCCGGGGAGCTAAGTTAAAGGACTGGGTGGCTAATGTTAACCTTAGCTTTGCACTGGAGGTATGTTGGTGATGCTGATAAGACTAAACACTTACAACACTTGGGCAGACTTAACAATAATACACAAACATTTATTTACTACATAAACACACATTAATACACTAAACAATCATAAACAGTCAATAACATCCAAATACTCAATAATAATAAACACACAATAAATAATAAACAGTCACACACACACATACACTCTCTCACCACACCCAACCCGGCCCGGGCCCAATCAACCCCTAATTTAACCTAACCTGTAGCCTCTGAGGCTTATGTAAAGTCCGGTGATGGAGCTCGGTGGCGCGCTGTAAGATGGCCGCCTCTCCTACCCGTGTCGCAGGAGAGTCCGGTGTGGTGCGAAATGAAAGGAAGGGCTGGAGCTGACGCTCGTGCTGCGTTCCCAAAGCGATGAGGAAAGCAAGAGGAAAGATCCGCTCTCGGTGTCGATGACCGGGACCGGCCGTCGCCGCTGTCTCCAGGAAAACAGTCTGGTAATCCTGGTGAAGGATGAGTCCGAACACGCCCGGACTCCGCTGCTCTCTCCGTCTCCGTGGCTCGGGTGTGACCCTAACGAGCCGGCTTAGTTTGTGCTGCTGTCCCTTGGGGAATACGATAAACCAGGGTCTGTCTGGTTTAGGGTTCAGACCTATACAGATGGCAGGCGACCTCGACCTGTGTATTTTATGTATAGTCCGACTTGGCTAGCACGTAATGGCGACCTCTCTCCTCCGTAATGGCGACCTCTCTCCTCCGTAATGGCGACCTCTCTCCTCGTGTGTACTCCGGTGCATACACACATGCTGTCCTAAGTCCCGCCTCCTATGTCCCGATCATACAACACTCATTCGCTAATACAAACACCACTCAAACTCACTCAAACTCACATTCACACAGTTAACCTATCAAATATAATATAATTAACTGTAATATAAAACAATGCAAATGATAATGAAAATAACAAATGATTATATTGAGTACAGAACAATATGAACAGAAAGAGAAATTATTATCTTTGATGAACTGTTAACTAAAGAATGTACTAAATAGCTATGTGAGCGTGGGCCTTCAGAACAGTGGGCTTTGGATGAGTCTTATAAACACAAAGGTTTGTATAAATCAAGGTATATGTTTTAGGAGGGAGTAAGATTCACTCAGCACATCTAAAATGAAGGTAGTGCTTCTCAGCTCCACTTATATCCCTTTCTCTTGTTCTCTCACAGTCAAACACATCCACTCTAACCCCTCCCTGCTTTCTTTCACCTCCACCTGCCTATTTTCATATTCTCACATTGTCTTATACCATTCCATTCTCATTGGCTTTAATCTCCTTTGACAGGATACATTTGTGTGTTTGTGAATGTCATTTTCTGTACGTGCCGTTAGTGTGTTGGTAACACCAGAACTGCCAGGTTGAGCCTCCCCTTAATTATCCAACTGTTTGAATGCCACCTCTCTCGAAATTGTTCCTCTCATTAACAGCTATGTGATCACACTAATTGTGTTACAGTAGGGAAATCATATGGGGGTGGGGGTGGAGGGATGTCAGAAGTATGAAATGGTGGAAGTATGACATATCTTGCCAGTAGGTAACCTGTGTCTCCTTTTTAAGTCTGAGCCTTCTGATGCATCACTTTGGTGTCATTCGGAAGGTAGAAGGAGGGTTGCGACATGTTTGGAGTCAGCAACAAAATTGTACATCATTACAGTCATTAGATTTAACCTGAATCACAGCTGTAAATTGTAAGTAATGACTGCTTCGCTCTGTGTGATATTATAAGCTGTGGATGCTGAAATCATGTTAAAGCCAACAGCATGCTCTCTGGCAGTCTGCAACTTAACTTAGCTTGTGATTAATCTAAAACAGAAGGATGTCAAACGGAACTGTATTTTTTTTTTTTTATTGCCAATTGCTGTTTGCTCAGCCACACACTCCCTCTCATGCTCAACACACACACACTTTATGATTACATCAGGCTAAACTATCTCGTTTATCATCTTACATCACATTAACTTGTGGCCCATAGTTGTAGAGGGCAGATGGCAACACTTGCATGGGTGTGTGTATTGTGTGTACCTGTGCACGCCCATGTGACTGAATATGTAGGTGCACGCACTCAGTCTCTGGAGGTGTAACCCAACTCTGCATGCCAAGCTGTGCCAAGTGCTTGCAGCTGGCAGCGACCAAGCAGTTGGTCTCCCTGGACAAGTTGCCCCCTGCGCCAGGACAAACAGGAAATGAGCCCTGGGGCCTGGCAGGAAACTGGTGAGAGGTGAGGAAGTGGGAAGAAAGGAGGGGAGGAGAACAGCTTGGATAGACCCGAAAGCAATAGCAGCATAAGAGGTGTCAAAGTGCTGTGTAGAGGAGAAGGGAACAAGAAAGAAGATTTGACTGACAAACCCACGGAGAGATTGAGCGGCTATCACAGGAAAGTCGAGCTATAAAAAGGGAAATGAGTGATGCATTGATGATAGAGACCTGAAGCGGCAGAGCTGAACCTGAAATTGAGATTATGAGTTTACCTGAAATTTGAGTGTTGGAGACAGCTACATCCCAAAATTAAATCTCTTTTCATCTGCTGTTTTTGTGGTAGTGTTGTCTGTCACTACAGAGCTCAAACATCAAAGAAATTGTTTGATGATTTTCCTCTCTCACACAAGTAATTATAACTCCGTGATCACTTTTTTTGTGTACACACAGATTTGTGTTCTTACCTGTGGTGCTTCCTTCTAATGTTTTTGTCTGTAGTTTGTGGATGCTCCTTTGCAATTTCTTCTGAGAAGGTCTTTGGGTGCTACATGCAAACCAGTGTTTCTTTCAAAAGTTTGCTGTACCCAATAAGTTCTGCATTCTCAAGGTGAGTTTGTGTCAGATTTGAGTTTCCCTGCAGCTGACACTCTCTCTGAAGGGCTTTAGAGTATTATTTGGTGAAAGATTATTTTGGAGGCACATCTTTCACAGAACTAATGCCAGTGAGATTCCTATTCTCTGATGTGGAGTTCAGTGAAGCTTGAACCTCCAGAAATTCCCATGGTTCTTCTTTGTAAAGCATTTTTTTCAGAGGCACAGATCATATCTCACTTGTCAGCTGGTCCTTGGTTTTAAGGCAAAGCTGCAAATGAAATCACCAAGAGAATATCCTGGAGGAGTCTTTATTCATACATGGATCTAGAGGCCCTAATTAGCATTTTGTGCTTTTTGAAGTTGGATCATCACATGTATTTTTTTTATGTATTCAATGTGGCCTAATGATGCTTTTCTGTTATGTATGTTACCATGAGGTTTGTAGTTTAAAGGTGGATCACATGGTTGTCAAAGTTACTTAGAAATTCATTATATCTGTGCTTTGATGCTGTATACTGACAAAACAAAAACAAACAAAGAAAAGCTGCTTGGATCACCAGAGGATGAAAATGTCTAATGGTGTGAATATTTTCTTGTTTCAAGTGTACTTGACCACCTAAACCTATTTGTTGGTCTCACCCCTCTTATCCCTTACTCATGTGTGTCCTTGTGGTTTGGATGAGCCATACTCATCTCCAATACAAACCACTGGACTCTTGGATGCCATCCCTTGTAATCTGCTTCTGAGTCAAGGTATGGGTTTGGAACTAAGCCTGACAGCTTGGCTTTAGACACGACAAAGACTGATTTGAGACTTTGGGACATTCTGGGTCTCCCACAACAGCAGTGCAATGACACTTCACTACTTTGTTAATCTGCATCAACACCGTGCAAAATACCAGCCAGCCTGTTTGCAATTAATCTTTTCAATTACAAATTTAATGTCATAACTATTGAAAGGAGCCACTGCATCCCAAAGAGAAGTTTGTATTCATGCACTCCCATTGTTTTCTGCATCCCGACAGATGAGCTATCAAACGAAGTGCTTACTTCAAATTGGTTGGATACTTCCCCCCTTTACCTCTTCTAGTTGATTGAAGTCTACTGTGGCTTCAGTTTACAAAGGGAGAAAATATTGAACAGTTCTATTTCATCAGCTATCTCTGGTTGTAATATTTTCTTGAGAGATGACTTGTTTCTTCCTGGTTATATTTACACTTGTCATTGCAATGGGATGTTAGATGAAATCATAAAAATAGGATTCCATCAGATTATAGTGTTAATATTGGTTTGATGTGTCTGGCAGCCATATTTAATTGTACTTCTCAGTGTTTCTCTACAGTTGTGTTACCATTGCAGGCAAGATGAACTATACTGACATCTAATCACAATACAGCCTTGACAACTTCCATTTCTGTATTATCATATCTAGTAGTCATGCGGGTGAAATTTGATTTGTGTGCATCCAGGCACCCTCATCTTTCCTGGAGTGATAGGATGAAAGGTCTCACTGAAATGAAGAAACCATAGACTCTCTCCACTCTCACTACTCTTACCTGACGTCAAGCAGACAAGACAATGATGAGAGCATGGCAGGGTGTTGAATGAGCATACACACACACACACACATACAGTACACACACACACACACACACACACACACTAACTTTGTAGTCCTGGTCCACTATCAGTTACTGGACTGTGTGTGTATGTCAGACTGAGCATGCGCATTACAACCTTGACAACATTCCACGGTGGTTGCCAGGGATACCAAGTAGAGCTGCCAAATACTGTGTTTTTGTGTGAGTCTGTAAAATCACTATGTACCAAACTCCACTCTTCTGGTAATACACACACACACACACACACACACACACACACACACTCGCACTCACTCTCACTCTCACTCTCTCTTTTACTCTTTATTTCTTCACTCACTCTTTCTCCTTTCCCTCTCTCTGCATCTCTATGACCCCCTCTCTCTTTTTCCCTTCTCTAGATCATTGTTAATCAGTCTCGTCCCATCTCTTCTCCACTGCCTGTCAGTGGCTTGTCAAAAGCCCGTCAAAGCCCATGCAGTCCGTCACACACTGCTGCCGTTAATGACATCTGATGACACCCATTGTTGAAGTCACCCACTGGAGATGACTGGGGACTCACTGTGCTTGCTGCTTGGAATTTTTTTCTGCTGTGCAGCCTCATACAATTTGAGAATACATCTGAAACTAGTTATGTTTATATTTATATTATTTATATAAATGTTTTATACATTGTTGCCATTATATCAAACACATATGTCAAACTGAAGTCTGTGGGCCAGTAATTCTATTTGGCTCTCGTAAGTTCACATCAACTGTACATCAGTTGTCCCGCTAGCCCGCTGCATGCACCACCAATACTACAAGTCCCATAATGCATTTCTCATATGTTGGCACACAGTCATGACTGGCAAAAGCCCCTCCTCTCCTGCGTGCTGTATGGCAACAATTCACCCGGTTCCGTTCTGAGCTGTGGTCCGGCTCAGGCTCCAGTCCATGCATACCTCAGTCAGTCTTCTCCAACCCTCCTGCTCTTATAGCACACCTCCAGTTCATACTTATCTGGCTAACATTACATTTACTGTGGAATTATGTTAATGATTAAATAGTTTCCCGATGAACTTTACATCCTAATATACCTAATATTTACATTTATGCTACCTAATACAGTAATACATTTATAGGCATTCTATTTTCTGGCACATTTTATATTGAGAAGTATGTTAGAGAGCTATACTATAAGAAATGTGAAATCACTCTCTTTTGTTTTGTCAGCCCGCCACATCGTTCTTACCTGTAGCAGCCATGTGTTGTTTATGTCTGGTCTGTATTTATGCGGCGAAAGAGAGAGAGCAAGAATAACATGCGACTTGTCGGCTCCTCCAAATTTAAGTCAACTTGTGCTATGGGAGTCGATGTGTCGACTAGTCGATGTGTCTGTTAACAGTAGTATAAAGTAGTATATAGTCATAGTAATACAGTATACAGTAAGTAACAGTAATAGTATAGTACAGTACAAACAATCTCACCTTTTCTACGGGCTCTGCACTAGTTGTATGAAAGTAGTTTTATATGCTGATAACAAGGAAGGTGTTGATGTTCAATGTATCTAACACGGAAGGGCATGACGTTTGTGTAACTTGGCAACAACACACACTCCTGGAAAGAGCCCGGGAGACAAGGTATTTTGTGCTCTCTGCGCTAAAAACGCATCCTGTGGACACAGGCCCCTTACGTGTAACACCGCAAATTTTGGTTGACATAAACACATGCTAGTTCCACATTGAAACACACAGACCTACCAATAAACCTCAACTTCTGAAAGACATTATGACTGATTAAATTTCACATGTTTTCATATTGGCTTTCTAATGTAGACCTCCATTTTTCTTTTGAATCAGGTCTAATTGGGTTATTGTGATTAATTATGTGTGATTTATATCGATCGGACACACCTGGGCAAATAAAGGTTAAGAAGTATCTGTAATAGCATTAGCATCTACAAAAGAAGATAGTGCCACAGTAGCTGCTGCACAAAGTTGGAAAAAAAATGGCACAGCAAACTCGTTCACGTGCTCTCTGTGGAAATCAAGTATCGTTTTTTTTTCCCCTGGACATTTTCAAAACAAGCGATGGCATAAAACCTAACTGGATGCTACTCTGGGATAGTAAACACACACCGAGTGAGAGGGGAGGGGGGAGTGTTCCTTCACGCATTCATTCTGTGAGCCAATCAGAGATGCCTCATTACTACATCAGGGATATGTATGAGGAAGGACCAGAAAATTCTGTTGTTCGACCTCAAGTCATTATTCTACCCTCCAAAAACAGCTTGAAACAAAGCAATCTGGATGTTATTTTAAATGGAACCAACACACAATGCATTCACTAAAATGATTTGTGACTAAGACTAAGAGTGAACTTTAACAAAAGACTAAAATGAAAATGGGTAACAAGATTAACAACACTTCATCCACATCTTTCAAAAAACCTGGTCAATCTCTCGTCCTTTGAGTGGTGGGTCTCTCTTATACTTATGGATCTGAATACTGTATCTGTTTCACCACAGTTTATCTCTGATTTTTCTCCCCCCACCCATTTTATTTATTTTGTTTTGCCTTTCTCATAACCATGTCTCTTTCTTTGTCCATCTCGTTACCCTGACCTGTTTATTTCTACCTCTCTCTCTTTCTCTTCTCTAGAGGAGGAAGTGGAAAACTTTGACGTGTCCAGTCTTCAAGAAGAGGCTCTGAGGAACATTGAGGCTGACAGTTTTTGGTGCATGAGCAAACTGCTGGATGGCATCCAGGTAAGCATGTGTGTTGCAAAGATGTAGAGATTGCCCAAGAACAAACAGCAATCTGAAATACATGTTGTTTGATATAGTTTAATTATTTTAGGCCAGGTCATTTTACATGTATTAATGAAGGCATTTGAACTGGTAACACCATGCACTTTGAGTTTTTAAGAGACAGGAACTAACGTGCCCTTGCACATGCCCACTTAAGCATACATATTGCATCTGCAATATGCACACACACGAACACTAAGAAATGTTGGGTCAGAAGATTACACCTGTGCACACAACATGACTGAATGTCATTTTCTATAAACATCACAAGCCGCATGTGAATATATATGGAAGTCTACATGATATTCTTGTGTTTTTCTTTGCACTTCTAAGCTCACTTCCAGCGTGTACTGTGAATGTCAGTGTTGTGCATTAATATGTGAAGCAGCTTTTGTGTGTGGGTTTAAGGAATGTGATTGTCTTGCATATGCTAAAGGAGGCTTGAGTGTCTGGAGACCAGATAATTGCACACAGACCATAGCACCAAACTTCATTTTGTTTCATCATTTCTTCCCAAACCCTTTGCCTACCCGTTCTTTTAATCGACCTTGCTCTCACTGGTCACGCTTGAGCCATCTGTCAATTCTAAATGCACCTGATTGCAAGGGCGGGTGTTTGATATACCGTCAACACTGCATTTCCCATTCTAAACAATGCCTCGATGTACATATTTGTTCTTTTTTTTATAGCTTATTTCTTTTGCTCATTACGACAAAGAGCATTGTTTCTATATGTATTAAAAAGGGGAATATTTAATCAGCTCTTTTTAAAAAATGTCTTAGTCGTATCACATTTAGTACTTCTATCAGCGTGTTTGGCTCAGATAGGCTTGATACTACTCCAGTCACTATTTTCTGGCACTGTTATAGAAGCATGTGCCAGTTGGGTCAATAACCTTAATCAAAAGGAAAACTTAGCAGGAATTCTTAGAGTGGTTTGGTCATAACATGTATTGATCAGGCAATATGCTTATTGTTGCATGGAAATTAGTGCAGTAGTTTAAGATTATTGATATTGAAGGATTGGTAGTTAGCAGGGTAAGGGATTTAATACATGCTGTATGTTGTTTAATACATCTGTAATTTCACAAGAAGTTCAATTTTTATATAAAGCACTTAAAGTGAAGTCAATATATCATATAGCTTTACAGCAAAGGTAATTAATAGTAATGAGTATGTGTTGTGAAAAATTGTGAATGACCATAAATAAAACTCAATTGCTAGGCTATTAATTTGAGAAATTAATAGACACTGGGCCTTCTTACTCCTGAGAGAGAGAGAGAGAGAGAGAGAGAGAGAGAGAGAGAGAGAGAGAGAGATGGTGTGATTGCAAAGCTTGAGAGAAACGGAAGTATGAGTGAAGAATAGAGCGTGTGTCTTTGTGTATGGTTTTATATGTGTATATACAATGTTGTCCCCATGCTTGTGTTTGTTTGCGACCTTGGCTACAAACTAATTATGTGCAATACACTAGGGAAGCCCATGTTTCCCCCCTAATGCTTTCTAAACAATCTGACGGAGGCTGAGTGCCTCTGCGCCATAATTAGTTAGTGATCCTTGCTCTGACCTCGTCTCAAACCCTCTCACATCCACCGAACACTGTTACACTTAACTGAAGGCCTGAAGGTGGGGTCTGGGGGTTAGAGTCTGTCCATGAAATTACATTTGCTCACTGCCTTTTAAGCACCGTATATGCCAGTATGTTTTCTGGACTGGTGCCACACTGGTGTCCAAGGGTTTTAGACTAGTTTTGTATAAAGCATTGCTTGTGCTCATCGATTTGTTCTATGCTTGGGAGATTGTGGGCAGAGAAACTGACTTTACCCCATTTAGTCACAAACCACAGCTGCTGTGATTTTCTTACAATTTAATATACAGTAATTACCTGGTGTTCAGTGGAGATACTTTGAAAAGTTTTTTTCTTATCTTTTAATACGGTAAATTGGCCATTAACTTGGGTTTTAGTGTCTTGCTGCCATGGTCTTTTCCCACCTAAAAGTGCTATTTTGGCTGTCAATTCACTTAAGCAGCATCTTTAATGAGCTTCAGCTGTAATTGGCAGCACGGCAGCCCCCTCCTCTAAAGGAGCAGTCTAGGATAAAAGCTAAGTTAGTAGCAACGGTGGACTCCATGAAAATCAAATGTCTGTATTGACAGAATGAGAATAATTTGGAAAAATATCTTATGAAAGAGGGTCTCTTGTTTTTATTTCTAGTTCAAAAGCTGCAATCTGTTGAATTGTCACATCCATGGATCACCCTTTTTATGCTTGAGACTGAAAGTGGACCATTTTTCACTGGTGTTTTACTGATGAAATTAAAGCTGAAGTCTAGGCTGACATCCAGGACGAGACACCCTTACACTGAACATGGCCCTCCTTTGCATTTGTCTACAGTGAGTGACAGTTTCATGGATAAATGAGTAAAGACAGCTTTTGCCTTGTCCTGGCGTGATGTGTAAGGCACTGTTAACTAGACAAGCATCGGCTTGTGTGTGTGATCACAGGATAATCAACAAAAACTGCACATTTGCACATCAAACAGACACCCTGCATCTGTCAGACCCTATCAAAAAACATGACAGAACTAGAAAGAGCAACAGTAATCATAATAAAAATGGACCAGTGTTTAGTATGGTTTCTGATTATCATGCAATGTGTTTTTCTGGAGAAACTTTACCTTTGACTTCAGGATTCATTAACACAAAAATTAACAAAAACCTTTGCAGATCAGTCCAATTTGCCCATTTCATACACAACTCTGTTAAAATGACCCCAATGATGCTCCAGTCTTCAGCAGCCAATTAGTCCTTTACTGTGCTAAATTGGACAGCGCCTCTGGCAAACTTGACTAATTTAACTTGTTAAAATGATTTCCTATCTGGTATTTTAATCAACTTAAAAGGAACTGTCATCTTTGCCAAATATTGTGATGTTGATTTAAAAATGTATGTTAATCCAAGATCATAATTTATTATTAACATCAGCAATAAAGCTGTCATTCAGAGCTACAGTAATTTAATCTATGTCAAATTGTCTAGGTTGAGACAGCTGGAAGTGTTCCCAACCGCTTCATTCAATATGTAGCATATGTGGTGCCCATGGACAGCCAGTGTCAGTGAGGGAAATGAAGTCAAAAAGTTTAAAAAGTCCATTATTCTGCTAGCACACCCCCGAGGCCTCTCAGTTTTAAAGCTACCAGATGAAAACCTACCTTTTATGCTAATTCTGCAGATATGCCTTTTACAGCAGGGGCTCTTAAATGTATTTTCTCTGCAAAGGACCTAACTTTGAGGAATTTAATTTCACCCTAGGATCTGAACTTATTATATTTTTCAGTGTAGCCTTGACAAGCAGGGGTCTGGCATGATAAAGCTTCTCCTTCTAGATTGTTTCTCATGTCACTGCTCTGTTGCAAGATGCAGACTTATGAGGAAATCTTGGTTGTGTCCATGAGGCATCAGGTTGTATATTGTAATTGAATTGCAATATCACTATTATTTATAGCCCAATAAGAAGGTGTAGCTGTTCAGTTCAGGAAAGAAAATATTTATGCAAATTCAAGTGCTCTTTTGCAGCCTATACTTTTCATCAGCATGATCATGTTTTGCTTTAAATCAAGTACTATGTGTCAAGTACTCTAGAGGCCTTTTATGGTTGAGATTCTTCAGAACCCGATAAGGCCGTCGATTAGGACACACATTTACTGTGTTCATTGCATGAACTCTTCTGTAGTTATGTTGCCAACAAAATAAACAAACAGCTCCCTCTCTTGCTGTTCTGTGTCTGAGCTGCCATGGAGCATGAGCCAATCAGAGTGTGTCTGTTCATTGTCAAGGCAACCATCTGTTTCTAGGGTGCCAGCTAGTGATGGGGTCTCCCTTGAGTGGGAAAAGGGTCCGAGCACCGACGTCTAGCAGACGGTAGCCAGACCAAACCAGACGCTATGTCCTGTTCTGGTTTCCCCAAGGGTTCCCTCCTGTCACCTTATGCTGTCACTCAATCCACCCTCAACACACACACGTACGCACGCACGCACGCACACACACACACACACACACATACGCGCACAAGTGTTCTGCCAGCTGGTGTGTCTGAGAAGCATGTTTGTGTATATTTTTGTTTTTATTTTATTGCTTTTCGTTCAACTATTTTTGCTCCGCAAGTTGGCTCTTAACATCTTTATTTAATAATCATTTTTATTCTGGTAAACTTTACACCCACTTTATTCTATGCAGACAAATAATTTAAAGGACATCATGTTAGCAAGGCTTGCTTACATGCAGGTCAGTGGAGATGAAAGCAGTAACAGCTGCTGCAGTGAAGAGGTGAGAATAAGGGATAAGGCTGGAAAAACAGGCAAAGGGAGACAGAAACAGACATTTATGTAATAAGAATGGCAGAAAGACATATGGTTGTTCTGTTATTCTGGCTGAAAACCTTGTTAGAATAGAGAAAAGAGTCAGGGGTCACATAAGGCAGGCATGTTTATTTATGAAGCAGAATTAATGCATAGAAGCAGCATCACTTAAGTAATACGATAGTATACATTGTTGTATGTTGCTTCTCACAATTTGGTCATTCAGTGAGTAATAAATACTCATTATTAATGCATGATATTTATTCTTTCCTCTGCCGAGGAGGTTATGTTTTCGCTGGAGTTTGTCTAATAGCAACATTACTCAAAAGGTTATGGATGGATTTTGATAAAATGTTCAGGATATGTTGGGAGTGTCACAAAGAACAAATGCAAACATTTTGGTGGTGATCTGGAAGAGATCCTGGATTCTGGATCACTTTGAAATGTATGCTCCATTTACCATAATGTAAAATTTCAAAGGGATCCAGAATCCAGGATCTCTTCTGGATCACCACCAAAGTGTAATCATTTGTTCCTTGTGACACTCCCAGCATATCCTGAAAATGTTATCAAAATCTATCAATAATGTTGCTAACAGACAAACAGACACCCTTTCCAAGTAATAATAACAGATTCAATACAAAATTGTCTTTACATTCCAATTCTTTTTCAACGTAAAGGATGATGCATATGAGCATATTCTCATTTGCTCTCACTGCTCTGGTTTAATTCCTTTTATTTGACTGTTGTTACAATTACTGTTTATGTTGATACGATTTTAGATTAATAAAGTCAGTAATGACATTTTCTGTGTTCTTTTTTTATTTGAAGAAGTATCGAAAAGTATTGAAGTATCGAAATACATGTTGGTACCGGTACCAAAATATTGGTATTGTGACAACACTAAATGTCTGTAATTATCATGGTTATGGTTTCCAAACATTCATCGTCTTAACTTCTGGATTTTATTCAAACACCAGTCAACAGGGATAGGACCTTTCTGTGAATCTTTCATGTTCTCCCTGTGTCTGCGTGGGTTCTCTCAAGGTAATCAGGCTTTCTCAACACTGCACTGATAGGTTAATCAGTTAATCTGATTTGCCCATAGGAGAGTGATTGTTTATTTCTATATTTCAGCCTTGTGATGAACTGGTGACATGTCCAAGGTGTACCCTGCTTTTGCCTATAAGTAGCTGGGATAGGCTCCAGTGACCCCTGTGAGAATAAAGCAGATTCAGATTAAGATTAATGCATGTTGATTTATGTTTTTTTTAGTTTGCAATGGGAAATGAACAGATGTGCTCCATGTTACTCCAGTCGAATTATCATCACTTAACTGTCATTACTGTTTAAATATTTTGGGGCACTGCTGGTAGATGCCCTCTCACAATACTGTGAGTTGTACTGTAACAGGCTGGATTCTCAAATGTGATCAGTGTTTCCCGGTGCCCTGCATGTCTTAGAATATTTCCCTCTTCCATCACACCTGGTAGGCATTACATCATTATCAGGCTTCTGCAGAGCCTGATCATTAATAGAATCATGTGTGCTGGAAGAGGAAAATATCCAAAACATGCAGGACACTGGGTCACAAGGACTGGACTTGGGAAACATTGCTAGATTCAGTAAGGTTGACTTCAATCCACATGCTCGAACACCTTACACCCTATATATCTGGGCAAATACACATACTTTGACTGAGTATATTTGTGTGGATGTAATTGTCTACATTATTGTTTACACCTTATCACTTGTGTTATATGTATTAACTCTCTCTCTCTCTCTCTCTCTCTCTCTCTCTCGCTCTCTCTCGCTCTCTCTCTCACACACACCCCAGTGAATGACAGATCATTGCCCTGTCCTTCAGTCCTCTATACAACAGTTCGTGTCCATTATTGTCTACACTGTTATCTTGACCTGTCATCTCCTTCTCTGTTCACTGTCCTCATGTCTTTTTCTCTGTCTCACAAACACACCACCCGTTGCAGCATTGTCGTGTTGGTTCCGTCCAACTTGCTGATAGACATCCGATGCCACAAAAGGATGCAATCTTAGTCTAGGCTGCACCCATTGTTGTCTCTAATAGAATGGAAAGAGAGGTGAAGAAGAGCTATTGATTCCGCTGACTGCACGAAAAGGGGCCAAGGAAGACAACTTCAACAAAGAGGGGGGAGAACAGGGCACTGTTGACACCTGGCAGGGAAAGATAGACTGTCCATTCACTCATGTGGATGAATCCCAGAAAGTTCCGTAGAAGAGCTGGGTCAGATGTGGTGGATGGACAGATGGTAAGAGAAGTGGAGAATGCATGAATAATGAACGAGTGAGAGTTGATTTCCTCCTGTTGCCTCAGCTGATCAAAGATCCGACATATTGGTTTTGACAAAGGAAAGGAGTTGGTAGAGGAAGGAAAGGCATAAGAATGAAGAAAATTGGAAATATGACAAAAATAAAGAAATTGACCAAATGAAATGAATGTGTGATGAGTATAGGAAGTGAGGAAATCTGAAGATTGAAAAGGATGAATGCAATTTGGTCTTCGAATATGCTGAGCAGTTGAAGACTGAATAAAACAAAAGCGGTTTATTTTTTATGCATCATGTAAAAAACAAAAAACAAAAAAACAAAACCCACATCTAACTGAAATTAAACAAAATAAAAAGTATGCCACAAAATAAACCCCAATAGAGCATGGAAGAGATTTAAACACCAGGGAACAAAGCAATGGTGACATAATAGTATGTTCAGAACACTTAGTCAAGTCTAGCTTCATTAGCACCACCAAAGTGATGAAAATAGACGAGGAAATGGAAAACAGAAGGTGGGTGATGGAAGATTTGGAGAGTGATAGAGGAAGAAATTGGAAGAGGAGGAGGAGGGAGATTTGTGAAACAAAAGAGAAAATGAAGGATAGGAGAAAATAAATGTATTTGATTTGAGTGCAGAATAGAAGAGAAAAAAAAAACAGGAAATACCAAAAAAGAACAAATGTACTTTCCAGTTCAGTAATAACAAGAATTGGAAAGTAAACAAATCCTGAAATTGTTATTTAAGAAATTAAACCACTAACTTCCAGATCATTTGTAGTCTAAGCTGTTAAAAAAAATCTAAATACATTGTTTAAAAAAAATGGAAAAGACAGTTATATTTGTCGTGGTCAAAATGTTTTGACTTGTGAAAAATGTGACTTTTCATCTGTAGCGGTGACAGCTGCATGCATGCACAAAAGCATACAAGTTACCTGGTCCTTCAGTTTATTCTATTCCATCCAAATATTCTGCTGCTGATGAAAATATGGAAAATAGAGATACAATCTTTAAGTTCCTGTGTTGCCAAGCACCGTTAACTGGAAAGATGTAAGGAAAAGAGAGGATGTATGATGTGCAAAGTGAAAAACAAACACAATATGTTGAATGGCTTTAAGTAAAAATGATGACTCATGACATTTATAGCAACTGACTTAGTGTTTTTTGCAGACGATAATTTTAAGCTGGAGGATGGAGATTGTGTCAGACATTGATGGACAATTTAAAGGGGCACAGAATAGAAAATACAGCAAATATAAGACACTTACAGGAGATAGAGGCAGTAAGAAAAATTAATAAGTGTGAGCAAATGAGGAAGTAAAAAATTAGATGCATTGAAACCAGTAAACACAGCATCCAAGAAAAGTTAGAGTGTGAGAAATTGGAGGGAAAAAAAACCATGAGAAACCAAAGGTGATTTGAAGACAAGACGAGCAGTGAGAAGGAAAAACGTTGAAAAGGAAAAGGCCAGTTGATTAAAGCCAGCAGCTTCAATAATGCAAATGTAATTACCTGTACTGACCCTTACACTTGCATCACACCTAACCACATTAAGACTGGACTGGTAGAGGGAGACAGAAAGTAAGACGCTGAGCAGCTCCAGGAAAGGAAGACAACTTATAGAAATACACAGCCTTTGTATTCCAGAGGCACATAAGACATGTAAGGACTGCATTCACATTTTTTCCAAAGGAGCTGGTTAGTGACTTGAAGGCTCCAACAGTACAGTAGCTCATTATTAAGTTACCACATTTGTTGTATATGTCCTTGTCCTAAGTGCTCTTTTGTAAAATGTTTGTTGCGCATTAGATGTTGTTTTGGCAATATTCCACTTAGGCTCCACTGAGTTTGCTGTTGAGTGGCATAGTTAAATTGTTGATGATTTCTTAATTATAAAAGCAACAGCTATTTTCACATATTTTTCAATCAGTCATTTTTAAAGTAAAACTGGAAAACTGCAAACCAAATATCTGTTGGGTTTGTGTCATATTTTGGTTCTGTGTTAGTTTGTTACTGTGCAGAAACGTATCATGTTGAAGATATCAGTTCGGGCCCTTGTTAAAGGAACTAAAACAATCATCAACGTCGCATTGTTAAGGTTTGGAAGAATGTTTTGGGGGATATTATGAATTAATTTCTTTAATATCTACTGTTAATTCTTGACCATAATTAGAAATGAAATTATATTAGCATTGGTTATTACATAAAAATAATAAGGAAGGAGCAGTAGAACAATGTGAAGAGCACATTTAAGGGCAGTGGTAGAATTGCAGCATTGGATGGAGATAGATGGAGAATAGATGGGGGTGGGGGAGGCAGGAGAGACTGCGGTTTCCAGCCTTGGAGCCACTGATGGACTCAGGAGGACACACACGCCTTGGTTCTGCTGAGCCTGAAGGACAACTGAAGCTGTTTATTGCTAAATGACTTCTCTTCTCCCTCCTCTTCTTTTTTTTCTCTCCTCTCTCTCTCCTTCTCATTTTCTCTCATTCTCTCCATCTGTTGGATAGTTTGCCACATCAGCTGTTCTCCAGCCACACTGAAATGACCCCTCAAGGAAACGTAATCCTTGTTGTGTGTGTGTTTGGGTGCACACACACATGCACAAAACGCTTATGCGTTCTTCTCACAAGTATTGTATTCTGCTCAGGTCATCTAACCACCACTGTCCACTCCTCTCATCATATTCAACCTCGGTTAATGTCGTCATGTCCTAATGAAATCCCTGAAATATCCTCGTTTTATCGTGCCCCAAATGAATCATATTTTATTATTCTTAACTAAAGTAATGCAGGAATGTATTTTTTGGTACATTTTATATGTATAATTGCAAAACACATTGAATGTTTTATTGTAGCCTGCTATAATTTCACACAACAATCATTATTTCTGACTCCTGCGAACATCAATGTATACTAGAGCTGCATGATCTTGGGGGAAAAAAATTGAGATTGCACATTTTTTTTTTGCCCTGTAATATACATTGTGATTTGAAAAAAATACTCAGGAGGATATAGAAGCTGTGTGGTGCTGACATAGATGATCAAACACTGGAAGGCGCTGTCGACACAGAACATGTTTCACTATCATCATGTCTTTAGCTAAATTAATTCAAGATAACTGATGTCGTACCAAGTCATCATGTATGGTGATTTTCTCTTGTTGTTCATTTTCAATGTTGTTACCAGCGACTCACTCCAAACTGATTAAAAACATTTGTAATTAGTGGGTTGCTGTGTACAGTGTGTCAGTTATCCTTGAAATGAGATGAGAACACATTTGCCTCACACATACTGTATACCATAATGTCAATACACAAACAATATATTGTGCAGATCCAGTGTATACTTATTTATATACAATAGATTTACAACAAAATACACAATGTTGCAACTTCTTGTGGTTTTAAAACAACAGAGCTGAGTATGAAATGCGTCTAAGTAGACCATAATGTTAAATTATTTAGCACGGACCAATATGGTTACTGATCTTCCTCTTTATAACATGTACAGACTGAAAGGCATTTATTCAATTTTTGGGTGATTGTGTCTTCTGAGTTTTCTCTAAGTTATGGTTGAAATATATTACAGTTGTAATTACTAACGTCTATTAAGAATGTGTCTGTTAATTCTCAGAAACAACATAACACTTTTCATTTTTGCATTACAAAACAGCATTAGGTCTTCATCTTGAAAACACTCAGTATTAATTGTTTGATTTGGCTTCTCAGATGTTTTTGTTTCTTTAAGTTCCAATGGGATTTCACCCATTTTATGCTGTATGCAATTTGAGCTTCATAGGGGATTTAAAATAGCTGTGTTATTGTAGCTTTTTGTAATAATGTTCAGAGAAACTCAAATTGTTATCCCTACCAACTCATAGCACAGTCTGTACTTGAAGGACACATTAGTGAAATGGTACGATGAACACTTAAGACCATTTAATCTTCCTTTCGCCTGGACTAGGTGGCCACAACTCATTTGCTTTTGATCTTTAATATTCTAAGAGATGCTTTCACATTCTGCCTCACTTTAACATTTTTAATAGTTACTGCACCTTTCTGAGCATACTTATCAGGATTAAAATGAAAATTCATACCTTTCGCATACTGTGATACAGTGCAAAAGACCAATGCCAGAGCAAGATTTGTTTTTTCAGCACAGTATTGTCAGTACAAGTTTTAAGAGATTCCAATGAAATATATAAATTAGATCCTTAATGGAACATTTTACAACTGTCTATGCTGCTTTTGTTTCTGTTTTTGTGGTCAATTAAGGTTGATAGACTATTATTTTTCTAATGTTTTAAAACTAATAAATGCATAATAATAAATCACAGATAATATTACATAAAGAAAGAATGATGTAAATTGGAATGAATAAAACTAATGTAAATAATTGAATACATACAGGTGGTTGCTTGTAATGATTTAAGCATTGCCATTTGAAGGCTTTTTAGACCTGCATTTACTTTAGGTGTCAGCACAATACCGAATTCTGTGTATAAAACTTTAGCGTAGCAGTCAAAGTCTTGGACTTAAACACTGTAGATGGTCCATATTGACTCTCCCAAATCCAAATTTTTTTTTCTCCTCAGGACAACTATACATTTGCCCAGCCAGGCATCCAGAGGAAAGTCAAGGCCCTGGAGGAGCTGGTCAGCAGGATTGATGGTGAGTCATCTGCTTTGCCTCCATCCATCCATCCTTCCACCCATCCATAAAGTACTTTCTGCTCTCAGCTCTGCCGTTGTTACTTGATTTTCCTCCACATATTCTGTTCTATTCTGTTCCTCTCCCCTTGTTTTCCTCTCTTTTTTTTCACCTCTTGTTCTTCTCTCCTTATTCTTTCCTTCTCTCCATTAGTCTATATTTCTGTTTGATGCACATAAGGATTTGGTGTATTGGTTTTAATTAAAATTAGAAAATTAGATTTAGAGAAGTGAGACCTTAAAATGTGAATTTGCACACAAATTCATGTATGAATATTTCATATGTATCATCCTTTCCATTCTCTCTTTGTTGGCAGTGGTGGGCCCCCTTTTTCCTTCTACCAACACACAAGTATCTTTACTTTTTTACAACAGAAGAGCATTACTATCCCGGGCTTTAGTGTGTCATTGTGGTTGGGAAAGATTGGATTTGCTTGATGTGCAACAAGAATAGGAAGAAGTAGGGATGGGTGATATGGGAGAAACAAATAATTTCACAATAATTAGTTTCATATCAGCCAATATTGATATGTATCGCAATAAAAATGTAATCAATATTTTCGCCAAACTTAAAATTTCTGTTACTCATTAGTTAGTTGTGAAGACATTACTTTTATTCCCTCTGTTGTAAACCAGAACCAAGATAGTTTTCACCCTACTTTTCAATAACCCAGTCACCTGAGTTCTTAGTCATATTTTCTCCCGGAGGAACACTCATTACCTCCCACACTAGGCCAAACATATAAGTGTGTGTGCTGCAGCTGCTTTTATTCCTGTGCTGTGTTCATCAACCTAACTTGACGTGGTTCTAGTATGATAGGTTCAGTGTGGTGCTACTTAATTATGATTGGCTGTTCTCATGCCTGACAAAACATGGATGAATTAATTAATTTTAAATTGTTTTGACCATGACTCATATTTCTATCAAGGAAAAGTTATATAATGATATATATCATTATCATTTTATTGCCCAGCCCTAGGAAGAAGTGATGGACAAAAAGTAATTTCTAAAATGATCTGATGAGAACTTGTCCTTAATCCTTGACATGCAGCATAGTTTTTAACACTACACTACATAGGTAGTTTAAATAGCAACAAATACACACCGGCATGTAACATTTGTTTTCACCCTTCAATACTTCCAGGCTTTCAGTCGATTTGTAATGACATGTCACTGCAATCCTCTCATGCTAATTTCCATTCCGCTCGCCTGGCGGTGAAATGTGTACGTGCTGTTGATTATTAGCACGACACAATGGCCTGCTGAGGGCTAGAAGTTAATGTATGCAAAAATAGTGTAATCATGCATACACTGTTCAATGACATTTCACATACACTTGAAACTTAGTGTTAATTAGCAGACTTTTCCTTTTCACTACAAACTATTTTCAGTTTCGTTAAAAATAATAATGGTCTAACTTCTACCCTTGTGAATAGTTTTCCTTTAGCAAAGTTGATTTTGTCACCAGCTGATGACACACAGCACCGAACAAGGTCTTATCAAAGCTAGACTTTGTACAATGGTCATGTTCTTGGCTAACCTTGGTCCTGTCCGACTATCCTGTCACCCGCTCTGTCAGCCAGAGGGAGGGGAGGACTCACTTGCTGCATTCAGATGCAAGGAGAATGAGTGTATATGTGGTGATATCGGGGTGTGTGCTTGAATGTCAGACAACCAGTGTGTATAGAGCCTGCCTGTTCATAATGTGCAGTTGTGACGTATTAAATGTCCTTATAGAATGTGCACGTGTCACTCGATGTCAGTGTTAGTACTTTCTTTGTGTGCATTAAAGCATTTAAGCCTAGTCTGGTATAAGTTCAGATGGAAAAAAAAAATAACTCTGTGTTTTAAGAAATGGACAGAGAAGCCAAAAATCTCATATCTCAGCCAAACTCCAGCAAAAGACATAAAAATGACTCATCATTTTTACTGTATCTTATTCCATAAGTGCCCTGTCATCACAGTTGGGGCAGAGCCATTTCATACCCTGCTAGCTTGACATTACCACCTCTAATGAGATCACAGATAGCTTTTATCTTGTGTTACAGGATTGTTTTTCGCTCGGCTGTCGACATAGCATCTGTTTTGGGAACAATGGCCTATCATTCCTTCCCGAATTACCTATCAGCGCTTATCAAATGCTGGGTTACATCGAGTATTGTGCATTTTTCTTAAAGGGTGGGGTGCCCTAACCCAGGCAGATGTTTTTGTGTCTGCTAGAGTAGTAGCTGCATGCCCGTTGGACCACTGAGCTCAAGTCATGCAATCGAGATTTTTAAGCGATTATAAATGTGAGATTTTTATTGTTTTTTCTTCTGTGTTGCAATGTTTTATTCATGTTCATCTATCTAATACTTTCCCAGCAGTGATTGCACTTAATCTTGATGCTTGTTAATTTGAGTTCTCTTCAGAGAAACCTGATTGAAAATAAACAAGTGTATTTCATTCTGCAAAAGAGAGGAAACACCTTTCAAAAAGGAAGAAGGTGATACTTCGTTTTTGCCCTGTATCATTTTGGCTATCTGATATAAGGACATCAGTTGTAAAGACTGAGGTAGACAGGGCTATTTGTTAACACAACGGGTAGAAGAGACAAATACTGTAGGGCGGGATGGAAGAACGACAGAGTTCAGGGTATTGTTGACCCTAGCTCAGGCTTTCATTGCATTATGTTTTTTATGTCTGACTCCAGGGATAGGACAATGCAGGTGTGTCTGTCCCTTACATATTTGTCTGTCACCTTCTCAGAATACATCCTTCCCCCTATACATGTAGAAGGGGCTGGGAGAGGGCTATATAACGTTGTCTACTGTAGCACTGCCCATTACCTGCTACACACTTAAACACAGTGGTAGAGAAAGAAAACATGTTGAATCATTGAATCTCCGGTATTCTTCTACAGTGTCTTTTTTATTTTGTGTTGTAGCTTGTGAACAATATTCTCAGGCTGTGTAAAGTCGTTTTTACAGTTTTTTAAAGCAGAAGAATGCTAGAATAATCAATCCACTAAGAAATAAAAAAGCTTTTATTATATATCCCTTCATTTGCATATTACCCAGAATGATGAAAAATATCACAATCCCTCAAAATTGTTGCTTTGACCAAGGTTCGAGTGCTTTACCTGGTCAATTTTCTTCTTAAAGTGAACTTTATTTTTCACACTTTTCTGATTATTTTTCATTTATTGGTCTTCTATCATGTCTGATATCTCTTGACATGATTTAAGCAAAAATAATGGAACAATTTGTAAAGAATGTTGATTAAAAATAGAAATTTCTTCATCTCGATAGTTCTACTTTCGACACCCCATCCCCCCATAATTATCGCACTTGTAACAAGTGATCACTCCTTTTAGCGTTGCTTGACTCTGGCATGTGTACCTCCTCAAAAGACAAAACACTTTCATCATGCTTGTAATGTTCCTCTGATCTCTTTATCTCGCGCTTATCTCTTCCTTTGTATTTGGTGCATGCAAGTGCATTAGCACAAGTTCATCAACATGCAAATTGCTCAAAGGTGAATTTTAAATAAGGAGACGTAGTCTCATCATGCAGTCTGCCTGAGTCATATAAAAAGGCTGGTAGCTGTATTGTGAGACTATATTTTAGAATGAAAGTCAGAAAAGAGCTACATTGTGTTTTATGTTAGAGAAAAAAAAGGATAATGTGCATTTTTGTAGCAGCTGTTGCTGTGTGAAATGCTTTGCAGTATGTGTGAAATATTCCATCTTTGTGTATTTACAGCAGTTATTTTATGTGTTTTCAGTGTATGCTTGACAAGGCCTTATTTTCTTCTTTCTTTATAAATGATCACTTGGGTACTTTACCTGGGTGTTGTTTTTATGTAATTGTAGCATTAGTTTAGCCCAACTCTACATTGTAGTTCAGGTTTATGCTTTAATATATTTGAACCTCATATTACCTGCCACAACATGTTCAACATGTAGGTTGAATAACCTAAAAACATTTCAGTTGTTTGTATGAACGAACACACGTGGCTGAATGACAAAGAGCAGCACAGCCAACAACCTGAAGGGGTGGGGCATTTTACATTTAAAGGCTTTGCTCAAAATGACTTTTGTGGTGTCATTACTCAGAAATAGGGTTGAAATTAATGAAGAATTCTGATCTAAGCACAGCATTTACAGCTTATGAAGACCATAGGGAAATGTTTTAAAATGCACAATTCTTTTAAAAATAGAGCAAAATGTCACTAGTTTAAAATACCATTATTGCATTGAAATATACTGAAGCTTCAGAAGAGAGAGTCAAAGGCTTTGCTATATATCACATCAATCCAATGCAATTTCATTTCAGTTTCACTGTATCTCTCATAATTGATAATGAATAGTTCAAGAATAACACATTAAACACTGCTGAAAAAAATCCACAGAGCACAGGATTGATAAGTACCAATAATGTCATGCCTCTGTTATAAAGGTTTGCAGGGGCCTCATGACATTTGCATGTGATTTACTCAGTTTAAAAATAGTAGATGACATTGTTATGTACCACATTTCATATTGAATGGTGCAGAGTTTTCAACATATTTATGCACCTGTCTTCAAATGGCTGCAGGGATAAAATAAACTGTCACACAGAACATGCGTGCAGGCCACAGATAGTGTCAGAATTACAATTCCACTTATTAGCTTAGTACTTACAGATAAATACAGGCTGTTGTACTAAGGGTGGGGGTGTAGGAGTGGCAGCGGAATTACATTTCGGACCAAGGAGACCATGAAGGCAGGCAGAACTGGCCTCATCAGCAGAATCCTGGGAGCTACTCACTAGTCACTGTATGACCTCTGACTTCTCCCTGTCTGTGCGTACCTCACCAACCAGAGGCTACACTCTGCCATGGAGAGCATTGTGGCCTCCATCCTAACTTTAACAATCAGTAGGAAGGACGACAAGCCTCATCAGTCAATCAGTGTTGAAGAGAAGTGTCATCTTCAACCTGCCTCAGCCCCCGTGATCACGCTTCCCAGCATGCCAAACACTATGCCAGCTGGACACAAGCCAAGGGTTAAGAAGTCACAAGTTTTAGCACTTGGACTTATTTATCTTTTTTTTTAATCTCTCCTCTGCTCCTCCTCCTCCTCCTCCTCCTCCTCCTCTTCTCATGAAAAATGAGAGTCGCTCTCATCACTTCCCCCATTGTGCACTTCTTCAATTCTGTGTTTGGCGAAGTTGCTAATATTAGGCAGAGCAAGTTCATTAGTGTAATTTAACATTGTCTAAAGTTGTTCCACACTCTCCCTCTCTGTTTGGCAGCTAGCTAAGATCTGTCACCATGATGCATTCACCGTTAATGAGCTTGCCTTGTTTATGCTTTTGCAGCAGCATGTGATAATTAAACTGCAGAAAGGAGTGTGAAATAATAGCTTTGTGTATACTTCGCACCCTTCTCATGTGGTGGAGTGTGTGCCCAATTCTTTCAAGTGTGTGTGTCCAATGGAGGACAGGTGTCACTCAAGTGTCTTTTAGAATTCAGCAATGTATGTGTTTTTGATGTTAAATGTTGTACACCGTGTTTTCAAGAATTAAACCCATATTAATGCGTTATCTGGGAGTGCGTGTGCCTCCGTGTGCACTTGTCAGTCTGCCTTGATTAAGAGAACAGAGTATGAAAGAAAAGGATGCTATAGTTCCTCCCTAACTGGCTTTTCTCACAGATTCTCTGACAGCTCTATAATTACAGCTCTATTATGAGATGTGTGTGTGTGTGTGTCTGTGTGTGAGAGAATGAGTGTCATGGGTTTGATGACTATGAAATAGGGAGTCACTGAATACTGAGTGGTATTTTTAATCTTTTGTTATGTAAAGAAGCATAAAACAAACATTTATCAGGAGCAAAGAGGGGAACAAAGGCATTCGTTCTTGGTGTCACAGCCCCATATGCGGCAAGTTTCTAGCTGACATTTCTGTCTCTTATGCTTTCCTCTTTGTGAATGTTTATGCCAGCCTGTCTGACATCTGAACTCCTCTTAGAGATCAAATATAGACAGCTTGATGTACGTTATGGTCTTATTTCACTGCAGGCTATTAAGTCAGTGAATATTACTTGAAACAATGATATGACAAAAAAACTAAAACATCATTTTATGGGCATAAGGAGGAAGGTGTGAACATGTATTAAAAAGCAGGTCTAACGAAACACCTCCTGATTTGTGCATATATTATAAGATGCATCATAGAAGTTACAGACCAATCTATCAAACGCACTGTAAGATGTTTTTTTGTATCACACATTGTCATGCTGGAGTTGTAGGTGAAATGTCCAAGGAATATGTGACAGACACCAAATGCACCACATTCAGAGGTGATTGACACTACAGGCAGAGATGGGTAATAACCTTTTATTTAGCTAATTTACCTTATTTATTTTATATATATTGTCTTCAGAGAGAAGATCATGTCAAGCAGAATTAAAATAGCACAAAGTGGATGGATGTCAACACACAAGATTAAAAGAAATTGTTTTTGTTGATTTTTTTTTTTTACATGAGAAATGAAGGCCAAGTAAAAATATATAAAATCTAAACTGTAAACACATGAATAATTACAATAGTACTGTGTTATGTTAATTTGAAGGATGAAAGGCAGCCTTCACCCCTTTTAGTTGATATGCCAGCAGACTCATTATAATAACATAATAATGACTAAATCACAGTGCAGCTTTGTCTTAACCGTAGCATTTATGTCCACCAGTGCAGTATCAGTAGGCAAATAAAAAAAAAGTCCTCCCTGTACACTTAAAAAAAGAAAGAACATTAAAATAGGATTGCATCAAGAAACAAGCAAGTACTGTATATAATTAATTTTAACTCCTAAGATACATTTGGTGCAAATACAATACGTAAAGCATTCTGTCTCTTCTAGACATAAAATTAAATGTAATACAGTTTCACAGGGGCATAGATAAGCTTCTTTATATGATATTATTTGTTTTACTATTTAAATGGAAACAATTGATTTAAAGTGATAAACTAGGAGCTCTAAATATGCACACAGTATAGTCATAATGCATCTGTGTTTATTTCCTTACATTGGGTGCTATTATTCTACAGTATATGCACTCCTCTCTCTTCTTACACAGTTCCTTTTCTAGATGGTTTCTGATAAACCTGCAGTTACATACACTATATTCCTAAAAGTATTCGCTCATCTGCCTTGACTTGCTTATGAACTAGACGTCCCATTCTTAATCCATAAAGTGATATGGGTTCACCCTTTGCAGCTACAATAGCTTCAACTTTTCTGGGAAGGTTTTCCACAAGGTTCAGGAGTGTGTTTATGGGACCATTCCTCCCAGAAGCATTTGTGAGATCACACACTGGTGTTAGACCGAAGGCCTGGCTCTCAGTGTGTGCTCTAATTCATCCTAAAAGTGTTGAGGTCAGGACTCTGTTCAGGACAGTCAAATTCAACCACATCAAACTCTCTCACCTATGTCTTTATGGACCTTACTTTATGTACTACTGTTCCCACAAACTTGGCAGCATGAAAATATCCAAAGTCTCTCTCTGTCTCACACACACACACACACACACACACACACACACACACACACACACACACACACACACAGAATACACAAATGTTATATTAAACTCCATAGATTAAGAATGGGATGTCACTTGAGTGTATTTCAAGGCAGGTGAGTGAATAGTTTTGGTAATATAGTGTATGTTGTTAACTTCCACACAGTCCCACACTTCTTGTAAAAGGTTGGAATTTATCAATAAATCCACCTGTTGACACAGACCCAAAAAGTGTGTTTCACCTTCCATCCTGAGATCTGCAACCCTGCAATTTTCCATTTCATTTCACCCAAAGATACTCTAAGCATTGTACCATAAATCTGTCTCTTGTCATTATATTTCAAAATGATTCTAATCTATGTTTTGACAGAGTCTGTGCACCGCCACATGCAGCAGTATGAGGTGGAGTACCTACAGTTCGCCTTTCGCTGGATGAACAACCTCCTGATGAGGGAGCTCCCGCTACGCTGCACTATCAGACTGTGGGACACCTACCAGGTACACAGACACACAGCAAAGCTAACGTTATCCTGCTTTTTGTTATCTGTCCATTTATATCTATCTGGCTCAGCGTGGGATTTCAGAAATGGGGATGTTCTCTGATAATGACATCTATGATTGCTTCTAAAGTGGTGCTTTTGTAATTCCTACCATTATATTTCTGCCAACCCAGTGGCATGATGTAACATAATACAGACATATTTAAAAGACTGATTCAAACAAGGCTACTTTTTCTATGATAGTTAATTATACAGAGCTTATAGTCATGCAGGGAACACACAGAAAGCATGCAAGGATGGAGTTTAAAAATAGGTTGGTGTTAATGTGAAGAAAAACGACAAAGAAAGAAGACGCGTCTATAGTTTTAGAAGTTTATGAAATGAAGGATTAGTCAATTCAAGGAATGGAAGATGTATTATAACACTCACTATATGTAGAACAAAGCTTTTAGCTGATTAAATGCATGGTTTATTTTTCATCTTGTGACTGCTGTTTCTTTATTCCTGTGAGAGTTGACCTAGATGTGTGTGTTTAACAGAGAGTGGGGTTTTTAATCTCATTTAGACACATTCAAACGTTCTCTTTTAGCTGCCTACTTACATGTACGCACTGTAGGCATCGGCAGTGGCTACACTGGGTGGTTATACTGAAGAGTTAACCTTAGCTGGTGTTGTCGATAACACCTAATGTTTACATGTGTGTGCGTGCGTGATGTTCAGAGCTCTGCTTATTTTCTTGTTGATGCACAGTTTCAGATGTGGGATGAGTGTTGAATACACAGAGAGAGAGATGAGGGGGATAGAAAACTAAAGAATTAAGCTTAACTTCTCTACTGGTGACACTTCTGCCTGCTTTTTTCATCTTAGTACTAGTGTCTGCAGTTGTCTTTCACTATTGCTCTTTCTACTCTGCTCCCCAAATGGAGGGATGAGTATTATTTTTAGTTCTTTTTTTTTCTGTCTGTCTGTTTGTAAGCAACTTTAAGCAAAAACTACCAGAGCAATTTCCATGAAATTTTCAGGAAAGGTGCGAGGTGGTCCAGAATATATCCCATTAAATGTTGGTGAATGAAGGTCACAGTGACCAAAAATGTGTTTTGTCAATGATAAGAGATGGGGTAAATCAGGTAAAATCTGTATGGGCAGATGGGGTCTGTTGTACCTGAAACTACTTATTCCTTTTGCAATTTAGTTACTCACTGTCTTGAACTTTTTTTCTGCATATGTACTTAATTTCTCCCAAACTCAGTGCTGTGGAATTAACTAAAATCTCTGTGTTTGTGGTTTTTAACTGTTTATGTTTGTTATGTTTTCTCAGAGCTCTGGCATTCATGAGTTCAAATCTTAGGTGTGACATTTCCAACCAAAAATGTAGGTTCACATTCACAGAAATGCAACCAAGTAAATTAAAAAACAAATATAGTCTTAAGTTTTTTTGTTTATTTGGGTTTTTTTTTTTTTTTTTTTTTTAGTTCAGAGGTTAAAAGAGCTTTTGAGCACAGGAGAAGGGGGTCAAGAACAGATCCCATGCACAGTTAGGGTAAAACAGAGTTAAGTGAAGTGTTGAAGAAAATTGAAGATGAAGGGGCAGATGGAGAAAGAGCTGGCAGTTGCAGGCAAAAGTAGACAAGAATGTGACTTGGTAAAATTTAAGAATTTAAATATAGCCATGTTTCAGTTTACCTGAAGTGCATAGTACACAGCTTTTAATAAACCATAGCTTCGGGGAATGAATCACAAATGAATCTTTATGAACTCTTACTGAACTTTGAGCAGTATGACAGATTGCAATAGACAGCTAAAAGCCACATACTGGACAGGAGGCAAAATTGAGTTTTCTTTTCCTGGCTTTACAAGTTTGGAAAATGTCATTTTTTTCCATTTTCATGCTCATATCTCATAAGGTGTGAAGAATTGAATATTACATAACGTTACATGTAACATTACATTTTACTGTATTTTATGAATTCCTCATTTTCATGATGCCATTTGTTATTGTAAGGCTTTCTCAAATGTGTGGTGTTATCATCAGCTTTCATACGACTGTAAAAAGCATCCTTGCCAGAAAAATTATGTTTTTTTTTTCAGTGATGTTCAGCTGCTGGGCCAGCTATAGTGCACTTCTCGCAAACCTTGAAAAACGGATGCTGAACACTCTTAATCATGATGGTCCTACAGTTTAAGTGCAGTCACTCCCCACTCAGCTGACTTATGAAGGCAGTAGTTAATTGGAAAGCCAAATAAACACATTTTCTCTGAAAAACAATTTGCTTGACCAGCTGCTGTGATTTCTTTTTATGCCATTTACTCCTGGTCAGCCATCCTGATAGGCTTTGAATATTTTTTAGGAAAGTTTATTAGTAAATTATCACAACACACTATAGCTTTTTTTTTTTTTTTTTTTTTCATTTTTACTAAACTTTTATCATTTGGCAGACAAAGCATATCTGATGAGTCAGAGCTTGATAAGAATGTCTTGTTGGTGTTTTTGGCTTTCAATGAGTGTAATGACAGAAAGAGTAGATTCTGTCTCAGCTGAATGAAAGTTTGTTATATTCACACCTTAGCAGGTTGTTTCTCACACAGGGATTTTGGATAGATTGGGAGACTCAGTGAGAGCTGGACAGATGAAATATGTTCACGTACTTGATTATGGCACAATTATCCTAATGAAATAAATGAGCCTACAATTCTGTTCAGTGGTAGAACCAACTTTATTGTGTTTAATCGTCTATACTCCTACAGACTTTTATTTATATACAATATATTATTGGTCACCCACTGGTGGACCACATCCAGACTGTGAGAAGCTTTCATCTGTACCATGAAGTATTTTTAGAAAAAAATACATTTTAAAAATGTTATCTTCAGGCATGTGTTGATCAGACATGCTTTTCCATGGTTAGATTATTATTATTATTATTATTATTATTATTATTATTATTATTATTATTATTATTGTTATTACTAACCTTATATATGGAAGCTTGAACAATTGAAACTCTTGTTGACCTCGTTAGCTGTAAAAACAGACGTCACAAATTAGATCCACATTTACATGTATTTTTGTCTACTTTTAATAGTTGTATCTGACTTTAGTCATCTGTCCTCCAAGTTCCTTTGGTAAAAATACGTTATACATAAACTCAGGAATTCTTTCTTTTTTAGTTTATTAACAATGTATTTTTGCTAAATCAACTTGGACAACAAGCAAGTATTTTCTGAAGTGATATATCTTTAGTTAAGGTTCAACAAATTATTGGAACTTCAACCTCAGCTGTAAAGGAGCATATCTAGTTGACCTCTTGTAATTTTTGTTGAATACCCCTGCAGTAATTATTATATAAACATAATATCTAAGTGTTATGGAATTATCTTATCCCAGTTGTATGACTAATCTGTGCCATTTTGATGAAAGAAAGAAAATAAATCGTTTTTGATGCAGATTATTTTTAATGGATTAGGAAACATTTTGGCCTTGGTGAATAAAATACACTTACCAGGGCCATGTTATTATCAAAGCACTCTTTTCTCAGGATTTATAACTCAACAGACTGTCTATTATATTGTATGACTTATACAGTCCATCACTTCATCATCTTACTGAAAGTGGCTGCTTATATCTGGACTCTTTTAGACCAAACAAAGGCTCACTACGATTCAAGAGGCTGCTTTATAAGGTGACTCTAACTCTGTAATGAACTGCAGAACTACTACAGACTCTCACAGAACAGTGGTATTATATTCCATCTTTTTTATTCTTTTATTTGTTTCTGTTAAAAAACGAACTAAAACACAAGTGACCTCAGTAACACAGATCACAGTAGAATGGACTTGTCCAGTAAATTCTTTATTTTGTGTATTTTGTTTATATAGTCATCTAAACCTCTGCCACCAAAATCTGCTGAAGTGCTTTCTGTGATCATGCGACACATGAAGTGTGTGTATTTATTGTCCTGTTTGAAACTGAACATGAATAATATGTACATCTGAAGTGTTTTTTCTTTTTACCTTCACTTGCACACATTCACCACCAGTACCATCATCTACCTCAAGTCCAAAAAAGAAACAAGGAGTAAATGATTAAAAGGTGTTGTTCTTTTGTCGTGACTTGACAGCAACCGAAGTACACATTGTACTTGTAATCCATCCTCTAAATATTTTATGTTTTACAATGTCGTTTGGATTTCAGCTCCAACACACACATGCATTCGCCCTAAACAGCCTTTCATATTGCACACAAATATGCACATACAACTTTCTTTGGCAGGCTCTGTCACAGTCCCTCACCTCCACTCCTTCTCTGGTAGGGGAATTAGGCCATTTCCACTCATGAAACTTGCAGTAGAGCTGACAGCAAAGCACAAAGCAGCTCTTGTCTGATCTTGATGTTCTTTTCTCTTGTCCTTTTTTTAAAACTTTTTTTTAGTCCAGGTTTGAAACCAACCTCATTCTTCCCATCTGCTTTTTTTCTCCACATTTTACTTTAAAACTGAACATAAATGTACTCCCTCCCTTGACCTTTTCATCCATATACCTCCCCTCAAATGATGCTTTTAGAAAACAGTGACTGGCATAGAATCGGGGGAAGAATGAAGCGCTGTGAAGAATGAAGCGCTGCTCAAACAGATATAAGATGCTGCACTAAACTAAATTCCTTGTATTCAACAGCATTGTTGTGAATATGTTGATGATTTCTCCAACATGAGGGACAAGGCTCTTGCATTATAAAAGCTCGATCTCCATCCAAGCTTTCAGAGAAAGTTGTTGAGTAGACTTTCTGTTGTAACACAAGGTATAGCTTGTAAAGATTTGTAAATCTGTTTTTGAATATCTGCTGCTACTATATACTATAGGGTACGATCAAGTGAAGGACAAAGTATATTTACACACATCATTTATCATGTGGGCTCATTTTTTAACTAAAGATCTCTATTTTATGGAACTGTTATCCTATTTAAAATTGCACTTACACAGTACAGAAGAAGTTCCAAACCATCTGATTGCCGGCATTAAATTAACACAAGGACGTGAAAAAGACTGTCTATTACAAAATTAAAAAATTAAAATTAAATTAAAATTCTGAGTGATTATGTTGATACACTGGTCATATGTATTTAAAAAGACTTAACTGTTACTGAGAAATTACTCTTTATTTGTAATTATCCTATATCAGTATGGGCCACGAGTTGTAAATAATCCATTAAATAAAGCAATGTAATTACAGTATATCTGGCTTGTTGTTTTAAAAAAAAAAAAACAAGTGAATATTGTGTTCGATACATACGCTGGCAAAGAGCTTTCCGCTGTTCCTATTGCAACCTGTCCACATGTTACCACATCGTCTTGAAAATAAAACAAAGAGTCTTCAATATTTTACTCCAAAATGTATTGTTATTATAGTTGAACATAATATCTAACGGTTTTAATCCTACTTGATATGAATTTCTGTTGAGAACTGCATGATTTGATTGTTAAGTTAGATCTTAAAAAAAAATAAAATCTGTCCATGTCAAGTCCATGTGTTACCAAGCAGTAATTTGATAATTTTCACCTAAAAATCTTATCTCCCCAAATTTTGTCATACTTGATAAAATGCTTTAAAATACCTACTCAAATGTGTATCATACATATAGGTTACTCTGCTCGCATGTCAGATTGTTGAACACCAAATGTATCTCCATGTCATCACTTGATCAGACCCTTCACCAGTTTTATTCACCTCCCAGGGTCGGTTGATTTCCTTATTTTTCCAACATTTCAATGAATTTAGACAAAAAAAACACCCAGCTCTCATATGAAATTTAATACAGTAGTTTGAAAAATTACCTTTTCGCATATTATATAGGGCATATAGGCGAAAAAGCCTCAAAGCTTTAGGTCTGTCATAAATGCCAACAATAAGCAGAAAGACCTTGCCCTTTGCCGTTGAGCCTATGTATGTGTATGTGTTCCAGGGGAGATTTTAACCTGAGTGCTGTAATGTCTCCGCTGTGGTCGTCTCTCTGTGGTGTAGCCATCTGTTCTGTAGTCTGATCCAACACAAGACAGCACTCCGTCTGTCTTCCTCTTCGTCAACCTCTCATAGGCACATTATTATCGATGACTTTCTGCTCTTCTTTCAGACTGTTTTCCTCAGCATTTTTATTTTTATTTAAATTTTTTATCAATATTTCACTCTGCAAGAGAAGAAGAGTGAAAAATGGGGAAAGAAAGACACATGATTTAGAGTGAACACTCCAGCACACACACATACACACAGTTCTTCTCCCTGTCAGACAGACAGACAGACAGGGACCAAATTATCCCTGTTGCGTGGAGCATGAAATTAGCAAGTAGCTCAGTGTGGCAGCATTAGCATGGCTGTTAAAGGGATACCGTGACATTTTCAGGCTCTGAAACATGGTCGTTTTCCATATGGATGGTCGAATTTACCAAGCAGGGAGCTGTTTAGTGTTGTTAGTGAGTGTGTTTAAAACCATTGCGTAAGATGTGATCAAATGTGTCGATTTACTGGTGTGAAATTCAGTCATTTAAAGCAATAAGGCTCAGAGGATTAGCAGATTGAGATTTAAAGAGCAAAATCAATCCACAAATCACCAGACAGACACTATAATGTTCGTTATAGATTTGCCTGTAGGTTTTGTGAACACTGGCTCCTCAGTCTGTTTTAAGTTAACATAATAATAATAATAATAATAATAATAATAATAATAATAATGTGGGTTTTTTTTTCATTTTGTTAAGCAGCATCTTGTATGAAAATGCAGCTTTCTTGGCAGTTTTTTCAGCAATATTTATATTTCATGGCCTTAATTGTCTGGGATCACCAGACTTTGGTATGATCCATCTGATATAAGTGATATGGGTAAAATGGAAGAGATGAGTGAATACAATTTATCTCTGATTGGTCTAACATGCAGATATTAATGCACCCTCCAATCTGAACAGGAACATGTTGTCTTTATATACTTTCTCTTAGGAACAATATTATTTAAACAACATTCTCTTAGGAACAATATAAAAAAGAAGAATAAAAAAGGACTGATATTGGTGTTTGGTTATCTTCAGACAGCAGGAAAGATCACTTTTGTATTTAGATTGAGATGATGTCTTATTTTCATATACAAATCTTTGTATCAACAGTAGGAGGTTAACATGTAATTATTTTTCCTGTTTTATGTGTACAAGTAAAGCACCAATGGAGGTTGTTATCCATGGCAACAGATGTCATATTAACCCTTATACATTCTTTTATTTTGCATAATGTAAATTACAGTTGTTCGCTGGAGCATGAAAAGTGACCCAGGACACTGGTGGTGCTTTTTTCTGATACACCCTGTAGAAGGCGGAGTAACTAAGAAGCATACAATATAAAATAAAGCTGAAACATGGAGAACTAGAAAAACCTTTGGAGAACATGTAGTGATTTCTTCTTTATGCCTGTATCAATATTTCTTTTAAATGTCATTAAAATCCATCCATACCTATTTGAGTTATCTTGCTAACAGACAAACACACAAACAAACCCTGCACAGTAGGTAAATAAAGAAATAAGATAAACTTCAAAATATGTAATATACAGTCTGGAAAATCCACCGGGTTAAATGAGGCTTTAACGGTACCAGTTAGAGTTCTGTGCAGACTAAATCAGTGACTAAATCAGACCATGACTAAATGAGATTATAGTGATGACTATTGTCAAGGTGTAGCTGCTCTGTAGTAGCAACATTGTGTTGGTGTCAAACACATGCACAAGTGTGATGCAGCAGAGGCGCAGGCAAAGTATGCATCATGTCCCAGGGCTTATGACCTATGAAGACATTTGCAAAAAGGAGGACAGACTTTCAGAGACTTTGGTGAGAAATGGAGAAAGAAAAAAAATAAAACATTCATCTCTTGAAAAGCTTAATATTTCTGCAAAGGAAATACTTTGTTTCTTTGCTTCCCGTTGAGATTTAGTAGATGTTAGAAGCCTCCATTAATTGAGCTCAGATTTGTTTGACAGCATTGCTAAATCAGAAAGACGATTGCTGCTCTGAAATAAAACCAAAAGAGACATTACTTGTGTATGAATGCAACACTTATCTGCCAGCTCCATAAGAAAGAGATTGTTCAACCAGCCCAGAGGGAAGCAGCTCTTCTCACTTTTTGTGCCTCTCTCTCTCTCTCTCTCCTGTCTGTGGTAATGGTTGGCCTTTGGTCACTGCAAACAACATGACAGGCCTCTGTAGACATGACCAGGTTACACTCACAGTCTTACTGTCTTTCATAAATAGGCACGCACATCCTCATACAATTTTCCTCTCATTGTCCCTTTGTACCACTCCCTCTGGTATGAACATCAATATTGTTCTGTTTCTTCTTTATTGTTTCCCTCTGTCAGAATGTCAGCGTGAAACAAACATTGTACGATTCAAAGTGGAAGCATTTATCGTATAATTAATGTACTGGGTTGAATTTTATTATTTCTAAATGTGTCCTTGCTGCCTGTTTTCCTCTCGCATTCATGCAGGTTCACTTGCTTTTAGAACTTGCATTTTAATTGACAATTTCAACTTATTTAAATATACAGTGACACCTAACCCTAACTAAACAGTAGAGATTAAAAATATATTTCAGTCTTCAAAAGGTGGTAATTCTGCCACCGTTTGTCACTCTGATGTAGAGCTTTAAATTAGTAGGCATGACAGAAAACATTCTGCAAAATATCTCTTTCTTACGGTTTAGCCATTGTTTATTTAGTTACACATCTATACTTGGCAAAGTCAAACACTTTGCTCAAGTAAAATGTGTACACTTAAACTAATGCAGTATATGATTGTCTGAGTGGGTTTTTGTGTGTGTATGGGGAGGTTGCATAAAGCACAAGTTCATATAATTACAATGTAGGATGAAAAACAAACATGGTGTCAGATCAGAGTCTTTTATATATATATATATATATATATATATATATATATATATATATACTAAAGAAAAGTGCATGTTTTGAAATTCTGCTGTTCCTTTTATTGATTTCAGCTCCCGCAACTGTAGGTAAATGTCTCTCACTATTGCTTGCAGTCAAATACGTACAAAACAAACTCCACCATATTCTCCTTTTGTTTGTGAATTTTTTCAGTTCCCTTTTAATCTCGTTGATCACCTCATGTCTCCACATTCCCCTTTTCACCTTGTCGAGTGTTGGTTCGTCAGAGTATCGAGTTAGTCCCACGTCAGGCCTCTTTGTTTTGCAAGGATGAGACATTTTGACGAGTCAGACAGCTGGCGCAGCAGTTTGAAAACACTGTGACAACACAATACTCATTCTCCCTCTGCGCTTCAACATCCTGTTTCCTTCTCTATTCACCTTTTACTCTCATACCCTTTCACCTTCTCTTATAAACTCCTGAAACTTCTATACCCCAATCGGCTCCTCCACCCATTCCCCCATTCTCCCCCTGCTCCCTCGTACAGCCCACCACTCGCTTTCACCTACTTTGATCAGCAGCGTTTGTCAGTCAGAGCCTCGCCTGTCTCAGCCAATATGGCTGCCCTGACACAAGGGTGTGGAGGACCAAGCATAACAATGGAGGAGGAGAAGAGGTAGAGACAAGTTTGACTGAGTCACCTTGACTTCCATGACAAACTTTATTTTACAGATCATAATGATGTGAAAGCCTTGAGCTGAAGCAGCAGCAGTGGATGGATAGCACAGGAGGGACAGATAAAGTGTCAGATAGAAAAATGGGTGGAGAATAAAGAAAGCTGGGTGGAGACTAGAAATGTTTGAGAATTAGGCTACTACTGATATTATTAGCCTAAAATTTTCAGTAAGTGTATACATTTTAGTATAGCTGAGCCAGTGCATTTTCATGATCATGTCATCTGGTTGTTTTTTCAGTTGATTCACTTATATATAGCACTAAAACAATTAGTTGATTAATTGAAAACTAAAACGTAATTTTGATCTTTTTTTTTGTTTACAAAAAATATGAACACATTAATGTGAATAAACAATTTCAGCACAAATAACATTTCTGAACTACACACTTCACAGTGCAGTCGATACACTCAAATGCAGAGTAATTAACTAAATCAACCTGTCTTTTTAAATTGTATTTATACTATAGAATAATGAAACACATATACTTTCATTAACCTGCCTACCAGAGTCACTCGTATACACTGCCATTAGTTGAGCTGTCATTCCCACTGCGATGAATAGAGGCAATAGATGTTAAGTTAATGGCGTACCCTCTGAGATGATTGAAATCATAATTTCAGGAATATATAACTGAAGTTGTTTTTGATTAAATGCATCTCATTTTGATGTGTTCCTTTCTTACAGTCATGTTAAAATGAATAAAGGGGTTATGCTAACAGACAATGAGAAAGGATGGATGAAGGGGGCAGTTAAGTCAACAGAAGGGTACAGAAAGAGACATATCTAGGGTTTTGGTGACTCTAAAAGGTCAACAGCTCACCCAAACTTCAGGTAATGCACAGAGATTCACCTACAAGTAAGGAAATGAAAACATGTCTTTGGGGGCTGATGAACACGGTGCTCCCATACGCCAGTCCTAAAGTCTTTCATCAATACACAGTCGTCTGTTGTACGACTGTGTATTTGCTTGATTCAACTGTTTGGATTGGAGCTGCAAGGTTAGACCAATAAGTCAGTCACCTGCCAGTTTACAACTCGCATCATGCTATACCTCACTGTTCACAAACACTCCACCACTACTGCCCCCTCCCCATCCACATCTCACTCTCTTCTGCCAGTTTTATTTCTTCTTATTCACACACTTTTGGGAAGCTGTGAATATTGGTGAACCTAAGTGGGGGGGTAAACTAAGTCTGTCTAAAATACTGAAGAGGGACTACAAAAGTGAGATAATATTCTTTTTCAATTATCATGCTATCTATTTGTTGAAGCCCCCTTTATACTGGTAATCGGTTTATTCGGTCTTCCCTTCCTGGAGGGAAATACAATTATCACAGCAGAAAGGCACTTTCTGTTAATTCCTGTAGAGTTATGGCTTGGCCTTGCTGTTATACACACATCTGAACAGTAGTTCAAGAGCTGCACTTACAGTATATTTGGTTGCAGTTCCCAGAAAACATTGAAATGAGCAATACCATATCAGCAAGTTCAAGTCCTGTATAGTAAGTGATGTCTGTTCTATTCTACTCTGCCTGTGCTGAATATACACGAATTGGAGAGCTTTCATATTAGTGTATTTTTTTAAGGAGAAAATGAATTCATACTTAAGTCAAATGTATCTGTGCAGTGTTGCTTCTTTACCAGTGGAGGCTATTAACACATCACAGAACACACTTGCAGAATAATTTCCAAGTTCATACTATTACAAACCTTGTCTGTACATTTCCTCCAATCAAGTACTAAAGAGCTTCACACTTTAATTGCATGGATTTAATGTTAAAGTAGCATGTGGGTAATGAAACCCTGAGCAAGCATGTCGGCAAAGCTCACACATTATGGTGCACTTTGGATATTGTGTCCTACCTTTAAGGGGTATATACTTCTAACTCACTCCCATTCAAAGGCTTTAGTAATTATCCTCCCTGTGATAGGACTCTGGAGAAAAATGAATAGAACAAGGAACATCTCATCCTTTGTCTTGCTCCCTGTTTAAATCCCCTGATTATTTCCCAGTCATAAAAAGTGAGCTGCCAAACGTAAAGGGGCTGGAATAAAAAGCTAGGAGGGAGAGGGGATTTGTATCTTTTTTTTGTCTCTCTAGCCCCGCATATGTAAATTTCCAGATTGTTAAACGGAAAAGAAGTTTTATACTCTACATTTTTCTTTTCTGCTGTCCCTCTTTTTCCATACATACCACACTAAATACCAAGTGTAAAAATGCTTCTACAGTAAGTGCTGTAATTGTATAAGTCGTGAAAGGCTGAGGATTTCTGTGGTATTTGGAACACATCTCAACTACTTTCCGTCAAAATAACTCTTATAATTTCATGATCATCATTTCTTTATTTCTTTCTAAACAGGCCGAGCCGGAGGGTTTCTCCCATTTCCACCTCTATGTGTGTGCGGCCTTTCTGGTGAGGTGGCGGAAAGAGATTCTAGAAGAGAGAGATTTTCAGGTAATAAGCACACACGACACAGGGGGCACTGTCAACCGTTATATTTTTTACCTATAAGTGGGGCACAGGCTGACATGTACCCAGACTTTGCCCACATACAAAACATGCATGTTTTATGACCAGCTGGCGATACACATAGCTGTATATCTATGTACATTAATCTGGGTTGTCCTGGTTGTGTACAAAAACAACATTTAAAGAGTCTCCCAGACTGATATCACAGAGCTGTTCATGGCCTACATCCCTCTCCATTACCTCCCTGGTCATTAACTGTGAGGTTTAAAAGTCGTTGTGAGTGCATTAGTAGATGACAGTAGACAGCTGCCAGAAGGTGACTTTGGTTGCCAGCTCACTGGGGGACCTGGCCTCTTAACAGTAGCAATACAGTCTAATATCATCACATACAAACATCATCTCTGCTCTTTGGCTGCTCTTTTTGCTCTTTTTCCCTACTTTTTTTAAATGCCCAAATTCTCTTTTTTTTTTTTTTTCAGTTCCGCCTTGTGTTTTGTCCAATATTTACTCCCTCTCATCTATTCACAGCTTTTTACTTAACTTTGTTACACTTTCCCTCATTTCACTTGGCTGCGGCAGGAAAAATACTTGCCTGTGAAGAGCAGTAGGAAAAGAAAACTTAACTGGCATACCGTTTGAGTTAATTAGAGTACTGACATCACAATGGTACATTAGAGATAAGGTATCATTTATTCTTTAGGGGTCGATTGCTCTTCTAATCCGTGTCTGAAGATAACACATTGAGAATAAAATCTGTGAAAATTCTTTGTAAAACACTGAAACTTATTCTGCACTCTTTCTTTTTTTGCTTTTTCCTTTTCAAGGTGGATTTTGTTTTTGTGTGCAGATGTGAATTTACTGCTTTGTTTACCACTGATTTTAGGACTTGATCACATTCTATCTTTAATCACTTATAATGACACACATAAAAGAAGAACTTCCTGCTGATTTCATATAGTCTCACCTACTACCTGACTTCTCATCTTGACTGCTAAGTGTTCTGCCAAGGGCAAGGTATCCATCCTCATGAAGATGAGAGGAAAAGAAGTAAGAGAGGATCAGGGCAGCAATAAGAAGGTTTGAGAAGTGAGAACATATAAAACTTTAAAGCTCAATTGCTGTGACTGACACTGAATCTCAATTACAGTGATTATTTCCATTGAGCTCTATTAATATTTACTTAATTGAAGTCGAGTTGTATTGTTACCCTCGTAAATTTCTTTTGGCACTTTCTGCACTTTCAGGTTGATGGATCACATAGAAGAATGGCTAAAACTAATACACGTAAGAGCTGATGAAGGGGGTTAAAACGGCATAATATATGTTTCTGACATTAATATTCAAACTCTTCAACCATCATTTCAGTGAGTCCCACAATGTAATAAATCACAAGACATCTTCAAAAGTGAAAGAAAGGAGAGAGTTAAGGTTCTAAAGAACCTGGGTTTTAGATGGAGGAGAGTTGATTAAAGCCGATTCTGTGATGGTGACACTGGAGGCTGTTGGACTTCGAAGGCAAGACATCAAATGACTCATCTCTTCTTTCTTTCGTTCTTTTCTTGACATTTCTTGCCTTTCTCCCTTTCAAGTTAATTTATTTTAGAAGTTTTGGAATTTCACATTGAACATGGGGTCATAAGTCAAGGTTATACTTTTTATTTTTTTGCAGCCTTTTGAAGTGTGTACACAGAATGCTATCCATATAATGCACTTGCCTTCACATTTCACTATCACAAACAGTTCCAAAAACTTTACCTTACCCTTTTTTTCCACATTTTCTTCTTCATTTGTGTTGTTAGAACTTTTCTGTGCTGTTGAGCAAAGATCAGATTATTGAAAACCAAGTCAGCAGTAAGTGTTTCCAACATGTATTCAGGCGTTCACTCTACTGTCGGTCCAAACTTTCCTGCAGAATTGTATTTTTTTTACTCTACATTCCTTCACCCCTTAATAAAACCCTGTGGTAGGAATAATCTACAGATACTGCATCAAACTTTAGAGCTTGTCTTACAAACTTCTAACTGTCTAAGATGTTTCTAATTAACAGCAGGGTAGAAGATGTTTTCCTGGAGCATTTTTTAATATATTGCTTCAATCATCCTCACACCCTGATTGCAACCAATTAATTAATCCAACACAAAAATAAAAACAAAATGTATCACCCGTGGAATGGACAGGACTGAAGAATCCATCCAAAACATTTACACACCCCATCCAATCATTTGAACCCTTTATCATTCCAGGGTGATTTTGCTTAAAACATCTGAAAAATACTTCTCCAAATTAAAATTACAGTTGTTCTTCAACAGTTTGGAGTACAGGTAAAAGAATAGGCTCTTATGGGTAACATCCTGTACTTTGTACCAAAGTAGTCACTTTTGCTGTTTATGGGACAGGGGAAAAGCTGTAAACATAGAAAGACAAACAAACTTTTATATATATATATATATATATATATATATATTAACCCCTCGCCTCAATTTTTTTTAAATGTAAATTTTTTAGCACTTTTCTATGGTTATGTTTATGCATTTTACTAAGTGGAAATTTTGGGAATGATCAATTTTTGTGGCTACATTTGGAAACTGAAAAAAAATTAATAACTGTTGAATGCGTTAAATATACATATTTTAGCAAAGATTTATAAAAATCAATATTTCACAACATACAAAATTATCATTATCAATGGTAAAATAAAGTCCAGACTGGCATTCTGGTCCAAGAGTTACATACCCTGGTGTTCAGCATCTTATTGTCTATCTGCTTGTCAGCCCAGATTATAAGTGTGACCTAATTTGTTGGAACATTGATAGATGCTTGATCAGATGACAGCCTTCAAACACCAAATTTCTCACATTTGGCTTTTCTGGAAAACAACCCTTTGTTTATGTGGTGTTGCTGTTGCACTTCAGAATGGTTTATATATATTTTAAAAGATGAGTTTGTTGACTTTAATTTGATAAGGAACAAGTGGAGGTGCATTAATGTGGGAGCCTTTATGTCCCGGGACATCAGGCTAGTAAGAGGTTAATCGGCTCATCGAAATAATTGAATGGTGATATGTCTATCAAACTCAACTACCATGTGTCCCTCCCCCCTCTGTGCATACCCCACTTCGTGCACAAATTGCATGTTCTCAGAGGTTTGGAACACATGTACAGGAAACAAAGCCACAGCCACAGCTTGGCTAGTTATGTTAGCAATATTAGGATGTAAAGTTTATCGGTAAGCTCTTTTGTCACTAACATAAATCACTGGGGAATGTAACATTAGCCAGATAGGTATGAATTGGGGTTGTTCTGCCAAAAACGTAATAGTGAAATGCACAGATTACAGCAAATTGATGCCACACTGTGCTCCTTAACCCTTGGGAACAAGCATTGCACATGACTTGGCTTCAGGACGGGAGTCTGTAGAAAGGGGTTTGGAGGTTTTTCCTTTAATTCCTGGCTGGTTTTACTTTTCATTACATTTCATATGTACCTATTAACTGTTCATTACCTCTGCCAAAGTGGATATGGAAACATTCACCTGTTTGTTTGTCTGTTAGGGTTGTGCAAAATAACTGTAGAAATTCCCATGAAATTTTGTGGATGAGCTATTCTGTGTGGTCTCTTCTTTTTCTCTTCACTCAAAGACACATATAGCCTTAATACCATCCTCGTACTGTATGTGCCCCTGCCAACTATACAGCAAATCATCACTCATTATCTATCATGATTTATACATATATTGGACATGGGTTCAATGTATTCAAACTCAATTTCACAACTTTAAATATTTCATTTCAGGATATATTTCCTCTGTTCATTTGGCCCAATTTTATCTCTTATTTATTTCATTATATTCTCAAATTAACTTTATTAATATTCTGTGGTAGTGTCTTTTTTAAGCCTATACTCCTGCAGATTTTCTTTATACGCCTCCTTGGTCACACATTTTGTTTTACATTATTGTCAACTTAAATGGGGTATTTTTAGAAGCATTTCAAAAACACATAAGAACATATCCAACGAAACACCATTTTACTACTACTATTTTATATAATTTCAGGCCAGATATGTCCAACATCATTACCAGGTTCTTAACTGTCATCCAAAATTGCTTTTGTTGTAATTGCATTTTTGCATTTGTGTATATTTATTAATAACAGCTGTCAAGTAGTATCTTTTTTTTGTTTCTCTCTCTTGAGGAAAAAGAGAAATTTGTGGAAGTAAACTTTTCTCGTCTGGGCTGACTCCATTAAATGTGTCTGATTCCTTTTAAATGTCCCCATATGACTCTCTATAGTGAGAAGTAATCTACCAAGTCTTAAATCCATTTCACATTCAAAAAGTTAGGCAAACTGGACAAAGGATTGGATGTATATGGAAATGAATTGTCCAAAACAGCCAGTAATTTATGTACAGATGCAAACTTGTACAGGAGACTGAACTTTTTTTAAAATGTAATTTCCCAAGAAATTTTGACACAGATTAGAGTCTGTTGGGGAAAAGAAAAGTAAAGATTCCTTCTCTTCTCGGCTTTGGAGGTTTAATTCCAGGAGATTTCTGCCTCTGATCCATTCAGCCTCAGAGTTCAAACATGGGTCTGCCAGGTTCTTAAGGGCCTGTTGAACAGCTCTTATCTCCGCATAGTTTACCCAGCTACCCTAGCATCCTTCTACACTCATGTCTGCTTTTCCTCTCTTCCTGTCCCCCTGTCTGTCTGTTGCCTTTTCCTGGTTGCTGTTTCTAATTCCCTGCTGCTGTTTTTGTGACGCGTGTTATATTTTTCTGCTGCTTCATCTTTTGTTGTGCTCTTCACTGTCTGGTTCTGTCACCTACTCTTGTGCTTTCTTTGTCCCCTTCCCCTGTCTACTTTCTGGCACATAGCAGTTCATCATAGACATCAAGAGGACATGGTTTTTGGGAGCTTAAAAGAGAACGTTTTGCAAGTCAAATACTAACACACTTTAAATGCAGCCAATGCTTTACATTTTTAATAACTAATAAAACATGTAAAAAAAAAAACATCCTCAATTTATGTCTAGAAGATCGCATAAGTCAATTAGTACACAAATGACAAAAGTAGTTTGCAAAAATCATTACATCCTTTGGAATCATGCACATACACACTCATGCTTCCAGCAATTTAATAAAGGTTTGCAACCTGTTCTCATCAATCTGCTCATTATTATACTGAACCGCTCCCCCTGATATCCTCAAGCCTAGAGGGAAACTAAACTTGTAACAGCTAGTTAGCTCTGTTACAACATTAACATCTTGTACGTTGTGTTTCATTGCTGTACATTTATTGTTTTTGATTGATTTGTGCTTTGATGAGTTTGGGAGCTGTACAGTCTTTGTATACTTTAATAACTTGGGTACCACATAGTACTTTTCTACCGGTTTCCTCTTTTTCTCAAAGCTGCAACACATGACATTCAGTGATGTAAAAGTTCATATGTACAGATATGAAGGGGTAAATGGATGGTTGTTTTGTTGAGATAACCTTGTGACTCAGATCCTCTAAATAGTTTAAGCCCCTGTTGTAATAACTGACTGAAAGTGTGAGCGTTAATATTAAACGTAAAATGAGAAGAGCAGCGACGTATGACAAACTACTTGTGAGTTACATGTTTGTGGTCCTAAGAGGGCAAGCAAATTAATGATTCACTTTAATAGTTTTAATTAAAAATGCACGTATAAAGTAATTTAAAATGGATAACTCATGCATTGTTATCAACATCGTAAGGCGAGTAAGTGTGAATCTACTGCCTTGTTTGTAGGATTGGTTTGGCTAAGCTGCAAAATGAAAAGCAGGCTGAAGGAAGGAGTATTCCACTCCCCAAGCAATCTAGCTTCTACTGTTCCACCTCAGCTGGTACACACTACTGCTGCTGGCCTGGGCCACTTGGATAAGTTTACACATGTGCGCACACATACATTATGCACATGTTTTTTTTTTTCCTTACTCAAAATCATTTATTCATAAATGTTTGAACATGGGCATGGCCAGTCCATCCACATAGCACATAATTCCATTTACATGTTTGAATTACCTGTCACACATACACAGGCCAGCACAGTCAGCACTGTTTTACATAGCGTGTGCATCCTCTGGATACCAACAGGGCCAGTGTAGAAGGGACTCTGAACAACTGTGAACAATGTTTACAAAGTAAACTTATTTGTTTGCCTGCTTGACTAATTTCAGCTACTTCCTGTCATCTTCATCAGGTCAATATGTCCGTTTTACTTTTATGTTTTTTTTTTTTTATTATTATTAATGTGACACTATCAGCAAAACCTAGCACTCATGCCTCACAGCAAGAAGGACCCTGGTTGGATTCTCACACCAGACCTTTCTGTATGGAGTTTGCATGTTCTCCCCATGTCTGCGTGGGTTTTCTCCAGGTACTCCAGTTTCCTCCCACCATCCAAAGACATGGTTAATTGGTTAATCTAAATTGTCCATAGGTGTGAATGTGAGAGAAATTGTTTGTCTATATATGTTCAGCCCTGAGATAAACTGACGTCTCATACAGGGTGTACCCCTCCTTCGGTCATTTTAGCTGGATTAGAACCCCCACAGACTCCCGTGACCCTAATGAGGATAAAACGGGTTCTGATGACTGAGAAGAGACAGCAAAACGAGTAGGCTGAACAATGCCTCACCTATTTGCTGCTGTTAAGCTGTTGCTCATGCTGTGTTAATGAAATCTTTACTCTTTCAAAGTAAAAGCACTTCCTACATATCTTGCAACTCACTATACTGTATTAATATCCTTCCTTCAAAGTACAGGTGCACCAGTAATATTCTTAATCAGTCATAACCACCTCAAGAGCCACATTAAGAGGTTTCTGAAAATCATTCCACAACCCCCAGTTTGGGAACCCCTGTTTTAGAGGTCAACCTCATGCTTTGGGATATGAGAGCATGCTCACATTTCAAGCAAAATTAGCCTGGACTTCATAATCATCACTTTAACCTTTTGATCATGGATCTCTAAATCTGTACTTGCGATTTCACTAGCGGTTAGTCTCAAATAGTCCATGTGATGGAAAAAAAATGATCATTAAGGCTGTGAAATTGATTATTAACTGTATATAACTGCATAGCTGTTTGTTGTGTGTGCTGTAAGTAACATCTCTTCTTCTCTCAACACATGCATTAGAGCTGTAGTGAGGAAAGAAAATGAGAGAAACTGAGTGAAAGAAGTAGACAAAGATTTGTTTTCACTTTAATTAATGGTGTGTGAAAAACTGTGGACCTTTATAAATGTCAGTGTCTTTTTCGTCTGATCAGAAACGTGTAGAGAACGCCTTGGGTGAGGCGGCCTTGGCAATAAAGAAAAGGAGAGCTCTCAGAGGAACCAGAGTGTACTGGAAATGTCAGCACCATTTCAGTCACTGTGACTGGGAACACAACTTTCTTTAGAATTATTATTGTAATTAATTTAAATTTTATGCAGAGGATGAAACACTGAGCAATGGCTAGAGAAATGTGCACATTTCTAATGTGAATTTAGTACTTAGCCTAAGATTTTACTTTTGCTTTCCATAGTTTTAGTATCTCAATGTTTTTTTCATCATGAAAGGACAGATATAATATATTATTGGGAAAACTCGGTTATCAAAGAAGTAAAAGACAAATGACTGCTTCCCTTTGACTGTATATTTTGTATCTTTTGAATAAGCTTTTGCTAAATGCGCACCTATACTTTATGAGAACTCAAAGGACACTGAATTGCACTGTTACAAAAACATTTAGTGGAATGACCAATGCAACATGTGATGAGAAAAGTGGGGAAAGAAATCAAGGCAGTGTTCAGATTGGTCATGCACTTTCCTAACCCAAAGTTAAAGCCGAGTACTTGTGATCTTTTGATTGTTTGACAGATTGTTCCACCATTTTGCCTGATATAAAAAAAGGGGAGGAAAATAAAACAAAAACAAACTTTTTATTTCTTTCAAAAGACTGAAGCTGCAATTCAGTGAAACCATTTATTTTACAACAGCAATAAATGATTTTGTGATTTTTTCCTGAGCATTAATTAATGTTTAAGTTTACCCAATCTATGGCCTTAATAATGATATGCCTGAGTGGTACATTTCACTAAGATCTGCTTTTGTTTAGTTTTTTAGTTTATTTTGGGAAAAATGTCATCCAGTCCAATTACCCAAACAAAGTGTGTCCCTGTCAGGACGCCAGGACAAATATTTGAAAATTGGAACTCTCACAGTTTAATCGGGACATCTGGTCACTCTAGATGTTTTACTCTGCCAACTCAATTTTGCAGTTTATTGTAAATTATGTAGATATAGTGCTTTCTTCTGCTCAAACACAAGTTTAATTTAATTTGCATGTGTAAGTACGCACACTGGTGCTGATGCATTCATTCATTCATTCATTCATCCATTGAAGCTTTATTGAGGACACAAAAACTTGGTCTGTAGAATAAGATAAAATACACAAACAATTAATATAAATCCATATGTTGCTTATAGATAAAGGCTTAAGCGCCAGTGAAATCACATTTTAGATGTAAACTTTACAGAACTAATCTTGGGACAGACCAGGGCTTGTACAATTCAGTATTTGTTGTATTTTGTATGTATTTACTTCTTCACAGTTTTCACTGTATTCACTTCACAGTGAATGTTCCAACATGACAATGGCCCAGTTTTACCATCTGAGAAAATAAAATGTCTCATCCACAACTACCACAAAAGACTTGCATCAGACATGGATGTTAAAGGGACCAATACAAAGGACTAAGAACTAGGGTATATGAACTGGTATGCAAACGTTTGGGCACCCCTCTGAGATTTCATGATGATTTGCCCTAATTTTTTAAGGGATCACAGTAGTATCGCTGTAGACATGTGAGTGTCAGAAATTCTTAGAGTAGCATTACATAGTTTTATCATAATCTAATTCAATGAACAAAATAGGATGTGCAAAAGTTTGGACACCCTTTTAATAGCATTCATTTCAAGACCTGTAAGGATTTATAGCTGATAGGATTCAGCCCAACACTGCTTTGATTAGGTTGTTAGACCTTCAGTTACAACCACAGGTGGAACCAATCATGAAAAATGCATAGATAATTGCTGATTGTGCTTGTTCTTGGTTCTTTCTCAGAGAGTGGTAAAATGGAGAGCCTCCAAATACCTGTCCACTGACCTAAGAACTAAGATAATTCTTGTATAATTATTATGAATCAAGAGACAGATACAAGAATTTCCACAGTCAGTATGTAGTCCAGAAATGGAAGGCCAGAGGAGCAGTAGACCTGTTAAAAAATCTACTTTTTCTTATTCTCATATGAAATGGCATTGTTTCATTTTGGTATGAAAAAGCTAAAAATCATAGTCAATTTGATCTAAAACCTCAGGAACGATTACCACATTGAGGTTGAAGTTTTACACAGTCTCTTTTCCAAAACACGTCAATTTTCTTTCACTTTCAGTACTATAACTTTACACCAAAGTAAGAGAACAACATTTTATGTATCAAATGAATGAGGAGACTCTACAGCAGTGGTCACCAACCTGTTGATCGCGATCAAGTGATCGATCATCGAGGCTTTCTGAGTCGATCTTGGGACAGGAAGAAAAAATTTGAAAAACAGTGCACTAGCTGTGCCTTCATGTTTGCATCTGTCTTCCGATAGTCCCACTAGATCTACACCCCCCCCCCACCCCCATGTAACAGGTAATTTTTTTAATTCCTGCTGCTTACGTCCCTGAACGTTGTCACCATGGTGATAAGGCATATTTACGTCTGATTACGTCTATTTACGACACGTCACAGGTATGTCACAAGCTCTTTAGTCCCCGTCACAGAGAGTTGCCTGCAGCTCTGAAAATATGACCCACTGCAGACAGTGTCACAGAGAAGACAAGAAAAGAGGCCTCTGATTGGTCCATTCTACATCTGCACTGCATGCACTTCCGCTTCCCTTCCATCTTGTTTTGTGAACATGAACGCCATTGTTGAAGACAACTCGTGTGAATATGGATTCAGCCGAGTGCATGAGGTAGTGGAAGAATCTGCGAGACAAGTTTGTTCAACAACAAAAGGGCCTGATGTGGGGAGTGCCGATCCAGGTGGAAAATCCTTGCGAGTTCGTGAGAAACACAGGATGTGTTTAAAGCACTGAGAGTGCTAAAAACCTTGTCTCCTGGGTGCTTTCTGAGAACACGTGTTGTAGTCCCCACACTGGCATAAATTACAAATATATGTGTCGAATTAACTGTGACACTGCCACAAGAGCATGCAGAGGCCTATAGTCTTGCATTAACTCCGTTAAGGGAAAGCGGGTGTCTGGAGGAGCCACACAAAAACAGGGAGGTCCCTCCCTATTTGACTTCCGTATTTGAAAATAAGGTGGATACAGGTGCAAGTATGGCAGCAGGTCTACCACCACCGAAGAAGCCAAAATCGTATAATTTTCACCAAGAATGGAAGGAGGAATTCCTATTTGGCGAAAGAAAAGTGTGTGTGTATGTTGTGCCATCAGCCACAGGTGCTGTCAAACTTTTAATGCTCTTCTGCATATTAAACTCATACAATAAAAGGTAACAATTGTTAACATGCCATTCCAAGAAGCTCAACAGTATTCTATGTTTTTGATGTACATCAACCTTTACATAGTGGAAAGCAGAAAGCAAGTCTTTAAAGATTTACACAAACTACTTGTGTAAGCATGATTCACTTGTTTAGGGTTTGTTTCTTGAAGCTGTCAAATCTTCTGTTATATTGAAACGTTTGGAGCAGGTACTCCTTCTGCTTGGCATCAGTGGTGAACACACTGGCAAAATCACTCATCATCTTTACACCACACTCAGTGATGTCATTGACCACTCTTATGTTGTTGACATAGTCTAGGGCTTTGTTGTAGTCATCACTCTGTGCCCAGGCTTTCACTTGTTAGATACATAATTCACAAATCGAATTATTGCACTATGAATTCAAGACAAAGCTAGAATATGTATTTATTCACAATATGAACTTTATTTTGATATATTAAAGCATGGTAAAATCTAGTTTCTAGCAAGTATTTTGCAATCATGCACAAATCATGCCTCCGCAATTGAGAAATCACAAATTCTGCTAGGCTATGTAAACTTATGAGCCCAGTGTAGTTTTTACCACCATATGTGAACAACACTATGTGCCTGTTAAGATCATCACCTTGAAATTCCCATTAAAGAGCCTAGTCATTCCTTTGATTAACTTCTATTGTGTTCACCCATTTATCATGACAGGACCTCCTCATTTTCCATCCAAGAACTTTCTTCCCAAACTTGGCCTGTATTGAGCAGATCCTCTCAGGGGTTTGCAGCTCGTCTGATGGATGGTACTGTAGACAATAGTGTTCAAAGTGAGACAAGGCCACCCCCGGTAAACAACTTTTAATAATCACCTTGTTGATTGAGTGCTGCGCCCGATCTGGCATATGAATCCATTTGTGCCAAAACAAGAAGGAAAGAGGGAAAAAAAATTAGAGGAAAACAGAGGACTTAATATTGTGGAAGTAATTATGTACTCCTCCACCCATTACTGCCTTTTATTCTGTGACATCCTTCTTTCATCCTCAGCCACCTACATCCTCTCCATCATCAACAAGGAAAGTTCACTGTAAGGGTAACTTGTGTGGGCTTGTACACTGATTTATTGTGGTGTATGATTTTGATGACCAAAGCCGCTTGGAAAGTCAGTAGTGATCAGTCATGGTATGGCATTGGGCAGACAGAAAGTGAATGAGTGTGCTACAACGCACACAATTTTGTTGTTGCTCCCTTGATCAATGCAAGTTGCCTGTGCCAGTAGGCACCCAAAAGCATTTATCAGTAGCTTGCTGTCATTGCCAACACTATCATTGGTTGAGGTTTGTCCGCAAGAGAGAGGAAAATAGAGATAGGCGGACTTTGACTTGTATGGCTGTATTTGCTCTAAGATAACAAAATAACAGAGCAAGAGTTGTATCGGCTCATAAGCTAACCGCATGCTCCCTGCTCAACCCAGTTAAGACACAAAAAAAGCCAAATAAACAGCACTATTGATCTGCTCATAAGGAAGACACATACTTCAGCAGCTGCAGAATAAGAGAGAGAGAGAGAATTTGTGGAAAGATTTGAGGAATGGGCTTGGTCACGAACTCTGGTATTTATGCTGAAGAGCCTCTTCACAATGGGAGGACAGACACATTCTTCTTATTGATATTTTTATTTCATGAACTCTTCATTAACCTTTCTGACACCGGTTAAACTGTCCATGCCATTTTATTGAGTGGTATGTTCCAGTTCATGGTACTGTTGAATGTAGGTAATCAGTCATCCATCATAACTGTCCATTTAGAACATTGTTAAACCCGGTATTCCAAAGCTCAGAGCTCTATGGGATAAATGTATTGTGATAGATCAACTCATGCACTGCTAACAGAAATCTAGAATGGTAGAAATGGTGCAAAAACCAAACTATACACCATTTTTAGCAGAGAGGGTAAATGCTTGCAAATTGACTGCTCTTGGACTTGGAAGGTGTACATGCTGAAACTATTCAAGCAGAACCATCTATCACTGGAAATTGAGTGATAGGCAGAAGAAGCACACCTAACTGTTTTAGTGTTTCAATTATTTCTGTCTGCTTTCTTTACTTCAGGGTTTTGAACTTGTCATTGGGTTGGCATTGACTAGTATGAGGCTAAAACCTGCTCATTTGAAACAAAAACTGTCTGCTATATTTTTCTCTTTCTAACAGCAATCGTGTACTTTTCTGGTGTTTTAATTAAAACCATAAAAATTAAACCTTGTGTGAGGTGTCAGCAGAGGTTTGAATATCCAAATGATGACCTCAACATGAATTCACCATCACGTTTGGCTTTATGCAGGCTGAAAGCTTTCAGCAAGTCTGTCATCCATTCTGTCATGCTTTAATCCTGTTCACACTCCCACGATATTTAAATCAGCAAACATTCTACCCACTTATATGTCTCTCGTATTTTTATGCCCCAGGATATAGTACTCGTCATGTCTTTCTGTCCATCATTTTGTTTCAGAAGTATTCAGTGATGTGTTAGTGGTTCCTTTTACAATCTAGTTATATGTGCAGTACAAGATATTGTTGTTCGATTTTTTGTTTTTTCATTTCGGGCTCCTAAGTAACTTGCAGTTCTTTTTGCTGTTTATTGGTTTCATTAAAATGCGTAGTTTTCTGCATGTAGTGTTTCTAATATATGACAAAAGTACAGACAACCCAATGTTTATTTATTAACACCATGCAAAAGAGTAATATGTTTCATATCATTGTTGAACACAGTTATTAAGCATTCATATATCTAGTGACTTGAATGAATAAGTTTCAAAGGTTATTTTTGTGTTTAATTGATTTAATTGATGCTGTTTTTGGGCAGTACTTTACACTTCATCAGTAAAGCCAAGCTATTTGTTTATTTTTAATGTAGAGGAAATGCCAACACTTGAGTTAGTTTCTAGTCCACTTGGAATTTTAGATACATTTCATTTTCCAATTATTTTTATGGTGTAATTGTATTTTTGTTCATTTTTAGTCAATTCTACTTGACGTGTAATGTGAAAGATTTATTCCATCCTTAAATATGTTTAGAAATTAATTTTAGAACACCGGTGTGAAAATGACCACGATCCATAAACCCTATCTTCATAAAATTAGATTAAATGTGCTGATTTTATAGAAAATTGAATTATTCCTTTCCCGCAGGGGACACATAACAGCAGGTTAATGTATAATGGTGGATGCGCTGAATTCTACGTTGTGGGTGTACGAGTAGAAGTTGAAGTAGTTGCGAGTGAGATATAGTGAGAGCATTTTAAGAGTCAAGATGGTGAATTATTGTGTTTGTGCTGGTTGTGTGAACTACAGCCTGTCAGGACATCGTGTTCATCATTTTCCTCATAGAAAAAATAAGAGCTTTTGGGCTTGGGTGAGTTTTGTGCAGATGAAGAGAGTCTACCTCACAGCTGCATCTGTCACCATTCACTTGTGGGGTTAGGGTTAGGGTTACATCCATTTGTGGATGTAATTTTACTCCGGACTGTTATCATCCTGGGGATGTGATGGAGTACACGATGGGTTGATGTAGACTACTAGCATTAGGTAAGACATTAACCATGTTTTCTTTTTGCTGTCATAGCTGCCGTGACACCATAGTAATAGAGCAGCTAATCATTTTCAAAATATGTCTAAAGTAATGAGGGTTGTTACATCATAGTGTGAGCAATATAGAGTATTAAGCTATTGAGTGTATGAAGACATTAACCATGTTTCGTTGTGTACTGTAAATCTGACGGCTAGAAACTGCCAAGTCCCTGTCTGGAAGTAGCATTAGCAACTGGCTAAGTGCTGCAGTGACTGTATGGGCGTTAGGGCAATACAATGATGCATTTTGCGTTTAGTAAGACAAAATTTTGTTCCTAAAAAAAGAACAGGTACATAGGTGTTTACTGGGGGAAAAAAGCATTAACTACTGTATGACAGTACATTTATTATGCTAAGTAGGCAAACCTGCCCAATGTAAACTCATAGCATTAGCCACTATGCTACTACTGCATTCACTAGATATTTTGGCTAATTTGCCACTGATTATTAAGCTCTAGCTCCCTTCTTTGCTCATTATTCCTGCATCTATCCCTCTCTCTCTCTGCTGTGGTACATAATTATAGGGCTGTGGCCCATCGTAAATACTATCTGCTCTTGTCTCCTCCATGTTGTCAGTATACACTGGAGTTAGCTTGATCTTGCGGGACTCCCTGGTGCGACGTAACTTCCAGCCACTCCCCGTTTTTGGACAAGGCCGTTATTTCTTCATATTTTGGTTGCAAAAGTGTTTATTGCAATGTTGAATTACATTTTCTTTATCGACATCCTGATATTTTATCATTTAAATACACTATGATTCATGGTAGTGTCTAACCTGCATATTGCTCTGTAAGTCTTTACTATTTGAAGGTACCCTAACATTTAATAGAAAACAAGTATTCTGAGAATGCCTAACCTCGTCCGTATTTTGTACCACTTTCAAGTTTCTATGACAACCCGTTCTTTAATTACAGCCAATAATGTGATTTTGACCTTTCTGCTAAATGCGACCTTGACCTTTTGCAATATTGATAATTTCGTTATATGTATATATGCATCGGTGCATGTAACATTATGATAATATATCCAGTATTGATTAAGTTATAGCGTGATATGCCTTTGCTTGACACATACAGTGTTACAGAAGTCAAGTTTGCGACATGTCACCTTTGACCTCCAGAGATTTCAAAAACTATTGGTCGTAGATTGTGTTAGAAAGTTACAATGGCACCAGAGAAATAAAAATAAAATTAAAGTAATGTCTTATTATTTTATTGTGTTAAATTACCTTGGAAAGAGATGCCTCTACTTAGGAGACACAGGTCAGAGTAATTTGCATACAGAGGTCGACAAACCCTAACAATGGAAGTTTCCAGAGACAACACCAAATGCCTGAAGCAAAGAGGAGGAATAAAAAGGAGCTACTTAATGCATGTCTGAAGGAGAAGACTCCAGTGTTTAGTCTGCTCTTAAAACAGCTGCACTCAATGACACATGACTAACTTAGACATTTCTGACTATGTAACCTCCAGAGTAATACTGTAACTGATTGTAAACTATGATTCCGATATTAAAATAATGACAACAAGAAGATTCAAAGAGGTATATCTTAACCAACCGCTATTAGGCCTCAATATAATTAATTATTATAATGAATATGCTTACTTAATTATATAAAGTTTTTTTTTTTTACCAATACAAGGTGATAACACCAAAAATTGTTTAAATTGTATAAATCATAATTCATCATTTGGTAATAATCTGAAAGTACTGTGGCCCTCCATTCTTGAGTTACAACTGATAATGTGATTTTGTCCTTTTACTTAATCGTGACCTTGACATTTGACTTTTACTCAAATGGATCATTGCATCTGATGCACATTCATTGAGTTATAGCATAAGTCTCTGCAGACACACACACACAGAAAGACACACAAAGTGATTAGAATAATCTCTCCCAACCAATGTTGATGTAAAGATAGGTTAGTCAGAATTGTTAATAATAATTAAACACTAATTTGGGAACATAATACATTTCCATAGAAACAACATTAGGATCTCTCCTTAGCTTTTTACCAGAAAAAGAATGTAATCTTTATAAGACAACTTGGCTGTGCAATGCTATGTTAGCTTTTATCTCTGCTGAACCTCCTACATTAGCACCTACTGTTTGCCAGAGTGCCCATTTTGTGTAATTATACGAACTACAGCAAGCTAATGGCCCTGACAGAGCAGTGCCGAAGCCCATTACACCACAGGGTGCTGCAAAACACCATTACACCACCACAAATGTGGAGTTTCTGCACACAGGTGACAGCCTGCATATGTGCATACTTACATCGTGTATGTGTTCATGTAAATGTGTTGGTTGAAGGAGGTCAGAGGTGAAATGTTACATGTCAAAGAAACACAACAGATAGTGCAGCCGATTCCCATTTTTAGCCACAAAAGTGTGTTTGCTGGTAAAATTGTGCACATCACAGCTGTCATCTCTTCCCCATTAATTTCTCCAGGGCTTTTGCTGCTCACTGCTGGGAGCTATAGTTGACACCACAGGAAAGACAGCAAGGCACCTTCGCACGACTTGGGCACTCATTGTATTCACTTCACTTAGCACCGTCTCATTGTGCCAGCCAATTTGGTTCACAGAGAGTGCTTTGATTGTGTGTTTTATCTTTGTGTCTGTGTATATATATCTGTTTGCGCATACCCGTCAAAGCCACTATTAGTGAAGAGCGCTTTAATTTCTGTGTTAATTCAACCTGAAGGAAGATTACTATGAGTTTCTAGCACTCATATATACCTAGTTTGGTGAATATGAATATAAATCAGGGAGAAAATATTTCTATGGTGTGTATTATTACCTACACCAACCAGACAGTATAATCCCCTTTACACTATCAGCCCATCTCTGTCAGTATGTATAAACTACTGCATAGAAGTTCATGATATGTAGTTGCAGAGTAGGTCAATCCCTTAAATTTTGGAGCTAGTCTATAAAAAGGGGTGGAGGCTGGAAGTATTTCTCACTTTCTTTTTTTACCCATAGAGAGCCCCAGGCTAACTTAGTACTGGTAAGTGTCATCAACTGACAAATTAGAAGACCTTTGTTACCATGGTAACCAATCGGCAGCAGCTGAAGACATCAGCCATACATTGTGGTTGGTTTGTGGGTCCATAAAATTGTAGAACGTGAAGAACAGTCGACTCCTGGCATCAGCAGAGCTCTGTGTTCTCTCGAGTGCCATTATAGTTTAGCTGTAGCTCTTCTCATATTTATCTTCTTACTTTGCCCCAAGTAATTGTGTGGCTTTAATTTTATTTTCTCCACAACTATTTAAAGTTTAGCCTCTTTTCAAAGAACGAATGAGTGGTTAGGGGCCAGTTAAACAATAACTATACATCTAGCAAGTAAATGTTTTTCTATGCGGTCTAGGCACTGTGCAAGCATGTTATCACATTCTGTTTCTGAAGAAAGGGCCTTAGCACAGACTGTATTGACAAACTGTATCAATATCCATTAACCAGTTAAAAGCTTGCCAACCGTAGGAGATGGGAGAGCTAATTGGCTTTTTTTTTTTCTCTTTCAAATAATGTACAGTGCATGACAATGGTGGATCAATGTACTTGTTAGTATTCTGAGAAAAAACTATATACATGCATGAATAACCACAACCTACACACATAAAAAAGATGGCTGTATAAGCACCACATATACACCTCGCTTTTTACATATTTGGCGATACCTTCTATTTCAATTATTTGGTGTTGAACAAAAGCATACGCAGGTGCATTCCTTATATTTAACATCCCGTCAAATAGTATCTTTTGAGCCTCTCTTGCACATACACCTCTCGCTATCTCTAAACACATGCCAAACATACATTACATTTCACGGACTGTGCAGATTCTTTTTTCTCTCGTGCTGACTCACTCACTCACACACACACACAGATGCTCACAGCCTCTTGGTGTGGAGTGCTGCCACCTGTGTGGAGTGGAGTGAGTACACCGTTCCCCCTGACAGCGAGATGTATGTAATTAAACCGTATTAAAGTCATTAGCCCAACAGAAGTGATAGCCAGCAGATGGTTACCATACAGGAATATGTGCTTAATGAAGCTCCTCAGTCACTGTTGGTGTGTACATTTTTGCCTGAGCTTGTGTGGAGTGTAGTCATGTGTATATTGTGTATATTTAGGTGCATTGCTTAACAGCTGTAACACTCAAAGCAGTCCTTGATTAGACAGTGGTTGGTCTTTTTCCTGTAGCATAGCAATTTAGGTATGTTGTTGATTTATAGATGTAATAGCATATGGCAAATTTCCCTCCTCCTCTCATCCATTTTTGTGCTCTGGGAAATTTGTGTTCTTTGGCAAAGGTAATTATATCACAGAACAGAGTTTGTTATGGTTTTGTTCTGACTGCTGGCCCCACCTGCTCCATCACTGCCAGACATTCTTTGTGTTAATATGATAACTTTAAAGATATTCATTTGAGAAATTCTGTTTTCTGTATCAATAAATATCATTTAAAGGAAGAACTGATTACACTTTGGACAATTTACCATTTCTAGATTGCTCAGAAGGGCTGTTCAAATGTTTAAAATCCCTAAACACTCTTGTTCATATCTCTGGAACTATTTGTCTGACTTCTAATCAAGTACAAATTAAGAGTCATGACCTGGGGATGCCTCACATCATGATATTGTAGCTGTGTGGTTCAGGATGGAGAGTGTTCAGGGATATATCCTTAGCAGTGATGCGTCAGTCAATGTATAAACGACCCGCAACTGACCGTATTTTTTAACTACCCCTGCCCGCGTGTCAGACTGCAAGAAATATATTTGAAATGTATGCACCCATCCCACTTCTCAACCCACATTTTTAAAAAGTAATCAATGGTCTTTATGAACATCACATGACCTTACTCAGATACCTGCATGTATTTCTGTGTTAAAATCTGATGTCATTGCTTGTAAGTTAATATGTTGAGAACATATTTTTGTCCTGCTTCATCATTCAAAAGTTATCAACGCGCGCAGCATCTAAATCAGGGGTCGACAACCTGTAACACCCAAAGAGACATTTGAACTTGGTTGTCACAGAAAAGAAAACACTGGGAGCTACTCATCATCTTTAAAAATGTCAGTGAGTTACTTTTTTGTTTGTATGTTTTCGGAGCTTCCACTCTCCCAACTTTATTTTCTCTCTTGCTCCCTCCGTACCATAGGTTACTTCCGATATTGTGTGTCACCTTCACGGATAATAGGAAATTGTACCTAATATTGAAATTTAAATGATTTACCAGGTTATTTTAACGTTTAACTCAAACGACAAACAACCTGACTCGACTGACCGCAACCTGAATATCATTAAAAATATTTTTCAATGACTCGAAAATGCAGGTGAACGCAGGCGCCCGCTCATTTCAGGTCAGCCCACGAATAACTGATCCTTAGCCATTGTTTCTGATAATTTTACACAGAGGAATAAATATAAGCTATATATTTTATAACACTGAAGTCATGTCCTGTCCATTGTAATGTGGACTGTGTCTATTTGTGTGTAGCTATTTTGTGCTGTGATGAATCTTCACCTGCACACAAGCTTGTAAATTAGTGTATCAGTGCTGTAGATCGATACTGATGGGTGTATTGGAGATGGACCCGACCCATGTTATGGTCAAATCCTCTTCATGTAACTAATACACTACATAACCAACATTTGCGATTCCTTTATAACTTCTTTTTTAATCTGTCTTCTTGACAGATTAACCCCCCCCCCCCCACACACACACACACACACACACACACACACATCCACAAGATCCAGTTTTATCCCAAGTGTCATGATATTAAGTCTAGGTTCATGTTGTGTACCTGTTTGTAGTTGTTTTTGTATTGCCTTGTTGATAGAGATATATTGTAAAAGGAAGGTTGTGTGAGGAAAAAATGTAATCATGCATTTTAAAACATTTCTGCCTGGGTCTGAATTCTTCATTAATTCAGGTAGCCTAGTTGCACTATCCCTATTCATTACATATATAGGTTTAGGAATGATTCATAAGCAGCGGAGGCCGGCTAAAAGGTTGTCTTTCAAATCCTCTGTATGCAATGGGACGGTGCTACAACCAATCAGTGTAATCTTTAGGTTGACGTAGTTCGATGTCGGAAACTTCACAGAGGAGTCACGAGAAAGTTAGGAATGACTAAAGAAAATAGTGGATTATGGAGCTTAATGACTGTTGTTGCTTCTGTAAAAAAGAATTTAAAGATTGGTGACATTTTCTCACATTCTTCACTCATCTTTGATAAAAGGAAATCACCACTCAGTTGGCAGCCGTCTATCATTGTTGTTGTTCTTCTTCTATGGTTGTTTCCGGATGTTTGTTTCAGACAAACTTCACGGTGTTTCGTCAGTCAGTTTCAAGGAAATTTAGCCACAGGTTGAATTGAGCGTAACTAGACTACTCCTGTAGCACATTAGATGTGCTAGCGAGTCTAGGCTACTCTACAGGTCCACCTTCAACCATATTTCTGATGAATGACACGAAAAAAAGGCAATTTTGAACACTGGCCCTTTAAATGCACATGAGCCACTTCAGGCCCCGCCCCCCTCCAGGTTGTTGCCTATGCTGCTCTGTCCTGTTCAACCAACAACCAAACATTTTAAATCATCAGTTTGAAGTTTGGGCATATTTTTAGCACGGACTACAACCGCTGCTGCTGACAGACAGACATATGTATATCAAAAGCCTTGCCGTTTTATGTGGAAATGTCCAGACGTAACAACTTATAGTTGAAACAAGATAGGCAGGAATTAAAACAGGTTGTAGAAATCCAGCCGATGTTTTCCAAAATAAATATAAAGTTAACTTTGCAGCAAACTGGAGGGTTGAAATTCAAACTTTTTGAACTATTAGTGTCATAACAAACAAATGAACAATAAACTAATAAAAGTGGGTTTAGCAAAATATAAAGCTGTTCAGCTAGCTGTACAGAACAAAAATTTTTTTGTTTAGCTCTATAACCTAATCCTCTAAAAAGAAAAAAAAAACTTGATGAGTTCTTTCAAGTCTAATATCAGGGGTCTAACATTCATTTAGAAACTGTAAAGTATGGTGTCACCCCTCAGCATATATTAATTCTCCTCCTCATAGAGAGCATCCAGGACATAATTTACTGTTATTCTATTGGGAGTCCTCCTTTGTATTCCTTAAGAGCCTGGGGCAGTGAGTACAGTAGGGGAAATACATGGTGTCTAGCCCCAGGCATCTACGAACACTAGGGTGGTGCGTAGCATACTGAACTTATCCACACACACATTTACATAAATACAGGTCATAGACTTGAATAAACTGTGCTCTAAATGACATAGAGACCTACAAGCTACATAAATCAAATGATCTGTTTTGACCATGTGTTTCTTCCTTTTCATGTTCAGCTGCTCTCTGTTCTTTTTCACACAGAGTATTAGTTATGGGTGATTTGTATTCTGACCAATGCTCTGTAGGACAAATGCAGTTGACGCATTTTTATAAATAGTTTTTTTATTTCAGCATCTGATTGTTTTCACGTGATGAGACAAGCAAACATAAAGTCGTGCTCTCATATGCATGCCAGTAGAGGTTGGATCTTCAATGTGCGTCTCTGAATGGGAGAGGGTAAGCAATGAAAAGAGAGAGTGATGCTCTGTTGAATACAGATGAGAGAAAGGCAAGCAGAATTCTGATCAAGCTGCCTTTTCTGTCTTCAGTCTTCATCCCTCAGAGTGAAAATACTTAAGAGAAGTGCGTCTTTCTGAACCGGAGGGAAAAGTCATTAGGTCAGCCTTTTAAAGTTAAGGTCTGGATCTTTGCCTCAAATGAGTATCTCTTATAGTTTTTTTTTCCCCCGTTAAGGAATGAACAAGTTGCTGGATTTTGAAGATAATGACCTACTACAGTGCTGTAGAGGGAATTAGATCATTAACCAGGAATCCTGTTTTATGTTTTACAGCATCGGAGGCTGAAATTCATGTCTTTAGCCATGTTCACTCACTACTTGTTAATCATTTGACAGTACTTAACACATTTTAAGAACTGTCTGGTGATAACAGTCTTTCAATAAAATGATCACCGGCTGCTCTTCAGGTGAGGAAAACAAAAGTGAATAATCAGATTTATGTCAAAACTGATCTTCAGCCATGTCCACTATTTCTTTCAAAGGGCAGCAGTTGAACCATATTTGCAGCCGACTCTGTGTATCCATGTCTGATGGCAGCTTTGAGCCTAATTAGTTGAAGAAAACTTGTACTTTTCCACCCGCTCTTGGAATACAAATGCTTTTGTTGAAAAGTCATTGGGGTCGTCTCACCGACTCATTAAAAACAAGCCAGGAAGGAAAAACTTAATGGAGCCAAACACCTTCAATTTAATATGTAGGAGGGTAAAATAACACAGAGCGCCTTGCTGTAGTAAATATACCCACTTCAAGTTTTGTAATAGTTTGACTTTCTCAACAGTTGTAAAAGACGAGGATGGATTCTGCATGAAAATGGAGTAGAGTTGACACACTAGGTTGAACGTAAGGTTACACCACAGACAATTTAGTCACCTTTGATGATTGTAACCAGTGTGGCATCAAGAGTCACATTCTACAGATGCTACAGGAGAAGCAGAAACCAGCCCAGAAGTTATTTGAGTGTAGAAACCGTAAGACCCAATGTGATTTGTCCTTCGATGTGATTATCAACACTGTGATTGGTTGTAAACCCTGTTGTCACGGCAGTGATCTCAGCCTTGATGATGAAAGCTCTCGGGACACTGATCCATACAATGCACATACACACACACATACACACACACAAACACACACAGTTAGCCTGTCTTACTGCTAACCTACCTCATTCCCTTTGGAGAGAGAGGTATTAGTTGGCAAGATTGAACTTGTGTGGGTGTTTGTGTGTGTTTTGCTGTCGTCTGTCTTCTTACTTACACAGTAATGTATAAAACAGGAATCAGGGGATAGGCTTGAACTTGACTAAATTGTACTTGACACTTTATTCTTTTTTTCCTGGTTTTGTCTAGACTCCCACCCACGTCTTTAAAAACATTTATTGCATGTTTTTTTTTCTCTTTTATTAAACCACCTTGAGTTAATACCAACTGTGCCATACTCCAACACATAGGCAGATAGAGATTAAGTAGGGTATATAGGAGAAAAGACTATTATATAATGAACTGCCGACTCACACAGGGTGTACCCCGCCTTCGCCCATTGTAGCTGGATTATTCCCCCGTTGACCCCTGTGACCCTAGTGAAGATAAAGTGGGTTCAGATGACGAAACTAGTATATATAAAGAAAATACTTAATAAAAAGGTTTCACATGAGTTTATCACACACACACACACACACACACACACACACATGCATACACATTCTCTCTCTCTGTCTCTCCCTCTCTCTCTCTTTCTTTCTCTCTGTCTCTCTCTCTCTCACAAAAATACACACTCACCAGATACATCCATCACATCAGCTGTATCTTTGTAGTCTTTGTGTAACTAGGTCTGTTTTGCTAATATCTCAGGTTCCTCAGTATGGCTTATATAATACCTCTTGACATAATACTTTGGGCTTTAGCTTCTGTTCACACCTGCCATTAATCTGTGTCCTGGACACATCTAAAACCACAGAGTCCAGAGGCACTCAGACCGCGCTGATGTCCTCTATGTAAGTCCCAACAGCTTCACATTAAAGCATTTTAGAGTCCAGTCAAGAGTCCTCTGACAACTTGATGGCAACATGATTGCTTGTACAGTTGTCTCACTGCAAGAAGGTTATAGAGTTTGCATGTTTTCCCTTTGCATGTGTTTCTCCCTGCAGCTACTCCACCTTCTCCCACAGTCCAAGGTCATATAGGTTCTTGAGTCTAAATTACCTTTTGGTGTAAATGTGAATATATGTATTTTTTATCTTTTTACAACAACACTGAGAATGCTTGTAGAGATAGTGCTCCAACATGTTCTTTGTTTCTAGTTGAGGAGAATATGTACATATATATGTGCTTTGTGTATTATTAACTGTGCATAATCACTTTTAATTCATACATGTGTTCTGTGCCTGAACAATTATAATAGCAGATGTCACACACAATCAAATAAATACACTAATAATAGTCATTATTTTCATCTTGATTCAATTATAATGTCCAATTCTAAGGTAAAGTCTAGGTTTAGGTCTAGATGCATATGTTTCATCATGTTTGATTTGATTACTCATTTAGCATGTAGACATCAGGTAGCCAATTTTAGTATTCAGACATTCGGGCTATTTTTTTTTATAACTATTCATCAATGAGTAATAAGGTAATCATGCAGGAGTTAACACTAGACAGTTTTTCGAATGGTAGCTACACATAAGTGGTCTAGTTTTACTACTCCTTCATGGAGAGTATCATCATATTCGCCATGACCTGCTGGTTCCGCTCCACCTGGATTACTGTGGTAAAACCCGTGGGTCTCTGAGTCTATCAGCACCCAACATGTTGGGTTCATTCCCTTTAACCTTCAGAATGTTCTGTAGAGTGTTTCAGTGCTGTTGTAAAGTCACACTGTTGGACTTAAACACCATTCAGACTGCTCATTATTCTGGGTTCTGTTTTATCATTTCCACCATTCACTTTTTCGTAATGTGATTACGTTTGTGTTCCTTAAATGTGTGAATCACAAAAGCCACGACTCTGTGAGCAAATTTACTGCAGCAATGAGTAATTTTCCACTGCAGTTTTAATAATTTCTTATGACATCCATGCCTGATGAAGCTCCAGAGTCCTAAAAACTGAATTAATTCCAGCTCTTGTGTGAACATGGGTACATTTGTGGGCAGATCACAAAAAACACAGGTTAATGTCAGCGCTTAAGAGGTCCTCACTTCCGTTCATTTATTCATTGCAATTTTAATATATGTATATCTTGTGTGCAGCCATGTCCACAGTATGACTGTCGATAGTATTCATGTGCATTAGTTGTCTCCAGGGCATCAATCTTGAACTGATTCTGGCTTTTCATCTCATGTCAGTCATCAGTGATATGTACCTGTGGAAAAATACATTCATGTGTAAGAAGCTGGAATCAACAAATGCTTTGTGTTTCTGCTTGAAAACATAACATAAATATTTACTAGATTGTAAAATGTAGTTTAGCTTTAATCTCCCTTTTGACTCATGTGCTACCATCTGCTCAAATACAAATGTCTTTTTTTTTTATTTCTTTGCAAGAATACATTTGTAATTACCTCAAATCAAAACACTAATATAAAAGCCTGGTTTAACCTCAAGGTACATCAGAAAATTAGCTTGTGTGGCTTTTTTTCCCCTCACTTTAATTTGCACTGACATTATGCTTTATAGTATAATAAAATTCCCCAATTTCTGCCAGCGTAGTGTGAGTTCTTTCCCTGTTCTTTTTGCCTCCTTTACCCTTTATTCTATCGAACAGCTGCTGATTCATCGTTTCTTTTACAGTCTTCTCACATTAGCCGCCTCTGTTCAGGATTCCACTGCTCTTGTTCCTCTAAAACAGATACACTGCTTTGTGATTTTCCTTATTGTTCACTCAACTGCCCATTTGTGTTCCTCTCAGTCTTCTAAAGTGTGTGTTGTTCTTTTAACAGGGACTGATGATCCTGCTGCAGAATCTACCCACAATGCACTGGGGCAATGAGGAAGTCAGCGTACTTTTGGCTGAAGCCTACAGGTTGAAGTTTGCCTTTGCTGATGCACCCAACCACTATAAGAGATGATAAGCGTAGCTCACAGAGGCCGCTCCCTCCCTTCTCCTCCTCTCCCCCTTCATCCTATCCTTCCTCTACTGAACTAGAGGCCACGTGAAAGGACCGCCTCCTTTTCTTAACCCCACTTCCCAACTCGCCCTGTGGGCCTTCGAACTACTAAGAGATTTAAACCAACCAATGACTGAGAGGACGTTGGGTGAAGCACCTAAAGTTCATGTGGAGCCTTTTTAAAATTATTTTTTTCTCTGATTAACTCCCAAATGTGCGCTAGCATGTCCGATGATGACTTCACCGACAGTGAAGACCACAACTTGTCGTAGGATTCCTGTCCACTCAAGCTGACACTTCAAAGTCCAACCTCAGGCTTGATGCAGGACCATGAGCTGTTGCTAATCATCACTTGGGGTTTCTGTCAGACTCAGAGAAAATGTTCTTTTCTGCTTTTTTTTATTTTAATTTTTTTTATTTCCAATACCATAGCAATACATTGTTTTTTGTTCCCTGTGGCAAAAGTGTGACCTTTTTTTAGTTTGCAAAGACAAAGAAAGTTGGCAAAAAGCCACATTGCTAGATGGTTTACATATCTGAGCCCCTCTCCTGGTCATTGCACAACCTGAAGAAACATGATGTGTTTTTCATATTTTTGTTCCTTTTTTTGTTTTGTTTTGTTTTGTTTTTATGCTCCATAGTGCCAGGAGAGACACAGATAGTTTACCTTCATGACAAACAAACACACAAGATTTTACTAAGGAAGAGGTTGTCCATCTGTCAGAGGAGCTATGTTTCCCTCCTTCCAGAAGGCACACACACACACACACACACACACACACACACACACACACACACACACCAGGTCAGCCCTTCCTTAATAGCACCCCTCCCACCTACACTCCAGCATCAGTGTAAGACAAGCAGCGGTTAGAGGCTGCAGAGTCAGCAGAGTCAAACAAACACAAATTGACATCAAAGAAAATAATAAGCCATGAGGAGTAAGGAAGCGTTTATCTAATCGTTATCCTCAGACCTTCCCATATATGAAAGGCCATGACTTATATATTAGCTACTTCTCCTCTTTAAACTTGGACTACCTCAGCGCTTACATTAACACACAAGTAGCCACAACTGGAGATCTACTTATTGAGGCATTTACACACCAAAAACTCACACAATATTAACATTATGGGTAGAGTAACAGGTGGAGTTTTGCCTTAACCTGGGTACAAAGTTAATGTATTTCTTTGTCTTAATCCATGCAGTTTTTTGGTATTTTATTTTGAAGCTGACTTGTCTACCTACTTGATTATGATCCTTATTTGCACAGCGTGTGTGGTTTATAGATGGATGGAAGGAGTTTGACATTTTGCTGAAAATAGAATTTGCTTATAAAGCTATTAGCCAACTCAATCTTTTTCACACAACAACTTCCCACCCAATAAATGATACTTTAATTCAACTTATTGTTGGAAAGGCAATCTTTAGCTTCAGATATTAATGTGACAAAAAAAAGCTCCCCTCTGTCACTGACTTTTAAATCCTCCCTGGCTTGTGTTTTTTTTTTTTTCCATTTGTTTTTCTGCAGCCTCTCGTTTTAAAGAAGGCTTTCAGTTTACCAACCTTAATTGATCTTGCACAACCAACACAAGGCTTCAGTAAAAATAACAACCCCATGCCTGTGCTATTGAGCACTTCAGAGGAGGGTTTTATTGTTTAGTATTCAACACAGTTTCCCAGCTTATGCGGTGCAAATAATCACAAATGCTAGAGACTGTAACATCCCAGCTTCAGCAATTGTTGATCCTCCCTCTGTTACAAAGAACAATCAGTCGTAGCTGCTTGCATCAGGGAGTTTGACAAATTTGTATGCATTTTTATTTCAACAGTGACAATAATTGTCACTGCTGTAAATAATACGAATAACACAGTGGAGCATAATCGTGATTGTGTTGGTTACATTAAATTCAGGTAGGACAGTTAAAATGTTCTTTACATTAGCAAATTTGAGGTCATTCTGAATCATCAGCTATCTTTTTTTTTTTTGGCATATTTTCAGCTGCACATATAATAATAAATAAAATAAATAAAAAGGTGCAATTAGATCCAAACTCATTATTCTTGTATACATTATCCCATGGCAGTTTGGCCTTTGTTTTTTTCTTGTACATCTTCATTGTTTTGTTTTTGTTGTTTTTTTTTGCCATCATTTATTACTTTGCTGTCTTGTGTAAAGATCACACAGGATGTCTATCTCAACACCAGGATCACCATATTGGTGTAATGTTGAGATGAATTAGAGTGTGTGTGTGTGGGGGGGTGGGTGTAATCAGACATTCATGACATAATGTCAAGCTGTTAACATTTGAAGCGCTGTGTTGCAACTCCACCAGGATCCATAATGTCACCCATGTCCACAGCGTTACCAGGTGCAGGTTTGTGAAGGGGGAATAGATGGAAAAATGGAGGAAGTTGGGTTTTTTTTGGGGGGGGGGGTAGTTTCAGCTTTTTCTGAGAGTCGTCAATATTTGATCAGACGTTGGGTTTTCTTTACACCATCCACACCAGTTACACAAGCCCCTCATCTCCCATGCTCTCTTACAAAGAAAAACTGCACTTACTTTAACAGTCTACAGCCTTTTTCTCTTTGGTCTTTTTGTATGAAATCAACACTTTAAAGATTTGTCTTCTCTTTTTTCACTTTTATTTTCTAATGCTGTTTACATGAGAAGCCTATTAATTTGTGCCTGACTGAAAACTCGAGTGTGTGCTAATTTTGAGTTTTACCTCAAATTAACTTAAAAGATTTATTACATTTCTGCAAGCAATATTATGACATTTTGATTTTGCTGTGAATGGACAGGAATACATACTTTTTTTTTTGCAGATCTAGATTTCTGGTTGTCAGCCACCAACATGAAGTGTTAAAATATACCCCATATATTCAAAACATATTCCAGTAAGTGACAGTTGGCTATTCTCATTCCCCTTTAAACTCTATCTAATCAAAGCAGACTTGCCAAGCTGGCAATCATGGATGTTTAGCTTCCATCATGTCAATTTAGTGGGTTCCCTCTAGCATTATTTTCTTTTAATGCTAAACATACTTTTTAAAAACTCCAACTATGTAAGGTACTTAAGCTGCAATGTATTTGCTTTCATCATGAAGTACCTAACCAGACCTCTCCTCTAGTTGATTGTGTTGGGGGGTTTTTTCAAAGACTTGCCACCTGCACTTATTTCACATTAATTTTAGCCTAATTTTAAAATAAAGCAGTGCAAAAACTAATTAGCTTAGCTTGTGGCAGTTAAAATGTCTTGGTGGTGATTGTCAATTTAGCTGATGAGGTAAGGAGAGAGTGTTTAGTGGTATGTTCTACTGTTATAAACTACAGAGGTGCTGCAAGCTTGACAGCTCTATCAGCCACAAAGGGGGACAGGGTTTAGCAAACAGTCACTTATTGTGCTCATTATCCAAAGTAGTACTTTTCAAGAAGTTAAGTTGCCTTATTGCACATATTAAAAATGTATGCTGTGGGTTAAGGAGTAACCAGAATGCCCGGTGGAAAGAAATAATGTTGGAGGTTGACAACATTGCTGCATTTTCTTTGGATTTGTGTGGGAAACCTGAATTCATACCTTCAGTGTGATTTGATGTTCCTGAACATCAAGAGTGGGCCTACTTATAACCAATCCAACGTTCTGAAGTGTGATTTAGTCAGAATGTATTAACAATTTTGGCCCCACTTTCTCCAGTCTCGCTGATGTGACAGATCATTGTTCCCAACAACAATATTACCTGCCTACTCAGACTATTTTTAAAAAGAGATTGTTTAATAAACACACACACACACGCACAATATGATGCGGCTGATGTCAAATGAGTTTGCCTGTAACCGCACACGTCTCCATGGTAATGAAGGCCTGTGAGGTATCTGGCTGGAGCCCACTCTATTTTAGCACACAAAAAGCAAACTTCAAACATTCTTTGCAGCATCATTTCCAGGAGGGTATCCTTAAGTAACATTTTCATCTGTTTTCATTTCTTAGCAGTTTTTTTTTTTTTTTTTTTTTTCTTCGCTATACTTCTTCAGACATGAAAATATGTTTAGGAAAACCAAACTGAAAGAAAATCCTCCCCTGTGTCTTTCCCCTCTTAAATACTCAAAGCAAATCAGATAATACTAGAGCGAGTGGGTGACAGGCGTAGTAGTTCTTTAAAAATGTGTACAGAGAAGATTTTGAAATGGAAATCTGTAAATACAAAGTGTAAATAAATCCTATATATGACAAAATGACTTGGTGTTTGGTATGATGTGTCCTCTATTGTGTGTAAAATAATATATGAACAGACAGAAATTGAATGCATTTCTAAATATTCTATGCACAATTGTTGTGTATTAAACTCAAAGTATATGTTTCTGAGCATCATGTCCCCAGTGTCTCTCTGTCTAAATAGCCTCAGAAAACACATTTCTGCAGAGTGGTGATCTGGACCCCTGTGTACAGGAGTGAAATTCTCTGCTATAATGAAAAGGCAGAAATCATGCAGACACTTTAAGTCACACCCAGAATCACTGTTGTTGTTTGCTATAGGCTTATAATGAATACAATTAAGGTGCAAGTGTGTTGGTGCATGCATTAGCCAGCGTTGTGAACGACCTATGGTAAACAGCTGTACAAATCTGCAGTATGTCACTAATTGAACTAGGTTTATTCATACACTATTACTACACACACACACACACACACACCCACACACACAGTAACAGGTACACACTTCTTGTCTCTTTCCTCTGGAGGAAATGGCTGCACCAGCTTGGTTAATGAGACTTTCTTTTTCACTGTGTGCATTTCAGATGGGAAGACAAAAAAAGACTGCCACACCACATTCAGCTGTAAATGTTTGTGTTTGTGTGCAGATGCAACATCCCACAATCTCTCTCTCTCTCTCTCTCTCTCTCTCTCTCTCTCTCGCTCTCTCTCTCTCTCTCTCTCTCTCTCTCTCTCTCTCTCTCTCTCTCTCTCTGTCTTTCTCTCTCTCGTTAGGCTGACTGATGCTCACACAGGCAGCCAATTATGGAGTGCTGGTCACAGAGGATTCCAGTCACTTCATGGGAAATTAAAAATACATTAAAACCAACTATGTTTGCAGGCACCCACTTGTGCACGTGCAAATGCACATAACAGACAAAACATGCACACATCCATCGGGGCAGTAAGTGAAGGAAAACTGGAAGAAGTACCTACAAACAACTACCTTTAGTTGTTTAACTATGTAATATTTACTATATGCTCTTCTTTACCTTCCAGTAGTCTTTTAACTCTCCCTGTTTACTGTGCCTGCCGTTTAAACCACCAGTATGAGTCGTTTTCATGAAGGGTTCATGCTGGTCAATGTTACAGCAGTCTGGGATCAGTAAGGCAGAATGATGAGGCAGTTTTTCATGGAATTTTTAAACCTGTGGTTGGAATCAATTTTTGAAAGAAGTATCACCACAGCAACGGTGTTATTGTCACAATGAAGGATAATGCGCAGATTGAAAAGGTCTCTGGAGAGGACTTTACACACACACACACACACACACACTGTGAAGGCACTGGCAACTGTGATGTAAATAAGTTTCAATTTTAAATTTCTGCAAATCCTGTGGAGGCTGTGCATGATTTATAATGTACTGTGTATCCTACTGTAGATTATGCACTTAATACCGTCTGGAAAATACTCTCATCTGTAAAACTTTTCAAATCAAGCTTTGTGGAATATTGTGTCATGTGCAGTAGCACAATGTCCTGGTGCAATATTACTATCTCATCACATTTGCTGCTCATTGTGTTGTTTTTAATATATCTGCTTTTGCTTGCTTTTAACTTCATCTGAGCTGCTGCACAGAATCTGATATTTGACATTATGTAACATTTTAAGGGTGTTCAAAAACTTGTTTCCATTACTCTATTACTATAGATCGTGCCACTTATTTGGACACTTCTGCATTGTTACCTCTGCAGCAACTGATATTGTTACTGTCAGCAGGTCTGCCATTGCACACTATTTGCTGTGTTATCGATGTTTTCTTTTAACAGTAATACTTCTCTTTAATGTTCTCTTCTTTACCCTCCTAATTACCACTTGGGGATAAAGAAAGTAATTTCCCATTGATTCTGAATGTGATCTTTTCTCAAAGCAGTAAATACTGTCATTAATCTATTTGTTCATCACAGAAGTGTATATACTGCTTAATGAAGTGTGCGCAGATCTTTTTGCATCAGTTTCTGTCATTCACTTCCCCAATTATATAATATTTTCATTTCTCATCCAACGACTGAATGAGAACACCTGCAAACTGGCCGTGCTAATCTCTCTGCTTAGAAACACAGTAGGCACTGCTAAGTTTAGCTGAAAGATTATCACACACAGGTGTTTTGGTTTACTTGGCATGCTGTTAACTACTGGGTCTTAATGCTGGGTTTCATGTTTTACAAGGTTCCCATACAGGTAAACCAATCATCACACAGGGAATCGGCACATTTACAAAACTGACTTATGACTGTAGACTTTTTGGCTGGTCAAAAATATCACCGTTCTGCACAGGTTGTAAAAGTTTATCATCTACAGTATGACTGGGTTATGCCTTGCAAGAAAAAGACCCATAAAAATGAGATATACTACATTTTAATATTTTCAGATGCATGTTTTGCTCTCAACTTATATAATAGTTGTAGTAGTTTAACCCATAAAGACCGAGTATTATTTTTGTTTCAGTTCTCAAATGATTATTTTTCTCTCTGTTTACAGTAATCTTTCTTAGGTGATTTATTACCATGTATTTCAGTCAAATAAGATATTTTCCTACATCTAATAGATGTTCGCAAAAGCTCAGATTAAAGTTGAGGATTCTTTTAATAAAAGACAGAGGAAACCAAATATTTATATGTCAAATATTTATCATTTACTGAACCTAAACCAAGTGTCTCCTTCTACTGTCGTTAATTCATCTCTATGGCTTTTATTGGTGAATCAATTATGTAGAAGATGACAGTGTTTCCGCTGTACCTACAGAGCCTGTCAACATCCAAATGTGTCATATCTGATGACCATGAAACCATGACAAACTGTATTTTACACAAATGATTTACAAGCATTGATAACATTCATGGATTAGTAGGTAATAAATGGTTTAGATCAGTAGATAGAGGTTTTGGTTGGAAGTGGCTGTTTGGGTCTGTATGGGTTAATCACACTGGGACTTAATCTCCTTCTCTGCTTCTCAGATGTGGAACAGTGTGTTCTTCAGAGATTAAATTTCAATGCTATTTAAAGATGCACTTTATTTGAACTCTTCAACAAAGAACTGTCCTTTAATTTCTTTTGTCGCGTACTCAAGTGTCAGTGCCTGAATTACACAACTTCACAGCACTTTGACATGACATCTCTATTACCGTCATGACATGAGAGCATCTCTGTCTTTTTTAATACCTAAGATTTAAAAGATAGTGAATATTTATACTTGACTCTGGAGGCTTTTAAGTTCTATGTAGAACACTGAACCCCCAAATTAATCCATCACATCAAGTTGAACTTCTACAGGGATGACCTACTTTCCAGTCTCTTCCACATCTTCTCATTCAGAGTATCCTGGTGATCATGACTGACAGACGGCATGGTAGTTTTAGTATTGTTTAACAGATTGTGTTGGATGAAATTACTGTTGCTGTCGCAACTTGTCTTGGACTTAGATCATTTTCTGTGCAGTATGTTTGGCATCTTCAGTTTGTCCATCTGGCCTTCATAGATACTTTGCATTTTATTTGTACTTGTTCCTAAAATAACAATTTGACAATAATGATAGACTGATATATTGGAAGGCCAATATTTCCATTTTTTTCTTGGGTTGGTATCAGGCTGTTGCATTGGCCAGTATGTTCTTTTTTCACTGCTATGATTTACCGACAAGCAAAGTTCTCTGGACCGTGTTCTTGGAGATACTGCTGTTGACACTGAGGAAGATTATTTTTTGTGTTATAATATTTATTAGGTTAGCTGTCAAAGTTTTGTAATTGTAAGTAAAGAAGGTATTCTAACATTTGTTATCATTTTAAAACAAAGAAAAATTCCAAGGCACTCTCTTAAAAGTGAAAGATAAAAAGCCTTTATTAAACCGGCTTGGTTAACAAAACCTATAAAATCATATGAAAAACCCCAACGCGTTTCGGCACAAATGGCCTTCATCAGGGAGTATCATTTGACAGAGGGAAAAAAATGTATTGGCTCCAAATATTGGGTTACAAATATCAGTGGCGTGTATCCATCAACAGCTAAAGCTGATGTAAAAAACAAAACAAAACAAAACAAAAAAACGATATCAGAACAACCATGATTCTATACTTTAAACCAATGAAGAGCCACTGCTACTTTTATGGCAGTTAAACTTTTCTTAAGTAGATACATTTAGTCACTACAACTGAAATGGTTTTCTGATTTGCAGTAGAAATACATGAAGTTATGATTAGTTGGCACCAAAACTGTTATGCTTTAATAACTTTGTCAGATAAATAGTAGTTTATTGTTGGGGAATAATATCTGATACTAATATTACATATGAAGGTTGTATATTTTCATTTATTCACTCTTTTATTGTATTTTTTTTTCAAATATCTGTTAAAAGAACCAAGTGTAAAGACACTATATTTTGCATTTACATTCAGTCAAATGGGACACCCTGGGAAACTGAAGAGATTTTTGAGGTACAGAATAAGTAACACGCATAACAGTTATATGCATATTATAATAATATGCAACAATAATGATAAGAATAACCACACCCATCATCATAATCATCATCATCATCACCGTAATTATAACAAGGCAGTCAGAGACAGCAAACCTCCGCCAAGGCTGAGCATCATGGCCATAGTTTCACTGTCACAGCCCAGCTCATCTGACAAACCCGGGTCAGACGAACTGGACCCCAATGAACCGGGGCTCGTCTCATCATCTGAACCTGCTTTATCCTCACCAGGGTCGCAGGGGTCACTGGGGGCCTCATCCAGTTACAATGGGCGAAGGCAGGATACACCCTGTATGAGTCACTAGTTCATCGCAGGGCTAAACATGGAGTACCCGCAGAAAACCTACACACAGGGTGAACATGCAAACTCCACACAGGAATCAAACCAGGGTCCTTCTTGCTGCACCACTGCGCCACCCTCCGAACCAGGGCTGTGTTGGTGAAACATGGTGTTGTATGTCCTCCCCGTGTCTGTGTGGGTTTTCTCCAGGTACTCCAGTTTCCTCCCACCATCCAAACACATGCACTGATAAGTTAATTAGATAATCTAAATTGTCCATAGGTGTGAATGTGAGAGTGATTGTTTGTCTATATATGTTCAGTCCTGAGATGAACTGGACACTCATACAGGGTGTACCCCGCCTTCACCCATTGTAGCTGGATTAAGCCCCCAGTGACCCGAGTGAGGATAAAGCAGGTTCAGATGACGAGACTTCTGATAATCTATTAATTTTTCTGCTACTGTAGATGACTAATTCATGTTGAAAACTAGATCATTTCAGAGGCGTCACATACTTTGTCCACCTATAGATCAGAGAATACTGCAGTCATTTTGCTCTTACTTTGTCTGATAATATGTCAGTGGATATAAATGTATCTCTGTGACGCAGAGGGAAAATGTAATGCAGTGATTGTTTCCTCCCGCTAATATAAAACTGTGACTAATCTGCAGATCACTTTGATTTTAAACCATTATAAACACTGATTCCCTCTAATGGAATGACTACAGTTAAGTGTTTTTCATGGGTAAAACCATTATATTAGTCATAAAATGACAGACGGTTTTCATACCTACAGTTAACACTACACATTCACCATCATTAGTGATGCTCTGACATCTGCAAATATGAAGTGCTAGACTTTTGACAATTTAGAGATAACACTCCCTCCACCTTCAGCCACCACCAGTTCACAGGGTTGTTTGTGGACTACAGCTCAACATTCAATACCATCATTCTAGATATACTATAATTGTCTCCAAAATAATCACCATGAAGACCCCGCCACTCTACTTGCACCTTGGTGAAGCTGCCCCCCCTCCCCCATTCAAACTGAGCAATGGCAACTCCAAGCACTGTGTCCTGAGCCCTCTTCTGTATGACCCAGTACACCCAAGACTGTACCGGGTCAGTCCATGTCAAAGCATCCAGACCCTTACAGATGCCTCTGTCAGACATTTCTCAAAAATATTATATGGGTTCCTCCTTTAGACTAATGAAATAATTTTAAGTGTTAAACCAATATCCCTAAAAGTTTTTAAGTAAAGGCCTTTCCCAATTTTGGGTATTTGTTTTATTTTGATGAGTTGGGTTTTGTCCAAATTTGAGCTCCCACTGCTCCTCTATCATTTGATCTACATATGAAATTTTTTGTCTCCCTGGCTAACCTTCCCCTAGAATCACAATCTATGCTCAGATCAGCTCTATCTACCTTTGTTCCTCCACAATATGGCTCCAAATTTGGCCAAAAAGCCAAAAATTAAATAAATTATATATATATATATATATATATATATATATATATATATATATATATATATATATATATATATATATATATATATAATTTTTTAGTTTTTTTAGTTTTTTTTTTAGTTTAAGGAATTGGAGCTTTACACTTGTTTGTGGCTATTCCTGATCTCTCTCTTCAACATTACATTTAATGTTGTTTGTATCTTGCTAAGAATGAGAAACAATATTTTTTTTGTGTTGACTGCTGTTTATGTTGGTATTTGAATGGTCATTATATTGTAATTCATTAAGGATGTGACATAAATAATAAATATTGTAATATCTACATCATACTAAGAATTTATAATGTGATGTCTTTTGTACTATCTTAAATTCTCAAATAAAACTGCAATTTTGTTTAATAAATTTCCCTGGAGTTATTTTGTGTTTTATTTACTTGTATCCAAGAGAATAAATATGGTAAATGTGCTGACTTTGACAATTGATGCTGTGCGATGCTGAAAAATGCATCAATGTCAGCTCCTAATAGGTAACATCATTTAAAACATTCCAGTAAAAAAAAAACTAGACTGAACACAATCTCATCAACTGTGCGCATGGTGAACTGTGGACTTCAAAATTCCTTAAAAAAAAAAAAAAGAAAACCAGGCAAAGAAAAATGTATCTTATTTTTCATTCCTACCAAGATACAGACATTATTATACTGTATTGTCAAAGAGAGGTATCAGGAACAGTCGCAAAAATGTTTCAATTCCTTAAATTTTCTGAATCATGGCATTTAAAACCATTTTTGCAATGTTTGCCTTTTTGGCCAAATTTGGAGCCATATTGTGGAGCAATCAAGGTAGATAGAGCAAACCTGACCATAAATTCTGATTTTAGTGGAAACGCTAGCCACGAACACCAAAAAAGTAGGCCAAATGACAGAGGAGCAGTGGAAGCTCAACGTTGGACGAAACCCAACTCATCAAAATAAAAAAATAAATATCCAAAGCTTTGGAAGGCCCTCATTTCAAAACTATTAGGAATATTGATCTAACACTTGGAATTATTTCATAAGTCCATAAGAGAAACCTATATGACATTTTTGAGACACAGATAATTTCGAATTCTGTGGATGCGTTGACATAGAATAACCCGCCTCCATACCTCCTACCAACACCATCATCAAATTCACTGATGATACCACCATGGTTGGTAACATGTCCAATGAGACATGAGACAGCACACACCATCTCCAAACTAAAGAACTCAAGAAAATCAAGAAACAAAAGCAGCATGATGTCCCCCTCCTCAACATTGGCAGAGAGGTGAAAAAGGTCACCACCTTCAGGTTTCTGGGAAATTGTATCTAAGCAGATCTGTCCTGGTCAGCCAACACCACGGCCAGGTGAAGAAGTGTGAGCAGTGGCTGCCTTACCTGCATGTCCAGAGGAAGAACAGACTGGATCAGAAGCTACTGCTGGCTTTCCATTGCTCCTCCATGGAGGGGCATCGTTACCCACTGTCTGGAGGTGTGGTCTGCCGTCACCACAGCTGAGGACAGAAGGCTGTACAGAGGGTCATGAACACAGCCCAAATCATCATCGGCTGCCCTCTACCATCCCTGGAGGACTTGTCTCAGTCCCGCTGCCTCAGCAAAGTCAAAGCTGTCACAGGAGACCCCTCCCAACCCTATCACCTGTTTGACCTACTGCCGTGTGGGCAGCACTTCAGGTCAATCAAATTCTACATTACCAGTCTTCTGAACACTTTCTGGGCTGTGAAAGGTTTTACACACACCATACTGCACTGACTGGAAAAAATATTTCTTATCAAATGTGTTTTTCTCATTTCTAGTCCAAATATCTCATCACACTTAAAACTAGAAAAGCAGCACAAACCTCCGCCAAGGCAGACCTCCCCCCTTCGAATGAAGAGAGGTCCGCCAAGGAGGTTATGTTTTTGCCAGAGTTTCTTTGTCTGTCTGTCTGTCTGTCTGTTAATTAGTTAGCAAGATAACTCAAAAAGTTACTTACAGATCTTGATGAAACTTTCATGATGTGTTGGAAGTGTCACAAGGAACAAATGAGTAGATTTTGGTGATGATCCAGAAGAGATTGTGGATTCTGGATCACTTTGAAATTTTACATTGCGGTAAATGGAGAATACATTTCAAAGTAAAACACCTGCAGGGGACAGGGCTTGTTGTGGCTGGCATCACTTGTTATATTTTTATTCTTTACACTGTGACAAGTATTTATATTGTTTACTTTACCACTACTACATTTGCACATTTTATACTACTTTTATATTTTTTAAATCTTAGCCTTTCATAAGGTATAGCTCTAATTTGCACATATTTTCGATTGCACACTTTAATATTTTATACTTCTTAAAGATATATCTGTATCTCATTCTGGTATTTTGTATTACTGAGAGAGACCACCTATTGTATTGTATTGTATTGTATTGTATTGTATTCTATTGACAAGTCACTCTTTTAATCCAATTGAATGCCTGTCCTTTACAGAGGACACAGCTCTAACCCTGATGGCTACAGGTTTAATATGCATGATTTTTTGCTCAAATATGCCATAAACTGACCAATGATGACCTGACACCTCTGAACGTTTAGAAACACATGCTCCTGTTTCACTGTAATGTGCTCTTTACAGGATAAATATATATTTCACAGAGTAGAATGACAATGAGGGAAGTTTTACAGACATCAACAAAACAAGTTTCCAATCTTTCTGGAATGAATTTAGCTTTTGCAATACATAAGCTGCACCTACAGTTAAAAGGTTGCTCTCATCCCTTCAATGCTGGGGTGGCTGTTTTTTGAGGCGATTGGGTAAAAGCAGAAAAACGCAGCATTTCAAGCCCACATCAATTTAAAAAGTGCAGTAGAAATGTCTTAACCCTTATATTTTGGGGTGTATGTGTGTGCACTATGTGAATGTGTGCACGTCCTCTATCAGAGTTAGTCCACCAAGCTGCTGTGTTAGCTAAAATAACAGCCGACCCCACTGGCCTAAGCCTAAGTGACTCTGTAGCGATAAAGACAGAATGGTTAGCAATGACACACAGGATGTGTAATTAACTGGTGTGTACGTGTCTGTGTGTGTGTATATGTGTGTGTGTGTGTGTGTGTGTGTGTGCACGACTATTACTGCAGCTTTTCATTTGGCAGCTTAACCAGTTCAATCCTGCCAGCTGGACAGTAAATTCACTTACGCACACTAATGGCAAATGGTTTTTTGAATTAGTTTAAGGTTTACCAGATGAATTACAATTCATTCTTCCAACCTCAACACTACAGCTTCACCTGCTTGTTTTCATCCATCTGCCTTAAGTGCATTTGCTTAACTGAGTGATTGTGTTTGTACATGTGTGTGTACATACTTAGCTTGTGGTTAAGTGAATGAAGTATCTGTCTCAGTCTTGTCATTCTTACTGCAAATGGAACTTTATAGTCGGCCGTGCTGCATTGCCTTGAGCGCCTCAAAATCCCATTGTGTGAAAGTGTGCCACCTGGCAAACTACTACAGTGTGTGTCTGTGTTTGTGATCACCTGGGAAAGACACAAATAGGGTTTTAAACTAAAGACAAGCTGACCGTGTGTGTGTGTGTGTGTGTGTGTGTGTGTGTGTGTGTGTGTGTGTGTGTGTGTGCCTGTCATGGTCATGGCTGCAGATGACCTTTTTTTTCACCCCACTTACAGCGTGAAAAAAAAACCCAACTAATATATATAATCTCATCTCATCTTCTGAACCTGCTGTATTCTCACTAGGGTCGAGGGGGTGGCTGGGGGGCCTATCCCATCTACAACAGGGTACACCCTGAACAAGTCGTCAGTTCAGCACAGAGCTGACATATATAGACAAACAATCACTCTCACATTCACACCTATGGACAATTTAGATTAACCAATTAACCTATCAGTGCATGTGTTTGGATGGTGGGAGGAAACCACAGAGTCCAGAGAGAACCCATGCCCTGTTAGTGACCCTGATGCTGATAAATTATTCATTTCGCTGTGTTACTGTGAACGAGTCAATGGCAGACTACTGTGTATGTTGCTTTACTGTGTATTGAGTTAGTAAATAAAAAAATAGAATTTGTTGTTACCAGCCAGGTAAAGTCTGAAATAGGCAGTGTTGCCTAATTTTAGCAACAAAACGGAAAAATAGCACAGGAACCCTGAGATTAATCTGATTTAAAATTGTAATCATTTGGCAGGACTGGCAATTTCACTAATGTCAAATGACTATTTATTTTTCTTGTCATATTAACGATTGTTTCATTGTTTCATTCAATGGTTATTTTCTTTATTTCTTGGCTAAATGACAAGAGACAAACACATAAAGCACACTTTAGTGCTTCGCTAAGAATTAGCACACTGTCAAAAATATAATTCTAATAATAAATCCCTATAATTTCATGAGCGCTGTTGTGATGAGGGACTACATATGTTTTAAAACAGCTCAGTGAGTAAATATTTACATACATAATGAATATTGCTTTATTTCTGTGGCACCTACAGGAGAATATATAATGAGAAGAATCAAATAATAATTACTCTGCCGACCTTTATCTGTCTGTCTATCTGTGTGCAACATAACTCAAAAAGTTATGGACGGATTTAGCAGGAACAAATTATTAAATCTGGGTGGTGATTTGTGGAGGTGTGGTAGTGGGGGTGGGGGGGGGCGGCTGTGTTAACAAAATAAATGATGGATGATGTAGCTGACATTTTCAGGAAATGTTGATACTGGCACATGGAACAAATAATTACATTTTGATGATGATCAGTGGAGGTATGGTATTATGGGGGGGACAGGTGTGTGTGTGTGTTTAATTGACAGGAAAGAATAAGAGAAGGGACGGAGAATGGAAAGAGGAGGAAAGGAAAAAGGAAGAGAAAAAAAAAACAAGAAGGAGAGAAGGAAAAGAAAAACAGTGACTCTCTTTGTTGTGTTCTATTTGGACAGTTGTTTTTGGGTTTGACTTTTTGTTGTGTCATATAGTGGTGAGGTAATGGTAATGTTAGGCTAAATAAGTTTTGGCTTCAGCCCTAAACCTTTTTGGTCAAGTGATATGTTGATTATCTGAATATGTGTCTTGCCTGCGTTGTACCTTGTGCCTTGCTTTGTATTAAAAAATAAAAATAAAAAATTGACACATAAATTAAAAGCACAACTTTCTACTGGGTGCCCTTTGAAGTATAACTGAAGTGTTCTGTCACCCTTGGATATGACACCGCAGGTATTATGCATAATTCTGATTAGTACAGATGTAACCTTGTGGATGGGTGATGCCGTGGCTGTTTATGGATTGATGATTATGGAGTACCCTTGAATATACTGTAGCAGTAACTTTTAAACTCTAAAATGTGAGGCATCAAAAATCAAGCCTTACTAATGCATTCACAAATACACAGAGGTGTCTCTGGTACTGTATCAGCTCAGAATGAAACAACCTGCTAAATTTAATTACATTCATAAACAGAAATGCAGATGCAAAGCTAAACTAGAGAAAACAGAGAATAAATTCCCAAGGTAAACACATTTTACTCATTTTCATATATATGGGGCTGTCATATTACTGATTGAACAAAAACATGACTGAAACAATAAAGAAAGCAGTGGTTTGTATTAGGGCATTAACGACTTCAGTTTTTTTCAAGTCGACTTATCCGTCAATAAAGTCTGAGTCACGTCGACTTGTTGTGATGACATCATCACATTGTCAGCAGAGAAACAACACAGACACACAGCTAAAAAAAACAAAACAAAAAAAACACGGACACATGTCTGTCCAGTAATGAGCAACTTGTATTAAAGTTCACTGCAACGTAACAATGTCTACTGACACAAACAGCATTTAACTGCTACAAAACAAAGGCTAACGTTAGCAAAGCCTTTTTTGTTAAATGTAACTGAACATCAGTAGGTGAACATATGTCTGCATTTGGTCTGGACCCACGGCTCTAAAACTGGACTGTCCGCACGTCTGTCACACATCCTCACTTTTTATATTTATATAAAAAGTTTAAGGCCAATAAGATGAACACAACACTGTCTATATCATGTGTTTGGAGGATGAAACAAGAGCATGTTGTCTTAATGCGGGTTGTCTGCTCTGCTTATCACACAGGTTAGCTAATGCTGCTGTATCATTCACATTAGCCGATACCTCTTCAGATACCGTGCCAGTTTGTTTTTTTTTTCATCTAAAGTGAAGTATTTCCACAAATGCGATGTGTGTCTGTCACTCTTGTTTTGTTAGCTCACCACAACTGTCTTACCTGCAGGTGTCTTGTTTACGTCTGGTCTCTGTTTACGAGAGAAAGAGCAAGAAAAATAAAGAGAGAGAGAGAGAGAGAGAGAGAGAGAGAGAGAGAGAGAGAGAGAGAGGCAGGGAGAGAAAGAATACTGTACCATGCGACTTGTCGACTCCTCCAAATTTAAGTTGACTTGTGCTATGGAAGTTGACGTGTCGACTAGTTGACATTTTACTTAATGCCCTAGTTTGTACATTTTCCATTATGATCAGGCCATTAAAGTTGAAGGTTGGTTTAACTCATAAAAGTCCAGACATCCACCAAGTGAGCTGTTAATCCACTAATCCCATCAACCCATGTAAATAATCAGTGTAAGATGCAGATAAAATAAATAAATTGTGGATAAGCAATAGAAACTGGGTGTATAGATGGATGGATGGATGGATGGATGGAAAAAAAGATAAGCAACAAAATTAACAAAAATCCATCATTAAAATGGATGATAAATCAACAAAATGTGACAAAAGCAGAATTTGTCACAAATTAAAAAAAAATAGAAGAAAAATAAAATAATTATATCTGGAAAAATAAACAAAATATTTAAAAATCAATGAAAATAACAAGTAAAATGGACAAAAACAAACAAAATCAGTTTGTAGACACACATTCAATTAATGATATATTGGACTGAAAAAGTTAGTTTTTTATTCAGTTTTTAAAAAAATATATATAATCACCCTGAACTTTAACCTGTACTCATCTTACCACAAAAGTAGCACCAGTAAAACCCATGGAATTGGATCAGTGACAGTGGCTGGACACACTGGGTTTATGTTCAGTCAAGAGATTTTATTGGAAAAATCACTTTTTCTTTAGTTTCATATGTTTTGATTCAATAACCTTTGACTTTACTCAAAACGTTTATGAACATCTACATGACCAGTCAATTATTCAATAATTTGGACACTTCCCCAAAAGTCATACAGGGTCTGTGTAGGTAAAAAAAAAAAAAAAATCTGTGCTGTGTGATTCGGTCAGTTGATAAATAATAGACTGTGTGTTAGTGGCCTCGGCCTGTGCTCTGTATTTTGTTTGCAGCTTATTAGATATGTGCAAACAGACCTGCACTTCTAACAGTGGATGATAAAAAAAAATTCACAAAGTGTTTGACTGTGTCACTTTAGATGCATACTTAAGATATTTTAACAGTCTGTGTGCTTTTTCTATCAAGTTACAAAGGCCAACAGAGGGCAGTGAGCAGTTTCAGTAGACGCTTTGTTGTTAGCAAGGTAACCCCCACCTCCGTCACCCCCGACCTTTTATGATCCCATTGGATCAGGCTGAAGAACAAGGTTGAGGAGCACTTGTCTACAACAGCCTCTACAACAAATAGCACTGAACTAATGTGTCCGTTTATGCTTTAAGGGGGCTTGTTGTGCTGTTTACAGATCACCTTTGCAGGATTCTGTTGAAAACCAGGCAGGCAGCCAGAGTCTGCACCAGCTTTCAACAATCATTTACTCCTGGGAATGAAGAAATGAGCCAAACTATAGTATAAAAAATAAGTCTGCTCTTGATGACATAGACAATGTGTGGAAAAATGGCTCAGTTTTGTGTTTCTGAATAGATTCAGTATTTTCCACATCAGTACTAGTCGTGATGTGAGACAGATGTAGCGGGCCGCACTTCCGTAGCAGTGGTACGTGAGTCAGATATCCGTGGTCCAGCTCTGAAAAATCCATCTCATCCACTACTAAATTAAAATAAAATAAATTAAATGTATTTTTTACCCAGCCCTAAAAAGGGGTATTCCAGTCTGTACTTCCTGGCTCCACTTGTTCGAAGGGTTATCTTTCTGTTGGACACTCCATTCATTTCTATAGTTGGTTTTCTGCTTTCACTGTAAACTGTGCACAGCCAATGGCATATGAAACACCAGCATGTAGCATTATGGTACAGTATTCATAGGAAATGTAGGAAGTACTGCCAAGTGGACAACTGACTGAAAACAGAGCCTTTTATGTAACATGCATGTAATGTCTTATTTATCACTGGCCAAACTGGCGAGTATGTTTTTAGTAACAGACACCAAAATGTATTTTACCCTGCATTTGGTGGGTTGGTGGGTGGTAATTTAGAACCCTGATGTTAGTGACAGAGCAAACCGAAGCTTGAGCTGCAGAGCACCGAGGCTTTAGCCAGACAGTACCTTAGAGGGTAACATTGTTGCATCCTATGGTCAACAGTTCCTCACATATTTTCATACATAATATATTGTTCAAAGCTTTATTAAGTGCTTTTCCTTTGACCCTGGAATTATGCAAATATAACTTCCACATAAAGATTTTGCATAAACTCTCATTTTTGGATTAAACGTTTTCATGCTGGCATGGGGCAGCATGGTGGTGCAGTGGTTAACACTCATGCCTAACAGCAAGAAGGACCCTGGTTCAATTCCCACACCAGACCTATCTGTGTGGAGTTTGCATGTTCTCCCCGTGTCTGCGGGGTCTCCAGGTACTCCGCTTTCCTCCCACCACCCAAAGACATACACTTATAGGTTAAGTGGTTAATCTAAATTGCCCATAGGTGTGAATGTGTTATATTCAGGACATCGGTATGTGTTGTTTTGTGGTTTTCTGTCTTCCTTCCAGGACAGAAATATGTCATTGTGAGTGTGTGGCTTTGTGTTCACCATTTACCTACTATTCTTCTCCGCCCATTAATTATTCCCAATGTGTCTCACCTATTTACTGCCCCATTTAAGATCCACCTGTTTCTTTGTCAAATGGCGAATTTATTTGTCTCTGTACACCAAATGAGCGGTCTATACCTTGTCTTGGCTTTTCTGGTTTTGGATTTTTTTTTCTGCCCTCTGGTTTTTGTCTGCTGTCTGTCTCTTGTCTGTTCAGTTGCATGTCACTCTTTGTCTGTTCCTGGATACTGGACAGGGACGGCGCCCAGGACATTCGACGTGATTTCCCACTGAGATAGTTTAAAGAGGATCGTAACATTGTCAATTGATAAATTTCACACTTTTGAAAGATGACAGCATCTTGCAAAGTCTATCCAGACCACCGAGGATGAGTCTAAGCCAAAGTTTCTTATTTTTTCAGTAGACTGTATGACAAAGGTAAAGATGAATGTAATGTACAAAAATGCTGTATGCAATGATCATGGAATCAAACGCATTTACCATTCATTTATTAGTGTATAAATGACAGTATAATACTTTGTATAATTCAACAGAGGTTCTTAAATATAACTGACTGAACATAGTGAAACATATCTGACTTATTTAGACCTTATTTCACTGTCATTTTATTATTTTAATGTCACTTTGCCATGGCCTTCCTCTCTGTCTAGGTTCACTGGTGTCCTGGAAACTTTGAGTAAAAAAACAGTCTTGAATGAGTCAGTACTATAATCAGGTTCAGAAAAATATAATACAGAAAAAACTATATTCTATCCTCATGGTGCTTAGATTTGCCAAAACACTCCAGATGAAAGAAAAAAATGAATCAAAGCATGCCACAAAGAAATATGTCAAATGAAATGCATATAAATACACCCTGTTTCAGCTTTTTAACTGCGCTGCATCTGAGTCATATTTCTGGCCATAGCCACACAATCAGCAGCTGCGCAGAACGTCCAGACCTTAGTTCCGCCCCCGGCCGGCCGTTCCACTCTGGCATCTATCGTATATGAACACACCAGGAAGCCAAGTAATTTTTCCATTTTGTATGGGTTATGTATAATAATATTGAATATATCTGTAAATCAATGCTAACCCTAACTCAATCTTTTTTCGACATTACATAAATATAAGTAAAGTTAAGCACATATGTCTAATGGTAAAGCAACTGTTGTTAAATACATCTGAATTATGTCTCATGAATGACTTTGAATTTCATGGAATTCCAGTTCTACTTCTTGAATTTTCATATAACTTCACATCCTGTTTTTAGACTCAATTCAAATTCAATTCATTTAGGAGTCACTCTCAATTCAATTCTGAATTTTGTACAACGCTGCACTGTGTCAGATAGTGTAAATTAACTGAAACATTAATCCCTGCAGTGTTTATCCAATGAAGACACACTTACTTGTTAAATCCATGTGGGCAGGGTGTGCATATGCTTTGAACCATGACATCCTTTTTATTTCCATATATGTTAAATGGTCAGAGTTCCACTGCTTGACCATTTTTCAGCATCACTGAGCAAAAAAACTCAGTTACTTATCAGAATATTGTGATTCAAGTGGGCTGAGAGGATATGTGACTTCTACATGTACTTCTTCCGTATGCTTTCAGGATGAATAAAATCAATTCTGATGCAGGACTGTGTTTAATCACAAGCATTTTCTGACAGGTAAGGAGGCTGAATATGTGACTGGCTGTAATTACTGATTGCCAATCATACTTTTGGGTGTTTTTCTAATCCTTGTCTTGAGGCTTGGAAAATTATGATTTTTTAGCCATAAGAGTATGAAAGAGCATAAGGTCCTTTTAGTTTTTGGATTTGGAGAGAAAGGAGGAGCTTTTCCTTCCAATGCCTGCAGCTTTCACTCTCACATATAGACCTGTATGGCAATAAATGAATTTATTAGACCTCTTTTGAAAGGTTTCTCTTCTTAGTACATATCTAAGGCCATGTCTACATGGAGCCAGATATTTCTCGAAACAGATATTTCCATTCCTCTATTTTCAGTAATATACACATGAATTCATCTACCCAAACTGGCATGAATACAGTTGAATGCTGTCATAGGCAAGGCAAATGTAGCACATTTCATGTACAGGACAATTCAGGTTGCTTTACATAAAATATATAAGAAAATTAAAATGATTAAAATGCATTAAAAGAGAATTAAAATAAGAGACATAAAAACTTTTTAAAGAAAATTAAGAATATAAGCAAAAGCTAGGATAAACAAAGGCTGCACACGTGGCATGAAAAAGAATACTGCTTGACATGTGGCTGAAATGTAAGTCCAGCTCTTCTTATTTGTTAATAATATGGTTTCAAATCTCTAACTTGTGTCTTTGATGAAGGCTACAGAACATGTATAATATAATTGAAGGAGTATAACTCATAATATATATATATATATATATATATATATATATATATATATATATATATATATATATATATATATATATATATATATATGCGCTCTTTTGTACAGAGATCTCTGATGTTGTTCCTGGTATCTGCTGGAGCCATTCTCCCAGCTTGGGGGTCACTGCCCCTAGTGCTCTGATCACTACTGGTACCACTGTTGCCTTCACATTCCACATGTTCTCTAACTCCTCTTTCAGCCCTTGGTATTTCTCAAGCTTCTCATGTTCTTTCTTTCTGATGTTGCTATCACTGGGGACTGCTACATCTATCACCACCACTGTCTTCTCAAGTTTATCCACCACCACTATGTCAGGCTGATTGGCCATCACCATCTTGTCAGTCTGGATCTGGAAGTCCCACAGGATCTTGGCCTGTTTGTTCTCTGTCACCTTTGGGGGGTTCTCCCATCTTGACCCTGGGACCTCCAGTCCATACTCTTTACAGATGTTCCTGTACAGTATGCCCGCTACCTGGTTATGCCTCTCCGTGTATGCCTTGCCTGCCAGCATCTTACACCCTGCTGTGATGTGCTGGACTGGTCCTCCATATCTCGATATTTGGTGGTGGTGAAACCACCCCCAAGCTGACCTGTCATACTGGCTCCCCCTTGCCGTAGCATCTTTGTACCGTGGATGAGGTACAACGCTGTACCTAATCGATCTCTAGCTGTGATAGCAACCTCTTATTGCGGATATTCGAACACTGAGCTAGGAGATGTTTCTTCGTTAGTGAGGATGTGGGGTTTCGAAGCAACCATTTCTCCCACATCTCCTCACTGGGGTTATTCCCGTAGTAACACTCCATCAGCCCTGCTGATGGAGTGCCCTGCCCTGCTCCATGAATGTCTTGTTCCAGTAGCCAATTTAACATCAGGGTGTCCTGGTTCCTCAACCCCTAACGCGGACCTTGTTGTCCTCTATTTATTGTATCGCTCATCGTGAGGTATAGGCATGCATGTATAGCGTAAAGTGCCTTGCCTAAGGGCACACCTGGGATTCGAACCGGCAACCTTCCAAAGTCAGTGGTGTAGACCACTAAGCTATCCAGTCGCTATATATATATATATAGGGGACAAGGAGTAGGTGGAGGATGAGGAGGAAAGGAAGGTGGTGGAGGAGGAAAAGGTCAAGGAGGTGTGGATGTGGACAGAAGAGGAGTGGACTGTACAGGTGGAGGAGGAGGAACGTTTTAGGGACGTTTAGGACATATATATATATATATATATATATATATATATATATATTTAACCTGGGCTGACATTGGTGGGTCATAGTTCCACAGTCGGCCATAATCCCATTACCCCATAGATGTTACACACACACATATATTAACTGGATTTATCTGCTTTAATACACAACCTGCCCCCTGTCCCTAAAACGTTCCTCCTCCTCCACCTGTACAGTCCACTCCTCTTCTGTCCACATCCACACCTCCTTGACCTTTTCCTCCTCCACCACCTTCCTTTCCTCCTCATCCTCCACCTACTCCTTGTCCCCATGAGCATCCCCTTCTCCTACCCTCCTCCACCGTCCTCTCCTGTTTTTCTTATCCACCCCCTTCTCCTCTACCTCCTTGTTCACCATCACCTCCTCCTTCTCCATATCCTTGTTCACCGCCTCCTTGTTCTCTATTTCATCTTCCTCCACCTTTGTTTTCTCCTCCTCCACCTCCTTGTCCTCCCCCTCCTTTCTCCTCCTCCCTCCTCCTCTCTTGTGGAGGACTGAATTACTGTTTGGCTTGTTAGCAGAAATGATTTATCTTCATTTGAATTTCAGACAAGAGCTAAACTGCTGCATTTCATGGAAGTGCTGGTTTTAGGGATTGAAGGGGATTTCAAGATTGTTCAGGTTTTCTGCAGAGATGACTTGAATATAGTATTAAGCAGAACAGCTGACAGTTATTTAGCGCTTCATTGCATCACCAAACGTACAAATAAAAGAGGTGGATAAATGCAATAGAAGTGAGCAGGTAGTGTATATGGTCAGCTGTGCCAGCACATATTAGCCCAGTGGCCCTGGCTTCTGGAGTGTTTGTCCTTGTGCTGGTGTCAGCTATTTAAAGTTCCTCGTCTGTTCATTGGGCAACAGTCTGAACACGCTTTAGAGCCCAAGGTCATTGACCATTTTCCTTCAGCTGCCTCGTTCAAAAGTAAAGTTAAAAAAAGAAGCTTCACCTTGAGATACATCTAGGTGGGACTGACAACAGAGTTTATCTCCCTCCCTAAAGAGACAATCCTTTAATACTCTTCTAGGAAGTGTCTTAAACTGCAAAGCCTCAACAGTACAACAGATTCAAGAGTCCCATTTTACCCTGCAATAGAAACATACAGATAAGTCCATTCCAATATCCATACTGTTTATCATCACAGTGGAATTAAAAAATAAGCATTTAAGATGGGATTCATTTAACAGAATATTGAATTAAATATTCAGGAAATGTGGTCATTTTTAACATAGTTACTCGCTTTTTAGAACCTCAAAAGTACTGGCACAAACTAAGGTTGTTATAAACATGACAAATGTTATTAATACTTGAGGCAGTGCTGGCGCTCACAGAAAAATGTTCTCCCTATTACCGCATTTCAACTACATCAGTGATTTCCAACCTTATTTTGCTAAAATTAATTTAGTTTTGATCATGTAATAGTTTGCTGTACTATGTTGCAAATAAAGGTTAATTTTAGCCTATATTTAGCCTATACAATATATATTATTATGCCATAAAAATGAGTACACTATTCAAGTACATAGTTTTTGTGTTTATAAATGTACTTGTTCATTTTGATCATTTTCTTAAAATGTGTAAATGGCAAAAGCAGGTAGGAGATGGAATCAATAACAAAGAAGATTGGTGGTGAATGAATGTGGTTTTCTTTTCTTCTTCACCTATTGACTGATGAGAGTTCAACTTTTGTGATTGTGAAAACCAGAGGGCGGTGATGAAGAGAATACCGGAAAATGATGCTTTTTATGTCATCTAAAATGGACTGCATTTATATAGCGCTTTTCCACCTTCATGGTGCTCAAAGCTCTTTACATTAGCCTCTCATTCACACACACAGGTTTCTAAGGTCTACGGTAAGTCCAACTGGGGGCCTAAGTCAGGGTTCAGTGTCTTGCCCAAGGACACTTCGACATGTGGACAGCCAGAGCTGGGATGCGAACTGCCAACCTCTCGCTCATAGGGCGACCCACTCTACCAACTGAACCACAGCCGCCCACAGTGACACAGCCAGTGTTATTAAAACATAAAATAACCTCATAAAACATTGAGTTTTGCGGGACATTACATTGTATTATATGGTTTAGTGTTTTTAGTTGCTTAGCATTTTTTTCATGGCGTTCTACTAGTAGACACATCGGGGGTGTGGCAAAATGTGGTAGAGTTGGCCTGCCATAGATATTACATTTTTGGCCACTGACTCCCTCTGGATAATCTTCATGTTAACACTTGAAACTTGAAAATTATTCAGTTTCGAAATTTCATGTTTTCCATATGACTGCATATCACAGAGAGGAAGAAGTGATTTAGTTTTGGGTGATTTACTATTTCAAGAATGCCTAGTAGGAGTACACAAATGTTTAAAATTACAAAACACATTTATGTCTATGTTTCAGGAACTTTGTCTGATTAACTTCGAATCAAGTGCAAATGACAGGTCATGACCTGAGGATGTCTCATGTTATGAGACAAGAGACGCTGTTTGGTTAAGGATTGGGGGAGTTCAGGGCTATACCCCTAGCAGGTTGCTTCTGACAACATAAGCCAATTTAAACAGGTTCACTATAGTCAAGTCAATTCAAGTTAATTCCTTGCTTAGTAAATATGTTGAAACAGATTTTATGAATTAAATTGGACCCATATATTCCAAATAAGTAATAGTAACTCCAATACCTTTTGTTCATGTAAAAATTTATTGATTCAACAAAATTGTCTCATTAAATGAAAATACTTTAATTAGGTGGAAATTATTTCCATAATTGTATTACAATCATCCAACAAATAATTTTTTGAGTGTAATTGTTTAGAGCAGAAATAAACAGCAATGAAAGATTGTATTGAAGAACTCCTTGCATTGTTGTCATGCTATTTTTTTGATTGATGACACACACCATAACATTATCTTTCCATTTGTCGACTTGCATGGATCATGTCTGTAGTCTTCATCATTAAAATTACAGGTCATGGAAAAATATTTTAATCTGCATCTGCACTCAACATATATGTCACTCAAGCTGTATCTTTGGTTGCACATGTCAAGTTAGATTTGTTGAGTTTTGCTTCCACGTCTCCCCAAATGTGTTGGTTAACATGCTCACTTGTCCATCATGCTTGAAACCCAGATGTAAAAGGAAATCTCCAATATGTTGACAGATATACTATTTAATATTAAACACAGAGGAGAGCGGTGCTGTTCTTCCAAAATATCAACTTGATCAGATTCTATAGGAGGCTGCGATGTTAGAATAAATCCTTTGTGATAGGTTGTTGGCACGATATGTCTCCTTTAGTTTAATTTTGGAAATATAATAGTCATTACAAAAACGTTTCCCAACAAGAATGAAAAGGAAAAAAAACTGCATCAATGGAAGATGAGGGAGCTCGTTGACTTCTGTGTATTTGGCTCTTGTTGATCTAATTGAAGTGATGCATCTACTTGAACACTCGAGTCCTGAAGAGCTTGTATACATTTCCAATGCTAATCTCACTGCTCAATAGTTACTGGGCCTTTGAATTACTTTAATCTGAGAGTATTATTATCACTAGTTTAGTTTCATTTGGACTGGTCTTTAGTGCTGTATCTGACAGCACCTTATCTTTTGGGAGAGTGAGTATCAAAAATGGGCTTTATTTCATTTTCATTTTTGTTTTAAATAATATTAATTCATGGTAATGGAGTGAGAATCCAAAAAAAGTAACAGGGTGAAGTATATGTTCTGTGTGATGCACCATAATAATAATAATAATCAAAGATTTGATTAAAATACTAACACAGTTATTAGTCTTTGGCCGCTTATATTTCATTGCTATATTTAATACACATTTTTCTGTTGTTTTTTTGTATTAAAAATATCTCTTAAAAACATAGTATTCGATTAGTATGAAGCATATATATAAATTTGTTACTCTTTACTATTTACATTCTGAATGTATGCGGTATACATTCATTTACAACCTTTACAGTTCTTCATTTGCACTGTAGGCTCATATATGTTCTGATGCACTTCTAATTCAAGCACAAATATAAACAGTTTTAGAAACTTAAACTGGATTTTTTGGGGGATTTTTGACAGGATTTTTTTTCACCCAGGAAAGTCTGTCTGCTCTGATAAAAACAGCTGGCTATCATCGACACTTGGAGACAAGAGGAGGGCAGCATGCATGCTGTTGGCTCTATTGGAGAATTATGTGAAGATTTTCTACACCTTCTAATTGGCCTAGCAGTTTCCCTGTGATCACAAATTCAGCAGCACAAAAGGACCCCCACTGCTGTCAGATCTAAATTAAGGAGCACTTTGGAGTGGTTAGTGACAATGGGGAGGTTTGATGAGACACAGTTGGAGGGGAGCTATGGACTCACATAAATCATTGTGTGAGCTGTGGACTCAAATAAGTTGGATTTCATCATTGGACAGACTGTGGAGGTGCTTCAGTGCATCACAGGACTGTGGGGTAGAGGTCTGCACTCCCGCGGGAATCCTGTGGGCAAATGTATTCGGCATGGGACAAGATGTGAACTCTAACTGCGGTTGCTGGCAGGAGACACATTTAAGGGAACGGGAGCACCAGCTGGTCTGTGAATTTTAAGTAAAATATAAATTATGTTAAATGATTTCGAGTACATATTTATCTATGTTTGTGGCCAGGACTCAATTATGAAACAAAAAAGGAAAAAAATTGAAAAAAATCCATCCAAACTCAGCGAATGTTGACACGTATGAGCAGGATGGTTTCAGAAATGGACATTTCTGGCATTAGGGGTGCCCTGAAAAACAGCACATTTCTTACTGAGAAACTTCCCAACTTAAAATCAGACATTTGGCATCTTTCTATATTGTGTTTGATGACAAGGGGAAATCAGTTGCCATACGCTGCATGTGACAAATACCAAGGGGTTTGAACCTACAGCCTATAATTAAAAAGAAAAAAAATCCTGTTCTTGTGGAATTTTTGCAGGTGGAAGTGGACATAATGGTATAAACCCCTCATGTTACTGAGTACAATATTGATAGTGAAAAAACCTACATTTGAGCAGAACACCACTGTGTCCCCAGAACTGAACGTCAATTGTGTACACCCTTTCTGAATCTATGTGTTGGAAGATGGCTGTTGCAGTGAAAGATCTGGAGATCGTGAAGGAGGAAGAGTCTGGAGAAGACAGTGTTTTGCCCCTTACATTCCAAACTGTTTATTTATTGTTTGTTTTAAACATCCCATATAATATCCTTTCCATGTAAGCATAACGTGGTATCCCGTCGTGATATTATTTTCACCCTGATCAAGTGAAGTAGACGAGGGAATGGGATGATAACGATAGTTCAAAAGTATTTAATTTCAATAGTTCGACCTTGTGGACATTTTTGTCTGAATTTTTTAATTCTATGGGCATTTTATTGTCAATGGTTGGACCGTGTGGGCACTTTATGTTGTGTGCATTTTGTGTTTTTGAATAATTTAATTCTTGTTTACATTTCTTTATTCTTATAATGTTAACAGCTGGACAATGGGACTGAAGTTTGTGCTATACAGTTCAGGTTGCGACTGTCCCTGTTTTCCTTGAGTTGAGGACAATGTTACTGAGCTTAGCTGAGCTTTTTTTTTTTAAGTGTGGATGTGCACTTTAATACACCTCAACGTTGATTAAAACAACTTGTGCTGATCTTTATTCATAGTATCTATCTATCTATCTATCTATCTATCTATCTATCTATCTATCTATCTATCTATCTATCTATCTATCTATCTATCTATCTATCTATCTATCTATCTATCTATCTATCTATCTATCTATCTATCTATCTATCTATCTATCTATCTATCTATCTATCTATCTATCTATCTATCTATCTATCTATCTATCTAAATTGACCCTGATGTTGACATTTGCTTGTCCTTTTGATTGTGGGTTTTTCTCATGGTCTTTGAAATTTAATGTGCCCCAGATTTCTGTCAGCTGTCAGTCCTATAAAACTTGAATCCTGTTTCTCTTCCATTAATTTAGTTCTTCCAGGTAAAACATCAGACAGATAATTAATAATTATCTGCTTTAATGCACAAGCAAGTGTGCACATTCCGTCTTGAAGTGAAGAGCTTAGTGACAAATAAGGACTAATTCAAATATGTACTTTTATGTTTAATAATGATGCATGCTATTTCGTAAATTAAATACAATAAGAGTTTTACGGACAGTATTGATTTGTCTCTCAAGCGTAAAAGCCTTGTAGTTGAATAACATCATGCATGGCTAATTAGAACAGACTAATGTGTTTTTCTTCTTTGTTCTGCAGCTCCACCACTCAGCATGCCGGTTTGTAAATGAAACAAAAATAGATTTGAGGTTATATCTTTCTCCCTTCTTGCAGTCAGTAGGGATACAACTGGTAGAGGTAATGTGGAGTTGACCTGTGAAAGAATGTATGCCAAATAAGAAAGAACCAAAGTAAATCCAAGGGAGATGCATGCAACTAAGACAACGTGAAATATTAAAAAAAATTCCTTGTCATGTGTTAAGTAAAGTTAAATTATCTGATATTAAAGCTGTCATTCCATGGTTATTTCATTAATATTACTGTGTTCTCCATTGTTATTGAATACATTGTGTGTTGGTTCTATTTAAAAACAACGTCCAGATTGTTGTGTTTCCAGCTGTTGTTGCACAGTAGATGTCCATGTCATACATGTCCATGACACAGTGATGAGGCGTCTCTGATTGGCTCTGAATGCGTGAAGGAACACTCCCCCCTCCCCTCTCGCTGTGTATGTATTTAGCATCCTAGCATCCTGCTAGGTTTCATGCCACTGCTTGTTCTGAAAATGTGCAGGGAAAAAACAAACCTTTATTTCCACAGAGAGCACATGAACCAGTTTGATCCGCCATTTTTTTCCAGTTTGTGCAGCAGCTACTGTGGCTCCGTCTTCTCTTGTAGATGCTAATGCTAAAGCTACTTCAGATCTGCTGCCGGGGATGGGCTTAATCCCACGTGGGTGACGCTAAACTCCATCTGACATCATTTTCTGGGTCCCTCGTTCCTCTCATTGTTTTCTGTGAATGTGGTATGCAGCCAGTGGAGGTGACAAACACAGTATGTGTTGGTAAGTCAGGGTGACCCATCAGATTCCAGTAAGAGCGTGGAAAAGTGGTTTTCAGCAGAATCACACCTTTAAAAAAAAAATCAATGTAGTCAAAAAATAGACATAGGTTAAAAGCAATGTACTCAAACAGAAAATAAAAAGGTCAGGTTTATTGTCACGTTGATTTAATTCTTTATGAGATCAGACACAGTTGCAGCACAGTCTGCAGCTTTTACCCTGATCTTTTGATATGGTCTCTACCTACTTGTAGATGTTTTGGCCCCTGTTTTTGTGTTGAGTGCACAAACAGCTCTCGGTCAAATGCACATTCTTGCATACATACGTTTGTGTAACACATACAGCTGAAAACACACACACACAAACACACACACTTTCTCATGGTTGCCATGGAGCAATACTCACTTCCAGGCCTGGATTTTATTCTTAGTGGTTTTATATAAGTCTCTGTGGCTGTATCATCAGAAGTCTGTTATATACTGTTTATGGTAAGTGAAATATACATATGTGGTAGATAACATTTACAGAATTTAAATTGACAAAGATCCCAAAGCTGTGGCTCAGGTCATTGCTGGCTTCAGAGTTTACAACAGTGACAGAGTGATGAGCTCATGAACAATGAAGTGTCTGTTTAAGGAACATTAACACATACAACAATGGAAACGACCACGCAAAAAATATCTTGTACATGAAATCATAAGTTACTCTCTGTTTGAGACAATAGATGCATCATCCACCTGTTGTCTTGTGAACATACACAGAACATCCTTCTCTTGACTCTGAATGTTTACCTCAAGCTTTTATCCAGATGATGTGTTTGTTGTCTGATGGTCAGTTTGACCTGTCTCTTCCTCCACTTCATATTTGCACCACTGAAAGGAAAAAAATCTGTGTTTTTATATCTTCAAGACTGTCTTCTCTGAACTTGTTTCAACCCTTTTGAGTCACCGCACACCATTTTCAGAATGGGGAACTCCTTGGCAGATGTCACTGGACACTCTCCTGGTGGGGTGCAAACACATCAGGGATATGGATGTTTGGAACAAGAAAGCTGACAGAGGTGTGTTAGTGACTCCACAGACAATGGACTGAGGTCCCTAATAGAGGCATACCCTCTACCCTAACCTGATCTTGTTGGGTAACCCGCTGATCCACACACCCCTAGGGAGGGGGTTGACAGGTTACCAGTCTACGTCAGATGGAAGGAGGACACTGATTGGCTCTGAGGTAACACACTAATGAGAAAGGGAAGTCCACACACTGTGATGTGGTTTGTGTATATTTGTATACGCACACACACACACACACACACACACACAAATCCCACCCCCCCAGAAACAGAAAAAGATCCCAGAATTCCATGCATCTGCCTCCAATGGGAAAATGGCTGAAACTGGTGAAATACAGTAAAACTGTCAAATGTGACTAGTTTTCACCTAAATGAAATATTGACATTAGAGTTTGTATGTTGATGTGTAAGTGTAATTAAAAAAATGTTTATAATGAAAGTCAATTTTTGTCTGTGAGTGTGTCCAGAGGGAATATTTGATATTAAGTAAAATATATACTGATAATATCAAACCAATTTCATGGCTAATCTGTGATTTATTCAAGCCTCTAATTACCACCAAAATTTCATCCATATATTATTTATTTTATGGAAAATATTAAATATTGTCTTTTTTTATAATATATCTCAGAATTCAAATTATTCAACTGACATGTAAAGGTTTAAAATCCTAAAATATTTTGAATGATAGGTAGTTTTGAACAGGGGGGATATTTAAAAGATGTATTAACATATACAAGTAAAAGATGCTGGAGTTAAAAAAAAAATGCCTGAGGGAAATTAGGTAGAATACCACAGCCATCCCCTTGGTCCAGAAACAGTCACAGTCTGTTAAAGAAATATATTCATACTGAGCACATGAATATGACACAAAATACAGCAGAAGATTTTGCTTAAATGATTAAGTCTAAAGTGTTACGTGAAACAAAATGAGATACAGATAATTTCTGTGAATAACAATGGGTTCATGATTCTTAAAAAATATCAAGAAATACAATGCATTAATGAAAGCCTGTGGTGCAGAATCTCTTTTCTTTACTTAAACATTTCAGAGCATTCACTGACAGCAGTCTGGCTGTCAAACGTTGATGAGGCCGACCGGGTAATCCTCAGAGGGGTTTCTCCACACCAGGGCACTGAAATCCAAAAAAGGTAAGGACAAGGCCAGGATTGTCAGATACAAAAGAGAATACGACACAAGTTTGCCAATGCTTGTAGAAACGGATCTGGCACCAGACTAGACTTCACATTCTCCTTTGAAGGAAATGTCCTTACATGTCACCAGCCACTTAGGGACCAAAAGTAGGACGGGAAGGACATTAAATCTACCCACATCCCAGTGTTATAACTGACCAGAGGCTCAATAGAAGCACTAACAGAGACTTGCTAATGTTCATTATGTCTACAGAGAGAAATGGGAGCATGGCACAGAACAGTGCTACCTGTTACCCACTTTGACATTACAGAGGCAGCACAAGACTGTAAGAGGTCACAGTGGACTGTCTGACCAGCTGCACAAGAAGCAAAGGGCAGAGCACACATTCACATTGATCATCCCCTTTGACCTGGTTAACAAAAAGCTCAAGTTATGTCATGGCATATACTCTCTCATATTGGTGACTGTTGCTTCCTCCTTTTTCTCTCAAAACTAAACAAACATCATGTCAGACTTAATTAAATGAGTTGCACTACATCAGAAATTACCTCTTGAAAACTTAAGTAAACAACTTCTCTGCTAATGTTAAGAGGCAGTATACTAACATGCAATCTTGGCAAACATATCTAGTGATTCGTGTCTAAATACATTTCAAAGATGATTAAGATTTCACCTTTATTAATCTTTGAATAAACTGCGTTCTAAAGAGGATGTTTTTTAGGACTTGGAATCTGTAATGTTGCTTGAAAAAAAATGTCCTACAAAAGCTTTTGCTAAATTTCAAGAAAAGAAGCCACATTCTTGTATAAAGAGAAAATGAGGTCTTTAATATATAAAAAAAAAAATAATCACCATCAAAGAAACATTCCAGACTGAGACATTTGGAGGCAAAAGTGCAACAAAATCAAAGCTCAGTGAAGTTTTTTCAAATTTCATCTTTTGTTGCCAAAAGTCAATATTAGAACATTTCCTCAAACCACTGATATATATTAAACAATAGTCTGTTGTCTAGAAATGGTTTGTAAACAAAGGATTGTTGGTTTAATTCCCCAGACCCACGGATATATTATTGGTGAATATACTTTTGAGCAAAGCATTTAACTTCCATTTTCTTCCTGGACACCTGACATTACACCACCTAGTGTAGTGTACAAACTCCTCATCTACAGTGTGTGGTGTGTTCCTGCATGTTCAGTTAGTGATGGGTTATAATCAGAGGGTCATTTTCAGTGTGTGTTACATGCATAACAAATACACTGATGAAATATATACTCTGGGGTGAGGTCGAGGGTGCTGGGGTATTCACTGCTGCGGTAAGGAAATAAGAGGACAGGAATGTTATTAAGCTATAAAGATTTATTACAGAAAGATGTATCAAATTAAAATGAACAACCACCATTAATCAATCATCAAGACAAAAATCAGATACTGGTCTGCTCAGACAGATCAACTGAACCAAGAGGAAAAAGAGAAAAGGGTTTTTAAAGAGATAAAGTAACATATACACCTACCACCTTGTTTAATCTGAGCAAACAATTGTAAGGCCAGTTTTTTGAGACTTCAAAGAAGCAAAGAAAAAACAGGTTCAGAAAAGCAAATGAAAGCAGATACAGTCTACACTTTTTGGGAGAGTAGGATCAATTCCAATCAAGCATTAACTATATTCAAATAAAGATGAATAAGGCCATTTTCTCCCACAGAGGGCATTACAGATGGACAGCAAAGTATTTTTATAAGTTTTAGACAAATATTACACATAATTAGAAAGGTCTAAATACCACTGTAAACATACTCAAAGGGATTTTTTAAAAATATATTTTTAAATGAAAAATATCCAAAGCTGTCATGAACAGACACAAAATTTACATCTATAAATATTCTCCAAAGTGAACTTCCTTTTCATCCTCAAATGTATTCAGTGTGTACCCTAAACACTCTATTTTACATCCTAATAGTTGGTTAGGGGCCAATTATCACACCTAAATAGCAAGAGTTTTGAAAAATGGGGGCTTTTTTCACTTTTGTGGACAACAAGAAAAGTGAATAGAAAACTCTAATTATATCATATACGGTGTATATATATATATATATATATATATATATATATATATATATATATATATATATATATATATATTACAAGATATATTAATAGAGTTTATTTATGAGTTTATAAAATGATCCCAGAATGCCAGCAGCAAACTTTGCCGCTTTCACACTCATACAACTCCTCAAAAATGAATTTTCCTGAAAATATAAGTAATTACCTGTCCAAAAATATAAGTTTGGTGTAGATTATTGTAATTACATTTTTTGACCAGATGTTAACCTTCCCTTGACTTTGTACTCTTCTTTTTAAAATGTGTTTGAAAGTTACAGTATTGGTTCATGTGTATTGAGTTCTTTAACCCTCGCTGATGCAGTGGGTGGATTCTCATTTCTTCAACAGCCATCAGTTTGATTGAGAGCGTAAGGATTAGAATGTGCTCTGATGAGTCCAGATTGACCCTGTTCCAAAGTGATGGACGCTTCAGAGAGAGAGCAGCAATGGATGAAGTGATTATCCATCACAACAGAGCCCATTTTTTCCCGCTATAATGATGTGGAGTACTGTAAAAATAAGTGATACATAAATAATGCTTTAAAAACAAACACAACAACAAGTAGAAGCATATCAACATTGGAGTTTAATATTAACTTGAGACGAGACTAAAACTTTGACTAAATCCAAAGAGACTAAATCCATGCAATGATAATATTTGTATACATTTTAATTTTGCTTTAGATATTGAACTTAAATTTGGGAATTTTAATGCTTTAAAGGTGGCACTTGTAAAGGTGGTCTTTAACTTTCCCTGACTACAGGTTACATATACTGCTTTTTATTACATACAACATTGCATATCGTCTTTAATTGGACGTACTACTGGTTTTGCGACTGCTTCTCAGATATTGCACAAGCTCTTCCATTTAAACAGGTGATCTTCCTTCTCACCCTGTATGTCTGCTCCATTTCACACCACACACACACACCACAGGGGATGGAAAAAATGAGCTCAGTGTGTTATTTGTTATGCTCTGTGAAGTATGCTGGCTCATGTTTTTTTTTGTGGTCATGCACGAGGTCCTTAAAAACATGCTTCCAACACGGACTCCCTCCGACACTGGACTAAATAATGATCCCTTCAGCATGACGTATGGCCGACACACAGAATCAACAACAAAAGGGTGAAAAGACTCATTATCGATACGATATGTTCTCATTTTTGATGTTTTATATCTATGATATGACTGAATCTAAGGCAACAGATCACCCCATCCCTGGTGCAATCCACCAGGGAGCCTGAACAAATCATCATTTGAAGTGTGGAAATCTACAGTACAAATGAATAGTGTTAATCTGGGGGGTTGAGTGTGGTACTCTTGCAAGGAGAATGCACTGTGAAATCTTGTTTGTTACCCTGTGCTCTTTCTTACCCTCCAACCACCTCTCTCTCTCTTCAACACCCCTCTTCTCTACGTCCTCCTCGCTAAACCTTCCTCCATCCTTCCTCTGTTCATACTTCTCCCACTCTCTTGGTCTCAATTCATCTGTCTTCCCTCTCTCTTGTGCAGACATTTATACTCTGCCTCAAGTGTTTAGAGCCTGAAAGGAAACAGGCAGAGTCCCAGCAGGAGGCTGCCGGTAGCGTTGAAATCTGCCCAGTTTCCTCCCACTGTCTCCTCCCTGCTTCAACCTTCTCCTCCTTTCCATCATCCACATTCCACACAGTGCACCAAAATGTTAATTAACAGATGTCATTCCATGTGCAGTATTTGTGGGAACCCCTACTGAGAACAGAGCGGACACCACAGATCCCACATGACTTCATAGTACTGTATATACTGAATTATATTGTTGGATGTTGGATGATCTCCATCTGAAACAGCATGACTTCATGTCTGAGAGTTCATCCATATGGTCTTATTTGTAATTATTCATTTTGCATGCTGGCTTTTTAAATAAGTTAAAATGATACAGTCTTCTGCTATTCTTACCACTGTGTCACATTTACAGGTGAAAGAATGCTCCACGTCAAATAAAGCTGTAGATCTGATTAAGGTAGGAAGTTAAGTTACTCCACAGAAACATCTGGTTACACTCCTGGAGAAAATGTGGGATTCATACTTCAGGCGAAATCCTGTTCTGTTCTCTGTGGAGATGGTTAACAAAAATACAATGTGATAAATAGATGAGTATTTTTTTTAAAACCTGCACAAACTATCTTTAATGAAAAAGAAGCCAATTAGGTTTGTTATGTCACACCAAAACTTGACAGATTTTAAAGAGTTAAACACCCCCCACACACACACACACATACACACATACACACATACACACACACACACACACACATATACACATACACACACATACACACACATATACACACACACACACACACACATACACACCACCACTGAATTTTATTTATGTGCAGAAAGCAAAAGCAGTAATAAAAGCCTCTGCACAGCCTATAAAAACCCCCACCTAGCTTTAACTAATCAAATGGTCCACATCTTTCCGTCAGATAATTACTGCGGTGATTAATATGTTTTAGGTGCATTAGGTTATTTAACACCTGTAGTGTTTAATTTCTTCAACAACCATCAGTTTGATAGAGAGCATAACTACTGAACTGTTTCAATAGAAAAACCTCATGTGGTCTGATGTGGTTACCAACCTTTTTTGGCTTGCAACCCCATTTTAACATCCCACATTTCTGGCAACCCCAAAGATTCAAAGCAGATACTTTTTTTTTCTTATGAAATTTATTTGTTTTTGATCATGTAATAGTTTGCGATAACAAGTGTCAAATTAATGTTAATGTTAATTTTAGATGACATTTCATTGATATAATTTACAGCATTATGGACAGAGGTAGAAAAGCCAGGTGTAGATTAATGCCCAAAGTGAGAATATATTTCCCTTGGTTAGGTGTGGTACAGTCAGTCCAGTTTGTATTTGAAGAACTAGTTAAAAACATGGACTCCACAAGCCTGGAGACATGGACCATTCTCCAGAACCTGGGTCTGTTATATCCATAAATAAATAATACTCATACGCACGAGTAACACTTCAAATGTGCTTTACTGAGTTTCTCCAGTCCAACAGAACAACTTCCTGATTACCCATCATGCACCAAGACATGACCTATATTCTGTAGGAGGGACAAAACATAACAGGGTCTGTTATGCCAGTCAGATCCAGCGTCCTACAGCAGACCCCTACCCCCCACCCCCACAGAGGCTGCCTCTGGAGACATCGGAAGTGGTGCAAGAGGAAGTAGAAGCGGGGCTGTCACAGTGGATTTACAGCCAAGCTAAGAGCTAACAAGTTCCGGCCACCGCTTCCATCAGTCCTGCTCGTCAACGTACTGTATGTGCACTGTAAAACAAAGTGGACTACTTGAAGCTGGATTTAAACATGATCTACCAGACTGCTGCATCCTCATTCTCACTGAGGCGTGGCTCAACTCTTCTGTCCCAAACACCGCCATTAGCCTGGACGGGCTAACAATATTCAGGTCTGACAGAAGCCATGCTCTCACAGGTAAAACCCAGGGGGGTGGTGTTTGTATCTACACTAACAACAGCTGTTGTTAGCATGGATGGGCTAAAATCTAAATATACATTTTCTTTTAACATATATTTCAAACAAAATCTGAAATTTTTAAAATATTTTTATAGGGTTTTGAGAGGTAGCTGATCTGCTTTTCAAGTTCCACTCTGAAGTGGACTCCAAAATGAGTGCTATTTGACCGGGTGGGGGCCAGATCCTTATACGGTTAATACTAATGTGCTATAATACTGTTACCAAGTTCATCCATGGCTGTCATGTTGTCATCTGCAGTCACTGATAAAATCACTCTTCAACATAAGGCTCATCCAAAATGTGTTGTGACTTTCTGTGTAAATATTCTCTGTAATGTTGTCTAAACTAGCACAGGCATTTCCAGGATCTTGTCCATCTTGTCTTCCGATCTGAAATTTCCATATCATTAGAGACTGTTGACTGCAAACACGCCATTGTCAACCACAGTTCTGCAGTGTCATCCATCTACAAGACGTGTCTATGTGATGGTTGGCTCTGGATCAGCTAACAGTTTTACAAGTAAACACTACCCCCCCCCCCACACACACACACTCACATTCCCCATCTAACCATGCAGCTGAGCTTCACACCATCTCACCAAGTTAGAGAAAATCAGCTAAATGTTCTGTCATTTAAAACAAAACAAAACAACCAATTGAATGGACAAATATTTCTCCTTTTCCTCTTGAATGTTCAGAAAAACTTAAAAAAATAAAAGTTTGTCTCATGTAACCAGGTCATATTTCAGGATTTTTGGTAATTTTATTTTGTGTTTAAATACCCTGGGTTTGAATTGAAGTCAAAACGGGATCTGGCTTCATGTTGTAGTCGGGATATGGCATGTAGAGGATTCTGGGAATTTGGGATTTCCGGTTGGGGGAGCAGTTCATGAAAGATGTTGTAAGTTCACCAATTCAGTTAAAATATATCGCTACACTTAATTAACATGGTGAATTGAGCTGAAGATGATTTAAAAGAGCATGCCAAGTAACAGATGGATGTGAATGGACCTGACGATTTGTTGACTGACTAGCTAGCATGGTATTTGGCTTCAGGGAAGGACTGGGGTTTAAATTTGGCCTGGGAGCTTTATCCATAATTTAACCATAATTTTAACTTAAATGCTTCATTTAAAGTATGAAACTATATTACAATTAAAACTGCTGTGTGTGGGTTGTTTTGTTTTTGTAAAATAATTACACATTTTATTGTATTTCCCTTGAGCTGGTAAAATGGCAATGCATTAATGGCTAATTTAGAAACAGAACAGGAAAACATAATGCACAGCCTAAATTCAAAAGTCTATATCTTTTTAGCTTTAAATGCAAAGACTCTCCTTAAATATGTTTGTTGAATAATTTCAAATGTATTGCAATTCAGAAAATTCTGCATTTTACTGGTCAACCTGTGTGGATTTTACTTTTAATCATGATAAAGCAGGTTAATGATGGTGTAACATTGATAGCTAAAGTTCTCTTTGCCCTTAACACATCCAAAAGCACAAACATGTTACATGCTAAGTATGTGACGATGAGGCCATGTTTTCTACACTTGCTAACATGATGTGGCTGTGGTACTCGTACCAGTGTGATCTGCACTCTGGGTGACTGCAGCCCCTCCACAGAAGAGAGCTGTTAATTTGGCTGCATCCTGAAGCAACAACTGCTTCATGTCAAAGATCCTAAAAATATATTAAAAATGGAGGAGATATAATCGCTGCTGTCTGCAGAATGCCCAATTTATTCAATTTGTCACTTGCCACGTATAGAGACACAAAAGTAAATGGAGGAAGGTGGCTGAAAGTCTCCTTGGTCTTAGTCTCCTTGCTTGCTCCTTGCGTGAACTGTGCAAAACTGCTTGACCACCTTGAAAACACCTTGGCTAGTTATGTATGCTAATGTTTGTGATTGAGGCTACATTTATATGGAGACAATGAAAAGAGAAGATGCAAAAGTGGCATCTCATCTTCAGTTTCTCATCTGCATTTAGACGAGCATATTCAGGAGGAAATCCTTGTTCATACGAAGATGCAACAGTAGGTGAAATATGATTGGACATGCATGCCAGGCCACTAGGGGGTACTGTGATAAAACGCCGGCATGTCCATTTCTGTTTCCTAAGGGAACATGACCAAGATGGTGGCTACCAAGAAAAAGTTTATTTGGACCGATGAGGAGGTGGAATTACTCCTACAATTGACTTTGAACTAGAAGACCAACAAATTACAATGTGGCATTGATTGGGAGTTTTATCAGAGTAAATATTCAGATATAAGGGAATTGTTCATAGAACAGTACCCGGCCCCAAATGACAGAGACAAGAGAGCATCGGCTCATCTCCATGACCCAGATGAAATTACAAAACCCCAAATTGCAGCACAGCTCAAAGCCAGAAGGAGCAAATACAGGGACGCTGTTGATACACAAAGACGAAGTGATCATGGCCGGGTAATATGGCTAAAATAGACCACTTCAATATTTTTTTGTATTTAAAATTTGTATGGTTAAAATGAATTACCAATAAATTGCTTTGGCTTTTCAAGATTCTGAGAGTCTGTTTTATGTTGTGTTTACCAGGGTCTGGTCTGTTTGGCTATTCTGTTAGTATGTCCTGGAGTTTAAAAAAAAATCGCTTTTCTTAATATGGCACTTTATTATTCATATTAGAAAACAAAGATTAATCTTGAACACTGAACTGAGGATAAATCCAGTAACTAATAAGTAGCAGTATGTAGTAACAAGGAGTATACAACCAGTTGGTCACAGTTCACTTGTAGTGTCTTCTTTACAGTCTGTCAAGTAATTATTTGCTTGTGTGGGGGGCTGCAGTTCCCTCTCATGACGTATAGCCTCCTGTTCAAGATTAGGATCCCCAGGGTTCTTCCATGCCTCCCAGTAATTGTGTAGGATGAAGCTAGCATATATGACATTTGGCAGATATGTGAGATTTATGTCCATGGGCCGTCTGGACCCATACTCAGTCTAAAAAAAATACTTATAATTATTCTTTAACAGTGAGATTCACTGGTCTCGGCTCATTTTCTGTGAGATAAATAATTCAGAAACATACAATACTGATTAGTTGTTGACTAGTCAAGGCAGGGTACAGACACGTTAATGGATACACTCTATGTTACTATGCAATCCTTTTTAAATTTTCAAATGTTTTAATTCCTATATTGTACATGCACTACCAACTTTATAACTTCACCCCTTTGTACTGTATATACCTCCCTTTTTTAGTGCTGCACTGAAAGAGATCTCATTCTACATTTGTTTGTAAAATGACAATAAAGGCTATTTAATCTAATATGTTTAAATATGTAAATACCAGTGTAGATGATGTTGGGTGCTCCAGTTTTGCATCAATGGTGCAACATTCTATGTAAAAAAAAAAAACACAACCATCATACAAGGATAGTGAAGTGTACTCAGAATAATGTGAAATTGCTGGGTACTACTTACCTGTATTTGTGGTCGCAGACAGCTTGGACACTTGCACTTTCTATTAAGGAAGTAAGTGGCATTCACAGTTGGCTGATCGATTCCTATGTACGTGCCATCCACTGCTCCTAAACATTGGAGCATCCCATGGTCTTTGAGTAATCCGGCAACGAGCTGTTGTGTTTCGGGGACGGTAAATGGTAGCTGGATATATTTCGACCCAGGTGGACAGTTATAGCCTTGCACATCTGTCTGATGATGACTGACACAGTTGCTCTGGATAACCTGAAGACATTTGTGGCTTTCCTCAGCCAACTGTCATCAGCCAGGTAATATAAAGTCAGAGCTACCTTTTTCAGGACACCGACAGGTGTTCTCATGTTGGTGGATTTACCCTCAATGTAGGGATGGAGATATCCTGAAGTTTTCCACCCAAGCATTGTTATCAGTTTCTCGTTACTCGAAATTGTCCCCTCACAGCCTGGCTCTGCCCGGTCTGATCCAAATCTGCCTCAGTCGCCTGTGCTGAATTGGGGTATCAAAAATGTAATGAATGTAATTGTACACCCATCTCTGTTCAGCTATGGTATGTGTATAAATTCTGTACAATAGCTGAAACGACTCCTGTACATTTACCAGAGCTGCTAGTGCAGCTAGAAGATTTGTATGTTCAAGGTTGTCCGACATGTTTGTTGCTTTACCTGCTGGGCATGTGAATGTAACATGAAAGTGTATGCGATGTGAACATATGTGATGTAAAGACAACCGCAACAATCTTTAGTGACTGTGCATTTTAAATGTATTTATTGTGCTCTCAAGGACTACTGATGGAAAGTAGCTATTTAGCTATAATGTGGTAAAGTACAACCCTGTCTCTGTGACCTTAATGTTCTCTGTACATTGTCCCTTAAATAAAGGAAATGTATAAAAAAACAAACTGAGTTTCGTACCATGATGTGACGTGAAGAGACAACGTGAACATGTGCATTTCTTGCCATTTAGACAGAGATGTGACCCAACGCGTCTTAAATACGCCCCACTCTGGAAGGAGTCTTCAGATTTGTGCGTATTCACATCCTTATGGTAAACGAAAGGCCTTTATGATAAAATATCCTGTCGTATTTAGCCGCAATCGTGCTCGTGTAAACAGCCACTGAGAGATGGATATATGGTGTCATGTATAGAAAAATAGTTAAAGAAAGAAACAATCGGCATCACTATTCAGGTTTCTTTCTTTCTTTTTTGTAATTGCCCATGAACGTTTTGGGTATATACCTTCTATTAGCATGTCATTGCTATCATGGGTGAATGAATGATAACAGAGTACTTCCATACGTTTGTACACAACCATACACACGGACACTGGTAGCAACACGGCGACACGAGGGGGAGCATTCTGATGATACGACTTGACGTGTCAGAATAATGGACACGTAGCCTTAATGGGTTCATACTCTACGTTCTATCAGCTTGTCTGACTTTTATTTCTTAGTACTAGATGATTTTGTTTAAAATCAGCCTCCTGGTTTTTTTTTACAGTTTTCCTGGAGCACAAAATTTTGTATTGTACTCAGACTAAGAGCCACCCTGTAAAATGTATTTCTTTAACTTTCATTTATAGCTCTTGTAGATCTTTGCAGTCACAAGCATGTTGCCATCTGAGGAAGGTCCTCATTCCTTCTAAAAAATAAACTCACATTTGCTTTCTATCAGATCCAATCAGAGAAATGGATTTGTTGTTCCGTGTGCATTATTTCAAAAGTTTAAAACATTTATACAAGATATTTTTGCTTGAATTAAACCAAAAACTGACTGTCCTTTTTTTGCATTGTTGGTTCTGCATGTGGTGTAAGAGGACACAGTGTACTGACATGTAGCTGGATTCTTTCAGAAAAGACTATGAAGAAGACTTCAAAACAACCTGATTCAGACTATATTTAATTCCACACGACACAATAATTACTCATTAGATTTTTCCTGGAAATGATGACAAAAACATGTACTGTAATATAAAACATCTCTTAAGGTTTGACCAACTTTTGCTTGTAGCTAAAAACCTGATACATTCATTCTAATCAATTTAAACTCTATAGAAACTAAAATAAATTGTTGCTCATTTTTCTGTACTCTAGACTTCAACAAATAAATGTTTCAGACTTCAGCTCATTTTAAAGTTGGATTTTTTATTACCCAGCCAGCATGTTATGGACATGGCCAAGAACTGTCACATTTGGGCTGCATATAAGGCTCCCATGTGGGTGTGTCTGTGGTTTTCATGGTGACCCCACATGTGTTTTCCCATATTAAAATCTCTTTATTGTCATTGTACCAAGTGAAATAAAATTGAGTTAGAGCTCTCAGCTTCAGTGCAAGAATTTGCAGAAAGACAAAAAAATATCAGTCAAAATCAACATCACTTAAAGAGACAGTTATTTACATAAAAAAACTAAGATATTTGTAAAACATAGAACTTAAGGAATGTAAATAACATGAGAAATAGTGTAAATGACAAGAAAGATGAATATTGTGGAATAAATACTGTGAAAAATAAGTAATATGAGATATTCACATCTCTGATTCTGACATACTGTAGGCAAAAACATATGGGTGCACCAAGGAAAATACAGACAAACCCTATTCGGACCCTTATATGCAGACCAAATGTAACCCTTCTGGGGCCCACATGTACATTTTTTCCCTTCATAACAGTTTAGCTTCATAGCTACATTTAACTTTACACTTTTGGTGTCAGCCGAATGTGTTGTGTCTCTGCTACAAGATGAATAAAAGTAACTTAAAATGTACTAGTCAGTAACCAACCAAACCAAAGCTTTTCCAGTTATGGTCCAAATACAGAATAATACCAGGGTAATGAGGAGTATGACATTTAATGTACTTTGAGTTTTTTTGTCAGAGCAGCCCTTTAGTTCCTTGACCTTTCTCTAAGTCTCACACTAATTGTGTCCGTTCTACTGAGCAGCCGTGGCCATCCTTCCCCCTTACTGAGAGGTGAACAGAACAGCAGCTTGACCCTCTGTTTCCCATGTGATGCTCGCCTTCTCCTGAGGAGATTTTTTCTGCCATGCTTCTGACTCCCTGCAGAGTCACCGTCTCATCATTGCAATTGAAATTAGGCATAAACTCTTTCCATGGCCATGAACACTACTCTCTAAAACAAGGCCACCTTTCATGTGCAAGTGCTCTTGTTCTCTGCGGTGTTGTGCTGTGCTCCTGGCTGCTCAGACTCCAGCTGTGTGAGTGGATTGCATGTGTGAGTGTGTCTATTTGCACATTGAACTGTATGAAACACAATGTTCAAAGAAAAGTACAAGTATGGAGAAGGCTGATGCAGGTAGAATCATTTCCATGGCAATTAAGTCATGCTAACACTTCATTTTTTATTTAAAGAGGACATATGCAAAATGTCCTTTTTAACATTTTTCCAACACAAATGTGTGTTGTCTGTGTGTGAGGAGACCCTTAAATTATGAAGAGAATCAATTCACTCTCCTTTTCTCCATTTCTTGTTGGAGGGGGATGAAAATGCTTTGTTTTGGATTTTCTATGCTTTGTACATCATAGCATAGATTCATTTGAATATCCCACTCCACCAGCTCAGTTAACCCCACCTACTGGTCACAGGTCTGCTCAGACGTAGTGATTCCATCATCATTCTTTATCAGTAGTCCCGCTGTGTATCCGGTGCATTGGGGTGTGAGCTAGAGTGACCAGATGTCCCTCATTGCACGTGGTTTCACGCTTTTTCATTTGCATTTACCCTGTCACGCTAATTGAGACCTTGTCCCACAATTATGGTTTTATTGGTAATATTAAATTTGTGACCTGTGATGTCCCTGCCAAGGCCAATGTGAAAACGGTAGGTCTACATAAATGAGGTAAATGAGAACGAAAAATTGTGAAGTCACGAGAAATGTGGGACATCTGGTCACTCTAGTCTGAGCCCTGGTCACTGTGCGTGCATCCAGGTCTGCAGGTGGTCTGACCTGGGTTATTGGACAGGCTGGTCCGTGGGTGGGACGGCAACCATGGTGTCGTGGCTTGTCTGGCTGGCCCAGGTCCAGACAAACCGTCCCCCAACACACACTGGGGCTGTTAATGGACCAGGACCTGAACACACTGGGGCTGTAAAACTCAGCACTCAGTCTACTTTGATTGTCTCCAGCTGATTTTATTTCATCAGTGTCTTTGTTTCTTTTTCTCTGCCTCAACCTTTTCAAGTTCCATTTCTTTCTCCTCTCAGTAGCACGCAGAAGAGAGGGGCGGAGTGAGCGCATGAGGCACTACAACTGAGTGTTTTAAAAAAAGTCTGTTTCATTTTGACCAAACATGTCACAGACAGGTCACTGAGACACCAGGAAACTGTGTTCACTTGTGGAAAATGGACATGATATGTCCCCTTTAATTAGAACAGAGATTAAGTGGAAGGAGAAACATCAGAGACAAATGGAAATGAGATGACCTGAGTTTTTTTCATTTGTAGTCTAATTATTTCATCACACTTAAAAGAAGACGTAATCAGAGTAACTATTTAGTGAGATATAAAAACGGATTCTTTGACAGTAGATCAGAAAAACTTGTTTCACCAACATCACTTTTACTTGTCCTGTTGGTAGATTTTTTTTATTTACTTTTTGTTGTTCTTGTTGTTGTTGCTTGAAGTTAGCAACACAAATCTGCCAATGGAACAAGTGAAAATTATCTTGGTAAGATTTTTTTGAAAGATCTATTGTCTAAAACTAATATATCTCACTTATAAAAACATGTATCCTATTGTAAGTGTGTTGCTATATTTTGACCAGAATTAAGGAAAATGCACTTAGTAAGATTTAGACTTTTTTCCAGTGCAGTCATTTGCTTAGTGTTTGTGATGGTTTATTGCTGTTACTTATTGCTTTATTGCTGAAGGTTACTGTACGCTGGACACCGATTCAGTCAAAAAACACACAGGTTCTACTAACAGAACACTATTATAAATACATTGTGCATATGCTGTTTTCTTTTTGCCATTAATTGTATTAGCTTAATTAGTGGTAATCTCACTCTATAAAATAATTCATAATTAATTAAGGCAGAAATACAAGCATGACACAAGTACAAGACAGCCTCACAAGTCACTGTTTCTAAAATCAAGTAGCCTGTGGTTTTTAATTTAATATCCTGCTGAATATTTATTTATCACATTGTTGCTATGGTTGCTGTAGTAATGGTGATGATAGATATACCCCCCAGAATGTCAAAACAGTCTTCTGAATCACAAGGAATAAAATACAAAGACAAATACATTTTCTCTGGTATAAAACCTTCCTCTTACATCTCTTATTTCTCCTTCTGTGTAACAGATATTCAATCCACGCTGCTTTTTCCTCCCTCAGTATTTTTCCACATTAGACATTTTTACTCTTTACCCACTGTTTCTATCAAAATACTTATTTTTCTTTTCCTTCCACCTTCTATCTGAGTCTCTGCCCTCTTTTCTTACCAACATCTGCACCGAAGCGACTTCATCCATGAGGAGCTTGAAAAGGCATCTTGAAAAGGCTTGGCTCAGCAGCCTAGGAAGGAAAACAAATTAGGAGTTCATGACTTCAAACAGAGCCTCACCAAGGCAACCCCTACTCCTCTGCCAAGGGTTTTCATCACTTGCTCTAAGACAGCCCGTGAGAGGAGTTTAAATAAATGCAAGCTCCATCTGAAGTCTTTTGGTGTAATCAAGAAGGATAGTATATACAGCTACATTTATCCCTTTCATTTGACTATGGATTTATTGCCTCCTTGGATACTTTCCACTTCATTGCTAGAGAAATATACTTAATTAACACATTAACCCATAGGGAACACTGGGATTAAAGTTAATAAATGCATCCTTTCTGTTTTTAACTTCATTTCTCATCATGCAGTGTGTTACTGAACTTCCAGTCAACTGTCATAGGAGAAGGCTATTGCACTGGAAAAAAGAAAAAAAAAAACCTGTCTGGGAACAAGTTTGAAAAAACAAAACAAAAAAACATACATACATATACACACACACACACACACACACACACACACATATATATATATATATATATATATATATATATATATATATATATATATATATATAAAAAAGATAAGATTTAGATTTTTTCCAGTGTAAGGTATAGAAACACTGAACACATTTAGTTTGAACACGTTGAAAAGTTTTTCATCTGATGATTCTATGTGTCTGAAATAAAACTACACTATTATTATTTTTTAAAAAAAGTTAATTGTTAACTTAATTGGCTTAATTTTGTCTTCTGGGACAATGAATTAAATATGTGTTACAAGAAAAGAGTTAACTTTGGCCATCATCCACAGAATCATCTATTACAGATAAAATGTCATCTGAGCCTCAGTTAACTACAACTCAAATCCAATTTGAACATCATCTGCCTGCAGGCCCAGAGTCCAGACTGTTCATCAGTGGGACTAACCTGCTTGGAAAGGACATAGTAGTTGAAGGCTTCCATGCTGGAGGTGGGTTCAGCCGCATTTTGTAATAATGGTGCATTTTGTAATAAACGTCCAAAATGTAATAACTTTTTTATTTCATTTTGTAATAAACTGCTGCATTTTGTAATGAATTTTGCCACATTATGTAATAATTTGTTACATTTTGCAGCAGCAGGACGCCTTGGTGGTATGGCATTTAAAATTCAAGGAGCTGTTTGGGAAACATTCTCAGGGGTTTATAGCTTGGCTGGTAATTAGACATATTATACATGGACATTTTGAAATTACGGATATATTTTGGGAATAGAAATTTTGTTGTTTGTTTAGCCTTTTGAGGGAATTTCATATTTGTTTAAAATGACTCTTAGTGGATAAATGATCTGGTCACAGCAGCTCTCTCAACAAGCAGAAGATACTTACCAGTGTTGGGAAAGTTCACCTTGATTAGGAACTAGTTCAAAGTTCAGTTCAAGTTACTCAATATGAATTAGTTCAGTTCATCGTTCATTCTTCCAAATTATGAACTAGAAGTTCATGGATCCCAAAATGAACTTTTTCGTTCTTTTTTTGTGTTATTATTGTAAACTTATTATTAACCGTTCCTGACATTATCCTGACCGTAGTCAGGAAATCAGGGGAAAATGCCGTCCCCCTCCCGGGGTTAACTTCCCTCTGCAGGTTCTTAGAACATGGTTTCAGTGTTTATTTCCAAGAATGGGACAACACCTGCTCCGGGTAACTCTTTTTCTCCACTCCCAAAAACTCTCTGTACCCCTCTCTCTCTCTCTCTCTCTCTCTCTCTCTGCCCCGCCCACAACGCTTCTCATTGGCTATTCCGCAACATTATGTTGCCAAAAATTAGTTCAGAATAATACAAAAATGACATCTATGATAATGCTGTGTTTTCATCCCATTTTATACCTTATAGGACTCAATAATTGCAACGTGATAAGAACGAAATGTGAACTACATAAGAGCGCATTTCAATAAATGCCAGAATAACCGCGTTCACAACTTCCCGTTCATTTGGCAAAAGTGAACGAGTCGTTCACCTTCATCAAAAATATGATATCGTTCATGAACGATCTTTCAATGAACTCGTTCAGGTACAACACTGATACTGACATTGTTTATTTGGAGATAATAGATCTGGAAAAGATGTTTCACTTGTTTGATTGACAGATTTGTTATTTATTTTTTGTTTAATTTAAGAGTTTTTGGTCTAATTCATTAAAATGGAACAAGTGAAAAGTATCTTGAGAAGATATTTTGAAATAAGATTTTCCAGATTTATTGTCAAAAAATAACTTCTTATATCTCACTGAAAAGTTACTCTTTAGGTAATTAGATCTTATTTTAAGTTTGGTGTGATTTTTGGACTAGAAATGAGAAAAATACACTTGGCAAGATTTAGATTTTTGCAGTGTTAAATGTTTCATCACCTTACCACACCTTCTTTCAAAATGCCACAGAATAAACAAAAAACAAAAACAAATAATTGCTATGATGTGAGTCTGGTCTGGAGCAGACAAAAAAGAGATGAGCCCAACATTTCTTTCACAGGTCTCCCATACTGTATGTGCTGCAACCAAGGGCTTAACTGACTGACGAAGAAATCTACCTGGGAAATGTCAGCAATTACTCCTGTCAGCTGTCTTCCTATTCCCTTGTTTACCTAGTAGACTGAACCTTGGTGTTATTGATCTGCGGTGTATAAAAGGTCATTGGATTGAAGATGACAGCAGTTGTTGTAACCATGGAGACTCGCTCTTTCTATATCCATGTCCAAGTGGAGTGTCAGTTTGTGACTAAAACTTTGACGCTAACTACATTCTTGCTGAAGTTTCATTAGTATGAGAGTGTCATAATCTAGTAGGTAATGACCACAGCACATGTACTGTACACACTACATGCACATTAAATTATAGCTTTAGACTGTAATATATTGTGTAATCTAGTGGTAAGGTGGTAGATAGTGGACAGCGTAAATACCCTCCTGACCTACAGTATGGTAGTTTATAAAAATACAGAACAGTCCATATTTTAGCTTGTTTGGTTTGTCCAATTCTAGGATTTTTTATAGTACATTAGTACACCTCTAGTGTTTACTGAAAAAAAAAAAACCTGTAAGTGTTAACCATGTCAGTACATTTATTATGCTAAGAAGTTAAACCTGCTCGATGTAAACTCATAGCATTAGCCGCTATGCTACTACATTCACCAGGTATTTTGGCCAATTCACCACCGATTATTCAGGCACCAAAGCTACATCTCCCTCCTTTGTCCATCATTCCTGTTGAGCGTATGAACACATTAACCATGTTTAATTGTGTAAATCTGATGGCAAGAAATTGCGAAGTCCCTGTCTTGAAGTAGCATTAGCAAATGGCTAAGTCCTGAACAGCTGCTGTGACCAAAAGTATCTAAACTAATAACTGCTAATCCTATCTATACATTTAAGTAATTCAGAGAAATTACAGCTTTTCTGCAGCATCAGATATTCAATTCAACTTCATTTATAGGCAGACTCAATACACTTAACAACAGATATATGATAAAAACAACAACAACAAAACAGGGCTTTATGGAATGAGTTGAGTATGAAAATAAGCAACAGTAAATAAACAGTAGATTCAATTTATATTCAATTTTATTTATAATTCAAGAATTTTTTTGGTTTAATTCTTGTAAAAAAAAAAAAAGTAAAATGTATATATTTTTTCTCCAGTGTATAGATGTACCAGGACAGATGGACATCCATTCTGTGAGGATGCAGTAGGGTGGGGGCACATGAGGGGGTCCATCTAATCAGATGAGACAGGTAAGGGTGAGCTGCTCCATCAAAATAGGTGAGGGTGGGGGAGGAGGCTAAAGGTCACAGGTCAGAACAGGACACAGATGAGTCCCCTCAGATCCTGCTGTCATTGGGCCCCAGGCGGCTACAACTGACACCAGTAGCCACTCCCACAGAGGGGAGTGGGGAAAAGGGACAGTGGGTGATGAACACAATAAGTAAACTATTGGTTGGAAATTATGAGTAGAAACAAAAGTGGTACATGGTAGCTCATACACACATACCCAAAAGGCACACAGACACGCATGCATAAAACTCAATAGAACACAGTTGAAAAGGGTATTTTTAACCAGTTTGTAATCGATGACACATTTGAACATTCAGAAGTAAATGTGGAAACACTGTCATCATCATCAACAGTTTCTCCAATAAAACCCAAAAATCAAAATCTTACCAAATATAATTTTTTTTTTAATTTCTTGTGCAAATATCTCATCGCACTTAAAATAAGACATAATCACCCCAAGACTAAATTTTCGGCAAACTACTGTATAAGAACTTATTTTTAAAAAATAGATCTGGAAAATCTGATTTCAAAAAATCATAGGATAATTTCCATCTATTCCATTAGGTTTTTTTGTTGTTGCTTGAATTAACCCCAAAACATGCAGTTTTATTTAATTATTTTTAGACAATATTTTAATATATCTTGCTTGGTTGAAGGTTGTTTTTGCTTCATTTGAGGAAAAAAAGAATAAATAAATTTAAAAAACTAGTGGCAAAGAGAGAGGTCAAGAGAGGCAAGTGTCGAGAGAGAGGAGAGTGATACAATGGCAGCGTGTCCCTTTATACCCCAGGGGCGTGGCCTATTTTGTTTCCGCTTTGGTCATTGTTGGCCACTCCCAGATCTCATCTTTCAGGGGACTGATTGGAGGAGGAATACGGCCCGGCCTTTGGTTCCGCCTACCAGCCCACACAGGTCAGTAAGTCGGCCTTTTCTGTTACATGTGTGAACCCTAATTTTACAATGAAAGCCCAAAATATGTTTTTATATGTTTTTATATGATTTTATAGGTTTTTGTAACCAAGCCAGTTTAATAAAGGCTTTTGTATCTTCACTTATAAGAGAGTGCCTTGGAATTTTTCTTTCTTAATCATATACTTTGTTGAAAAAGTCACCGTTTCTCAATTTTTTTCTGTTCTGATAAGATAACCTTTGAATCTTCTTATTTTCTTCCAAGGAGTAATTCTGATCCACACTCATAGTCGGTGTCAGTATATAAATTTCACCACCTACATGAAAAACTATTCAGCACAATATTAAAAACGAATGGAAATATCATAGTTGATATTTTCTGATCCCTCTGAATCTTACTCATTGAACCTTTATGCTGTTTAATTTTTAGGAAGATTTTTGATTCCTGCAATTGCAATATGAGCAGATAGTGTCCTGGTGAAAAGTATACCATGTAATTTCCCAAGAATATAGTGTTGATTTAAGTTTTTGCATGTTTTTGTTCAGGTTTTTCCAATCCAACAAAGCAGAAAATGTTGCTGACAGAGTATGTAACCAGTGGTTTCCATCGGGAACCACTGCCCCAAAAAGAGGCCTGTGCACTTGAGCAGCTGGTAGTCACACCACTGGGAGGTTGGGCCCAGCACAACCAACAGAAGCAGGATTTCCCTACTGTATGAGTCGGAGTACACAGCATTTCACACCCTGACCCACTTCTCTTCTTCAGTGCAACTGAGCTTGGAGAATGAATGAATGAATGAATACTAACAGATTGCAGGAACTCCTTTTGATGAAAATATATGTTCTTGTTTATCTAAAACCTTATGGCTGTGTTTGTTATTTTTTAGTCCACATATTCTGTTCACATCACAGTGATTTAATATGATGCATTTTCTTTAATTCAGTCTTTACAGATTACTCATCTACACAGAACACAGATTGCACAGAGAACATTAGACATCATAAATCCAACCATTAGTAGAGCAACATGTCTATTTTGTGGCAATTTGTAGCTTTTCGTTGAACTCTTTCATGCATAATATAATGGTTTTAGTCCGGGTGATCAGAGCAGAGAAGGAGTAACAACTCATTATGCCATGCATTCCAGTGGCTCATCAGTGAGCAGCTAGTCAGCCATTAAGTGTAATATGTTGTTAAATATTTATTTGGTCCAAGGCCTCTGATGTGCTACATTACATGTACATGTTCGTCATTAGAGGACATCATCTCCATTATCAATGCAGCATGTAAAGCACGGAGGACATGTTGGGTCTGAGGTTGGACAGCTGAGATCTACACACCTGTGGCTTCAGTCACAACCACTAACACTGATGACCATGAATAAAGGATAAAGAGGTTCACACTGCAGTTCTTGTTCTCTGTTCATACATGTTTCCACGTTTTATTGTGTTATGTTTTCTTCTTGTTTTGCACAATAGAGGTGTCATTTGTTTTGTCCATGTCCATTTTTTTAGCCTTATATAAGTTGAGAAAATGTGGACTTGGTGTTTGTGAATTTTTATGTATTTGATCTATATTACTGGGATCTATCTTATATTCTTCATAAACAACCATATTTTCTATTGTTGTTTCAGGTTATGGTGTCTGATGTGTGGGATGAACATTGTGATTGATTCCACCACGATATAAGTGAGATGGAGGCACGTTCCACAGGATAGTCTCCACCAGCACTGTTTGTTGAGCTACTTCTGGAGCCTTTTGTGTGAGTCACATATTTCCAGCCATAGAAGATCCAGCAAAATGAAATTTTTATCAACTAATATTGGATTCCATTCTGGGTTTTTTTTAAAAATTTATTTATGACTTTTATTTATGACTTAGTAGATATGCATTGTATATTGTAATTGCAAAAACTAATGTAGCATGTAACATGTAGAATCTTAAAACAGATATCAAATTATACCAGAATTGACTAAACCACACCAAATCTGTCATTACATTCATTACTGATGTCATAACATTTTGTTGTACAGTGTTATTTATTCATTGCTGATGACAGTGTGACAGTGAGGATAGAGGTGGGGGATAATATTCAGAGAAAGGCCAGTGTGGGACTCAAACCCAGGCAGCCTCATATTCACTACACACTCTACAAGGACAGGCTGCAGGTGACCTTCAAACGTGTACTCTATTGGTCTTGGTCTGGTACTTGGGCTTTTAACAAGGTCTTATTTTCATAACTTGCTAACTAATAAGCGAATGAACCTCACAATATGCGTCCCCTGATTTGGATAATTTTACATGCATCACAGCCTCTGTTGTCCACATTCTCTTGAGAATATAGAGGAAAGTATTAATGTTTAAGATTTAAATGGTCTCAAAAAGTCCTCTGTAGATGTTGGGGCCTGCTCATTCCTTTTAATGCAAGCTATTGATCATACATTACCACATTATTACCCCACATGACCTAAGCAACTACTGTACAGCGCCACAGTACATTTCTTTATTGAAGTTATTACCATTTTAAACCCTTGATGTGTTTTTATGTGTGCCTTTGTACTTGTGACACAATGGCCAGTGAAAGAAGCATTTAGATAGAATTACTTTAGTATTTGCACTTATGTCCTGAATAAAAATGTAGCTTCAGACAATAATTATATTTAATTGCTGCTACATAACCACAAACAGTGAAAGTGATGTTCTTTTTGCTGTTTTGTAGCCCAGAGCTCTTGAAAGAATAAAGTGTGTGTGTGTGTGTGTGTGTGTGTGTGTGTGTGTGTGTGTGTGTGTGTGTGTGTGTGTGTGTGTGTGTGTGTGCGCGCATGAACATGGCAGTGAATGTATATGTGTATGTTTTTTTGTAGACTCAACAGGACACAGGAGGAGTGCTGAAAAGTGGCCCTTTTAACATGCACACACACACCGCAGTGTGGTGCCACTATGCTAAGCTGTGCTGGGTGACTCGACATGGTTTACACCGTAGACCTCACTGTAGGACACATTTAGACACATGCCCAGAAACACACAGCAGGATCCAACCACAGCTCATTACTGCCAGTTGGAATAGAGCACAGCATACATACTGGGATTGAATGAGTAAATATCTCAAATACAACAGCATGAACTAGGTTTTTTAACGTCATTATTGTTTTCCTTTTTTTTTTCATTTTATTGCCCTATTCGTATCTGTTATGTGTTCAGAATCTGACATCTTTATTGTCATTGTTCAGTGATGTAGCCTACATCAACATTAACATTAACCCCATAAAGACCCAGTGCTATTTTTATAACAGTTCCCAAATGACATTTTCTTTCACTTTTACCTTCCTTAAAGGAGTGGTATTTTAGTATTTTTAATTTCAGTGTTTTAGTCTTGACCTTATGTGTATAAATGTCACTAGTTATAAAACATAACAAATTATAAAACATAGCAAATTAAAAAGGAATTGAATCGGTTGCATAAATCCTCTCAAGATAGCTTGGCAGCACCTGGAGGGTTCAAAATTTTCAAACTTTTTGAACTATTAGGGTCCAAATACACAAGTACAAAAAGCAAAGACTACAGTAATAAAAGTGGGTTTACAAAAATATTACACCTTTTAAAGATTTATCACCATTTATTCTAATACTATCCTCTGTATTTTGCATTTCCAGTGTAAATTAATGTATTTAAATTAGATGTTTATAAAAACTGAGTACATTCAAATATTATGTTAAACAGAGGAAAGTCACAAAAAGTGACTTTTTTCATCAAATCTCTCATTTACTGAGCATAGCGAATGTCTCGATCCACTGTCATTAATGTAACTCCATGGGCTTTGCAAGTGAATCAATGTTGCAGAAGATGGTGGTGTTTCCATGGTAACCATGGAGTCCCTGAACACCCAAATGGGTCATATTTGTTAACCATGAAATGATGACACACTGAATTTTAAATCAATTATGTTTATGATATTGATAGGTTTAGTGGATCAACACACATTAAACATTTTAGATCAGTAGAACATGTTTGTCACCAGTGGATGTATGGATCTTTATGAGTTTATGTTTATGGAAAAAATACTCTTGTAAAAGTAGAAATACTGATTGAACTCCTTTACTTAAGTTAAAGTTGTTACGTTATGAGTTGTGGAAGGACCCAAAAGCAGACAGAGTAGATACTGTTCAAGCAAAAACAAGCAAAAGGTCAAAACAAAAGTGACAGCAACACTGTACAGACAAGAGACAAAGTCTATAAGTAGAGATCCAAGCGGAACCAGGGCCGCAGGTTTCTGGACGGCCGGAAGATCAGTGGCCGCCCAGTATGAGACAAGGTGAAGAGTACAATATCCCGATGAGGGACAAAGGAAAGATGAGAACTTAAATAGTGAGGTGATGATGAACAAATAAGAAATAGGAGGACAGAAAGAGGGGAAAGGTACAGGAAGAAAGAGTGATCGGGACAAAAGTAAAAAGTACAACACTATGTTTTGCCATGAATAAAACAATAGATAAAATCAGAAAAGTTCCTGTTGTCATTCAGTGAATAATACTGATCAGAGTGCTGCACCAGGTCTGGTACCTGACAGGTAACCCACAAAAACATGTGGGGATGAGTTAAAAAGAAATAAAATTTGTACTGATAAAATGTAATTAAATATGGGCAGGTAGCAGGTAAGGATGTGAAAAAATAAAAGATTGTAAAGTTTGAAAAAAGTGGACTTGTGCAGGACTGTGGTAGTGACCCTATGCTCCTTCTCTCCCACACTAATTATTTTACGTACTGTAACATCCTTTAAGTTTGAAAAAGTAACACGCCTGTTCTGAGAATGGAAGGAGTGTGAAGTACAGACATTTATGCAAAAATGTAGGAAAAACATGGTAAAAATAAACAGTTTTGAGAAAAATGAATACATTCAAGCAAAGAATACAGATACTTAAAAAAAACTACTTGTGTCCAGTAACAAAGTACTTGTACTTCACGACTTCCCACCTCTGGGGTTAATATATATCCACCATGGACACCATATATGAGGACAGTTTAGAGGTCGGACATAACATGAAATGAATGGTTATGGAGACACACATGCTCACACACTACTCTAATGTTCCCACATAAACCTCAGTCAGCTTATGTGTCAAAGCCTGAGGTTGGGTATCTATATCCACAGTGGCATAGAGCATTTCTCACACACCACTGAATGATAGCCACATTATACAGTGCAGAAAATCCTGTTCCAGCTTTATCAATATCCGGCCCTGCAGCCAAAAAACCCACCACAGCCAACACAAAAATATGACTGCAGGAGACAGAGAATATTCATCATCACTGGGGAGGAAAGGTTGGCTGTGGGAAAACTGCAGGTTGTTTGTTCAAGCCAGACAATGTTGTGTTTGTTTATTGTTGAGGTCTCACGCCAGCTGGCTTCCCCTTCATTTCCACAGGGCAGGAATAATGGACAACCTGGCAGTTTAAGAGGAAATCACTACTTTTTGTTGTGTTTCGCCCATTAATATGATGATGTTTGAGCATAATTTCTTTATTCAGAAACATCATTTTTGAACCGTTACAGACACATTCACAGCTGTCCATCGCAGTGTTCTGCTTTGGGCCAGAGTCCTGTTCCTCTGATGTTGCTGAGGGAGTTTGATGCCTTTCACACCTTGATAGACATTGCTGAAAGACTGGAGGGAACAAGCTATTCATGTCTTTCTTTGTCCAGATTTCACAGCATATAAGTTGGTGAGTCATTTCTTACCTGCTATATTGACAAATGACCTGGAAGATCTAGAAGTTGCACACCACACTAATGAATTTTATGGATGTTTTAGATCAGGGGTACTCAATTCTGGTCCTCGAGAGCTACTATCCTGCATGTTTTTTTTAGATGTATCCCTCTTCTAACACACCTGATTCAAATGATAAACCTCTCATCAAGCTCTGCAGAAGACTGATAATGACATCAGGTGTGTGGGAAGAGGGATACATCTGAAAAAAACATGCAGGATAGTAGCTCTCGAGGACCAGGATTGAGCACCCCTGTTTTAGATGTTTCCCTCTTCCAGCACACCTGATGGTCATTATCAGTCGTCTGCAGAGCTTGATCATCAGCTTATCATCTGAATCAGGTGTGTTGGAAGAGGGGTACATCTAAAACATGCAGGATAGTGGCTCTTGAGGTCCTGGGTTACAAACCCCTGGTTCACAGGGTCTGTAAGGTCCACCTGAGCATGAACAGTGAGTATACCTGCTTTGTTAGGTACTATGAACATTAGTACCATGAAATACATGGTACTAATGTTCAATTCAATTCACTTCAGTTCAATTCAATTTTATTTCAAGCACACAAAATCATCAAAACATCAATGAAGGTGGTCACGTGCTTTGTTTTTTGTGCTCGAAAAGGAGTGGGAGGAAGTAAAACTTATAAACTCTCACCCCTCTATTACAAACCAATAATCCAATAGATTCTGCTTCCTATGCCTCAACACACCTCATATCCACCCCCGATCAACACAAGCATCCATAACCATTTATCAACACATTGTCACCTTACACAATCTGATTTACGCAATCAGTTCACATAAGTTCAATCCTATACATATAACAAAAAAATCTATATATAAGGGATAATGTGGATGTGGACAGGGCTGTGGATCAGCACTTACCTTGGTTTAATGTCCTAAAATACATATCCTTTTCACCTTAAATGTGTTCTTCTTGTATTTTTTATAAACAGGGTGTCCAATAATCAGGAGATATGATATTTAATAGGACTGATTTTGGACATAATAGGTTTTATTCTACACATTTGAAATTAAAATTCCCAGGGAATGGAAGTTTTCTAATGTTCCAACGTTATTATAAAGTACAAAAAGCAAAGACTACAGTAATAAAAGTGGGTTTACAAAAATATGACACTTTTACATGATTTAACACCATTTATTATAATACTATCCTCTGTATTTTGCATTTCCTCTGTAAATTAAAGTATTTAAATTAGATGTTTATAAAAACTGAGTAAATTCAAATATTATGTTAAACGTTATGTATGAACCTTTTCTCTCACACAGCCTTCCTCTTGAATCTTCTCATACCATGTCCAAATCTGCTTTCCTCTTGGCACTTGTTTATGACATTTCAAACAAATTCACATTGTGTGATCACATTTGACTAGATGATGACATAATGTCACATTTTTTGGACATGATGTTTACTTGTTTACTCACAGGTAAGGAACCAAATATTGTAACTTGATTTTTTTTTTACAATAAAAACATTTGGAAACTTTCACATAAGTAATAAAGTCTTGCTATGTCCTCCACTAACACACTAAAGTTACAATTTTGACTTTGAGAGTATTTCTATAAATAACTTATAAGAGGTTAATATTTTATCAATAGATACACGAATATATTTGGAATGTATCATATGCATGTCATGTGCAGTATTGTTCACAGGCTTTTTCCCCATTTGGATATATGTTAAAGAATGGTTTATTCAAAAGGACAAAATACTTTTTTATCTACATGAAGATAATAAAAGAAGATGTTATTTTGTGAACATATGCAGACAGGGACAGAGTGTGCAGCTCTGACCAACTGAACTGAGTAACTCTCACCTCAGACATGCCAGGAGGATAAAACCAAGTCCATATGGATCATGAGAGCGTGAGTAGGCATGTTGGGTCAGATGATGGCCTCAGTCATCTTGGCTCCTGTGTTCTTGAACTGACAGTTTCTGGTGCCCCAGCACTGAACTCCTGCATCTGCCACATTTTTATGCTCACATTCTCCGTCTGTACTGTTCCAGAACATGCACTTCCAGACTTTAATTGTATATTAGACACTGACACAAGATGTTCTCTCTTGGTCTCATCTCATTATTTCACTCCTTCTTTCTTTAGCCGTTGTATTATAGTGGAAATACCGTATGATATGGGAGTGCAATCACTAATTTGCACAGTGCTGCGCCTATCTACTCTTATCTTGTTGTATGCCCAGATGGGAAATTATACATGAGTTCCTGTCACTCAACATATTGTAATATCCCTTGTAATATGCTGAACATGCAACTTTTACATCTTTATTTTCACAAATGTGAAAGGCCCTTTCTATCTTTGGCACATACTGCTGTAAGTACTGAACAAACCACAGTACTCATGCAGTCGTCCATGTGAATACAAAAGTTCCAGGCACTTTATGATGTAATGTGTCAGCAAAGGTGTTACACAGTCTAAAATGATCTGGAAACATCTGACACAGTAATATATTTTGTTTTCTTGTAGCAGCACTGGTGCACCCCCCCCACCCCACTGTGTAGTTTATGTAGTGTCTGTGAAGTACTTCATCAGGCCCACAGGGTTCTCTCATCTCCTTTGGCTGGTCAGTAAAGATCAGCAACCAGAGAGTAGAACAGTAAGAGAAGAGGGTGTCTGATAATGAAAAAACTGTCAGCACATATTTTTATATTATTTTATTGGTTTATTTAATAGGAATCATGCATATTCATGAGCATTGCTATATAAAAAATACACCCAATATAAATATGTCAGAATTTCATCAGCATCCCCTTGGTAGGCGCAAGACAATATTAATACATATTTGCTATGAATTCAAAAAATACACATAATGATGACATAGGTATAATCAAAACAAACAAACAAATAAAAAACAAACAAACAAGCAGACAGACAAACACAAAACAAATAGACAGAATGATCATGGGGTATTAGCTGATACATTGACCTCTATACTACATATAACTTGCAGTTCTTCTGTGAATACTCAGTGTAAGAAGCATATGTACATAAACATTAAGACACACTGACCCATGGGTCAGTGTGCTACTTCAGACAAACTATGCTTGTCTGATTTCGTCAATTTGTCCCTCTGGTTATTTTATTTCTTTGAATATCAGTGTTTCCTTCAAGGATGTCTTTGTAAGTATGTATTAATTAAAAGAAACAAACTTTTTCCATGTGTTAAAATAAGTTTAAATAAATGTGTTTGCGAAGACGACAAATAAGGTAAAGTTAAACCATAGATTGTTTAGTAAAGAAAGTTATGGTATTAAATAAGTTTTGCACTCCTTTTCAAATGTACAAATGAAGACGTGTTTTGTTTGGGCTTTTCATGTACATGTCCTTTATTTATTTGTTTGTTTATTCATTTCTCTTGATTTAATTACTAGGGACAGATTGGGATTGCTTTTTTTTTATATACACATTTAAAGATGATTGATATTACCTGAACTGATGGTGTAAATCAGACTGTGTGAGGGAAGAGTGAGTTGATAAATGATTATGGATGTTTGTGTTGATGGGGGTGAATAAGAGGTGTGTTAGGACATACAGTAGAAAGCAGAATCTATTGGAGTATCGGTTTGTAAAAGAGGGGTGAGAGGTTATAAGTTTTACTTTTACTTTTTAAAAAAATGTTTTTACTATATTAATTGATGATGATTTTGTGTGCTCAAAATAAATTGAACTGAACTGAAACATGGGTTCTGGATGTGGTAGTTTTTATGCTGTTATGCTGACTTCTCAGGTCACATGTGTGTTTCTGCACATAACGTTTGACGCTATGGTAACATGACCCTATAATTTGTCTGTTGCTAAGTAACCCACTTCAATGATGATACTGGGGATACTAATGTGATTGTAAGGCTGTTTGTATTCTAAAATGACCAACATCTCGAAAAAATATTTGTCCTATCATCTTATAATTTCTGCTAGTCTTTTTGACCAAAAAAAAAAAAAAAAAAAAGAAACAACAGACAGCTCTTCCTGGATTGTGTGTGATGCCTGAGATGCCGAGCCCACTTCATTTTATAATATAGATCAGGGGTGTCACACTCAAATTCACACTGGGCAAAAATGAAAAACTGAAGTAGTCAGAGGCAAAACTCAATATTTATTGAAACATTAATATTGTTTCACAGTGTCTTATGTTATAGTCTTTTGTTACAGCCATGTGGACTCCATACACAAAGCAAACAAATCTGTCTTTTATAATAATAGACCAATATTGGGCTAATATTTCTATTTTTTTCTTGTGTCAGTTTGTTGCGTTGGCCGATATGTCCTCTTTTCCTTGTTAATATTTACTGACAGGTCAAGGACAAGGAGGGAAAAAGAAGAGAAAAGGGGGAAGTACGAAAAAGGAACGAAAAAGAAAAGAAGAAAAAAAGAAGAAAAAAGGATAAAGAACGGAAGGCGCATATGCCTTCTGTTCTTTGTCCTTTTTAGAAGTACTAAATAGAAGAATAAGTCATAAGGTCACGTATGGCGAGGCAAAAGTTGACACATCTAACATTCTAACTCAACATATGTTTTCATTTGCAATGAACTAAGATGTACCATAAGATTAGCAAAGAAGATTGCAGCTATTTGAAATGAAAACTTACATATGTGTGATTCCTTGTAATTTTTTAAAACAGGGACGTGGGAGAAATGTAAGTGTTCACAAAGCATTATGGGTAGTGAATTCTTCCACTCCGCCTCAAGCAATCATCGCCTGCATCCAAGATGACTTCATCTGAAGGGATAGATGACGAGCAGAATGTCAACAAAGACAATGGACACCCTACCCTCTGAAACATGACTCCAAATGCAGGGATAGGGAGCAATTGTAGAATCAAATGAACATTAAGTAAACATTACATATATCTGTGCAGGGCAAGCAAGCACCTTTGAAATAACAAAACATATTTCTGCAAAATAAAAGATAAAAATGTTCAATTTACTTCCACATGCTAACTCACAGCCACGAGTCCCTTTATGCATCCATTACCTTCAGCCAAGGCACACATTTATTTACTCAATGACATTCATTGATGTAAACAGTTATTTTTCAGCTAACCCCACACACAAACACATATTTCCATAGATATACTTTCGAGGGACATTAATGGCAAATTATAGACGGCACAACCACTGCCTGCTTCATTATTGGTGGCATTTAGCAGGTGGACCCCTGCACTTTATTCAAGACAAATGCCAGCACGTGGTACACCATACAACCTATTTTATACCGACATCTGTGGAAAGGTTAATATAGTCCTTAAGTGGATGAGATACCCAGCTGTTCAGAAATAGTGGCGTTTTGTTTTTCTAGATGAATTTTTGCATTTGTTGGAATTTTGCATCAGGAAAAGTAGATATTACTACAAATACATGCAGAGGCATTTGTGTTAAATGGCTTGTTGTGTGTTTGTATCTGTGCACTGTATTTACGCAGCTGTTATTTAGGTAATGGATCTTAATATTACATCTAACTGATTATGCAGTATGTAGCATATGTCACAAAGTCACTACAACCAACCATTTAATATTTCCAACATGTGAGTTATCCCATTCTGTAGCTATTTCCCAAGCATATGAAGTTACCACAGGACAGTTTCACTGCAGAAAATGTCAAATGCTAATTTTCAGACCAGCTTGTAGTATATAATAATCCAAATTACTGTTCTGTGAGTCCTATGTTGATGGATTGCAGCAGGCTGTTCAGATGGAAATATTCTTATATGCATTTTAATGTCTTGTTAGGCACTAAATCAAACTATGTGAGCTAAATGCAGTATGTGTAGACATTGTAGAATGAGGATGACACACAGCAAAAAGTGGTAAGGTATAGTGGTACTTCTACTTCACACACAGTCGACTGATATTATCATCTGTTTGACTACTTTGAAGTAAAATATTACATACAGGAAATAGTACCATACTCATTTTTAGCCACCATTTTTTTTTTTTGCTTCTTTCACTTCAGTGGCTCAGTGTCACTAGGAATCAAGTGTAACAGTGTAGCACAACTTCCCATGGGATATTAAAAAAAGAAACTTGAACCATGCCTGTTCTCTCAAAAAACAACAGTGTCCTTGGTGTGCTGGCAGGGCCGAAAATCAAACGAAACATGTCTGTTGGTAAAAGATTAAATTAGGGATTTTTAGCTATGTGCCAGAGGCTACTGTAGCCTCTAGAGATATTTTTGAAAGTAAAAAAAACAGTCACGACTACTTGAAATTTCATCCACGGTCCTTGTTAATACAGCTATGAATAGCTCTATGTTGAAAGGGACTAATTAGAAGTACTGCAACAGATAATTAATACATTTTTAAGATGTGTGACTATTTTATAGTATCACTTCTATCTGTGCATTTTGGGCACATTTCCCCACTGCTCTTTTAGGTGACATCACAGGATGAGAATAAATTACATGCTTGGTCATTATGCTGGAGGATTAGTTGAGTCATACTTCTGTGCTCTAGTCCCTAGCATAAGTTGGGATCTTATTTCACACAGGGTAACTTTATGTTTTTGCAATAAAATATGTAACCGGAATGAATAAATGATTTCTGCTTTTTTTTTTCTTAAACCTTTTGTTATTTTTGAAATAGCGACTTGTGTGTTAAAAGCTTAAATTGCAAGAACTTGCAATATCTGTGGAAACTGTTTTTTTTTCGCATAAAAAAAATCCTCTGTTGCAGCATCTTAGCCTTTACTGCAGGGGCTGATAAATTTTGGATGGACTCATGTCTAACTTGTTTGTGACAGTGAGTTGAAAGAAGTTAAACTTGCATGATTCTGCTGTGATGTTGGAATAGACAGTCTGATTCAGCGTCTTAATCATGCCTCCTCAGGCAAGACCCCCCCCCCTAATACAGAAATAACCATCCGCTCCTTTTCGCAGTCTGTTGAGTCTCAAGTTGACAGTCACACAAACAGACACATGCAAGAACATGGATGTTTACACACCTACACACGTAACATTTTAAGTGTGAGACACACATGCAGACACAGGAGCCAGGTCTTTACACAGGCTTTTGAACACATCCACAGAAGGGCGCTCCAAGCCTCCCACTAACCCACACCCCCTCCCTCCTTTTTCTCTAAATGATTTATCTGCTCTGATTTGGGAGAAATGATTCTCTGTAATGAAAAAGACAGAGAAGATGATTTTTTTATTCATCTCAGGACAAAGCAGGCCACGGCCCTTCTCTTCATGGTAGACAGCTCGTATAAACACTGCCAATGAGTTTGGAGTTTTCCCATTACCCCCTCACACCCTTTCATCATCTCCACTCTAGATTCAGCACGCTCGGACAGACTGTCTATCTAATGAAGGCCTGAAAATTCATCGCACAATGCCTCTGAGAACCTTGCAGAAAATCTTTCTGTCACCATCCTCTCCTTAATCAATTTACAGGTCATGAGCTGCGGCTTAGCTAGATGATTATTGTTATGGTGAGGCAGGCGTGCTCGTCGCTTGCTTGTCTAACCTCGCTAACACCTCCAGAGCGGGTGGCCAGATTGAACGATAAAGTCGTCTCTGCAAACCCATCCTGATTTAGAGCCCCTCGTAAAACTGCTACTTATTTTTCTCTTCTCCGGTGCTCACTGAAGTGCGATATCATAAACTGCTCCTCCTCTCATTTTTTTTTTCCATTTGGAGATTTAAGGCTGTGGGTCACAGGGGTCACTGAGCAGGGCTCTCCCAATGTCAGTGATCATCAAGCCACTGCTACCAAAGTCTGGATTTCTATTTGGCTGCCAATAAAAATGACTGGCAATCCAGGTCTGAGTCACTGCCAGTGTTGAAAGCAAAGCAGAAAGAACAGATGAGGTTTTTAGCACTTTGAACAATTTTCATTTTCATGCAACTTAAGTGGGTATTCGGAGCCTTCTGACCCTACTCTTGATTCTTTCTATTTTTTATGTCTTTTAGTAAGTCACACTCACACACATACAGAGACAAACTCACAGAAAGAAATAAGGTTTGCACATCACTGTTATTATTTCCCTCTTACTAAGCTGGTTATACGAGCTGCAACGTAAGTGTGGGTCAAAAGTTGTCATACGTCTACAGGATGATTGACAGGCAGAAACATATGGACCAGAAAAAAATGTTAGAACATAGTGTTTACAGACACTACCCTGTTTCACAAACACAAAAAAGTGCTGGGTTATTTTGTAACCCACCCTCAACCTGACCGCTGATCATCACTGAGACCTGAAATGCACTTTGCTGTACTGTCACGACTCCAGAATTTGGCTTGGTTCATTTAACCACACCAATTAACTCAAATTGCAGGATTAAATCTGACCAATATTGTAGTAGGTCATCTTATTTGCAACTACCAAAGTATGTTGATGTCATACTACTTTTTGAAATGAACCAATTGGATTGAACAAACGATAAATACAATTAGAAGAAAATGTGCAGTAACTAGATTTACAAGATGTTTTTACTTGAAATTCTCTGAGTCCCTTTAGCTATTTTACTTTAAAGCTTTTTCTGCACATGAACATATTTATCCATTTTTGTAATGAAAATTTGGATTTGGGAATTTCTTCAAAATATACTCTTCATCCAGGAGAAAGTAAACCAGCTGCTGTTTGATCCTAGACAGTGTCAGAGGTAAAACATTAGACCCTTATCTTCAGATATTGACATTTCACAGGAGGTCAAACAGCTGATTTAGCTGATTTTATAACAGGTAGGACGCAGATGGTTGGAAATTAAAGACTCATTGTCCCAAAGATAATCATTAATTTTAGCCCTAATATTGTCTTTCAGTATAAATAATAATAATAATAATAATTCTGTAAAAATAAATGTCAATTGGGTGAACACTGCTAATATATTTTTAACAAATACATTAATTAACTTATTCCCCATAATTTGCTTAACTGCTAATCTTTCCATCTCTTCAACATAAACCATTTTAGCTGCTGAGTCTTCCACAACCATAACATAAAACAGAACAAATATTAAACCCAAAATAGCACCCAAACGATCATATACAATTGTCAAAATTACAGTTTTCTGCAATAAAAGTGATATTTCTACAATTTTCACAAAAAGTAATATTTATGAATTTGAATGAATTTTATTTCACAAAATGTCACTTTTATTTTATGTTTCCACTGAACAGTGTTTGGCTTCTGATGTGTGGTTCGAGTCAAGTTCCCATCTGGGGAACATCATAATTCTCATAAAATACTATATAGTTCTTGTAAAAGACTGGTTTAAGGAAGATGGATGTTAAACCTCCATGGTGTTAGCTGTAGTCTGTTCATGTACTGCTATTGTAAGTGAAAAGGGACATGTGAAACAATAAGCAAATTATTCTGTTGTAATTAAACAAAAGCACTGTAATAGTAAAGACACCTTTGTGGCATTTTTATACAGGCATGTTTTTAATATGTGGTCACAAAATTACTGTTAGATGTTTACATATAATATGCTTACAGTAATGTTAAGTTGATATTCCATTATGAAGGATTCTATTTTTTTTTTTTTTTTGGGGGGGGGGGGGGGGGGGGCTGTGGGAAAGAGAAGTCAGGGGAGAAAAAAGAGGTGAATGTACTGTTCATCAGAACTGACTAAAGAAAGTTATAACCTTCATCTGTTTGTACTAATGTATTTCATTCTGACACATCCACATCATTTACACTATTGCACTAAATGTCTGAAACTAAAGAAAAATGAACTCATAACTGTTCCAGGGCAAAGTCCTTATTTCTGTGAGACAATTATACATCAGGAATTCAACAAGTTGTGGATCCAGAATTTTTGAATCGCCCAAACATTTAACGAAGAGGGATGGGTGAAAATGCAAAAAAATGTGTTTCCAACACTTTTGTGGGTTTTGCAAAAACTGTCTTTCAAAGTAGGATCCAATAAACTCCAGATTACCTGAAATGTGCTCATATGACGTTTTGAAATGATGTATTTTGGACTCCACACTGAAATTTTTACATATCCCAGCCAGCAGTCCCAATAATAAACCGTAGCCCTTACCCTAACTACACCCAAAGGGGTTTTGCAAAAAGTGTCTTTCAAAGTAGGGTCCAATCAACTCCAAATGGCCTGAAATGTGTTCCTATGAGGTTTTGAAATGACATATTTCAGACTCCACAATGTATTTTGGACTCTCCAGTGGTCCCAACAATAAACCTATACTCTATATTGAAACATGTCAAAAACCACCTCCTGCATCTTGCATATTTCTGAGGGTAATGGAAACCGAGCTATTGTCTGAGTTCGTCCAACTGTCTTAGTTACCGTATACATATATTAAAGATTTTTGTATGTCAATTAAATGGACACATGAAGCAACAGATAAGATTCAGAAGTGGCTAAATTAACTTTTTAACTCAAAGACAGTGATATGTTTAAAGTTCCATAGTCTGTGTTAACCTACTCTCCACCTACATATGCTGTTAATGGTCCAATATTCTTTAAACTGCTCCATTTGCAGAACTGCATGGCACCACTTCATACTTTACATTCTAACACTGAATCATGAGGAGGCCAGTGCACATAGTTGCGACAGCTCAGTGCCTTGTTTGCCTAATGTGTTGTCTTACACTGTTCATTCTGTTGGCCGAACAATATCTACTGCCAGTATGATCTCCTCAGGATAAAAAAAAAAATGTTATGAGCTGACAAATGGATGTGCTTTATGGACCCAGGGACACAGTACTGCTGGGGGCGAATTAACGATTAGCTTAATAAAAACCATTACTTTTAATCATTACCACATGTTTACTTAATAAAGACAATATTTTACATATCAGATGTGAATTATTCTCAAGTACGGCACCAAATGAGCACATATGGCTCCTAAAGGTTCCGTCTGCTACAGCTAAAGGCTAACATTTATGTTTATCATTTATTTATTTATTGCTAAACATTACCAGATAATTAAATATTCTGCAAAAACCCCATGTCTACTTGACCTTATAATATTAGGTGATAACAGTCTTCTCCATGTGTAATGGTACAGTAGCTAACATTACCTAAAACTGTTAAGAGGAGCCGACACATAAAACATTAAACCTGACACATCAGAATATAACATTTAAAAAAGATATAGCATAACCATTACAGATAGCTAGCAGTAGTGTCTAATACAATATCATGATGCAAAATCAGAAATGTTTCAGAATAAAAATTACCCCCCCCCCACACTTTTTTTAAGGTGTTGGTAAAATCTGTATCCCAGCACAGGTTAATAAAACCATAGATATTTATAATTTCACACCTTAAAATCTTGATTGAAACTCTGAATGCAAGTGGTTAATCAAATGACTTTTGTAGAAGATTAGAGGAATAGAAACGTGAATGAAACAACAGCTGGGTCAAAGTAACCCAACCAGGGGCTCATCTGCAAATGACTGGATGATGAGTCACACATGAATCAGGCAACATGTTTACAGAAATGAACCAGTCTTTAAATAACTTCAGCATGTCCTCATCTGTGTTTCAGGAATGAATCTACTTTTTTCTTTTTTTTTGTGTGTGTAAATGAACATTAAATAAATAAACATTTGAATCAGTAAGACCACCTGTGCCATGATATATCTGTAACAATACAGTTAATATATATATTTTTTATTTTAAACCTAGACTTAGGTTATGGAAAATCATCTTCAGTATCAATATGGTAAATTCTTAACTTTCTAATTGTGAATGATGGGACATAACAATGGTGCTAGTGTTATGTGCATGCTCGTACTCTAACTAGTTTTGGCAGATGATTATGCAAAAGAACTGTCAGATATGGGCTAGAGGAGCTTTAAGGTGCTCATGGGCCTCAAGGCTGTTCTTTGTGTGGGGGACCATTGAGCTTTACTGGAAAATTTATTTATAACCATAATTTTCAATTCAATTCAATTTTATTTATAAAGCCCTAAATCACAACAACGTCGTCTCAGAGGGCTTTACAAAAACATAATCAACTACAGAAATACATGAAAAGTCCCAGGCATCCCCTGTCCTTAGACCCTCCTTCTCGGCAAGAAAAAACTTCCAAACCCAGTGGGAAAAAGAAGAAATCTTGAGGAGAACCACATTGAAGGAGAGATCCACTCCCATGGACGGACAGGCTATAGATGAACGTCCATGTATAAATGCAGGAAGGGGGGCTGGTCCAGACAGGCAGGGGCGGTGGTCCGGGGTCACAGGTCAGCACAGGCGAGATACTCCAGATCCTGTCGTCCATGGCTCCCGTGCAGGCACTGTCAGGAGAGCCACCACTCCCCCCAGGGGGGGAGGGGGGAAAGGGGACACCAGGTGACTAGTCATGAACAGACTTGGTAAGAAAGATATGTTATAAAAATTACAGAAACAGATGTGAGGAAGAGAAAGAGAAGAAAGAACTCAGTGTCTGTACTTCCCCCAGCATTCTAACTCCTAGGGCAGCCTAGACTGAACTGTGACTCATACATCATGTATACATGATATATGAGTCACATAATTTTTAACTAACCTGACCATAGGCTTTCTCAAACAGGAATGTTTTAAGCCTAATTTTAAATGTAGAGACTGTTTCGGCATCTTTAATATTAAAGGGAAGCTGATTCCATAAGACAGGGGCCTGATAACTAAAGGCTCTAGCTCCTACTGTACTTTTAGAAACCCTAGGAACTTTCAGTAAACCTGCATTCTGAGAACGAAGGGTTCTATTGGGTTGGTACGGAACCAGATCATCTTTAAGATAAGAGGGGCCCATACCATTAATGGTTTTATATGTAAGGAGGAGGATTTTAAATTTAATTCTAGACTCAACTGGAAGCCAGTGAAGGGTTTGGAGCACAGGCGTGATGTGTTCTCTTCTATTTGATCCTGTTAATAATCTTGCTGCTGCATTTTGAACCAGTTGCAAGCTTTTTAGGGAATATTTAGGACATGCTACAAATAAGGAGTTACAATAATCTAATCGTGATGTAACAAATGCATGAATTAATTTTTCTGCAGTCGTTTTAGACAGAATATTCCTAATTTTGGCTATGTTGCGCAGGTGAAAGAAGGCTGTTCTGCAAGTTTGTTTGATATGCATTTTGAATGAAAGATCTGGATCAAATAAAACTCCTAAATTTTTAACTGTGGCACTGGGTGTTACACTTAAGTTGTCCAGAGTAACTATCTGGTTAGTTAGGGAGTCTCTCGCATCTTTAGGACCAATTATAACGACTTCAGTTTTTTCAGGGTTCAGTAAAAGATAATTGGCACTCATCCAAATTTTTATGTCTTGTACACAAGTACTTAGTTTATCTATTTGCCTGGTCTGGTCAGGTTTAATCGATAAATATAGCTGTGTGTCATCCGCGTAACAATGAAAATTAATGCCATGATTTGTAATGATGTTACCTAAAGGGAGCATATATAGTGTAAACAAAATAGGCCCAAGGACTGACCCTTGAGGAACGCCATAATTAACTCTGGAGGACTGCGATGATTGTTTGTTGATGTGAACAAATTGGTAGCGATTAGATAAATATGATTTAAACCAGCAGAGGGCTGCTCCTCTAATACCTATATCATATTCTAATCTATGTACTAAGATACTGTGGTCGATGGTGTCAAAGGCTGCACTAAGGTCTAATAACACCAGGACCGATATTAGTCCGATGTCAGCGGCTAATAATAAGTCATTAGTAACTTTAACTAACGCCGTTTCAGTGCTATGATGGGCACGAAAGCCAGACTGAAACTGTTCAAATAAACTATTATCCTGCAGGAATTGGCACAGCTGTTTAACTATTACTCGTTCTAAAACCTTTGACAGGAAGGGCAAATTGGATATAGGCCTATAATTGGCTAAAATGTCAGGATCTAGGGTAGGCTTTTTCAGAATTGGTTTAATAACAGCATATTTAAATGACTGTGGCACATATCCAGTAATTAATGAAGTGTTAATTATATTTAGGACAGTGCCAATAATTAGGGGCAGAATCTCTTTAAAGAGTTTTGTTGGGATTGGATCTAAGAGGCAGGTGGCTGATTTGGAAGACATGATAATAGAAATGACATCAGTTTGGTCTACAGTGGTGAAATTATTTAGTGTTACAGAGGGATTTTTAAAAAGGCCTAGGTTTGAAAGCGCTACTTTTTCTGATCTAATATTTGGGAGAAATGTGTCTATTTTCTCTCTAATAGTTGATATTTTATTGTTAAAGAACTGCAGGAAATCATCAGGATGGAGCGTGGATGGAATAACTGGTTCCACGGAGGTGTGGCTGTTTGTCAGTTTGGCTACAGTACTGAAGAGGAATCTAGGATTATTCTTGTTTTCTTCTATTATGGATGAGTAATATCTAGTTTTGGCTGTACGCAAAGCTTGCTTATACTTTATTAAGCTATTTTTCCAGGCATTGAGAGAATCTTCTAAGTTGGATCGCCTCCATTGCCTCTCTAATTTACGTGTTGCTTGTTTAATGGAGCGAGTGTCAGCGTTGTACCATGGGGAGGTTAATCTAATCTTAGTAGTTTTTAACTTAGTAGTTTTTAACTTAATTTAACCATAAATGGCCTACACAAGGTGAAGTGACAAACACAAAGATAGAGACAGCCAAAACTGAAGCATTTTCACTACATTTGTTCAAGTTGTTGGAATGCCATGAAATAGTATACAATAATAATCATAATTACCTCTCCCAAGGACGTTTGTTGGTTTGTTTGTGTACAAGATAACTCAAAAATGTATGGACGGATTTTGATTAATTTTACAGGGTAGGTTGGTAATGGGGAGGGATAGCGTCCTTGGCGTTAACAGTACCAGTAAAACAACACACTTCCACAGTAAGCTACCACTTTTCTAAACTAACAGTTAGGCTCTAACATGTGATTCAGTGCAGAAGACCCTCTAGACACAATCATAACATCCTTACTGAAACACAACCACTGTGTACAACACATAAAACAAAGCCTTAACAAAGACAGCAGCCATATGTAATAATGATAACAGCAATAATGAAACCACAGCAGAACAATAAATATCTATTCAGATTTAAGATTTTTCAGATTATAGATTCCAACCTTTATTTATTTCTTTTTTTCTTTCTTGACTTTCTGGCAGGGTTGTTCTTTTACATGTTTTTGTTTTGAGGCTCTACTGTCATGTTTTCTGTTAGACATTTTGCTGTCATTCTGTCAAAGACAGCAACATAAATCAAAAAATAACTGTCATGTCACATGATGTGACCAATGCAACAGATTGGATAGATTTGACATATAGATCACATCTATCCAATCAATTGTTTTTATATTTTATTGGCCAAAAAGAGATCATTTTTATTGTTTCTCTTTAGGAAAGTTTTACACACGTGGGGCCCCTAGGCTGCATGATCAATTTCTGTCGGAATAATGTCAGTGTATATTTGAAACACACATAACAGACGGCTCTTTTAGTTCATGCTGGCCAAGAATCTAGTTCATCGAAAAACACGAATTTTACTGATTTATATGTCATTGTTCCTTTAAGTCATAGATTGAGTTTGCTGGGTTGAGAAAATACTGGACCCCATATCCAGTGTTTGCATTTGTGAAACAGTCAGCAAGTGCATAACCCTTATGTGAAACAAACACAAAACACTTTACACAGTCTGTACATCCAAGATACAAGTGACTTGTGTAATCCTTTTTATAATGTAGTAATAGAGAAAATGTAAAACATGATCAATAGTAATAACTGGACCAGTATAAGAAAAGATTTGATCATTAATAAGGACACTATTAGCTCGTGTTTACCTTAGGACTTCTTATTTTTTCTATTTAAAACCACAATTTAACTTCACATCATTTGTATAAAATAAACAAATGATGAACTAAAATTTTTCCCCAAAGTTATTCATCCTTGTATTGGGGTATTTTTCAGACCAGTGTCAATGTTTGATTTGTCCTGTCCTGTGATTTGTCCACTCAATGTGGCTCGCCACCCATTTTTTAAATATCGTAAAACAAATTAACATTACTGTAACACATTCACAGGTCCCAAGACAAATTTATATAAGAGAAAACAAATGAACAAATGTGAAACCTTTTTACAAACTCTGAGGCCAATTTCCAAGTAATTCCAACTGTAAAGGGAACGTACCAACTCCAGGTTTGAACAGGAAATGATAACGCAGACTTGTTGTTGGTGACGTTCATGGTCACCCAAGATGGACGGCAGTCAAGTGGTGTTTTGCCCATTTTGTGGCGAACACATGAGCCGATTAACATGGTTTTGTTTTTCGTGTGGTTGGTCCTTGGAGTTTTTAAAATGGACAGACCAGACAGAAGGAGCAGCTGCACAGGGGACGTCTCAAAACCCAGATCAACAACAAGTCCCAGTTATTATTTGCAGTCCAACACTGGCGTCAGTACATTCCCTTTCTGGTTGGAATTACTTGTAAATTTGTCTCTGCGTTTGTAAAAGTGTTTCACATTTTGTTAATTTATTTTCTCTAATGTAAATTTGTCTCTGAACTTGTAAATGTGTTAGGGTAATGTTATTTTGTTTTATGATATATAAAAAAAAAAATTCTACAATGTCATTTTGTCTCAAGCTTTGTAAAAGTTCTTCACATTTTTTAAAATTGGCTTGCACTTATCAACCACCGTAGGATACAAATCAATTGTACAGATAATTTTAAACAAACATTTGAACAGTTTATTATTATTTTTTTAAGTGCATACTAATAAATCCTACATAAAATACATATATTATTATAGAGCCTGGGCTACACTTGCAATTGGACTTTAGTAACACATTACTTCAACTAAATGTGTTTTAAACACACCAGCATGAATTTAACTGTGATAGCTTTTTACTTTTCTGTATTTGTAAATAATATATGACATTTCAACTACAGATTTTCATATTGTATGAAATTCACCAAGGACTGAGCAAATAAAGAGAATAACAAAGTAACTCACAAAGTACCTTCCACACTTTGTGTTGGCTGCTGGTTTGTGTATGACTGAGGTCCCACTGCTCTTTATTTTGTCAGTGGTGCTCAGAACAGCAGCCTACAGTGATAGCACTCTGAACTCTTTTCATAGTCTGTGTGATGCCACATGGGAAAACTTGCATTGAGTTTCCACAGAAATAACTTGTGGACACAATTTAACTATATCACACCTGGAAAAAAAAGTGTGCAACAGTCAGATTCTAGGTTCGAGCCTGCAGTGATTGTTGCTGTATCATGTTAGTGAAATTAAATAGCAACTGGTTATTTCAGCAGCACTGTATATATATATATATATATGCAAGATTTGTCTACTGTCACATAAATACATGTTTCACTTATTCATACATGCACTTATAAAAACCACACACTGAATCTACTGAAAAGTAACTGGATTTTAAGCAACATATTCAAAGGCAATAGTTTTTTTTTTTTTCTTATCAGATCACACACATTACAGTAATGTTGTAAACGTCATCATCCGTAAATGAATGGCCATGTTCTCCATCAGGTCTGACTAGTGCCATTCCTGGTGTCAGTTCTGTTGTCAGCATGTTCTTAGTAAGAAGGGCTGATAATGTCGACTGCAGATAACAACAGAGGGATTCCCTGAGCTGGTGTCTCTCATGTCTTCCCAGTCCATTAGCCAACCATACTGCCTGTGCAGTTGACAAATGACTGAGTTAGATATCTGTGTCATTCAGGGTGGGGGGGATGGGTGGTGGTCTTCCTTCTTCTAGATCCTTGGCACATTCACTTTACTTGTGTCGCACTCTCCTTGTGATGTCTTTCTTTATGTTAAATATGTTCATAGCATTGATCTTTTCCTCTCTTTAACTAAGGTATTTTATCATGTACTGGCATGTGAAGAAAAAAATAACAGGTTTCCAACCAAAAACACCACAATTTGTTTTATTGAAAATGTCAAGTTATTTGTGTTTTCATCCACTACTATGATACAGATATTATAAGCTTCATCATGTAATCTTCATGGAGTTAGTCACTTAGATAGAGTATTTGAAACAGTAATATCCTCCTGGAAGACATGATCAGTGAAGGTATTTTAATGAAAATGTTGCACGCAAAGCAAACCACTCCTCTGAATCCTATGCAGTTTTAAACTATTTCAGTTTGTCAAAGCATTTGTCTAACATCAGCTTTGCAGCTCTTCATATTATACGTGTTGGTGCTTCACAGCTGTTCCCACCTGATAAGGAATGTCTATTTGCGTCTTGTATTAATTAAAGAATGTTGCAGTCTCTTTATCTCTCCGCACACACACACACACACATACACACACACACACACACACACATACACACACACACACACACACACATAACCAAAATCAATAAATAAATCTATTCTCCACAGCCACATCTTTTAATGAAATGCTTGATTTGGGAACGTTAACAAAAACTGGCCTGGTGATGAAGCTGTCAACAGAGCAGATTTTATGAGTAACAAAAGCAAACACCTCACACAGGTCTGACAAAAATGTTTCAACATAACATACAAGTGATGATGACAGAAGATAAACTACACTCCAATCGCCATAGTAAAATTCCCCCATGGCAAAAAACATCCATCACATCTCCTCATTGTCCACCCTTCAGACCTGGAGGGTTTGTGCAACCATGTGATCATGTGACTTTTTTCCACATATCTGTACACTAGGGATGGGAAGATTACTCGACAGGCCAACACGTGCATGCACAATGTGAGTGCATGAGTAAAGAAGCTGGGAGTGAATGAAAAGTTTGGAATGATAGTGTGATGCATTGGTTACTGAATGTTTGTAGTGATACAGTGATACGTTCAGTAGAACATCATTTTAGTTGGATTTAAAAGTGTTTTTCTTTGACTGAAGTTTTCCTTTTTTATAGAATCACATTAATGGTGGTGGATAGTGCAGGCCATGTACTCCTCACACTGGCAGAAATGACAAATATCTGTGATGAATTAACTGCAACACTTGGCCGCAAGAGCATGCAGAGGCTGTTCGAAGGAAGCCTGAAAAAGCTGATTACCAAGTGCAGTTACACACTCTGGAAATTCAGTAGTTTTAAAAACACAGTCCAGTATTTAGTATTTAGTCCAGTTTAGTCCAATGTTTCTTTCACCTTCATTTGCTGTCCTGTTTGTTCTGTGGATGGCTTGATCCCTGGGTGATGTGCTGGTTCCAGTTAGCCGTATTTCCAAAATACTTCACTTCAATTTGACACAACTTGCAAATGGCATATTTCCAGACTGGAGCCTTGAAAGAAAGTTTTTGCTAACTTTGTCTCTGCGCTCCGACGGCATGTTTCATTGAGGTCACTGCGGGGCAGTGTTGGGAAAGTTCATCTTGATTAGGAACTAGTTCAAAGTTCAGTTCAAGTTACTCAATATGAATTAGTTCAGTTCATCGTTCATTCTTCCAAATTATGAACTAGAAGTTCATGGATCCCAAAATGAACTTTTTCGTTGTTTTTTGTGTTATTATTGTAAACGTATTATTAACCGTTTCTGACGTTATCCTGTAGTCAGAAATCAGGGGAAAATGCCGCCCCTCCAGAGCGAAAGTAAGTTCGCTCTGGAGGGGCGGAAAGTGGGGTGTTCTAAGAACCTCTGCAGGTTCTTAGAACACAAGGAGCGGTTTCAGTGAGTTTCGTTTTCAATGTTTATTTCCAAGAATGAGACAACACCTGCTCCGGTCGCCGGTCACACTCTGTACATTTAACTCTTTTTCTCCCCCCCCCCCCCCCCCCTCTCTCTCTCTCTCTCTCGCTCCCCCCCTCCGAATAATACAAAAATGACATCTATGATAATGCCGTGTTTTGATCCCATTTTATACCTTATAGGACTCAATAATTACAAAGTGATAAGAACGAAATGTGAACTACATAACAGCGCAGTTCAATAAATGCCAGAATAACCACGTTCACAACTTCCCCTTCATTTGGCAAAAGTGAACGAGTCGTTCACGTTCGTCAAAAATATAATATAGTTCGTGAACGTTCAATGAACGCGTTCAGGTACAACACTGCTGCGGGGTCACACAATTCAATGACATGGTGGGGGTCACTGGGGGAAAAATACATTTAAAATCTTTGGATGAAAGAATTGATCCTAAGTAATTAATATACAAATCAATCCCTTTTTTTTTTTTTTTTTTACACAGGCCTAGTTATAATTTTGCCACAATAGAGAGTTTGAGTGTTACCTGCCTATTTATGGTCATGCCACAGCACATCCAAAATCTTTTTTTTGCTCAATTCAAGCAGAAAAATCTGCCAATGGATCAAGTAAAAATGATCTTGACTTATTGTCTAAAAATAAGTTTTTAAAACTCACTGAAAAGTTACTCTTTAGGTCATTATGTCTTATTTGAACGAGACATTTTTGACCAGAAATGAGGAAAGTACACTTGGTCAAATTTGGATATCTGTAGTGTGAAGATAATGTTACCTGTCATTTTGTCCTCTACAGTGAATTCAAACAGATTAGAAGTTTTAATCTGTTATCTATTATTCTCGTGTTAAAATTGAGTAGTTTAGGTTTTTGTGCTCGAGTCTCTAACATTTATCTCACTCATCACAGGTTAAGGTATTAACACATTACTGAAATATTACATTTCAGTCACGTTAAAGCAGAGCTACAGAATCAGAAGGCAAGTGGCCTGGAACAGATTTGTTTCAACTCAGTCCCATCAGTCACTATAGAGAAATTGTATATACAGTAATAATCTGATCCACAATTATGGCGTGTGTTCCTACCTTAAGGTGTTTCATGTATTTTTTCTTTTACTGTAGACCAGGGGATTCTTAAAGCCATGTCTCCAACCTAAACTCTTACCGGTGCCACTCTGGATATCCCAACTTTTAATTATATTTGACGAGCTGCCATAAAAACCCAATTTCCCTGGGTGTCCGCGGGCCTTTTTATATTGCTCTGGCAGTCTCTGCATTGCATGTAGACTACAAACATTCACCTCATGGAGTAGCACACACTCTCTCAACATCTTTCTATCTTTGTGCCTTTTCTTGCTGCACTAATTTTCTTCCCTGAAATTCTTTTTCCTCTTGGTTTTTCTACACCTTTTGACTTTTTTTTTTTTTTTTTTTTAACTTTCTGCCTTGTTTTTCTAGTCCCTCTCATATCAAGTAGTTTCATGTTCCATATTGTTCTACTCATCTCTCTCTCTCTTCATCCTTCATACTGCTCTGCCTCTCTTTTGGCCCAGAAGCAAGAACAGTTGATTACATTTTTAATGTTGTTTGTAATTGCTTGGTACTCTCAACATGTCAAGAGCAAATCATTTTTCCAGAGCATTCGTTTATGTTTGGTGTACAGGGATCTCAATCATCCCTCTGCAAGTCTTGTGCTAAATATGTTTTTTCATTCTTAATGACTGCATCTCATATGACTTAGGCCCAGGAGCGTTTTATGTAATATGTTAAAGCAACATATTGACATTATTACAAATAATATGTTTTTACTGATGGAAAGTAATTTTACATATTTGTTTGCTTAAACTGCAATAAATTGTGGCTGATGACTTGGCAGTTTACAACATACTGATTTCAGGAAAGCATTTACAATTAACAAATGCCAAAAATAAATGCTTTTCTTTCAGGGTAAATTGACTTCATCATACAGTAGGTTGTAAGTGTAAACTGTAATTCCAAAGTGCAATAGCCCACAAACATATCCAATAATACAAAAAGAGAGATTTAAAAACTGAAAAATAAATGTACCCCTTAAATAAAAATAAAATAAACCTTGTAATAAAAAATACATTTGTATAAAGAAATAAAATAAACTTGAATGGTTTATTAGTGTGTGTATATATATATATATATATATATATATATATATATATATATATATATACTCAAATAAAGAAAATACCCCCCCAGGCTTCTACAAACTTTGATATGAGATATACTAGATTTTCCCCTTTCTTTTCCAATGTTGAACATCTCTCCTTCTGCTGTCAAGTCACTTTACAGCTTGTCAGAATTGGTGTTATACTGTAAACTACCTCAGTATCACTTTACCACTGAGATATACATTAGGGACCAAATGTGTTTTGTTTCACGTAACTTATTAAAAGGCTGACAAACAAGATCACTGTGAGAACCCTGGGTGTGAAATACAGGGAGTTTAGGAGGGGTCTGAAAATCTTTTTAGATAAAGCTTTTGCTAATGTGTTTTCAAAGCTGTCACACAGCAAATGATGTTGTTCCAATTGGTCAAAAATCCAGAACACCTTGGTTTTGTAATGATGAACAACCTGTGTGGATATTTTTCCTCTTTGACATTATGGTCACACTTGACTGGCAGCCCTTCGTGCAAAATCAGAATTTGTTCCTGAAAATTGATTCAGAACATAAAGAAAATGTGACAGACCTGGGGCATCATGTACAAAGAGTGTATATGCTCCATAACATGACGTATACCCTTTTCCACGCTTACATTCAGATGTACAAAGAGTGGAGTGAGCATGCCAACTCTATATCACACATTTTAGTGTGAGTGCTTTGGAACCTGTAGTGACACTTAAAGGTGATACTGGGAAACTGTTAATATGACAAAATTAATTCCTCCAAGTGATGTGATACACTGACATGCCCCCCCCAAAAAAAACACTGGACCCATCAATGCTAATGAACCCGTACATTTCAACCATAGAGACAAACACTTGTTGCGCTAAATGTATTAAATGTTAACATGTGAGAGAACATTTATAAGTGGTTCTGCCATAGCCGTGTCCTCTGGTGACTTGGGTTTGGACACAGCCAAAGAAAGGCATCAGCTGTTGGTGAACTGAAACATCAGCTGACACCATCAGGCTGGTCCAATCCTACAGTGTGTGCTCATTCCCATGGAACAGTTTAAAATGCTTGAGGTTACAAAGTTTATCACAGTTTCATGGTGACAATTGCAATCAATCATCACCAATCTGATGGTTTTGATTTGTGGAAGTTAAACTGGACATGATTACAGATGTCCATCGCATTATTAGGTGATTACTGATTTTGGATTTTAAGCTACATTAAGTTTTTTTTACATTAAGATCCTACTGGAACTCTTCCTCTGCCTATTTTTCCTCCGCTTTGTTGCTCCCACATGCATGACCTGTTAACACATACAAACTGATATGAGTTATACGGTGTTTTACCAAAATAAGAAAATGAGCTATGTTAATTATTTTGTAATATAAGGCATATTTGTTGCATGGTTGTGAAGCTGTAGTCTTACATTTATGCATGAAAGAATGGACCATTTTTCTTTTTAAAAATTAATACTTGTACAATTTATTGTGACTGATCTAAGTACTGACTGTTCATAGGGGACCATTCAATAATGTAATTGAATAACTTGAGCATCTCTGTTTATTTTCTCCATCTCCATAATGTTCACACATTCACTCATCACCACATACTCTGAATGATCTACTCCAGGTTTAGGTTTTTCTTTGTTCTTTCCATTCATGTAGTTTCGTTAATATATCAGTTCTTCCTTCAACACTGTGCAGCTGAGTCCTTCTGCCCCACCCCTCATGACAACTACCCAGACAAATGTAGGAGGCCAAGTTACACAAAAACTGCAGATGTAGCTCACTACATATAAAACTACCTTAAGTAGTGCTAACTTAACAAGGTGATTATCAGAGCAGAAGAGAAAGTGACACTGACATGTGTTACTCTTCCTCTAACTCTCCAGTCAACACACACAGGAGTGTCAGAATTTCAGTAGCAGAAAAGTTTATGAATCTGCTTCAAATTAGTCTATGATGATTAATTAGTGAGACACTATAATTAACCCAATTAATCAGCTCTAATATGATTATTAATTTATTTACTTGTGTTATAATTTTTTATCATTTTGGGTGGATCACTGTAATGTGAATGGTGATTTCTTGTTAATGATATTATCCTTGGTAATTTGTATATAAAGCATATTACAACCGAGTTGATTGCCTTGGCCTGCATCCATGAAAGCTTGTATATTGCATATTGAACATAACAATGGAGAATTTGGTAATGAGGGACACCCAATTCCCCCTGGGTATTTCATACACTGTGTGAAAGTAATGTCCGAAATAAAAACCTTTCAGACCAATCGCCATATACAGGTTCTCCAATAATACGTGTTTGTCACATATGTAAACATTTTAAGCTTGGTGAGGTAAACAACCAGAGCCTTCAGGTATATGTCATTAGAATTATGTAAATAGATAATCGATAAATCCTCTTTTCTCTCGTGTTTCCAGAAAATGAAAATTGAGTATTCATTGATGTAAATTTACATGATGTAAAATCATGTATATTCACATTTATATTCATGTATATTTACATTTAAAAACAAACAATGTAAATATACATGAAGAGACTTCATAGCCTTTCTGCTGTGTCCATATTCACTGTCTAGACATGAAACAGCGTAAAAAACAAAAACAAAACATGCACATATTATGCAAATCCAACAGACTAATAATAACTTTAGCTATCTACTGTAAACCAGATAAACTAAATGCAAATTGTAGGCAGAGAAAACCATCTATTACACTGGAAAAATGTTTTAACCCTTACCAAATATATTTTTCTCATGTAGTCCAAATATCTCATAATACTTAAAATAATTTTCAATACGATATAAGAACTTTTTCTTTGATCTGGATTTTTTTTTTTTATTTCAGCACATCTCACCCAGATAATTTTCACTTGCTCCATTGCCTGATTGTTTTGTATGAATTAAGAACAATCTTTCAGTGGAATAAATGAAAATGATCTTGACATAAATTCTTAAAATACAATTTTCAAGATATGTCGTCTAAAAGTAAGGTCTTATATTTGACCTAAAAGTTATCCTTTAGTTTATTGTCATAGTTTAAGTGTGATGAGATAGTTTGACTGGAAAGAGTAAAAATATGCTTGGTCAGACTTGGAGGACATTGATGCCCTCAACAGGGTGTGTGGAATTAGGGGGAGAGGGTGTAGGGTCAGAGTGTACCTGCCTATGTTCCTGTCCTGTGAGGCTATATTGTTCTGTATTGTTCAGTATTGGTGTAGTGACATGTTTTGTAATGGGTTATGTGGTTTGAGGGGTTGTAATTTTAAAAGGAAATGCTTCTTCCATCCCCTTTTCAAACCATGTGTTTATTGGTCTGTCAAATTATCATCTGTCAAGTATTAAACTGTGGTAGTGGGTTTGAAATAAATATCTGAACTGAACTGAAACTACTCTAATAAAGACATATAGTTTACCCACTCATGTACAAAAAAATACACAAAGACACAAACTTTCCCAGTCAGTGCAGTAGATGAATTGTGGTATAATCTTAAAATAAATGCTTAGGCATAAAGAGAATAGAGAACAGTAAAAAAGAAAGTAGTATATAATACAAACAGAGCAATGTGGGAAATAAAGCTGGAGGAAACACAGGATGTATTTAGCAAGAGCAAATGGTATTTTGTTCTTGTGATTCTTGTAATTACACAAAGTGTTTCACACTACACACCCATCATGATTATTTGAAGTACCTACGCTGTATGCAACACTGTAGAACTACAGTAAATGTCTTCCTTTATATAAATAGATCAGTGGTCAGTGGCTGTAACTATATTACACCCATTTGAATAAATACTAACTGTATCAACAAGTCAGCATATGGAGAAATGAAAGAATCTGCTTTTCTCTTGTGAAATACAGCCACTTGCTTTTTCTTTGACCTTCTGTGGAACTCTTATCATACTTCTGAACATGACTACAATGTGATTTCATACACGTGTTTACAAAATAGATAAGGGGATCTTATGCAGCATCAACCACTGCAGCTGAACATGGCACAAATAAGCCTCTGAGCTTCTTGCCAATATTTTGTCTTGTTAACCTTTCTTTTTACCCCTCATGTTTATACCGTCACACAAATTTCAGCTGTTGTAATCTAGATTCAGGTTGTCAGACCTTTTCAAGATAAAACCTGATATGTAATAAGAGTCTGTATTCACCTACACTAGTACACATTGGTGATTAGTTGAATCACATCCATCCATCTTCACACTTTAGTCATATTATGTGTTCTATCTTAATGAGACTCTTAAGTCATTCATAAATCAGTCTGAAGTCCTTCTCAAAAACCAAGAAAAGCAACATATGCTTCTTTGAGTATATAAGCCTCCTCCAAAGTGCATTGTTGACTGGTGTTGGATCAAAGTTATACTCTTTAATGCAGAATATGATGTGACCTGAATATGTGCTCTGGTGGCTACTTCATTGGGACAGCAGGTCAGTCTGTGGTGATTTGACACTTTCACCAGACTCAGGACTGGGGTCTGTTTCAGAAACAGGTTTAGTTAAAACTGAAAACTCAGTCTGTTAAGCCTGAAATGAGGGAAACTGAGTTTTGTGTTTTACAAAGAGAGGTAACTAAAACCAGAGACACAGGGGTAACTCTGTTTCACTGACCGAGGGTACTCAAACTCTTTGTCAGTTGCCGTAGTAACAGACTATGCATCTAACCTCTTTGAACCAAGTTTTTCCTCAAAAAACCTTGAGTTTCTCTCTGGCTCCATCGTCCTTCAAATACATGCAATTTTGATTTCCTCATTCAGTTAGTCAGTAGGCAAGTTTTTGTGTGACATAGTTCTGCAATTCTGTTGTTAAAATAAACAAATAAAAACATCAGTCAGTAGCATACATTATAATTCCATTAGACACAGTAGGTGGAGACTGTTTTCACTAACACGGTGTGTCTTTTTGTCAACAAAGGTTCAGCATTAGTGCACAGAGAGTTCCATATTCATTGGGAGATGGTTATCACACCATGGTTATGGTTATCATAGATGTTCTGGCATTTTCTGACAATTATGCTTTTACACTGCAAAAATCTAAATATCTCATCACGCTTAAAATATGACAGTTAATTAAAGAGTAACTTTTCAGTGAGATATAATAACTTATTTTTAGATATAAGATATTGGATATTATAGGTAGGTATTATAGGTTCACTTGTTCCATTGGCAGATTTGTGTATTTGCTTAATTCTAGCAAAAATATTGCAATATAATTCAGCTGCAGCTACAAATGGCTGTTCTCGTGCTGGCGAGTTAACGTTTCATCATGGCAACAGGGAAGCAGAGGGCTGTGTTTTTCACCCCATTAGAAATGAACATCTTAGTAAAGTTTGTACATATTTTTAAAAAATACGTTCAATTGTGTATTTTTATTTCCCCCAAGCAGATCCAGTGGAACAAAAGAGAATTATCTTAGTAAACTTCTTGAAATAGATTGTCCTTCTCTATTGTCTACAAATAAGTTCTTATATCTCACTGAAATGTTATTCTTTAGGTAATTATGCATTATTTTGTCTGATGAGATATTTTGACCTAAATGAGAAAAATATACTCGGTAAGATATATATATATTTTCCAGTGTGCAAGCAGATAGAGAGCCAGAGGACTCAGAAACTAAGATGAGGAGGAGGGGGGGTGGGGGGGGGGGGGGGGGGGGGGGGGGTTGGAAAGGCTGGAGTCAGTTGCATTTCTATCATTTGTCAGTCTCTTTGAATATGATTTGAGCAATAATAAATTATGAACACAGTTAGGGAACGAGGGGTCAATGTCACGAATGCTACTGCAAACATATACTGTTTACACATACTAGTTAATAAGACAAAATGTCACAGAATCTCTAAAACAGTGGTTATTAACCTTGCTGGAAGTAGTGAACCCCACCAGGTTCACATTGCCATTCACAGAACCCTTTATTGAACAATAAAGTATGATTTTTTTTTTCAAATTTCAAGACATAGGTATATGCTTTACTGGTGCACAAAATGAAGCGTGCATGAACAAAACCAATACATTGCATCAACTTCATGCATTACATACCATTATTATTATTACTATTATTATTATTATTATTATTATTATTATTTATTGTATTTATCATTCAAATATGATTTTAGTCAGACCACTTTCCTTTTTTGCTGAACAAAACTAATGTGGCTTATATGATTATACCATCATGACAATTATAAGTCAACAACTGAACGCATCAAGTTCCCTGCAGCACAGAATGTAACATGGTATCTCTAGCCAGTGATGGTCATCATGAATCACATGAGGCAGGTGTGTGTCTTGACCTCCGCTGAACATCTGAGACTGACAAAAAAACCCTAGGGTTTGATTGAACCCAGGTTAACATTCACAACTCTAAAAGTAAAGCATTCATCTATAGTAACGTGTTCTGAATGTTATTATTCTACGTTATATGAACAATGCACTCAGTACATATGAAAGTTATTGGTGTAGTGCAGTTACAACTTCTGGTTGAAATAATACACCAAAAAAGAGACAAAAAGAGTGTGTTCAGCACATTTGCTAGAGCCAGTCCCATTTTCTACAATAGCTTTTTCATTAAATTGGGGGAATGGCAATGAGTCATCTCATTACCCATTACCTCATTACCAGTTTCCCTGTGACTTTGCCAGTGTGTGATGATTTCTATAGTGAAATAAAAAAGTATTGTGAGATTGTGTGCGTATTATATATATATATATATATATATATACAATATACACACACACACACAGATTTTAATGATGCTGCATTTGCAGGGATTTACTTCTAATCTAGAATTTTGTGTGTGTTGTCAGTCATCAGTAACACCTGAGGCTCCAGGAAGTTTTTCTCTCTGATACTAAACCCTCAGACTTCCCCATCCCCACATCACTTTTGTAACTGCCCACACACACTGGAGGCAAGACATATGCAGAGCAAGAACTCAATGTCTAAGATCATTCCTAGAAATATACGCTTCATGCTAATAAGTTCTGTTGACTGTTCCATTCAGTGCAGTGGCCAAATGGAAGAAAAGGTTCTTTGAGCAAACCTGAAAATGCTTTTGCCTACAACTCAGAACAAAGCCATGGATAAATCTCATTTAAAATAAAGTTTTCCTACAATTATTGAGTAAATGGGTGCAAAAGGATGTTAAACACTTAGACAGGAAACGGGTTGGATGTACCCATGTAATTAAAAGTAGTCTGGTTATATGAAATATAGATTCCAGGATATCTCAAGTGTACAAGCTCAGGTCATTTCCTTTCCACTGCATTACACATGCACACGTCCTCGGCATAACACTCAAAAACATGGCCCAGCGGGAGTGTTTGTGGCAGTGCAGGGAATATACTGAAAGTCCAAAAACTGTGTAGATTCTTCAGTTTAGTTTAGTTTTCTCACATGTAAGACAAAGCTTGAGGGTGAGGGAATTAATGTGATATTACATTTGTATTTCTTTAAAAAAAACCCAAAAAAAACAGCTTCATTCATTCTCACCAAGACCAAAAACTATAAATGTGGTACTGCATGAGAAGCTTTGGCCCAGACCATTTCTGTCAAGGAGGTGGTGAGGTGAAGCAGGACTCAAATGCACAATGCTGAAGGAAGAACGGATTTAATAACAAAACTAAGGAACATAAAGACAAGACAGAGACAAAATCTGGGCACAAACGACCAGTGATGATGAATGTCCGGGTTATGGTGACTGAGGAGATGGAAATGCTGTCCGGGTTATGGAGGTGACAATACTGAATGGTCCCGCACTGGCAACTGCAAGCTTTACTGCTTTTATAGCCACAGATGAGGAACGGCTTGCAGCTGCGCAGTGCGGGACCAGGTGGATATGGAGATGACTGGGGGAAAGGTCACCGGAGCGGAGGTCATGACAGTACACCCCCCCTAAGGGGCGGCTCCTGACGCCCCTAAAACACAAAAAACATACATACAGTAGGTGTACAGAGTACACTGTGATCCTATCTGACCATGTAGACAATAGCCCAACACTCAGTTCGGGTCCAATAACTGTTTCAGCCCTTTTTTGACATCTTCTCGGGCTTTGTTAATGCAAGAAATACACGTCAAGGCCTCCTATGGAGCTGTAGGCAGGATAAATAGAATACACATTCCTGTGCATGCTACCGTCACAATAGATTAGCAATAATATAAAGGATAATTATAGTTGTTAGAATGTTTCACTAAACTAGAGAGCACAATATACAGTAGACAGCAAATGAGCATATGCAGATGTAAATTGAGGTTAAAAAAAAGCTTTATAAAATTACTTAATGATAAATAAATCTGTGAAAATGTGGTGTTCTCTGCTTGTTACAGGTGAGTAATGTTTGTTCTTTTTTCATGTTATTTGCAGCACTACTTTGCTTGCTCAGTCACCGGTGGAAACTCAACAGCTTTATTTACACACATTGGTGCATTCATGAACCTTGCACCAAATATTAAACTGCAGTGGATCATGGGTGATGTACAACCCCGAAGTAGTCATCCTTGTCCACTCCCTCCCTCAGCCTCTGGAGGGTTGGTCTTACCAAGTTCACTTCAGATTTTTCAGAGAATAACTCTTACAATGTTTGCAGAGATTCTTTTGAGGTCAGGTACTGTGGTGAAAGTAAAGCACAAATAAAACAGCCTTTACATGTCTAGCCTTAGTCCTCAGTTCAGATGTATGGCTCAAATCTGACTGTTGTTCACACTATTTTCTAAATGTGGTACACATCAGATCTGCTGTGAACCCAGTCAGTGTAATGAATGGAGCCATTTCTTTAATGTGTACGCTGCATTTTACTGCTGCATCTGTTTAATAATAACAATAATAATAATAATAATAATAATAATAATAATAATAATAATAATAATAATAATGGATTAGATTTCTTTAGCACTTTTCAAGGCACCCAAAACACTTTACATTAGTGAATTCACTCACTCATTCATTCATTCACTCTCACATGCCCCCTCTGATGGTGGTAAACTACATATGTGGTCACAGTTGCCCTGGGGCAGACTGACAGTTTAAGGTTACAGTTATTTGTGAAACAAGTGAAAATTATCCTGGAAAGATTTTTTGAAATTAGATTTTGTTTAGATCTATTAGATATTAGATATTTGCAGTGAACATTTATTGGAACATAAATAAAAGTCTAGTATTTCATTAGAGTTAGTCTAGTTTTATATCTCTGTTTCATAAGGTGCACTGTGTAAAGAAGGAATGGCATTAAATAGTTTTCCAGACACAGCAAGGAACAATTTACAGTGTTATTGAGTGACATGAACATTGAAAAAAGCCTTTATTATTTCAGAAACTATAAATAAATACCTCTGTTTCTGTCAGTGTTGGTGCCCTTAGTTGTTTTCACCTTGTATAGCTGCCCAGCTCTCTACAATATATACACTAATTCAGTTTTCTGTGTATCTCTACAGCACTTTGGCCGGAAATTGTTTCTGTTTTTAAGCGTTCTACACAGATAAACTGATGGGACTTATTACTTGAGTGTGTCCTTCCAAGTTGTGCCCAGTTAAATTCAAGCATGTACATTTTCTACTGTGGTGTCATGGTGTTTTGTCTTTGTGTCTGCAGGCATTTGCCGAAGCAAAAAGGCACTGAACATAAAACCGGTGAACAGCCAGCCTCCCTGTGATAATAGAATCACTCGGCACTTACCTCACTGAACTGTCCTGAAGCAGGCTGCTGAACCCCTTCTTGTCTGTTTTGTTCTGAAACAAAAGCATTAAGAAATTAAAGCGTAAAAGCAACATGAGTGAAACATCTGTCCCCTGTGGTTCACATTTTGTCTGTTGGGAGCTCTGTGAAGCACATCTGTACTGGGTGACTGCAGCCAAGGAGCTTCAAAGATCCTGGCATTCTTTGAAACTGGATGGGATTGTCTGTTACCTGCCAAGAAACATCCTTCTTTTGGCATCATGTGTCACACCAGCCACGGCAAAGAGTTTGTTCACAGCTGCAAAAACTGTCCACTGAGGCAAAAAATAGATTTCGTTTTTTGTCAGAAATCATTAAATACAACCACCTATATATGTGAGCACAGTAATGTAACATATTTAACACCTGTGGATACATTAATCCTATCAATATATCAATAAAATGTTTTTATGGTCATCATATGACCCATTTGGACTTTCAGAGGGTCCGTAGTGAACATGGAAACACTGTCATCTTCTACCTTGCAAAAATGTAAATGTTACCAAGGTCATTTTTCTAATTTCTAGTCCAAATATCTCCTCATGCTTAAAATTAGACAGAAGTTTTCAGTGATATAAGAACTTATTTCTAGACAGTAGATCTGTAAAATCTTATTTTAAGAAATCTTACCAAGATCATTTCCACTTGTTCCATTGGCAGATTTTTTTTTTGGCAAAATCCCCCAAACAAACAAACAAAAAAAAAAACAGAACTTGAATGAAGCCCAAAACTTAAAATAACTAGAAAAGCACTCCAATTCACCACCAAAATCTAATAATTTCCAGATCTCCCCATTACCAATCTACCCTGTAAATGTAATAAAATCTGTCTATAAGTTTTTGAGTTATCTTACTAACTAACAAACACTGGCATAACCTTGGTAAAAATAAAATCTGCCAGTGGAACAAGTGAAAACAATCGAGGTAGCTCCTTGGCGTGATGATATCTTATTTTAAATGTGATAAAATATTTTGACAACATATGAAAAAAATACACATGATTTGGATTTTTTTTCCCCAATATACAACATTTATTCACCAGTAAATTCCACAAAGTTTGATTAATGACAGTGGACAGACATGTTTTGTGCCATTATTGATGTACAGTACGTGTTAAAAATGTCACTTTCTCTTCTGTTTTCCATTTCTGATTTAATAACCTTTGGATTTACTCTGAGCTTTAATGAACACCAACATGATCAACAGATTAAATATAAGAAAATACCTTATTCACACTGAAAAAAACACTAAATACAGAGGATAATGGTATAATCAATTGTAATAATTCACTTAAGGTAGGTTATCAATATAAAAAAAAAATATATAGAAATGCCACCAAAAGTAGTGGTTACAATTACAATGTGATCAGCTTGGTTATTATATTCAATTATTCTTTTCATCTTTCATTCCCTCCCATCCTCAGTTTCTTCTGCTTCACTGTCTTTTTGTATTTGTGGTCTTTTATGTTTTGTGCCTCCTCATTTTTGATCCAAAACATCCCAGCCTCTGTCCTAGTGTGTTCTATTATGAAGATTTGAGCTTGGTAACAACGAGCTACATTCTTGTGTTTTGTTAATCTGATTTGTACTCTGCATTGATGTAACTGAGCCGAACAACAAGGCAGAGGAATGCATAACATTTGAATTTAAGAAAATCCACTGAATGCAACAATGGAATAGGCAGCAGTCAACAAGACTGCCTGCAGATTTTCTTTCTTTTTCATAGTTGAGTGATGATTATATGAACCGCCTACTCCATAAGTCCCTGTTATGCATGAAGCATATATATGACCTTTCATGTTCTAAATAATACCTCCTCATTTCTTCTCACCGCAAATCCCACATCTTCCACTTTCTCTTGATGCATGTCATAATTCAGGTATTTTTTTTATACAGTTAAGTGAGGCTTATGTCAGTGAAAAGAGCACACTGGGAATGGACTGCTATATATACAGCTGTGTTTTGAATGTAAGATGTTCATTTTCCAATAACCCAATACATTTCCAAGACAACACACAACAGGTCTGTTCTTTATATTTGTTCACAGATCACCTGCTTCCCAACTGTCTGCAAAACTCCTGTTGTCCATCTTCCATTTGATCATTTTGTCAAGGCATGGAATGAATTTGCCCATGGTGACTGGTAGCATTGTTGTTAATGACTGTTAACAGTGGGGTGCAAGCTATATAGCTTCCTTGCTTCCCTTCCCACCCTGATTGAAACCAATTAATTAAATGCTTTAATATGAAAATAAAAATAAAACAAGTTACTTGTGGAATGGAAAGGACTGAAAAAACACAGTCCAATCCAATTAGAGTGGGAGGCCCCCACATATGTATTTGTTGACTGTGTGATACTGGTAAGCTCGCATAGGCTACTGTACACAGACCTGTCAAGTCACACGCTTTTCAGTTTTACTATAAATTTCTCTGGTGTGCCGCTCTCACTACTGAACCGGGAGGAACCAAATCAAATGAAAAGCCACCACCTTAATTTATAATCCTTCCACTGGATAATTGCTGCAATATTTATATATTTCAGTGGCAACAAGTTCTTTAACCCTAAGTGACGTAGTAGCTTTCATTTCTCAAACACCATCTGTTTGATAGAAACTGTTCGGTACAGAATATGTTTCATTGGGAAAAGATTATGTGATCTAATGAGTCCAGACTGACCCTCTTTCAGAGTGAAGGGCACATGACACATCATTTTCATACATGGATTGGTTTACCACAGAGTCCCGGCGCGGACCCCAGTGAGGATCTCTGTGTTAGAGAAGACTTTGTAACTGTCATCATCAATGCAAGATCTTGTTGAGAAGCTAACTAAATAAATGTGACACATATTTTTCCATTACAGGAGCATTGTGTAAAACACAGAAAAAAAAAACAGAACTAAGCTCTTGGACAGTAGATGGTTAAAGTAACATACAGAGCAACCATACCTTATCATTTAAAAAATAAATAAATACAAAAATTGACTGGAGGAATTCAAGTATTACAGTATCACTGGTGTGAGAATGAATGCATTTTCCTGAGATGAATCCAAGTGCCTGTTTTAATTAATTGTTAAACCAAATTATTAGAACTATTTAAAGGAGCTGTCTGTCAAAACCTCATCAGATGTATCTGACCTCAATAAAAATAGTCTTTTATAGTCCGAAGCAGAGATGGCGTGACAGGCCACCCTCATTTTGTCATGGTCAAGTAAAGCTTTCAGAAGAGCATAATGATCTCTTTTACAGCTCTCTTATTTCCTTGTGCGTGTGTCGTTATGTACTGTTATGGATCATAGTGGCAGGTATTGTATGAACCCCAGAGGAGCTATGCCATCGAGTGTTTCAGATGAATCACCTGCTAGGTGGCAGGGGGTTATTACAGAGAGAAAAACAGAGATATAAAATATCTAAAAGAGATAAAGAAGATTGATGTCCCTGCACCAGACTCACACATGAAAACATGCCAATGACTCTATCACCTCTAGGTCTTCATTCTTCTGTTCCCAATGCTCTCTGTTTGCCTCTCTCTGCATCATCTGATTTTAGTCACCTCACTGCTTCTTCACATTTTCTTTCTTTTCTTCACCTCTCGTATCTACCTTAATAAATCCCTTTTAAGCTCTAGTTGTGACCCCTCAATCATTGCCCCCGACCATCTTAAAATAACACAGTGGGAATAGAGAGAATAGGGCTGGTGTGCAGGAGCCCCCATGCCGATGTTATTAATTGTTGAAGAGATGAATATCCCATTACAGTCCGACTGAGGAATGGAGATGGAGCGGGGGTTATACCGTGATTAATGCTAAGTTCATGCAATGCATGATTAATTCTGAAGTGCGAGTGGGTGTTTAATCAAGGCCACATGCGATATGATCAATTATAGGGTGAAGAAAAAGAGCTGAATGATTAGACTACCTTTCAGAGTGTAGAACATATGTCACCCAAGGTTTAGTGGGTTCAGTTGTAATGTAGGATTATGCTGGTGGTAAAAATGAAGAATATAACCATGGAGGCTGGATTACACAGTTGCTTTGAAAGGATGGGAGGGTTCACATATATTGAGTTTATCCAAGTGTGATATGAGTGTCGTCTGTGCTTTCCAGTAAAGAAAGCAGCAACCAATGCACTACATGTTTGCACAACATGGACATTGTATTGAGTTACTTTGCGTGTACTCAGACGGTAGGAAAATTAGATTTGCTCCTTAAATCAGATATTTTAAATCAGAGTGCACTCTGTGCTAGTGATTAGACTGAATTTGTATGTCCAGACATCAGCAATATATCTACATGGGCTACTATGGTAACATCATAGGCACCATTAACTATGTAGACAGTTTTGACAGAGCTCTGCACTCCTTCCAGCTTCACCTGCACACAATGCTATCCTCAACATGTCAGTTTATTTCAGTATCCATTAGTATTGTAATCAAGACCACCAAGACCAAGGCCAATTCATGATTGAAAATAAAGTGCATTAATATAAAGACAATAACAGGCTGAGACAAGACTAAGATAGAGCCAAAAGCATTTTGGAGACCTTATGAACTGAAATGACCAAAGAGCCACAACACTGGAATAACATAACAGCTTTCAAAAAAAGTATTGAATTGTAAGATTGTCAGTTCAGTCTATTTTTTGTCAGATGTTTGTAGTTCATTATATGACCCATGTCTATTGGTTTCATCTGAATAGTGGCTGGCAGAATAATTAGCGTTAATATTAGATCTTAGCTGGTGTATGATAATTGTCTGTTGTACAGTAAATGTTCGCCATGGGATGATAGTGCACTGAATGCTATCGGGGCTGGTGACAGGTGGGAGTGGTTGATGTTCGTTAGCTTGTTACAGCTAATGCAGATAGAATACTTTATTAATCTCCAAATGAGGAAATTCAAGTGTCATGTGTCATAACACTAATCGCACAGAACAAAAAATATTATGGACTCTATCATAGATCCTTGGAACATCAGTACAACATAGCAATTTAAAATAAAGTTCTCATAAAAATGCACAGCAAGAGAAATGAATTCCTTTGATGTTCAGCAGAGCACTTCCTGAAGATATAATAAATAAAAGGCGCTTTTTGCAGCATGGTCCTGCTGACAAGTAGTTGTGTACTTCCTGAATCTTCTCAGAAAAAGACAGTGTACTATGATAAGCTGCCATGGTGTTGGTGGTAGGGGGATTTGTCCAGAACTCTCCGTGAGTTCTATAGGAGGTTCTATAGGTTGGTGGAAGCCATAGATACATCTGTGTTGCCATGGTAATACTACATGATGCTTGCAGCAATGTACACATGCTATACATCCATGTAATCAGAAGGTCAGCTGAAAGCTCAGCAAAACTAATTGTCAGACAACAGAACACAACTCAAACAATAAGCATTTAAATGGACAACTGTCTCAAATAAAGTAATGGTTGGAGACCTACATATGCCACAAATAATATAAAACTGGATACTAATGTGACAAGCTAACATGCTAAACTAGCACTCAGGAGATACAGTGGTACAAGCAACCCTGTTGATGGTTGGGGTTGGGGGGGTCAGTTGCTATGATAACAATACAATACACTAATAAAAACAACCAATCTGCACGACTGACTTGACTGGGCCTCTCTCGAATACCTACCCTCAAGCAGGAACTCCACTGGTTCCTGTAAAATTTCCGGGAGGTGGCCCTGTTGCGCTCAGTGGAAACACGCACATAGCATGAAGTTCCTGTAAAATGGCCTGGAAGTTTCGATAGTGGAAACATGCCTATTGTTCTTGCTGAACCTTTTGGCATTCCTAGGGGGGGTGAAGCTCCAATCAACTACCTTGCTTGCCTGTCCTCAGCCCTGCCCTTGTCTGTTCATACTGCTGTGCATTTTCTTCTCCTTGCCAGTAACTGCGGCTGCTTTTTTAAAAACTACATGCGCCCCACCATGTCACAGGGTAGGTTTAACAATTTAACTATGTTGTCCATTGAGTGTAAGCTTGCTCAAAGACATGATTTTAGTAACATTTTTAATTACTTTGAAATCAAGAAAGCAAGGTGCATGACTTTAACCCTTTTTTATGAATGAATGAATCAAACTTTATTTATATAGCACTTTTCATACATGGTGCATGTAGCACAAAGGGTTTTACATCAGACCCCCCATTATTCCGCAATTGTAGGACAAGTTAAAAGATTTACAGAATTAAAAAGAATAGAATACATACATAAATACTCATAATAAAATAAAAGTAAATACATAAAATAGCAGAATGAAATAATGTTAAGATTAAAATTTAACTAAAGGCTAAGTTACAGAGGCAGGTTTTCAGTTTACCCTTAAAAATATGAACACTCGCAGTGGACCTGAGATCCTAAGGTCGACTGTTCCATAGTTTGGGGAAATAAAAACTGAATGAGGCCTCACCATGCGTTTTAGTGTGAACTCTAGGGACAATTAAAAGCTTACTATCTGAGGACCTGAGGGTCCGAGAGGGCTCATATGTTAAAAGCAGATCCGATAAGTAAACGGGGCCACAACCATTAAGACTCTTAAAGACTAATAAAAGCACTTTAAAATCAATCCTGAAGCTCACATGGAGCCAGTGCAGAGACCTGAGGACTGGTGTGATATGCTCTCTCTTTCTGGTCCTAGTCAGCAGCTGCTGAGTTCTGGAGGTGCAATGATCTTTTTCGGAAGACCAGAAAGGAGAGCGTTGGCATAGCCAATTTTAATATTTGGTACTTTGGTATAAACAGAACATAACACATATTGACAAACATTTATCACAGAAATTGAAGTATTGTGTCAATCCAGAGCATGGAGGTATTCTGGTCTTACAGTACAAGAGTCAGTCTTTTCCACTTATGTAGGACAGAATAGGGTCCCAGATCTTGTGATAGTTTAATGGCCTTAATTAATAGAGAAGGCTGAAAAATGTACTGCTAAACAATTATGACAATTAGAATGAGAGGGCATTATATTAAAGAGTAGATAATTGCAGTTTTTATAAATAGTTAATTGTGTGTTCAGTAACATTTAATATAATTAAATGTAATTTAAATTGGTTGTGAAGTTGTTGCAATGTTCTGATTATTTCCATTTTTATCTTTAAGAGTACTATTTCTTAAAAAAATGCGTAGATGCCGTTCAGGAATATTTTGTGTGGGGTGACTTCAGTGGTAGATAAAGTGTTATTTTTCTCCCACTCACTAAATGAGCCAATGAAGTGCAAAATGAATGTTACATTATGAAGTAATGTTTAATATGAATGGCTCTTCTGTTTTGAGCTTCTCTTTTGCTTCGTGTCACATTGAAATAATTCCTATTGGAAACAAATGGTCAAGGTCATAATACGTCTAGCAAAAAATTCAACAATGGCCTTGTGAGTATTTCATTCCTTTTAAACAGAACTAAACTGGTGTTTATTACATGTGAGTTACTTGACATTGGGCCAGTTACAACATCTCTTTGAACCTAGAAAGAATTAATCGGGAGATAATCCACTAAAAGAAAATGATGGTAAAGGGGACCAGCAGATCGGAATGTATCATGCGGTCAGTTTTACACACCAACCATCAGCTTTCTGTGCCCTGGTGTGTAGGGAGAACTGCTCATGTGAACGTGACCTTAATTTGGCCTCTGTAAATGGTTCTGTTGTGCTGTGCCAGCTTTCATAAGAGAGCCACAGAGACGGAGCTACATAGCCCAGAGCAGGACATCATAATTCAGGAGAATAATTGGGGCATTTAAACCAAACCTGGGACTCATCCATGCCAGACAGATACAGGTCAGAGCAGCCTGTCCACATGGGAGGCTGAAAGGGATGGATGGATAGAGAAAGGATTGGAGGATCTGACGGGAAAGAGATGAATGTTAGTAGCAGGGGGAAGAAAGGATTGGATCAAACAGAGAGGAAAATATGACAAACATGTTAAACTGAGGGTCAGCACTGAATGCAAAATTCAGGTAAACAGAGAAGGGGAAGAAAAGGAGAACAAAATACTGGTGAAGAGGAGTCAGAAAGAGCAAAGACTAATTGGGAAGTTGATAACAATTACTTTTCTATTTCACAATGCCATCTGTAAGTTGCAAACTCAGCACTGTTTTGTTAATTTTGGTATAAGGATAATGAATGCCTTAATAACCTCCAATGTGACCTCTATAGTATGCCAGATCTGGAAACGATGGGTTGGAGTCTTTGGGCCCATTTCTCAATGACAATTACTTTTAAAAACAATACGTGAGCTTAGTACAAAAAAAGGGACTATATACACACACACACACACACACATACATATATATATATATATATATATATATATATATATATATATATATATATATATATTTAAAAAAAACTTGGTTTCCAAGTGCACTGACCTTGCAAACATAATTTATGACAAACTGTTTTAAACACTGCTGCTAAAAGATGCATTTTAATGTTTGTGTCCAAACCTGTGGGAAAAAATAACTAGTTTTAGCAGTGATTTTTCCCATTCCCATTCAAATAAACATAAAATGACCAATCAAAGTGTCTTACTAATTTGCTAAATACAGTAGTGATGAATATGTTTCAGTTTGCAGCAAATTATAAAAGTTTGACTAAGGGCCTGTTCACATTGCACTCAGAAAATCCGGACTTTCGAGGAAAGTTCTAACCTTATTGACAAGTGTGAAACCTCCCCTGAACCTTGGTCCGGACTAAAGACCGAGTCTTTGGTCCGAGCTGAGGAGGTAGTCTCGGTCCGGACCAAGGTTCGCTGGTGCACAGTGTGAAACGTCTGTTTAGGAAAGTCCGGACTATCGGACCAAGTACGTCACAGTCACGTGCGCGGAATCTCATCAGCGTCCAAGCATGAGTCGCGGCAATACATGGGGAGACGAGGAAACCAGGTATTTCATTGAAATTTGGTCGGATGATACTATAAAGACTGAATTGGAGACAAGCCGCTGGTGGAAACACTGGTACGAGAGTTGGCAACATTGCCAAAATAGGGCAAAAATTATGAAACTACTGGGTCCATAATCTGGGAGCATTTCCTGCAATAGTGTAGCGCGCTCATCTACTAACCAATCAGGGTCGAGTATAGAGAGACGCATGCTGTACACGCATTGACAACATGACGTTCTAAAGTCCGTTGGTCCACTTGATTCAATACAGTGTGAATGAAGACTGTAAATAAAGTCCGGATTATAAGTACAGTGTGAAAAGGCAAAAAAAGGTTCTGGTCTGAACTTTACCATGTGAATACACCCTAAGATTCTCATTTCTTAAACACAATCAGTTTGATAGAGAGCATACAGCTGTGCTCAGAAGTTTACATACACTAACTGAACGTGGTCTTGAACATTCCAACATTACAATGACCCAAAACATGAGGCCAAGTTGACCTGTCATTGGCTACAGCAGAAAAAAGTGAAGGAGTGTCCATCTGTCTCCTGACCTCTTTGTCATCGAACCACTATGGGGAGGTGTTAAACACATAATCTTAAAAGAAATAAATGTTTTGCCAAATAGATTGGTCAGCTTTACCACCAGAGAAAATAAAGTGTCTGATCCACAACTACCACAAAATGCTAACATATATCGTTGATGTTAAAAGGGCCAATACAGAGGATAAAGTAAGGGTCACTTGCATAGCCTCTGTTGTCAATATACGTAATTTAAAAACAGCAAAAACATTTGTTTGATAATACATGGATTCAGCAAACCACTAATTACGAGTAAAAGAAATGGTTTTGTGTTATCCTTCATATTCTCTGAAAAATGGTCAAAGAATCTGAAATTCTGCTAGAACAGGGTGGGCGAATCCTTGTCCTCAACGCCCAGTTCGCTGAATGTTTTAGGTATTTCCCTCTTCCATCACACCTGGAAGCCATTACCTTACGAGGCTTCTGCAGAGTCTGATAATAAGCCGATACTTAATTGAATGAGATGTGCTGAAAGTGGGAAATATCTTAAGTATGCAGCATCTCAGCTCCTCGAGGACCAGGATCACCCACCCCTGTGTTAGGGTATGTAAACTTATGAGCATTACTGTAGATATTAGACTGTGGAAGAAGGTCATGTTGTCTGATGAGTCCAGACTGACCCTGTTTCCAGAATGATGGATGCATCTGGGTGAGAAGAGAGGTGGACGTGCCTACAGTACAAGCTTGTAGCGACAGTGTTTTGAGGTTACTTTTGTTGGTCAGGTTCAGTAATATTGTGAGCGTGAAACATGAAGCCTACTGAATATCTGAGCATACTGAATTATGAGTGTTTTTCCATCAATATATTTTACCTCCTTGGTCCCAAATGACAATACAGCGATTCATCAGGCTCCAACTGTAAAGGAATGTTTCAGGGAGAATTAAAAGTTATCTCTGTTGCGGATATTTAGAATATACTGGAAAATACTTTATCCTTTGATCTGACTCTCCCATTATCAAGAAAAGATCTTGACTAAAAATTAATGCAAGTATGCACAGAAATAAATGTTGCAAAATTGCATAAGCTTATCGAGTTGATGCCACAGCATATGTAGGCCCTAATCAAAGCTAGAGGGGGTCTAATAAATTGGAGTGTGTGACTTATTTTTGGACAGGCTGTGTATATTTCAATTTTGTTTTGTAGCCAAAGACCATGTTTCTGCTCAGCCAAGTTCGCTTGCTTGCCAGGCTGAAGTGTGTTTTTGCCAGAATATTGAAAATTTAAGAGATACCACTGAATTATTCATTAACCCAGTGATACTACATTCAGTCAGAGATGATTCAGCCCACAGCTCCCATAAAGACACCAAATTTTACATGTTGTACTGATTATATAAATATCTGTTAATTAAGTAATTAACCATTGGCTGGGGGTTGAGGGTTGGGGGATTCTTTTAAGTATTTTTTGCAAGTCTTCGTGTTAAACTGAAATGAGTGATAAAACAGTCTGAAAACGATGTACTCTCAGATGAATGCATTTCTGAACTGATGTTTAAGTATTGGCATTGATCGTCAAACCTTAACATATCATATAGCATTCACACCGAGTTGTGTTGTACAGATCCATTAGATAATTTTGTGGATCACAGATAAATCCATAATCCAATAAAACTGCTCTCTGGCTCACCTATGATTGGATCACAGAAAGAAAACAGATCTTAAGCTCTTCCAGTATGTTTAACCTTGTTTCTATGCAGTTATGTAAGGGTATAATATTCAGAACAACAACAAAAAAAAAATCAATTACATTCATTCTGCCAGTGACGTGATGTCCTCCTTGTGTATGTTCTCTATTATTCAGGCACTGAGACAGCAGAGCCTGTTGCAAACAATAAGAATTTGCAGAGGACAAAAAACAACTCCACACGCGGGGATTCTTACATGAGTTTGAGAGACGGCTGCCTTATGGACTGTGCCACAGCAGTCCCAGACCACAAACCACGGCCATCTGGCAAGTAAGGCACGCAAAGGCAAACAGTCAAACTTTCCAACTGGATTTCAATCTCAATGCAGATACCCCTCCCCTTTCTACTTTTCGCTCTCACAGACATGCTCACAACATCCCTTTATAGGTTAGCTGCTTCTTCTTTTTTTTTTTAGGTTTGTTGTTTGATTTTTTTTTTACTTTGCTGGCATCGCTAACTAATCCTGAAGAAATGCAGCCCTGTTTCTACTCTGTAAACACTACATATTAAGTCCAAAGAACCACTTCTTTCATAAGATATGTACATCAAACACAAAGTTAACTAACTGAATTCCTAACACACCCCTCCAAAAAGTTTCCTCCTTACATTATTGAGAGTCTAAGCCACACATTTATTCCTTACCTTTGCTAAGAGTGTGAACTGCAGCTGAAGCATTTCCACCTACTGTGTTTACCCACACATGGCTGCCAACGCATTTCCCTCACTCTGGTGTAATTTATTGAAGCTGTTTGAATTTCATAGCAGTACAAAAAAATTAAAATGTGAAAATCTGTATTTTATCAAATTTGTGTCAAAAACTATCTGATACTACTCAAAACACTTTAACCCAGTTTTATTTGGCTTCTTTGTGCCACTCTTTTATTATGTGGGTTTATCTGAAAAAGGAGGTAATTTAACTCAAAGGGAAAAACAAATGTGCAGGGATAATAATAAAAAAAGATAACTGTGTAAATTGTCAGGATGTGGTGACAATTATTTTCATATAACTTTGATGGAAAAAATTATTACCAATATTGTCAGTAAATGTAATAAATGCAGGTCAGTCATCATTATAAATTCTACTCATCATACTTAAAGAATATGATAAAGACAATACAATATAAAGGCTGAGGTTTTATAATGCACACAGCAGTTTAAAAAACAGAGATTTAAATCTCTATTAAAAAACAGCAAAATGATTATTTAAATAAAACTATGTGTGTGTATATATATATATATATATATATATATATATATATATATATATATATATATATATAAATAAATAACAAAAAGACAATACATTTATTTACAATCATTATTTTTTATACTATTAATGATAATTTTTTAATCAAAAGGGTGTAGGTCAAAAACTTTATCATCCATGTTTACAGTATTGTAAACCAAAATAATAAATTAATTTTCATGTTTATCTACAGGTTTGCAGAATTCATCAAGGTAAAGAAAGATTTATTTATTTATGTTATTTTTACCCATTTTCATTTCTCATGTTCCTCAATTTGCCATTTTCTGAGAAAGGACCAGACCACATACACAAATAAGTTTGTATATGTATCCTGTGGTATTAAATTTAAAATACATTGATCAAGTTTAAACAAAGCTTTTGGGATGTTTCTTCACATTGCACAATGCCTTGTTCTGATCAATTTTGATGGTGCACTGTGTAATAATAGAGTATATAGTACAGTGGCCTACAGTACATGGATCAAGGATGTCACCACCAGAAGTTGAGTAGGAAAAGGCTCAGTTTATTTCGACATGTATGTGTCTTTTATAGTCCATTTTCAGATACCAGTCACCCACACTAAACCTCATTTGCTTCTTATTAGAGTCACAAGGACAGAACAGTCACTCCACTTATCTTTAGCACAAACTTATCTCCAGCTGGAAACGCCCTGTTCTTCTGACTCATGCTTTGTCACACATAATGTGTTTAACACATTTTCACACATATATTTATATCTATAAACATATAGGTATTTATGTGGTATATGTATATATATATATATATATATATATATATATATATATATATATATATATACATATATATATATTCCCTTCACTTTCACCATACTTAAATACTACATATTTAATCCAAAACAATACAGTAATGTAATATTATCTCAAACAACATCTAATGTGAAAATATTAATTTCAGCCATTTGAGACTTGACTTGAAAAAAGTGACTTGTGAACATCTCTGGTGCAAAGAGAAAAAAAGTGATTATGACTTGTATACAATGTGGTGGTTTGTGGGAGGAAGGATTTCCTATATCTGTGCATTGGACAGTGGAGCTTTAGCTTGGGACAGACAACGGAGCACTTTCTCTTAATGTGTGGTGGAAAGGGGGCTCAGCATGGTCCATGATTGACCAATTTAAAAATGGACTCAAAAACAACACGTCTTTCCTCTTTGGGAGGCACTGTAACAAGAGTTAGTGCACCTAAACTAGGGGAGGCTTACAACATGTACACAATAATGTGTGTATTTCCAATGATTTTTAATGAGCAGTTATATAATGACTAGATTAACAATAGGATAGTGCAATAAAGTAACTTCATTAATGAATAATGAGTATTGGTTTCAACAATGTTGGGACATAAGGTACAGGTGAAAAAAGGCTTGATGTAGAATGCAATATTATGAGTAAAGAAGATATTCTATGCCGTCAGAAACCTGCTATATTCACAGAAGGATTTTTGCACTCAGTAATGTATGGGATCTTTTAAAAGGTATATATACTGAATATCTTTGTCCATATATAACTCATGTTTCTTAAATTTTTTACATTTTTATTATTTCCTCGCAGGACACTTATCTGAAGTTGACCCAGGTTCATTGGTATTACAGAATGTATGGTAAGTTGAATTAAGTGAATGATTCAGGGTTCAAACCGCTGTCTGAAAGCACCTGCCCTAAAGCCCTATGGTCTAGTAATTGAAGCATCAGTGTGTGGTGAACAGGTCAGGACCTTGTTGCTTCGTCACATATACTGCCTCAAGACTAGTGACACTATCCTCGCCTGTGTGATTTTTTTCAGCATGACCCATGTCGTTTTTAATGACCTTTTTGTCTGCTATTGTACAGTCAGTGATTTCCAGGGCAGTTATGGGTTATTTCCTGCATTTACTGGTACAATTACATGTAGAATGTAATTACAGGAAGGTTTATGGAGGAGACTGGGTAATGGTTTATGTATAAATAGATGGGTGAGTGTGTGCATGTGAGTCTTGTCTATGTCTAACCATCACAAACAGTGAACAGTGATTGACAGTCTCTGTTCAACCTACAATCTAGAGTCCTCCGGTGTCGCCTTCGGCATTGCTCTATCAGCAACCATTATCAGCAATTACACAATACACCATCAGCTGTTAGCAGTAGAGTATCCTGTTGGTTTTTTTTTTTCCCCCTTAGGAAATTTCTAATAGGATTTCTGGCAATAGTGAGAACTGCCTAGAACAAAACACATGGCTGCTTACTGTTGAATGGCCAACAGAAATCAAGAAGATGGATCTTGTATGCTCATTATTGATCACTAGGTGAGTTGTAAGAAGCCATTGAGTTCAAATGCACAAAAGTACATTTGTTTTTCAACATTCGAATGAGACACTATATGACATAATATATCGTTTCTTGTTTCATCTTCACTGTTATTTCATATTTTTTTGTAACTGTGAATGAACAGGGGAATGTGTTCCCTCTTCTTTTTGAGGTTTCTACCTCACTCAAACTAAAGGTCAGATCATCAAGGTCTTTGAGGTGAATCTCTGACATGTTACGATATGAAAATGAGATTAAGCTGAACATTTTGTTGAACTTTCAGTTGTGTCGGAAAAGTCCCACCACCATAAACTGGTGTTGGACTCAAACTGCGGACCTTGTTGCTGGGAGGAATGAGTGCTATCAAAACAAACAAGTTTTGCCAGGCATAGCAAACTCCGCCCCCTTGCACACATTTTACCCAATTACCTCACTCCCCCCAAAAGGCAGGTAAGATTTTTGGTTCCGTTGTTTTGACTTTCTGTTTGACAAATACAGAAACAGACAAAAAAAAACAAAAACTGACTCACAAACAACACCCCTCTCCCCTGTTGGGGGGGGGGGGGGTAACAGGACTTCCAGTAATTAACGGCTATGGACGAAGAAATATGGGAACATAAGTGTGTATAATTCTTAATATACTAAATATGTGATTTCCTTAACTGAAGATAATGACTAATTTGAATGACTTTGTAAGAGTTTTAACTGCTCTACAGTTCAACTCTTGAACTGGCTGGGTGTGAATTTCTGGCAGTTTGAGCGGCTGACTCAGCTCTGCTGTGTACCTCTGTGAATGAATCGCTGAACATGCAGCGTTCCCTTGCTGAAAGACTACACTCTCATATAGGTCAGACAAATATCTTAGATTTGTGTATATCGGGAAGGGGAAATATATTACAACAAGGTGGATTTGTGTTCATGGGTCTTTTCTGCAAACACAGGTAACGTCCTGTGTTAGATGGATGGATATTTTGTTAGACTTTGTTTTTATTTACATATCACTGGACAATCATCACATTGCTTCAAAGGAAAAAAGGTAATTTTATGGCAAGGGTGAGCAATGTTACAGAAAGCAGTACAAAAAGTCTGGATAATTTTCAGAAAAAATACAAATATATGAAAGCAGAAGAATGAAAAGGAATTAAATGTAAATGCTGACATTTCAGTGAAAGTACTATGAGATAAAGGAAGTGATGGACTTTACCCCATATCTGTCGATAAATGATAAATCTCACTGGAGAAATAAAAATTGCACTGGGACTAATTTGTGTCCTCTCTCACAGTTCCAGTGCAGGCATCTTCAAAAACTTAGACCCCCACCCCTAACATTGCTTGAATGAGTTTTCAGATGTTCGGTAGTCCCTCTGAGGAAAGATACATGTATCTTTAAGTTACTGTAGAAAATAGATCTGTTAAAAAAAACACCACAATATCTTGGACAAATTGGATCAATTTAAATTATATTTAGACAGGCTTCAAAGTAAAAGCATATTTTTACTCTAGTATTATTACAGCAGATGAAGAGATAGCAGGACCACCAGAAACAATTTAAATGGATGACTCAACAAATTTGCCTGAGCCAATTCTATAATACTCAGCTAAATGAACCAAAGGGGAAATACACCAGGCAAGTACTTCTTTTTCACTGTTAAAACCAACTGGCAGTTGAATAGAGCACATGGTTACCTTAAGGCAAATTGATGCCATTCAGCAGCTGGAAAATCAATTTGGGATGTCTCCATGGGTGGTGAGAAAGATGGGAGACATTGGCTCTCACATAGTATCTGCAATAAAATGGTCATTTCTGCATATTCATAAGTACTGTACGGCAACATTTACAAAACAGTTTTCAGTCCAACATGACATGCTGCCATGGACCAATTAGTTTTTCATTTTTTATCAGTGTGAGTTCATTTAATGTAGACTTTGAATTCTTCTCACTGTGTCTACATGGATTCTCTCTTTCCTCCCACTATCCAAAGACATACACCTTAATACACCTCAAATCTATATCACCCATAGGTGTGAATGTGAAAGTAAATGATTGTCTGTCTGTATATGTTAGGCCTGTGATGAATGTTTGGGAAATTAATGATTTGTTTATTTGTTTTAGCTTATGGGTATCAACCGCTACAAGCAGGACATAATTACTCCTAAAGTTATTTTCACACCGTAGTCAATCATTCATCTGTAGAATCTAAACTACATTTTTGCGTATACATATTTGTCCTTTTTATTTATTTATTTTATATTTTGAGGCATTTTTTTTCTGACAAACTTATGTTTGCATTTTCTCCTGTCACAAGACCCTCACACTTTCTACACATTCTCCTCCCTGGCATGGCTTCAAGGTGTCAGATCCCAATTATTTTGACATTTGCAGAGATAAAAAGGTCATCAAAACATACATGTCAAATTTAGAAATTTACAACAAATTGGTCATTCGTGTCTATGTTCATTCGTCATCTCCTGTTTTATCTGGGTCCAGGTTGTGAGGGCAGCAGCCTCAGCAAAGCAGTCCAGACTTCCCTCACCCAAACTACCTCAGCCCCAAGGCGTCCCAGGTCAACTGAGAGATGTAATTCCTCCAGTGTGTCCTGGGTTAGTCTCGAGGTCTCCTCCTGGATGGACATACCTGGAAAACCTCCTCGGGGAGGCGTCCAGGAGGTATCCTCACTCGATGCCTGAGCCACCTCAGCTGGCTCCTCTTGACATGGAGGAGCAGCGGTTCTACTCCGAGTCCCTCCCAGATGTCCGAGCTTCTCACCCTATCTCTAAGGCTGAGCCCATCCACCCTGTTTCGGCTGCTTGTACCCGTGATCTCACTGTTTCGGTCATGACCCAAAGCTCATGGCCATAGGTGAGGGTCGGAACATAGATCAACCAGTAAATCAAGAAGCTTCACCTTCTGGTTTACCTCCTCCTTCACCACAATAGATCGGTTTAGCACCCGCATTACTGCGGATGCTGCCCCAGTCTGCCTGTCAACTTCCCGCTCCATCCTTCCATCACTCGTGATTAAGATCCCGAGGTGCTTAAACTCCTCCAGCTGAGGCAGGACCCTACCTCCAACCCAGAGAGGGCACTCTATCCTTTTCCGGCTGAGGACGATGGTCTCAGACTTGAAGGTGTTGATCTTCATCCCAGCCGCTTCACACTCAGTTGCGAAATGCTCTTCTATGGAAGTTCTATATTTTGAAAGTTGTTTGGGTAACTACACTTTAATCAAATTCTGACTTTGAAAAGTTAAATCCAACATTTTTGTTGCATTTTTCTTGATTCTCCTTCTTTGAAATTGTTAGGCAGCCAGACACTTGAGGCAATCTGTTGGCAATATAGGTCTGCACAACATCAAGCCTCTATTATTTTGCAATGTATTATTTTCTCATCAAAATTCTATGATTGGATAGGACTTTTGAAAACTACAATTTGATCAACATTTTTACTTACTGAAAAACAGCTTCTGTAATTCATTCATTCATTTAAGCGTTAAGAAAATATAAATAAATAAATCTTTGGTGCTTTTTTAACAAGATCTTTCACTCAAGATAGCAGAGGTGTAGCTCTGTTGAACGTATTCTTCCATGTAACTATTATCCTTAATTTTTTTTGTCAATATGAGTTTTTTTTAGAATGTCATTAATTCACAAATGACATTAATAACCTTAAATTATTACTGGCTTATGATTGGTGGAAACAGCTGTGGCTTCTAGCTGACCACAACCCACATACACATCAGTCTCTTGGAAACAGGTTGGACCCCTTGGCTCTTTATGAGACATATATTCAACAAGGTTTGAGGACTGAAACTTGCCGTATCAGCAGGATAGTGTCTCCCAGTTGTAGTATACCTGTGGCCAGCACTTTCATCTTGTCAGTATCCTGTTCTACCATCCAAGTGAAATATTGGACTGAGATATGTGACTACAAAGACCACTCAAGTACAATGAACTTGTGTTGTGTTGTGTCAGGTGATGAAAGCCTTTACAGGGCACATGATCCTGCTGAGAGCAGCCTTTACAGGATGTTAGACTTGCCAAAAAAAGGGATGAGCATATGAAAACAGAGATTTTAATCTGGATTTAAAGATGTCTGCTGTCATCAGTGTAAATGTGTAATAATTAGCTACATATCAAATCAGGTTAAGACTGAATGTGACTGGCTTGGTATTACCACCATTATTTGTGGTTTCATTTGCCATGTTTCTGAAATCTATTAATAGCCATGTCAAATATGTATATGCCCTACTGAATGATGAAATAGGCTGTGGCACCTTGTCAACGATGTAACTGCCACACTCGCTCGACTGTTCCATTTATAGTTTATTGATTGCTATGAAGGAGTCCCAGACAATGAAGGACCTGACTCAGAAGCCTCCCACTAAAAACAGAAGGATCCTCGATGTTGAAGAACAGTTTATTTCTTAATACCTGCATACTGTGAGTTTCTGCAACATGACTGTCTATCAAAGTGGGTTAGGGACATTATAAACACTCACAGCCATAATATTCGATTAGTCAAAGTATCAACAATGGCAGTATTTGTGGATTTAAAGGAACATGTCAGGCCCATGTTATGGGCATGACAAAGTATGTCATGCTGTATATGACGTACTTTGGTCAAAATATCACATTGATCAAGAGATGCAGCAGCTTCTTCAACCTGGAGAAAAAAGCCCTTTCATTTCAGAACACTCAGTTTTAGTGCCTTTTGCTTTAATGTAATTAAGCCACAGCTGACTCCACCCCTCTCATCTGCATGCTACCAATAGAGGAAGAGGAGAAAGATAGAAGAGGAGAAAGAGGAAGAAAAGGAGAAAGAAATGGAACCTGAAAAAGTTGAGGCAGAAATACAATGAGCTGGAGAGAATCAAAGTGGACCGAGTGCTGAGTTTTACAGCCCTGGTGCTTTTAGGTTCTGGTCCATTAACAGCCCGATGCGCATTCAAGTCCAGTTCATCTGGACCCAAGCTGGCCAGACGAGCCATGACACCATGGTTGCGGTGCCACCCATGGACGAGCCCGTCAGACTAACCCAGGTCAGACCAATTGTGGACCCGGGCACACACAGACTGGGGCTCAGACTCCAATGCACCGGACCCACACCGGGACTGGCGATAGAGAATAATGGCGGATCTCCGAGCAAAGGTCACTGTGACCAGTAGGTGTGGTTAGCTGAGCTTGCGGGGTGGGGTATTCAAGTGAATCGATAAATGTGGTGTAGGATACATAGAACATCCAAGACTGAGCATTTCCATCCCCCTTCAATAAGAAATGGATCAGGAGAAAAGCAGAGTGGATGTTTGTTTTTTTTTCTCATAATTTAAGGGTCTCCTCACACAGAGACAACACATATTTGTGTTGGAAAGACAGCCTCTAAACACAATCTGCCAAATTGACGGTGTTCTGAATCACAGAAAGCGCTCCATTGTGTCTATTTCATGTAACAGAATAATAGAATAATCTTGATAGAAATAACAGCACATGCAAATTGTTCCTCATGTTATGCCCTCAGCTGTCTTGACTGATATTCACATTCCTTTTTAGCTTTGCAATAATAATGATACTGACTTGCTAAACAACAACAGAGTACACATGTTTGTTCCCTAGCTTACAGATAATGCACTCAAGTATGGAACAACAGCTGTTGCCTCCAGTACAGTATGCTAATTGGTAAAGATTTGAAAGAAACATTAATATAAATATGTATGTACAGTACTCACATTTAGACAAAAAGCCCTACTGACATTAAGAAACATTTGTGTAATTTGGTCTGAATTGTTGTTTGATGATAAAAAAAAAGTTTAAATTCACTTTATGAACATGTGAATTTAACTTACACAGTTCATTAATGGTCCATATTTAGCACTACAGCAGTGGAAAAACAAAGTTGTTGGACACCCCATGCTTTTGTGCTATATTGTGTTAAGAACCAGTATTAAGTCCCTTATCCAAACCCACATGCTCCCTTCTGAGCTTTGAGTTTGTCTGTCTGTTTGCTTGTTTGTCTGTTGGTAGGGTAACTCAAAAGTGGAAGGATTTTGATGACATTTTCAGGAAATGACACAAGGAACAAAAAAGGGGAGAGGAGTGCTTTCTGAGTGCTTTTCTAGTTTATTTATTCATTTGTTTTACCAATAAACACAAATATTAGCATTTGTTTGACTGTCTGAATCTGCTACATGTTTTTGAAATGTAAAAAATATATTTCTGCAAATATTTCATGGTAATATTATCTAAAACGTTTGTGTAATTTTTTTTCCCAACACTATAATTCAACTAGGAGGTTGCAAAACTTATCAGTATCAGCGAAGGTTAGGTTAACATGTTGAAATATCGTAAAACCGCATGCAATGACTCCATTTAGTTGATAAATCCAATTTGTGACCTGCTGCAGTGTGACTTAACTGCAGCAGTTAACCACACACACCACAGTTTACTCATTACATAAATGCTGGAGTATAATCTAATTCTCCTGAAATACATCATTAAGACTCTGAACTCTGTTGATCAGCGCTTACAGTATGATAAAAATAATAATAATAGCATTAATTTTATCCTATCAACTTGCGTATGTTGAAACCAGTCTGATATCAGCATCAATAATATCGTACTGAACTATGAGAGCTGTAGCATGACCACCTAATGGAGAACTCAAATGTGTCATGGTATTGACAGGTAGGAGTAGAAAGTGCTCTAGAACCATAAACATGAAAAAGTGGTTGTTATTTTTACCTCAAGCTCTTTTTCAAGGATTGACAACCTCAAATGTCCTCCTACTGTGACCCAATAATGGCTCTGCAATCTTTTTTCTTTCCTCTTTAGGCTTTTCCTATGTGGCAGTATCTGGAATTTCATGTAATTTGTCATTCTGCAGGTATGGGTGCGAATCCATCAAATGCTGCTATGCGTCATATGAGAAAGAAGGGACATCAGTTCAGTTTGGTGTGTTTGGCAAGGTCAGAGGATGTGTTGGAATAATGCAAAAGTTGTATCCAAAAATAATCATTTTTCACAGTATACATATGATCTGAAATAACTTCTATAGCATCATTACATATATGTATGCTTTTATGTAAAAAGGATATTGTCAGCTGCATGTTAGCACTAATGCTTTTGTGTGTGTAGAACTGTCTGCGCAACATTACATTTGCTAAACAATAATTCATGAAAATGCAACTGTAATACAAGACTGTATGGATGTTTTAATATAAATGTAGTCAATAATTTTACTCAGTTCACTGAATTCAAGTCCAAGTAAGTGTTGGTTACTGCGCAAAGAAAGAATATATTGTGAAGCACCTAAACTTCACATGAGCTGGACTTCAGGGCCTTTATTGCAGCATTTATTTACCCCCAGGTCCCACAACAACTTCCTTGTTTGCACTTTTTTTTCACCCACCTGGCCCTCTCTGTCACTTCTTCACCTGGCCCTCTCTGTCAATGAATGCTGGGCTTGTGGGCAGACAGCGCACATACCACAACACACACACACGCACACACACAAAATGTAGAAATATTGATTTGTTGAGCACTGTGGTCGAACAGCCCTGACTGGCCTTGCCCCTTGGGTGAAACACACAATCAGCAGCGGATATGCTGCTTCTAAACTGTCCCTGGGCACCATTTCAAATCCCAGTAGATTCATAATATTGATCTGTGCCATTTTTCTCTCTACCAGCATCGTCTCCACCTCCATCGTGTCCCCTTTTTGTTCTTTTTTATCCGACCTTTGTTGTTAGGTTTCTAGTTCCCAGAGGAAATTTGATGATAAATAAAAGACAGACATCTTTTCTTTCTTTTTTTTTGGTTCCTTTGCTCTCTTCCTTTCTTTTTTAATTGTTTTTCTTCTTTAAAAAAAATCTAGAATTTTTTTTCTTTTTACAAAAAGCCAACCATGTAGAAGGAATGAAGAAGCATCATCATTCAAGGAGTTGAGAGAAAGAAAAAAACTAAACAATTTTGGCATGATTCCACCAGGTACCCACTGCTATCACTCTGTCATTGTGATGTCAAAGCATATTCAATCAAACCAAGATATGTGTTCAATATGAGCCAACTTCTTTTGAGTGGATTAAATCCAGTCCAGACAATGTATTCGTTTTATTCACAATAGCCATTCTAGATTTCTGTGACAGGTGTGCAAAACAGTTACAATTTGGCTGACGAGTTTCTTCATTTATGGTGAGCAAGACCCCCCCCCCCCCCACACACACACACACACACACACACACACACTCACTTTACTCTCTGTCAATACCTGCCTCCCTCCCCACTTCTTTCACTCACTCCCCATCTCTCTCAGCTAGTTCTCATTGTCAGAGTGTGTAATTGAAGTAATGTTGTTAATGATGTGTGAGTGGTCTCTTTTTCTTTCTTACACACACACACACACACACACAGTGATCGCAGCAGATAGGGCAGTTTCATTAGAGTTGGCACAGCAAAGACAGGGCAGCGGTGGCTTACGGGCACAGATGACCTCGCCGTGGGGGAGCAGGGGCTTTAAACACTAATTAGGATGACTTTGGGAGAAAGAACAGGTAGGGAGGGGGAGACTCGTGCAGGATGGTTGATAATTTGAAAATACAGAAGGGAGGGTACAGGAGAGGGGAATCATTCAAGTAAAAATGACAGAGGGAATAGGAAGTAAAGAGAAAGGGAGACAGAAATGACAGTGACAGAATACGTTGAACACAAATGTACAGTGACTGAAGAAGCAGAGGAAGAGGAAGACATGGGTGGAAAAGAAAAATATGTATGATTTAGATAGAAATGAATTCAGAAAAGTCAAGAATTTTAGGGAGAGGAATTGGCAGCTTTTCCAGCAATCAGACAGGTCTTGCCAGTGAAGGGAAGGATCTGGTTTCTAAAAATAACCAAATACCTCAGTCCTAACTGTGATTACAAGGTAGCTGTTCACTTCCAGGATGTCTGGTCACAAGTGTCATTCATCACTCATCATTTCCATTTATTTTTTGGACAGAAATGGTGAGTAGCCATCAGGAAGTCTGACGTCAGGCAGTTACTGACATGACAGTTACTGTGAACACATGGTCACCACAAAATCTGTTTGACATATACACAAGGGTGTCTAGATTTCTTAAAGTGGTAGAAGAAAGTAAAAATAGCATCTTTTCCTACTCTCAAAATCTTTCTATTCTTCCTGTAACCTTTCTAGTATTAGATGAAATGCTCTTTCCTAAAAAGTCTGTGTGAAGGATTACAGAACTCGGACTGTTGTCCATTTGGCATGATCGACATTTAGGCTAACACAACCGTTTGTTTGAAATGATTCAAAAATAAAACATAACACAGTAAACAACTTAACAAATCATCCCTACATCTCTGCTGTACTTGCTCTAACCCTCCCATTTGGCCTCACTAGACAAATCAAAATCAATACTTGGACTTGTAATACATACTAAGAAGTAATAACAGCGAGTCCAAGAAAAACACATCACACATTAATAAAAAAGGTATAGGTAGAAATCACAGCAATTTATAATGTCTATCCAGCACTGACTGTCTTTACCTTTCAGATATAAAATAACTGTACAATATGTTTATATGTATGCATACCTAACCAGCTATGTCAACAGAAGTCAAAAGGCAAGAGTATAGGTTATGTATGGTTGTTATATTGTAGGTACATGATTTAACTAATAAGCAAGCAGCTCGATACCTGTCCATTTAAACAATCAAGTAAATCACTTAACTGCTCTAGCATTACATTGGTGTATAGTACAATGACATCCCCTGTGCAAGAAGGAGTGCTTCCATAGGTCATTCCTTACCACAGCCATCAGACTGTATAATTGTGCACAGTGACCCTCCACCACCACTACCCCATCACATCATGCACATGTGCAACCACTATGTAAATATTTAAATAGCTTTACATGTTCTACTTAAATATTTCTACTTTTAAGAACACGTATTTATTCCAACCTTTCTTTAGGTCTTTAGGTAAAAACTACAAGTCCCATGGTTGCATCCAACAAAGTGCTCTTAACCTCTGGCCCCAAATGGAAAAGTATTGTATTGCATAATAATTTAAGTATTTAAGTTATTAGAAATGATCTATTTCTCTCACTAGATGCTGTTTGTAATACTTAGTTTGGATTATATAGAAACATTTTTGCAATTTTTCTGTCTTGGGTTTTTTGACAGAACATTTATGCTGTAGTCAGTTTTTTCAAATGTGATGTTTTCTAATGATTTTTTTTTGTATATACAATGTGTTGTATATTGCTACTGTAAACGGTTACATTTCTCAATGGTGGAATCAGTATCTTTAGCACCCTATCACAGCCCCCCCTTTTTTTTTTTTTAATTATGGGGATTTAATTTATATGAATGCCATGTCAAAATGTCTTCAAATGTTTGATACAGATTTTTATACTTCTTTTAGGTTTATTACTGTAAGGATTTTCAAGTTTGTTGATTGGAAGCTCCAAAGACAAGTTCAAAACACAGTTGGTCTCAGTTTAATAATTTATTCAGGTCACATGGAAGTGCTGGTCTCTGTGGACCGGAACCCCACAAGGCTCAGGTGCAAAAAGCCCAGAATTCCAGGTCTGAATTGACAATATCTTCTTGGGTGACTCCACCCCGAACAAATAAGTTGGATTTCACAATGTCATCTGACTCTGTCTTCTAATTGGATCTTCACCCATTGATTGTAGGTCCACCCCTCAGTTACTGTATGTACAGTAGTACTCAATGTGTTTGTGCGTTAGCCAAGATGTTCTCATAAAGTATGGTCAAAACATTATCCTCCTTATCGCTACTGGCTCTCTGAACTACATACCACAGAACAGAGGAGAACAAAACAGTACAGAGCTAATAATTTAACTTGATGATTGTTACTAAAATTAGAAATGATAGAAAATTCTTAATTTTACTAATTCTAAAGCTGTGAAATATCACTGTATTCTACAGTGGGATGGCCAACCCTGTACACTAGGAGGCTGGGACACTGGTACATTTGTATTTACAAGGCCATACTTTGACTGTTGCCTTCCTCACTGTATTTTAATAACAACAAATGTTGATTCTTATTGTTTGAGATCACATGAGCATCTGCTTGTTTCTGTGTCATTTGCCCATACGCAGCTGCTCCTCAAACATGGAAAATGATGCTAAAAGCCTGGAAACTGACTAAATTGATCTCCTTGAATGCTTTTAAATCCAAACAATTACTCAGTGATGTGCACTTGTCCTGTAAATTATTTAATGTTTTAACTGTATGTTGTAACTGTGTTGTATTTTATGCTACCTCTTGTGCAGGACTCTCTTGGAAAACAGGTTTATAATCTCAATGGGATCTTCATGGAATCTTATGATCTCTGTTCCTGTTGTTTATATATATATATATATATATATTTTTTTTTTTTTTTAGGTCATTTTTTCACTACTGTCAACCCTGAAGCCAAAATAGAGCTGGAACAAAAGCACATGCAGGCGTACTGTATGTAAATAGCACATCCAACCATAGCCACACATATATAGACACATGTAAACACCGTCTAAACATATACATGTCAAGGAGGTTATACTAACACACATATAATATACGAGGTATTATCAGAAACACTAGCACACTCGATTCAGTTAAAAATGGATTCATATTGAAAGCGCATGGAAACATTTTTGCACATACACACATTTCTTTCTTGCTGCTGTCAGTTTAGCCAAATGGCTGCTGGAACCGCTCATCACTACAGTACCTCATGGGCTGCTTTAGCCAACAGAGGACAGATGCTGCGTAGGAGTGTGTGCAATTGCATGTGCCCGGGAGCTGTTATGTTGAGGAGTGCTGTGTGTGAGAGAAAGCCTGCCTAGAAGACACAGGACAGGCTAGTTTAGCTCAGGGCCACGGTGCCATACACACACACACACACATCTTCCTTCCTCTGAGCCATTTTCTCTCCTTTTCGGTATTCAACAGTGGCCTCTCTTCAGTAAGTAACACCATTCATTATCTGCTTAAGCCCTGAAATCAACTCCATGGAAAACGTGGGAGTACTGGTGAATGCAAACAAATTCCTTATATTTGCTGAATATAATGGCAGTCAGTTGGGGAAAATTATTATCACTTGAGAAATGCTATAAATTCATTAAAAGGCTACACTCTATTTGCTATTAATTTCAGTGGGGCACTCAGAACCTTTTGTTTACAATTTATAACACCCTAGGAAAATATTGCAGCTTCAAAATGTGAAGTTTTTCATTGTAATCTTCTCAAAAATAATTTTAATTTAGTTATTTTATCTTATCATTTACTAACAGTGCATATATAGACATGATAATTAAACCCTTACAAACCCTCCTTGAAAAAGCTGAATGATGATGATGCCTACAGATCATATCAGGAGCCATATTTCCCCAAAAAATGCAAATCATATGTGAGTCAGTTGAGATTTATTCGGGAGGAATATATTTGAACCAGAATTTGGGAAGTAAACTGCTACATTTATCTGCACACAACACAAACAGGAGCCTTTAAATTAAAATACTTCATAATAAAGTGTACATCTCCAGCTATGTTCTTCCCTTCTGTTAGAAAGCCAACACACTTTAATTGTTGTTGATTGTTTAACTATATTTATTCAGGAACAACTCATTTTCTCAAAGTTTTCAGATATCCCGCGTTGTTGAACGCACCTGAGATGTTACAACGGCCTTGAATGCAACACCTCCGTCGAATTAGCCGTTGTGTTGTTGCTAAGCAATTATGCTGCTATCACCATCTCACCCTCTTTTTCCCAACTCTAATTAATCTACTCCTGGTTTATTACTGTGTAAATCACACAAGATGAGATTAATAACACAATACAGTTGGAATAGATATGAGCATAGTGTGTTGTTTATCTGTGCATAAGTTAATGCTGTTTAACGCTGGTGTGTTGCTGAAGCTAATATGATAATAAGCTAGCCGTCATCTGTGTGCCTTGCGTGAGGTGATTTACGTGTATTCTATGATGCATATTATACATCTGAGTCACTCATAGAGTTGTCTACGTTCTTTACATGCGGTAACTTTTTTTCCACCTTCAAATTAATCGATTTTTTTCTCCCACCCCTAGTATTTATGTGTAAACTGTTATTTTCCAAATGTATAATTTCACATATGATCAAGGACACATTATGGTGAACTTTGCTGTTGGAACTAATTTTTTTTTTTTTAAATACAAGAAAGCCATAAAACAGTCCCTGTCAAAAGGGCACTTTGGGTGTTAATCAGTAAAGGGGCAAGTGCCAGAGACCCTGTAGTGCCCGTTCTCTGCACGTGCCTAAATAATAATAATATAGAGGGAATTACTAACCATGGTAATAGAGACACTGTGCTGCTGTTTGTTACTGCGTTGTGGAATGGGGGAAAAAAATTATGAACAGGGTCCATTATTTGATTTACATTAAAATGCCCATCCTTAATAAATGGATGGAGAAAACTTCATGACTTCATTGGTGGTAAATCATTCAGTTTTTGGTTCGAATTGCTTCAAATCCTATTTATTTACTTTGTCTCTGTTGGTAATCACAAGTCAGGGAGTACAAAGGTAACGTTTGGAGTTGCCCAAGGGTCCATACTCGGACCAAGTCTTGGACTCAAGACTGGTTTTTCATGGTCTTGGACTTGTCTCAGACTCACTAGTATTTGACTTGGACTTGTTTCCGTCTCAGCCACCCGTCTTGCCAAATATAGTTCTTAGTCTTGTCCAGGCATCTTTATTTTATTACAACATTCAAGGGAAAATTCATCCCTCATTTCAGTAAGTTAACTGCAGAGCTAGGCGGTGCTAAGCCTCATAAACAAGGCTATGTGTTATGTTAATACTAGCTAACATTAGCTAACATAACAGAAGATAAACCAAGATAACGTCTTTTTGGACATAGTTATCCCTTACTATACGTCTGGTATTACTGGTTTCATGAGATTAAAAAAAAAAAGTCAAACTCAGCAAAAACACTTTAATACATGCTAATCGATGTTGACAAACTAGACATTAACCTCCGCTCCCCAAAATACTTAAGTATTACAAGTTTACAAACTATGAATGGGTATACCTACACTTTGGTTCAAACAGGGAGGTTTTCAGACTAGTCTCAATCCAGTCCTCTATATCTGTAGATCTCTTCCTTGTGTCACAAGTCTCCCAGGCCCTTATGCTATAAACCTTTGGCCACAGTCTGATTCTTCTCCCTGCATGCATCACAGTAGGATGATGTGCTATAAAAGATGGGTTGTGCTGTGCCGACGTCTGTCCGACATAACAGCAGTTGAAGGTCAATTTTTATTTCATCACACCACATTTATGGGGCATGCTTTCCAGGTCTTGATCAAAAATTTGAAGTGTGGCTTTGAATACCAGTTCATCTCACTGAATGAAGTCCTTCATGGCCAATAATTTAACTTGATAAAGTGGCAAATTTTGGGAAAAATCTTCAGTTTCAGTCACATTGTTCTCACACTGATGGACAGTATCTTTCACCTGCTGTGAAAGCAAAGACCGCATACTGTGAATTTTTATTTCCTATTCAAGTAACGAAAATCCTCACCCAAAAAGAAAGTAAATTAATTTTGGTTGACTATAGCTCTATTCAGATGGGATTCATTTTACATATGTATGTTTGGTAAAGTGACAATTGCCAGATATTTTAGTCTCATCTGAATGTGCTTCATCATTAATCATTACCGCAGGATAAGAGGAAAGATTACTGTGACTTTTTCCTTCTGTAAAAGGGTCCAGGAAAATTACCTCAGGTGATAGTAATCTGATGCAAATATGCAAGTGTGGTTAGGCTAATATGTCTTTTTCCAGCAAAAAGGCTCTTAAAAAAGCATTCAGTTTTCCAGTAGACAGTTGTAAAAGTGCATGCGAAATATCGTGTACTGTCAGATTGGTGTACAACAAACATGATTCAGAAGCAAAAGAAGGCCGAAAGCACTTCCTGTTTAGTGTAATTTTCCAGTTGATGGACAATTCTGTGATTGATTGCTCTCTCCAATCAACCCTGTAAAGCCCTGTGAGACTACGTTGTTGTGATTTGACGCTCTAAAAATAAAATTGAATTGAATTGAATTCTCATCAGGAAGCAATGTCATTCACGCATGATGACAAGATCGGACAGGAGAGTGTAAATGGATTCAGCCCTCACACTTATGCTAGGTGTGCTGATACTGATTTCCTATCGTGTGCAAATTGGCTATTAACATTGGCAACATCCTGTGATAAAGTGACATTACCCCATGTAAAACCAATCCAGTCCGGGATTTCTTCAATGTAAATACGAATTATTTCAACATTAAAGTCTACATTTCATAAAACTTTGAAAAACCTTTCCACCTGTTCTGCTTCATGGTTGGGTTGATAGAATAATGTTTTAGTTATTTGCTCATACTCACTCGGCTAGAAAAAGTGCCTTTATTTAGGATCTGTGACCTTTTACCCCCTGTAGACCCCCTTTTCTCCTATTCCACAAACACAATAGTTAACAGGCAAATAAATATTTATAGGATGAAGCTGCACAGGGATTTTTGCCAGGGTGTCCTATGAATTTTTCATCCTGAGCAAAACAGCAGAAGTGTGTTGGGAGCTTTTCAGGCATCTGTGTGAACCTAATGTCAGGAGGCACAGTGGGCCAATGTCGCAGTTAGCGTACAACTCAAGAGTGCAACAGTGATACTAATACTCCACTGCTGACAGATAACGTGTGCTGAAGAAGTGAATTACATAGAGGGTAACACTAGGGGAGGATGAATGGTCATTCGGTGGTGTATTCTAGGGGGTAATGGTTTTTGAATCATTATAATGCATGTCTCAATTGAGCATGTGCATGTTTTATAGACTTTTCATGTCCAACCACCATGACACCACAGGGTTGGAGGTCAGACTGTCAAAAGTGAGACATCAATGCAAAGGTTGACAGAGTTAGCTGAAGACTCAAGCTCCACAAAGGTCTTGCTTCATGACAGACATTACAATCACTGCAACACTTGTGGTTATGTACGGCTGTATGTCCCATTTACCAGGGGTCAGGCTCATTTGTAATCTGTCAAACAGGGATGCTTGGACAGATATCAAGAGCAGCTCAGAGGGGGCTAGTCCTGTTCTCCACAGGAAAGGTATTCTGTTTGATGTTCTGAAAGGGGGCCTATAGTGAGTAGCAGGGGTTTTCGGATAGGTGATGGTAAAAGAGATAGAACTAAAAGATGCATGCATGCACATTAAATTGTGGTAAAGCAGACAACAAAGCCATAGTAAGCTTAATAGTTTAAGGGTTATACAGTTAAAAAAATACAGGTTTGACTAATGGCTGCCAGGAACAGAACTCTATCTGAATAGGTTGAATGAGGAGAGTAGTGAGAAAAAAAAAAAAGATTTTACATAGATAGTATTCATTTGAGTGTTAATGAATGCTCGGTAACACTTTACTTGACGGGTGAGTTCATAAAACATTCATAGCAGCTGTCATAAACTGCACATAAAGCATTCATGACTGTTTCATGAGACATGACTCAACATTCATACCAAACCTTTCATGAATGAGGATGACAGAACTACGGCAACTTTTCAAAATAAAACAACAACAACAACAATTGCAAAGCAGCACTGCCGTTTTTCCCCCCCTAAACCTCTTACCATCACGTCACATCGGAGTCAATGAGCTAGTCCAGTGCCAATTTGTTTAATAGTCTAACCTTTGCTGAGGATTTATCTTTTGCTAATGGGAATGTCCAACTCTTCCGGGTAGAGGCCTGCAACGGGACAGGACCCATGGGATGCAGCGCGAAAGCATGCAGCATGGGTCATTATTTAACAGCCTCTTGCGGGAACAGGCAGGAATGGAAACGGGACAGTGCTGCTTTGCGGGTGTTGACCTTTATTTTGAAAAGTTGTTGTCGTTCTGTCTTCCACATTCATGAAAGGTTTGCTATGAATGTCTCATGAAACAGCCATGAATGCTTTATGTGCAGTTTATGACATCGGCTATGAGTGTGTTATGACCTCACCCGTCAATTAAAGTGTTTGCGAATGCTCTTGCATGCAGACAAATCAAAGTCTTATTAACTTCCCACTGCTGCAAAATAAAGTGAGTAGATGACAATACATTATAGAACATTTGAGATAACAAAAGATCTAATTTTAGTTGAAAAAACACAAGCTACATATGTAAACTGAGGAAAATCTATTCTTTCAACAAGTACCAGATATAGTAAAACTTCATGACTTTGAAATTGTATGTATGATTGTATGTAGTTAAAAGTTTGCCTTTAGATACAGTATTGAGTTTCATGCCAATATGAAATAAGGGTTTGTAAGACAACATAGAACTTACATTTACAAAAGCTTCAGTGCAGAATTAGAAAACAGCAAATGCATACTAAAATCAAGGCTGTAAACATCTGTTGGAAATAGAGTGAAATATGGAATACCGGTGGAAAGATGTGTAAAGACCTTTGTCACTCAGATGCTCTCTGTAATGGTGTGGAATGCTACCACATGCCATCCACTGACAACTGCCATCAAGATGCTGTGCAAACCAAGATTCGAGCCATTAAATGTATGTCACTGTATATGTATAGTCACACTACTGCATTGACCCATAGGGAACCACCACTTCTAGATGTGGTAGGTGGTGGGAAAAGCTGAGTTTTGGGAAAAGATGTCTATATTTTACAAGTACTACCATAAACTTGCTTGGTAAATCAATCTTTAAAATGTAAATGACAATTAACATATTAATATCAATATCTAGGGACTGAAGTTAGTAAATGCATCATTACTGTTTTTTAACTTAATTTCCCATCATGCAGCATGGTAATGCACAACTTTCTTCTCATGCATAAGGTTGCTTCCTGTCCCTCCCCAGCAAATTGGCCATTTTTTAAAAAAGATGACGGAAATCCGGCATTTTGACAGGTTAAAATACTGAAGATAATTTACCAAACAGAGTTTTCACACAACACTGAACAGAACCTGCTCAGAGCATTGCTGGTCTGTCAAATGAAAAAACAGTCCATAACATCCTATCTATATAGAACCTCAGTGCGCCACCATTCACAACTATAATGAACACCTGTTCTTCTTTCAAATGATTTCCTGTTAGTTCACCTGTAATAGACCCCCTGTCCAGTTGATGGTGAGTGTGCATATTAATTTCACATTGTCTAGTTGTGTCTTATTGTATAACTGAATCTAGGCAACCACATCTCCTTACTTAAAAAAACAGTAAATGTGATGGCATTGATAAATACAGAGATGGACTGATGTGGTGGAGGATGAAGAACATGTATGCAATACACCAGTTCTAATGCTATTTGGTGTACTACATATATGTACACATTTTCTACCTTTTATTTGTTCTTCATACAGACAACCTATCAATTAAAAGTGGCAAGTATATTTATGTTATGATATCATGTTGGTTTATCAGCCAGCAGTAACTGTCAATGAGATGTTTTTGAACATTATATACAACTAAATATGTATTATTATTATTAAAATATTTATTTGAAATGATGTGTTATGACAGAATTTTTATAACTGTCAAAATGACAGACAATAAAAAATGTTTTGCTGTAATTTCATGACATTCTGACAGTGTCGTGTGTGTGTGTATTTTTTATGCCCCACATCTGTTCAGTTTTTGTCATTGAGGTGCTGAGTGATTGTATGATGAATCTTAGCCAGCACTAATGCTTAATATATCTCGTCTCATCATCTGAACCTGCTTTATCCTCACCAGGGTCACTGGGGGTCACTGGGGGCCAAATCCAGCTACAATTGATAAAGGCGGGGTACACCCTGTATGAGTCTCCAGTTCATCACAGGGCTGAACATATATAGACAATCACTCACTCTCACACCAATGGGCAATTTAGATTAACCAATTAACCTATCAGTGCATGTGTTTGGATGGTGGGAGAATACCCACGCAGACATGAGGAGAACATGCAAACTCCACACAGAATGGTCTGGTGTGGGATTTGAACCAGGGTCCTTCTAACTGTGAGGTGCTAACCACTGCACCACCATGCCGCCCCTCCGTGCTGCTTAATATATATTATATATCTTTGTGTTTTACTAAGCAGCTTGTAGGAGAGTTAATGTTGGATTTACAAATACACAGCATGCGGGTTTAGTTTTAATCATGTGCCAGTCAGGCATAACATTTTCCACGTCATATAAAATTATGATAAAAGAATTACACAAATATTGTTCACAACAGGACGTAAAATTGCAGGCTCGAGTTGCTTATTTGCACTGGTGTGTTTAGAATGTCTATTTTATCTATTATCTCAAACATTGAGCAGATAATAGACAACATAATAAACAATAGTAAAGATAGATAAAGTTGCTCCTCCCTGTTGGTTAATTCATTTTCTATAATCTTTGGACAGGAAAATGACCATATGGAACATGGCCCTATTATTATTTTGTACTATGATCAAATATAGAAATCAACATCCAGCAGGTATTTATAACTCCTCGTATGGTGCTGTGGTCATGGCATTACATTAGACAGTCACAGAACATAAAGCCTCAAGGGATTTGGTACAATACTGTACCATATGGTTGATGTACTGTTTGAAAAGTTGAACTCACACTGATGTACAATGATTAAACTTTACCAGTACCTTAAAAACAAGTGTAACATTACATGTACAGTGGAGGCCAGAAATATGGCACGGTGGTGGTGGTGTGTGTGTGTGTGTGTGTGTGTGTGTGTGTGTGTGTGTGTGTGTGTGTGTGTCATCCTTGCTGCTGTGAAGGTTAGTTCTCGGTCATCATCACTTTGTAATTACCCTGTGACAAAATGAGCAGCAAGACCGCCAAGGGTTTACATTCCTACAGAACGAAGCAAGGATCAGGATGTTGTATGTGGGTTCTTCCTTATTGTCCTCTTCGTAACACCTCTTAATATGTCTGAATGTGTCTGTTCATCATAATTTCTTTTGTCAGTGCCTCTCCCTCATTGCAACTCTCCCCTCATCTCACACCCCACTTTTCTTATCAAACTTTCTTCACTACACTGTCTTACCATCTCCCCCATCCCTGTCTGAATCCCATTCTATCTCATTCTCACCTCTCAAACTCTTACGCTCCACTATCCATCTCCTCCTCCGCCCCCTATCTATCCTATTCTGCTTCTGTTGGCATGACTGATTGCTGAAACTGAGACGATCCTCCACCACACTGCCAGAAAAGTATCCCTTACAACCACAACTATGTCACCCCCGATACAGAGCGTCTATGTGCATTGATTACCCCACACTGCAAGGAGATAATCAGTGGGCGTGACCAGATTTTGAAACATGATGGGTCCGTGCTTGTGTTTAAATGAAGCTGATCTTGCTGGTTTTTAATCAGAGGCACAGAGGACGCTTAATCAAGCAGTATTTTGATGGATTCACGGAATGGGAAACCCATTCATCAAGTCAATTACACATTAATCACAAGCTCACCCGCAGATTTGGGAGTGAGACATGAGGAGGGGCTCCACTTTGTTCTTGGAATGAATAGCAAGCATTATGTAAAACCCTTTTATCCATGGCAATGAGTCTGTGAATTATTGTACAATAAAACTTGATCTTTTGAAGGATGTTGATCAGCCAACCATTTGTGTGTTTTACAAAGACAGATTTTTGAAGTGGCTCCATTTGATCAATGCTTAATAAATTTCACTGGGTTAATATTAGTTTATATTAAATCCCCATGAACAGTACAATAATAAGCACTAAAATCACTGATCACATCGTCTATATAATTTAATACAGAACTCCTAATTCACATGAGATGTAAATTAAAGCCAATTCACTGCTAAAAATATTCAAAACATGATTGATGTATAAATATTGATTATCCTATTCCCATTTCTATTTTGCACTCTGTATAGATTGGTTCATTTGCTTAATTCTGCTGCCATTTTGCTCTGAGGTCACAGAAGGTTCAGTATTCCTACAAACCTCTGACAACTTCCATCGATAAATCATTCAGACTGACAAGCTTTTAAGTAGTTAGCAAAGTCAGCAATGAAACATAAATTATGAAGACCGTAACATGATTGTGTGTATACATATGATAATCATTCTTGTTTGCACTAAAAGTAATATAACACATCTTGGCAACATTACAAGTACCTATTAAAGAATAGTATGGCATTACTATTAATTATGCACATGTGTGTAAAGGTACTATAGATCTAATTTGACCTGCAGCTGCATAAGACAGACAGACAGAAAAAAGAAAGAAGGAAAGACTGTTCAAACTGTAATGTGTTCATCTGTATCACAGAAACAGTGTGGGATGGATTGTTTTAGCCTATGTATCTGTAATGTCCATAAAAAGTACCTCCTTGGATATTTTCCACTTTTAGAAAATGACTCATGGTCTGTTCGCCTTTTCTGAAAAGAACAAAACAAAACTGGTAAAGGGAAAACAATTTTCTCCAATGTAATGTTGATCAATTTAAATGATATAAGGCTTGGTATAATTATTCACCCCTGAGAAAGTGACTAACTTAATTCATTAGAGGTCCAACAGACTGACCCTTTGCTAAGTCCCTCATATGGCAACCATCAAATATATGTAAGTCAATTGCAAGCTCTGGCAAGCTTTCATGACAAAGTACAATGCCAACATGCTGTTTATGGTATTATCATCAAAGTTTATATGAAGTGTTTTATTGGAGCCCTTTAAGAACCCAAAGAGACAAGTAGAGAAACACAAGATGTGGATTAAACAGTGTGGAAGACATCAGTCACAGCTGAATCTGTGAGACTATCAAAACTGGAGTCTGGACCCAAATTTACGACTCAGAGGAAGCAGGTAAAATACAGTCTGTTTAATGAAGAACAGGGTTCAATACGCAGTTAATATGTCAGTGAAGCAAACATGATGAATGAGGGACAGGGACACACTTCAGTACACAGGTAGGCTATCAGTGGAGCACAGAGTGGACAGGGAACAGGCAGCCAAAAGGTTGATACACAGGTTTAGTCGATGATTATGCCACGCAACATGTCGACATTCACTCTCGGTGAGAAGTCCTGTCTGTAAACTAAATATCACTGTCTGATTGGCTCTATGGTTTTGCTGACGTACATGTGATTGGCTATCAATGCTTCTATCAAAGCTTCTAGTTGGACAGTTGAACTGTTAGCATAAGTTGTGAACATGTTAAGCATATTTTGCTCTGCCTGGGTCACATCAGTATTTGAATATTAGTGGTGTCATTACCTTTGGCCACACTGGCCACCAGGTATTGTCATCAGCTGGTCATCCATCCTGTCCAAAAACTTACCCATGCACTGATAAGTCAGGTTATTAGCTGCAGACCCCCCACACAGTTGATTAGAGTTGACTGTATACATACGTGTACTTATTTACTCAGAGCAGACTCAATGCAGATCCAAATCAGATGTAACAGTGGACAGCATGGTTAAGAAAAATGAGAGATGAATTAAAATGCATGTAAATCATTATTTGGAATAATTGGAAAAATAGAACACTAGAATCTCCACTTTCTGTCCAGCTTTACGGATGATAGAGTGGAGGAATGGAACTAAACAACAAAAACTTTCACCAATATTTAGCTGAAGTCTATGAAAATTATTAATGTTCATAATGCAATGGTAAGTTCTGGCTACAGGCGACACAGGTGATGGGTTAAAGTCAAATAAATGAAATAAAACAAAATGAATGGATACATAAATATAAATAATAATAATAAATAATAAACTTGAATTGAAGCTTTTCACTTTCTTGACATGTATTCTGTTAAATAAATCATAATCGAGCTTCAATATGACAAATATTTATTCTACTTCCATTGTCATTCACATTGATTTCTTATTCACTATTAAAGCCGTGAGACCAACTCACATGATCTGTAGGACATGATAAGGAGCTGAAGTGTTTCAATTATTTCTCATTGTATATTTCTTTCTTTCATTTATATTCATTCGTTTGGATTGTTTTAGTTAAATCTGGGATTCATTTTTGCATCTATAGTAGGAAGCAATTTCAGTATTAATTCAAAGTCTCAAACATTTTACATATTGAAAACCAACATATCGGTGACAGTCAATATTTGGAAGATTATAAGTGCAGCCAGGGGTTTTCAAGTGCGCGCACGTTGTGTTTTACATTTTCATTTATTATATTATTTCTTATTATTATGTCTGCTTGCATGCATAGGATTTGAAGGATGTCAAAGCAAAGAGTATTGGGCATAAGACATTTCTTTCAACGTTTAAGTTATTTCAAGAATATAAATAGAGCTATTGAATAAAACACTTTATTGCCAAATAGATATAATTTTTAAAGTTACTTTTAATCCAACTCAATCTCTTTATATGTCACATATCTACACATATGTCAGGTGACAGACAGTAGAGCAGTAGGATGAGTAGAGAAGAGGGAGGAGAAGCTGCTGGGGAAAGTAGAGAAGGAGAAGCTCAAATTAACGTGTGAATAATGTTGCAGAATGCATTACATTCTGCCATTCTCTTTACATATTCAGATATACATTAGAAACATGTCACTTTTTTCTTAGTATGATTGTTTGCTTGTTTAGTCACCTCTACATGGTGTGAAATTATGATAGCAAATGCAAAAAAAAATTATCAACTTTCACAAGTGCTGCCTTGGAGAAGGTTTGTGTCCCCACCAATGCCAAAATCAAGTCTACGCCCCTGGATAGGACCAATATTTTGAGAGATATTAGTAATTTTGGAATACAATAGCCTTACAATCATGTTGCTATGCCCAGAAGTCTTTGACAATAACTGTTAAACAAATGTGGTTCAGCATGCATGAACACATGACAGCTTAAAAACTACCACACTGAGAACCCATGGAACCCCACAGATGCTAGTATATATTCACCACATTCACAATACTCGGCACACAAGAGTGTAGCTCTGATTATATATATATATATATATATATATATATATATATATATATATATATATATATATATATATATAACCTTAAGTTCCACTCATCTCTGAAATTTCAATAATTTTTTGTTTGATTTAAGTTTCTGTTCTGTCCTTTGGAATATATCATGGAAAATGCAATAAAAGATGCCACTCAGGGCTGGGGTCAAGACCACCTTTGTCGAGTCCAAGACAAGTCCAAAACCAGGACCTGTCGAGTCCGAGTCAAGACCGAGCCAAGGACAGAAAAACAACAAGTTGTCTGCATGACAGTATAAAGTCAATCATTTGGGTTATTATTTGTTCATCTAAAAGCAAAAACTGTCATGATGGGGTGAGGTGGAAATTACTCAGATGACCGGTGGTGAAGGGAGAACAGATTTAATAAAAAACTAAACAAAATGATGACAGAGACTGAAACAGAAAACCAAAGAAAATCTTGGGGGAGGTCACCAGAGTCCGTGGTGAAGAGTTAATGTTATGGTGAGGAGCACTCTGAAAACACATGTCCGGGTTATGGAGTCAACAAAACTGAATGGTCCCGCACCGGCAACTCCCAGTTGCAATTATTAAGTAGCTGCAGATCAGCAACGACTTGCAGCTGCACAGTGTGGGCAATGTGAAACTGGTGAGAAACTGAGGGAAAGACCAGGACAAAAACAGTGTCACAACACCCAGGATTTCTAAGGAGAACCATTCGCCTTGATATCACATAATTTAATCTAAAGAAAAGAGAATGATATAACATGATACCTATAGTTACAAGTACAACTGATATAAACACAAATCCACTACTATTACCACTGATAGGTACTAGTACTGAACTATTACCACTGATAGGTACTAGTACTGAGCATCTGAGCAACTAAATTACAATTTAGCTTCACTCCAAACATAGACCAGTATGAACAGTATTACCAGTGTACTCCTATAGCTGGTTTATGCCTTCCCTGGAAAAACAATACTTTAGTTTGTTAGATGTGCGCTAATGAGAAAGACAAATATTTTCAGAAAACATTAAAATTTGGTTAAATAAAAATGATCAGACTGCAATTAAAAATATCATCTTCTTATTTCCGAACAAACTGCATAAGTTGTTTACGGAGGACACTCTCACATTTACTTTTCCCTAAAGTGAAAGTTAACATAAACACTTGAGCATTTGTGTAGCTGCTACCCTTTGTAACAACAGTACAGTATCACACAACCACAAATGTAATTCACAACAACAAATCATTTGATTTTTTTTAAAATATCTAATGAAACCAGTAATACCAGACGTAGAATAAGTGATGATAACTATGTCAAAACACACATTACCTTGGCTTATCTTCTGCTATGTTTGCTAATATTAACATTAACATAACACATAGCCTAGCTTATGAGGCTAATCTCTGTAGTTAACGTACCCAGATGAATGATGCCGTTTTCCTTGAATATTGTAACAAAATAAAGACACCTGGACTTGGTTGAGACCCAGAACCATATTTTGCAAGACCGGTTGCCGAGACCGACACAAGTTCAAGTCAAATACCAGCGAGTCCGAGACCATAAAAAAACGGTCTTGAGTTCAAGACCAGACTTGAGTACGACAGCCCTGGCCACAGTGGAACCAATGCACAGCAAGTTAGGGATGTGATGCTTACTGAAGGATCAGCTGGAGCTACTACTGCCATGTGCTTCAATAACAGGTTAACACTCCAAGAAAGTTAATAGGCCTTGAAAACATCTTTACAAATATAAGTGGAAAAGCTCAGTGAATCAGGACTTAAAAAGAAAAAATTTGAATGAGGTAAAGTCAGTGATATTTTCAAAGGAATTTCTTTCTGCATCAATGCTGTATGATCACTAGGCCTTTTATTCACTAATTCAGGGTCCATCAACGATTGAAAGCACCTTTATATCAGATTACATTTTCAGCATTTTCAGTGGCACTGCTGTGGCAGGTATGACTTCTTTAAATAGACAATTTACCCAAAAATGTAATGATAAACTTTAATTTTTGGTAATAGGACTGAATATATGAATCAGCAGAATAATGACAAAACATTTAATCAAAGTTAATGACCTCTCACAGGCACAGTTTAGATCGTGGGTTTTATTTTGGTACCCCTGTTGTTAATCATCTTACTGGTTAAAGTGAAGTCATGTTTTATATCCAATCTGCATTTTAGCAAAATTGCAGGTCTTCTGGTTGACAAAACATTTCAACCCACAGGAACCACGCACTGCTCTTTAAAAACCCATTGAATTCCATATGCATGGTCCTCTAGAGAGAACCATGGAAAAAGATTAGAAATTCAAGAGAGCTAAAGAAGTTGAAATGCTGCTAAATGGGCAAACGTAGGACTTGACATGTGGGGAAACCACATTTGTCAGAACCATTATGCCATCACAAATGATTAGTACAGTGCTGGAGCATTATTTTTTAATTACTCAAAACCAATTCATCATTCTGTGGTACCCTTAATTTTACATGAGTGCAGTCAATCATAGCAGTCACATTGAGAAAGTGGACATTATAAATTGTGTTTTAATAGCGGCTTGTTCACCTGCAGTGTGACGGGACCCAATGGATCTTCTACTCGTTGCTATGTTATTTACTATTAAAACAACCAGGGCTATTTGTGTCTAATGTATTTGAATGTGAGCTAATGAAATTTTACCATGTGTGTTACTGATAAAGAAAAGTCAAGTGTTAAACGCTGGTTGGCTCAAGTTTCCAAGGTAAGTCTGTGTTTCAAAATGAGAAACAAGAGAATAGGTTTTACTCAAAAGGAATATTGGTCTCAGTCTACTACTGTAGATGTGAGAACAGTTATTCCAATGTCCAGATCTACTTTAAAACACTGTCTGCATATTATGATATAGGTTCTTTCTAGTGGACTATTGAGAAATCAATGGTATGCATATACATAAACCACAATACATGTGTATTTACGATTGCATGATGTCTCTCTTTGAGCACCACTGAAAATCATTATAATAGTGGATTAGTACGACAAGAAGGAGACAAAAACCAAAGGTTTAAAAGAAGAAGACAAAAACAATAGTAGTAGCACTAATAAGAGCTCAACAAAATAGAACTGTATTGAACAGACTGAACTACTAGCATGAAAGGACAGGCAACAAACACACCAAAATAAACACCACACTAAGGGGGAAAAAACAATAGTCTCTAAACCTAACTACATACAAAAGAAAACCTCCATTACATCAGAGCCTACGTTTCAGTCTAGTGAGTTGGTTCCATCCCTCAGCTGAATTTACTGAACTAACCAACCATGGCCATTTACTGATAAATAAACAAAATAAAACATTAATAGACCAAATTACCCTACAGTGTTAATTTGTGTGCACTCCATATAAACTGGGTAAAGTTAAAAATAAAGACTAATTCAAGCAAAGTAGTGTTAAATGCATACATGTGTTCATGTGATGGAACCAAACTAATAAAGTAACAGCAAATCAAATAACCTTTTTGCTGTCATAAACAGATGAGGCTGGAGATTGTGAGTTGTGGTTGTATGAATAAATAGGTCATATATGTATATTTTCTCTATCTACCTTAAATGATGTTAGAACATTTGGCACATCCTTTTTTCTTTTCATCTCACATTCAAGTGACATTTGTGCCATAATCAGTCCAATGATGTTGTCTGTGCCACATCCTGTTTTGGGCTTCTGTCGGGTCAAACTCATTCCAGTTGTAGTTGGGTGCTTTTCACTCCTCTAGACTTTGAACAGTGAATTGTTGAGTGTTGTTGGCCAATACATATCTCTCCCAGAACCCCTTTCTCCTCTGGCAGTCCCCTAGAACATATTTCTCTTGTCAGTTCACGTCCAGCTCTGGAGTTAGCCAGCTGGCCTTTCTCAATCACTGTCCCTAGCCAGAAAGCCACGGGGCTCTCTATCCACGGAACAATTTCTGCCAGAATAAATTGCACTTTTTTTCTTTGTGCCAAATTGCAAAAATCCATATGCACACAAAGTTTGCGATGCATGGCAGCTACAAAAGACTGCATGAACTGAGGCACAGTCAAAGGCCAGCCTTGGTATGATGCTCTTAAGTAAAACATTACAATGTCCGTCCTAGCTAAGGCCACGGAAATGTCTTGGCTAACAGTGAGAGTGCTAATTGCATGGTTCTTTCTATGAGTTAACCAAACTGCAGCCAGGATTTTTCTGCCAGTCGTGTTACGGTAGCCTCTCCTCTCTATCCACCCTTTGGCCTGCAAATCCTCATTAATGTGTATCAATCTTTCCTCTAATGCCAACCAAGATAGATTAGCAATAGGAGATCACGTCCGCTCAATAGCTTGGCTCAAAGCCTTTAAAAAAAAAACAAAAAAAACTTGGTATCAGATAGAAACCTCATGCTATGTTTGTGCTCCAGAGTAAAAATGACTTCCCACTTACAATGGCCAATGATCCTCACTGTAAGCTGCAGTGTAATAAATTTCAGGAACCACCGAAGGACTGAAAATTGTAGCAGATGTTACACGTTGATAGAATAAGACAAGATAGTCTCACATTGCTAAAACATGATGAAAACATTAAATGGAATTCCCTACAGTTGAGATAGTTATCTTACTTCTCTCAGTTGTCTTAGCTTTTTACATTCACACATCTTCTAAACAGGAATATGATTATTGTGTGTGCCGTATCACCTATTCATAGGAGGAATAATCTATTACTCTGTCAGATAACCAGCCAACTGACTGCTGAACAACATGCATAAGATGGGGGATAGTGGACCAGGGCTCTGACTTTGAATAATGATCCTCCATAACACCATGTAGATAAGCGTGGCCAGAAACATACTGTAGGGATCTGTATGAGCAGCCAGATGAGAAACACTAGTTTGCTTATTCACTGAGCTACAGCCAAAAGAAAAATATTTATCTTTCAGCAGCTACCGCTCACCAAAAACAAGGAAACAAACATCTCTATTATGAAGTATAGTAGATGGTGAACTATTACATCAGTTTAATCTCAACCCTGCATATGGTGACATATGCTAATACACCACATTACCATATTATATTGTATGTTGAAACTGAAATCCCCAGAGCCTTAACATAATATAAAATCAACTGTGTTAAAGCACAAAAATCACTTATTCAGTCTACAAAACCACTCACACACGCACATTGCACATTAATAGAGCAATCACATCGGTTGTCAGGGTTGTGATTGTCACCTAGACTCAGTGGCAACAGAATAATTTATTCATCAATGAAAGGTGGCTTTAAATATGCAATCACTGGCTGGTTTGTAGGATTTTAGAAGGGTAAATTGCAATATTCATGATAACGTTTTCATTGGTTTATAATTACTTAAAAAAAAATCCTTGTGTGTGTTTATTATGGCATTCATTTGTAGAGAGAGACTGTGCAAGTAGCTCAGATTGGTAGTGGTCTACAATACTGTATATTTTGGTATCCATCCCAAGTAAAATACATGGATAGTATCATTAGTGTCAGTACCAATGCCATTACATTTCAAGAATTAAGGTAGATGCATAATCAAATTGCTAAATTTCAATTATTTTTCAGGACTTTTTAGTGTTGTGTGATGTTTCCATTTTTATTTTTACATTGTTAAAACCCAGGACAGAATTAGTGCAAAGTTTAAATAGAAATAGAAAATACTTTATTATGCAAATAATGTTCCTTCAGAAACACTAGAAAAGTATGTTTTTCCCCATGCATCTTCCTGTCTGGAATTATTTTCTTAAGTGAACAAAATACACAAAATAATCACCAAAAAATAAAATTAAAACAAATATATTTTTTCAGGTAGTGTTCAGAAACTGGAAAGCAAAACTGAAATCTAAATTATCTGTACTTTATAGCCTTTTTGCAAATTATTCAACATGTTATCTGACTTTTGGCCTGGAAATATAAGCACATGGCACTGCTCTTCCATGGATAAATTTGGATAAATCTGCACACCATTACAGATTGAACTCCTATCTGGATACTTTGACAGTTATGTGTTTAAGTACTTTTGAAGCTGTATTGGGAAGATTCAGTGGAAGACAGACATGAAAAGCCAAGGCGGTGGGTGAGGGGAGGTTCAAGTCTACGTTTGTGTATGCATCATAGAAATTCAAGAGAATTCTGCATTTACACTGTTGGTATTTTAAGGCTGTAGACAACCTGTTGTGTTATTTTCAGATAGGCAGGGTACATAGACACACAAGCAGCCACAATAAAAGCACCTGACTAGCAGATAACACTGGCTTTAGTTTCTCAAATAGGTAAACCTGCTGAGAGGTACTACAGTCTTTGCGTCAATTTTGTTGCAACAAAATGACATGATTGCAAACATTCAAGTGACTTTAAATGAGACTGATTTTTTTTTTTTTCAAATGCTTTTTCTTATTCAGACTGACTGAACGTTTATTCAGCTCTTTATGATTTAGTCAATCAACATGAATGAATTGAACTTCAGGCTATTTTAAACAGTATTAAGGTTTGCAGATTGTATTTTTCATGACCTCAGAAACTTCATTCACTCAAGTTTTAGAAAAACAAGTGGCTTCGGGGTATTTATTTATACAGAGTATTTGTCACAATTTTCTCACATTTTATTGATTAGATTTTTAGTTTTTTGAGATGAGCATCTATTTAAAGTTAGTCATATTAACAGTTGGAATAAAGGAAACCATCCTTGCCAGCAAATGTATTGATCTTCTTCTAAATCGTAAAAGCAATCAGCAGTGTGTAGTTACTGTCAGTGTACAACTGGAGGTGTCACCATCTCTCTCTATCTGACTTTTGAGAAGTGACAGATTTCTTTAACTGTGTCATTTGCCACATCTGCATCTGGTTAATGCTGTGTATTAACTAGTGAAGATACAGGGGTGCCCATAGGTGTAGCTGTTTGGAGGAGGCTTGAGGGTTTAAAATGCCAGGGTAGATTAGTTGGCCTCCTGCCATGATGCCCGCTGTTTCGATGCACAGCCCGACAGCTGTCCTCTCCCACTTTGATATGAGAGGGCCGGGGAGGCTGAGACAAACAGCAGCGAGAGGGAAAAAGAAGGAGAGGGTGGGTGGAAGGAACTAAAATGCAATAGACAGATGAAGAGAGAGAGGATGACTGAATTCTATAACCAAGGACAAAGTCCAGATTGGATGGGTGTGTGTTATGATTGACAGTGCTTTGGTTTTGATCAGCCAGGAGAAAAATGGGATGGGACAAGTGAGTGTGTAGTCATGTGTGTTTGTGTGTATGTAGCCAGAAGACAGTCCCCATGGAGACAGCTAGACTAAGTATTCAGTCAAGAGAAGGGAAGTGAGCACAGAGGGCAATGCATGTGTGAGTGTGTGTGCGTATTTGCAAGTGTGACCGTGTTGAGTACGTGTTTGACAGTGATGTGATAAGACTGATGTCCAATGTTTGATCCTTTGGTTCTGGACTGTGGAGGCATGCTTATATTGTTAATAGAAATACAACACTGCAGTGGTACCACTGGAAGTACACACACGTGTATGTATGCATGCTGTCACATAATAAGAACATCCACAGCAGTATATACGCAAGTCACTGACTGAATATGCTGCTGCACTGAAAGCTTTTCAGGCTGCATTATGCTTTGATCTGTTAATCAAAAGACACAAACCTAACGCTATTAAAGCTTTGAAATTACAAAAATGTATCGTATGCACAGGTGTATTATAGCTTATGAATTATGAACTTAGAGTCAGTTTCAGTCCCACAATGAAAAACACATTTAAAAAATAATTAAGTATTCAGACTCTACAGATACATATTATGGTCAAATTAATCACAGTATATTAATTGAGATAATACAAAATTAAATACATTAAAAATAATCCTTTATATGTTACTTATATTGGAAGATGACTGTCCCAACTTCTAACAACTAAATTGAAATTTGTGAAAATAATACTAAAATGATTTTCCTACTTTTCTAAACGTATTTTTTGAATGTCCCCATTTGATTCATTTTGTAGGAAATAATGAGATCACTTGTGTGGATATTTTTTAAATTGAAGTACTTCATATCAAAATATCTGTCCCATGTTTTCATGTCACTACCAAAACACAAAGTGTTTTTTTTCCATAGGCAGAGCCTCTCTAAAGCCACACCCTGTATCTTTTATTCATAAACTGGCACATACCTGCTGATCCTTAAAGGCGCTGTATGTATGAATGTTGTTCCCAGTTAATCATTAAATGGCTCTGACTGTCATCAGACCTTAAGGAATCATGTTAATTTCAAATATTGATATAACTGACAATAGTAGAACATGGAGAAAATCGATTTAGATTTAAAATCAAGTTTTATGGCAAAATCGATTCATATTTTAGGAAAATCGTGCAATCCGATTCGCGCCCCCCCCCCCCCCCCCCCCCCCCACACACACACACACACACATTTTTTGCACTTTTTTCCTCGTAAAAAGAAAACCATGAACCAGGCTGCTTTCCGTAGTGTTTCACCCCAGGCCCAGCCTACGAGCGGTACGACCAATCTGTTCACACATCTGAAGCGAAAGCATCCAGTGGAGAAAAGCAGAACTCTTAGAAAAGACAGAGACTAGCCCTGCCAGTACTTCTTCACAATGTTCAACAAACACTGACTGAAAGCTTTTCTCGCGGCACACCTTATCAGAGTCCTGCACGGTTCTGATTTTGACATACCGCAACCGCCCGTACCCGTCATATTTAAACTCATATCCGACCCGTTTCCGACGAAAAAAAATAAAATCCGCATCCGAACCGCTTTCAATGAACCCGATATCCAACCCAAACCCGAAAGAAAATGTCAGATAGCCAAACTTAAATACAAACATTTATTGCCACAAATATACTGAACAGTGACATAGCCAAGGCAGAGCCAAATAAAAATGTTGTTAACCTTTTAGCCTATGAACCGCAAATTAGACCCGCGATCACCCACGTCCGACCCGAACCGAACCCGTATCTGACACAGCACAACATTTTTCACCCGTTTCATGAAAATCTGCGGTTCACCCACGGGTACCCTAACCCGTGCAGGACTAACAGACGCAATAACATCATATATCCAAAATATTGATAACATGTTCAGGTTTATTGAAGTAGCTTGATTGATAATTAGGTTTTGTTTTATTTTGTCCTTACAAAGTAAAAATGTTACTAGTTTTATTTTTATCTTACTTTTGCACTACTACATTTTTTGCAAAGTTTTTCATATAATATGAGTATTAATGTACATTGTTTTAGTTGTTAAAATATTTTAAGCTTTCTTTTTTCCAACAAAATGTATCTTTTGCACTATTTTTTTGCACCGTTTTTCCTGTAACAGTGGTGGATATGTCTCGACCTACTACAGTTCATGTAGGCAAAGTCTCAGGTTGCAGTTGCACCTTTTGCACAACTGATTTATTATTTACAGTTATTTGTAGAAGTGTTTTTGTTTTACATGTTATTTAATAAAAAAAAAGAAGACGAAAGAAACCACGTTTCTAGTGTTTTCATTTTCATTTAGCCCACGTGGGAAAAAAATCGTATCGTGAATCGTGAATCGAGTTTTTTGGGAAGAAATCAGAGAGAAAATCGCCCAGCCCTAGTAGAACAGCCAGAATATTCACATTTGAAAAGCTCAGTGTCAGCCCCTAAATAATGTTGATGATGTCATTTTGGTTGATTATCCGCCCATCACCTATCGACCAATCACAGAGTCAGTAGTCTTTCAGTTTCCAGGTTACCATTTTCCACTGAGTTGCACATGGAACATTTCTGATCACAAATGTTTGACAATACTACATCTAAAAAGCCTCTTATTTTTCCCAAATGCATTTGACAAAGTGAGAAAAAAGGATTTGTTCAGGAGATGCTTTTGAAACATAGAGTCAGATCAAAGCAGAGATGTATTTGAAGACTGACACTGGCTCTCAGTGGCTCTAACAGACAGTGGGCTGGGGAATAATGTGTTTTCCTGGGTGGAGCTGCAGAGTAAACTAGGGCTTGAGTTGTGGAGCTGGGGCGTAAGCAAGACAATATAAATACCAGCGTACAATTCATTGCTTGCTGTGGTAGCTCCTTGTAGTCAATGGTATCACTGGATCAGGCAACCCTTAGTCTGGGGGAGGCAGAGCATTTTGAGTATGATTACAGTACCAGTTTTGGTCACAACCCTACATAAAGGACCTTTATTGTCCACCTGCTAAGTTTACAACACCCCTTGCTGGGTGGATCATTTTTGGACAATTAATCAAATCAAATCAAATTTTGTAATAATAATGAATAATAAGTAATAGTAATAATGGTGACAGTAGGGTGTATTAGGTAATTATGTCCCTGCTCTTAATGATTAATAATCATCTAATTGTGCTGATCAGGGAGAAAATATGTAACACAGCCTGAACGCAAAGATCAAATATTATATCTACACTTGTATACTCATTGTATAGTGATATATATATTTTCACTCTATTTGTCAGTTTTCTGACTGAAGTGCAAAATATTTTTTGTCATTCCAAATTAATGGAAAATTAGACCAGTCCCAACATAATGCATGTTGAGTTAATATTTAGCCAAAAGAGTTCAGAGTTGCTATATTGTTGTGAATAGTATTAAGTTAATGCTATGGTCACTACTGAAACAGTGCTGCCACTATCAAAACACCAGTTATTTTGTCAAAAATAAAAGATAATGACTTATGAACCTGTATTTTATGACTGGTTAAGTGTATATGTAATTTCAACTCTCATTAATGGTAAAATCAATACAATCAACTTTAAACATTTTTCATTATAAAAATTCAACATGTGAAATTATGTTACTGTATATTAATTTTAATTTATTTAACTATGGATATTTTTTTAAATAGCCTGTACATGGTCGAATGGTAATAAATATGAATAATTTAATATAATATGAATACCTTATGCAAATAAAACAAGTGGTGCCAGGCACAACAATCCCTGTCCCTTTAGCTCTTAATGGACTTCTCCCTCTCAAAACAGACTATTGGTTTGAACTTTGATGATCACACAGTCAAAGGTCATGATGCCACTACATGTACTCTAGTTTCCTCATCTGCCAATAATAATTACAGTCTACTTATCACCACTCTTTTTGAAGTTATGACCCTTTGAAGTCATGTGACCATTATGACACCTTTTTGAATCTCATCACAGTTTTCCTATCTGTCAATAATAGAAACTAAGTCTCCATCTCCACTGGTTTTTCTGTTATAGTCCATTATGGTTTGTTAGGTATTAAACGTGTGAAGATGCAGAATTGAAACACAAACATTTTGGTGTTCATTGAATATTTCAAGTTATATCCAAAAATAGATTTTGCCCTTTATTGTGACCTTTGACCTAGATAATTTGTCCTTCAAGGTTCTGATATTAACGCACATCAACGTATATGCAAAACTGAGCATACATTAATGAAAAAGGAAATTTGTTATTTGCTCTAACTCATATGATTGTGAAAACACATTTTTGGCAACCTTTGACCTACATTCACTAAAATTTAATGAAATCTATTCTGGAGAATCAGACAGGTGAGGGTGAGGGAGGTCTGGGGTCACAGGTCAGCACAGGACACAGATGAGTCACTGCAGATCCTGTTGTCTATGGCTCCTTATGCAAATACTGCTGAGAGAGTTGCCAGGGGACACGGGGTGAATAGTCATGAACAGACTTGGTATTGTGTTGGGAAAATTACAAGATATAAGTATTAATGTTCAAATGTACTCTTTGGAGTTTAAGTTTGACCCGGGGACACAAGTAAGAGTAATTTGCATCCAGAGATGGAATGCACGGGGATGTGTAATTTACATTAAAGGTGTAATTCCACTGAAAACCACTTTTCCACGCTCGTTTTGGAATCTGACGGGTCACGCCGACTTACCAACACATGCTGCCTTTGAAAGTGGTTTGTCACCTCCACTGGCTGCATACCGCATTCACAGAAAACAACAGGAATGAGGGACCCAGAAAAAGCCTGTCCGTCTGACATCAGACGGACTTTAGTGTCACCCATGTGGGGTTAAACCTGTCCCCGGCAACAAATCTGAAGTAGCATTAGCATTAACATCTACAAGAGAAGACAGAGCCACAGTAGCTGCTGCACAAACTGGAAAAAATGGCAGATCGAACTGGTTCATGTGCTCTCTGTGGAAATAAAGCCTTGTTTTTTCCTGCACATTTTCAGAACAAGCAAAGGCACAAAACCTAGCGGGATGCTAGTTGGGTAAAATTAAACACATACACATCAAGAGGGGAGGGGGGAGTGTTCCTTCATGCATTCTGAGCCAATCAGAGACACGTCGTGACCGCGTCATGGACATGTATGAGGAAGTATTGATAAACTCTGTTGTTGGACCTCAAGTAATTTTTCTACCTTGAAAACAGCTTGAAACAAAGCAATCTGGATGTTTTTTTAAATAGAACCAACACACAATGTATTCAATAACAATGAAGAACACAGTAATATGAATGAAATAACCATGGAATGACTCCTTTGAGGACAAACAATGGAGGTTTTTAGAGACAGAACACCCCCGAATGGAAAAAAAAAACAAGCCTCTCAACTATGTCTAACTATTCTTTTAAGTTTCATGCAAACCGATGCATTTGTTTTGTACTTTAATAGGCTGACAAACAAAAGCAATGAGATTATGAGCTCAATTACTCTGGCAAGGAGTCAAAATGGTTGTATGATTTGATCATTCTGGTTTATGAAAATGAGTACTAATGGAGTCTTTGTTACTCTGAGGCACAACATGACATTATAGATCAGAGGGTTATATACTTGGGAGCACATGACATTAATTCAAGGAAATGGATTCATGGGAAATCAAACACACATACATGAGTCAACTGCAGCAACTAAAAAAATTATGTGGTCAGAGATCTGTAATATTTTTTATGATAGTCTATAAATGATACAACAGCATAAGAAAACCACCAATTAAACTGTAATCTGTGCTAAAGAATGGAGCAATCTATTATTTATCCTTACATGTATTATTAATGCCAGTTAATGAATGAAATGGTCGTAGCAGCTGGGGTTAAAATGTATATTTTTTAACGTGAACTGGATACTGCTACGTATTCATGCTATATTAAATATTTTATGAAGCAACAATATTATTTTTGTATTTTGCTATAACAAATGCTAACAAAAACATTTTGCTTTCCATGGTGACCTGTTAAAAGGAAAGTGATCCGAACAGGGCCTAAAATTATGTAAGCTCTAAAAATTCTGATTATTTCAGAATATGAGGAGGTTCAGTGCATAAAAACACCACTACTGCCACTGTACCAAATATCACAATATCTCTTATTTTAATAAAGTAAAATGTTGTATCAGCAAGTCAGATGCAATTTTTAAAGATGTATATCTTATTTTTTTGGAACTTCCAAATAAATGTTACCATTCCTGAGTGATTTATGATTGTTATATTATTATCCTCTTTATTTTGTATATTTTTGTGAGAAGTACATATTTTCTTAGATTGAATTTTTCTGATTAAGTAGATAATCATAAATACTCTTGATACAATGCATTGTAATGATAGTTTATATGGAAAACTGAAGCAAAAGTGACTTATCTAGGAAAATACAGGGTCCCCCCAAAAAGTGCAATAATTTGAAATGTCCATATTGGAGTTACTACATGGTCAGGGGGAAATGATACTTATAATAGGATTTACTTTGGTAATAAAATGTTTGATTCTATCAAGGCAAAAATGGTCATTTTCTAATATTCTAAATTTATTACAGACATTCAATGCACTGCATGTGCACACATTATACAGTTGTAAGTGAAGTTCCCACCACACTGGCTCACTACGCTGTCTACTGTGAATGTACTTCAGTCCACAGAAAGCTTTTTCTCTTGTAGTAAATGTCATGTGTGTTCCCTAAAGCAGAATACTAACAAGTGGTGCCTGGCACAACAAAACCCACCCCCCTTGCACACTTTTGACCTGATTTGCCCTGTCTCTTATCATTGCCAAAATACATTTTGGTGACTGTGACCTTTGACCTGCATTCACTAAAATGTAATGGGATCTACAGTATTCTGGACCACCTTGCACCTTTCTGAACATTTCATAGAAATTGCTTCAGTAGTTTTTAGTTGTAGTTTTTCATAAAGCTGCTTACAAACAGACCAACAAACAAACTGACAAAAAACAACACCCCTCTCTCCTTTGGTGGAGGGAGGGGTGTTGTTTACAACTTATATACTGTAGTTTACAACTTATAGTCTGGCTCCCCAGGCTAAGGTGATGATCACCTTTTTTGGGCCACTGAAATATTATTATTACTTCACCAAGGAATGGTGGAGTAATGTGATCATCGGGTTTGTTTGTCTGTCTGGTTTTTTGTGGGTTGTTAGCAATATAAGTCAAAAATGTTATGGACAGATAAGGCTGAAATTTTCAGGAAATGTTCATACTAGCTCAAGGAACAACTGATAAAAGTTTGGTGGTTATCAGTGGAGGAGCCCTCTGAGTGCTTTTCCAGTTTTAATTTTGATAGCTTAAGCCTTAAATTCAATCACAGTTAATGTGAGTTGTTAATGTTTTAAGGTAGGATTCCTTTGTTTCATTAGTTAGTGATAACGTTTTTAGGATAGTAGGGGTCATGTCTTGGTCTACACTTCGGTTTCATCTTAGGCACACTTGTAAATATACATTCCAACATAGGATTGTAAATCACAGGAGACAAGGTGTAAAAACACGGTCAGTGTAGAGTTAAATAAGGCCCTTTTCCACTGCATGTTTTAGTAATGGTACAGCACGGCTGTACTTGCTTCATGGCCCTTTACCACTGTGGGCTGGACCTGGGACCTGTTACTCTTTTTCATACCCATTTCAGAGGTGGGTCATCTAGCCATGTTGAGCCAATCCAAAAATGTCACATGAACGAACTGTCCACTGAACACTGTCCACACATACATGTGACTTGAGGACCTTTACATAATCATCCGCGTAGAGAAAAGCGGTACAGCAGCAGCAGTACTGCCTCCATGTCATCCAGTGTCTCCATCGTTGTTTACGTTTTACTCACCGCGGAGCCTGAAAATTACAACAGGGCAGTGGCGGCCTCGTTAACTCCACCCACTTCAATAGTAGTAACTACTGGCAGTGGAAAAGGAACAGGGCTGGTTTGACAAGCGTGTAGAGTAGTGCGATGCTAAAGTGGACTGTGCAATGCCTTGTCAGTTTTGCAGTAGGATAAGAGTTGAGGTATCACATCTGTTTGAGTCAGGAAACACCAGGTCATTTCTGTTGATCCAACCCACCTAGCCCATAGGATCAACCCATCCTTTGAAGACCAGTTTACAAGGATTATAAAAGTGATTTGCGTTAGAATGTCTGGATCCATTTCTTCCTTGATGTAGATCCCTAATACAACAATAATGCTTTGTTTGTGATTGGATCTGATATATTCTTGGAGCTTACAACACCCTGTATAATATGAACTGGATGGAAAAACATACATTAACATGACTTTAACATGCAAGTACTGTCAGTTGTCAAACTCCATGGCTTTTATTGGTGAATAAATGCTGCAGAATTGAACCATTTTTCCACATTCACTACGGAGCATCTGAAATGGGCCTGTTTGATATGACTGAAATGCTGAGTAGCTAAATGTTATCTGAATGATAGAACTGCATGAATAATTGTATTGGTTCAAAAGGTATAATATATTTCAGATCAGTAGATGCTTTTGGTTGCTAGAGGTGGTTCAGGTGTTCGAGGGTTAATTGTGAAAGGACGAACGGTAGCTAATTAAAAGCAAGTGTAGCATTAGAATAGAGAAAACATTTTCTACATTTGGGTCATCAACTTTAACCCTTTACAGCTACAAAAACATTCTAATTAGAGGTAGATAATTCAGTGCTGCAGCAGAATAGTAATAAAGCACTCTCACTAAGCCACTCCAATTTAGGGTAAATAAAGACGCACATAAACTCTGGGCATCTTTTACAGAGTTAAACATCTTAAAACTAGGCTGGTGAATTAAGAACAACGAGAAAAAGAGAAAGATAAATAAATGTGGTGTTCTAGTATGTGTCCTTATTCTTATATGTTCATTGCTTTATTCAGCTGACTGTATGACAGTGGTCACTTTAATTTCATAGTTCCAGTTACACTTAACATAGAAAGCAACTTTAGTTTAATTTAAATTTAGTGTTTTGAATCATCTGTATATAGTTGTGTTTTGTGTAAGTTACCACACAGCCAAAGGTTGTGATAGTGTGCCAGGATGTACAAGTCTATCCAGCAAAATAAAATGGCTAAATTAATTACATATTTGCTTAACTACTTGATGAAAAGCTCCTTTGTTTCCCCTTTGACTTGAAAGTCATTCTCAACAACAGTTTATGTGAGTTATGAAATAAATTGTGCAAACTCCTGTAATTCATGAACAATTTATGTAATATTCATTTGTGATGTCAAACCAAGACCAAAACAAAATAGACAGCCACGTACAGTTAATCTTAATGGAATTTGACTAAAATAACCATGTCTATTTATTGTTTATTTTACATATTTATTGCACTAAAATATTATGTATGCATTTCATTATAATTGTATTCCAGAACATGTTAGTGAAAAGCTGAGCACAGCATATGATTTGCCTTTTAATACCTTTTTTTCTTTCCCCGTGGTGCTCCCTAACTCAATGACCTGGAATACTAAATGATTTATAGCAAAATTTGAAATAATATATTCCACCTGTTTAAAAAAAACAAACAAAAAACTTGTCATTGTTTGTGGTCCACACCCTACTGAATGATCATATGTCCATATGTGCATGAACCATGCTGTGAAGGAGGCATGTCCTCTTTTACTAGAATGTAGGTTGTTTTTCTGAATCTGAAATCTTCACAAAACACAGAAAACAACATAAAAAAGAACACTGTGTACATTTTAGTATTGTAGCATGATACATTTGCACAGATTTTATAATTGCACTACATTTTTTATTTGTACAGTATTTAATTGGTATGTTGATATACGATATATGAGCCAATGCAACAAAATGTAATTCTATATACACGTGTGCATATCTGAATGACAATAAAAGCTTGTCTAGGCCTATGTCTAAAGACTCAGTGCTCCTTTGTGGAAGTTCCCCAAAAAATTTTTCCTCTATACCTCACCTTTCTAAAGCAATATATCCCCATTTACTGTGTTGTAATATTATCTTTTTTTTTTCATCTTAAATAATGTATTTTCCTATATTTAATTCTGTGATCGTGTAGATTTTCATACATAATTTCATAAATTCAATGGTTATTACATAAAAAAACAAGCAGGAATAAATAACTTTTTCTATAAAACATATCATTAAATAAACAGAAAAAATATGTGTTTCCTTCCAATGTAGTTGTTCCAACCCCACGGGTTTTACTGGTGAATCAATGCTGTAGAAGATGAGTGTTTCTATGGTAACTATGGAGCCTCTGAATGTCCAAATGAGTCTATCAGATGACCATGAAAAGATGACATTTTACATCAAGTAACAGGTATTACACATTTTAGATCTGTAGCTGTCTTTTTGGTGGTTGCGTTAAAGTCATAAATCCTTCCTGAAATGTGTTACATGACTACACTTTCAGTTGCAGAGTAAAGAATATAGTGTTTGGATCCATTTTGGTTAGTTACTTAGGTATAATAGGTCAACAGCTGTACTTCGTCTGTACTGGCCAGAGTTATTGCAGTTCTGTCCACGATGTTTGTCTACCTTCTGTTCAGTGGCTGCTGTGTTTGGCCTCACAAACACCGTAATACAAACACCGTTTGTATTACTGATGCATGGGTTATGCTGATAAAAGTTTAAATCGTGTCCTGTAATCCTGTTTAGTCAATGAAAGTAATTTACTGAAATTATAATCACATTTTGAAATGCTGGAAGATGAGAAAACCATACCCAGTTTAGCTCAAAACATTAAAAGGGTCTTTTTAGGTTGACAAAGCATTGTTCGTGCGTAAACCAAATGCTCTTACTTTGTAACATAATGATCAAAAACTTTAAAAGGTCTGATTTTGTTTGCACTTAATTACATTAAACATTCACTCTCTGTCATTGACTTATCTTCTCATGTTTTTCACTATTCTCCTCATCTCATCTCCTGTACCTATTTGCACATACATACATCAGCACATTGAAAACAACTCATTCTGTTCTCTATTCTTTATTTAACCAAGTTGTTAGCTGTGACAATGCACAAACACTGCTGAACAACTCATGAAAGTAGATCCGTTAGCAGTGACAACGCACATTGATGGCTATTGAGAGAAAGTAGTTCAAAGCAATTACGAGGTGTGAGTTTTTCTACCATAATGGTTTTATGGTATGGTCCTATGCAAATAAATCACTCATTCAAACACATATGGTTTTGAGAAGGCACATGTTTTAATTTCGTGACTCCAGGAAACCGAACCACAACCCAACTCACAGAACACTGTCAGGGGTTAGTCACTGTGGGTGCACCAGAGTAAAGATGCTGATTATATACAAATTCAAGTTAAAAATAGTGAACTATCCCTTTAGGGCAAGTTCCAACACATAATATCACAAGTATCAGCATAACACCTGCCAACATTTACTAAGTTGCAACTTAAAAAAGAGGCACTGTGGAGGAAAACACTTGGCATACTGGCCTGAATTCCAATCATTTAGTAGCATAAGGGACAGATGCTGTATAAAGACTTTAATTGCAATCTTATGCTTGTTAATTTATAAGATATGTTTTTAAATGTAAATGAGAATTCAGGATGTAGGAGGAGAAGGTTTGCACCAACAGAACACACCTCTGGGAATAATACACTTGCAGTTTATTGGATAGAAATGCTACTCCTATACAACACCCTTTTACAATTAGTTGTGTACTTGCCTGCTTTGGGAATTGTTCCTTCAATGAATTCAAGTTGCTTCCCTTGCAAAACAAAGAAATAGGTGCAATTTCTTTTTGTCATTCTGGCCACAGTTATTTGAATAATCTGTTAGCCTATTTATTACTCAGTTACTAAAGCCAAGAGGGCACTTAACAGTATTCCCTTTTCCATTTCATATATGCACTAAACATGACTGATAAATAAATAAATATAAAAAAAAAACAGAAGTGCATAATGGCCATTATTTTTCCCATTAAATCACAAATGCAATTATTTATTTATTTTTGAAAGATGACACAAGTATCCTTAAACATGGTAATACGTGTAAAAATCAAGTTATTAATGTCTGTCAACATGTATTTTTTTATTCCCTTGACTGTAGTTGTGAAAAGGGGGCTTTACATTGCAGTTCTGCATAATATACCATATACCATGCCTACAAAGCTATCTCTTGCAAGTGCAAAACTTTTAATCAAAAAATGAGGATTTTGTCAAAATTAACATTTTTCCATTAGGTAAATTTTTTCATGCAAGTTATATTTTCACAATTTGAGGGTCAATGTAAAAAATTACATGCGATTCTGAATTTATGTAACTTCAAAACAACAATCAGAAGTTCAATTAAATTTTAATTTTTACAGCATGCCAATAAAGCACATTTTCAGAAGTAACTAAGAACTGTCATGGTATTATTAAGTACTCATATTGGTACTCAGTATTGATATAAGTACTTGTACTTGATCTAGAAAGGAGTGGTATCAGCGAATCCCTAGTTTACATTAGTGAGCACAAAGCCTGTGAAAACATATGTAACTACACTCACACTACAACAAGGAAGATACACTTGTCACACCCACTGTCACATTGGGTCATAGAACCTGTATTGTCTTCAACAGGTGTGGAAATGTCATGATCTACTTTTATTTTTGGATTGGATCTGTATTCTTTTTTCTTGTTCCCTGTCTCCTAGAGGTTGACCTTTACTGGCACACAGCCAGAACTCCTCTTTAATCAAACACTCACCACCTGCATTTAAGCACTGCAGTCCTACAGTTGTGTACGATTGGATGTGTTTTGTTTATCTCTTTGGTGGCGTTTTCATGGTGCCTGAGTTTGGTTACTTGCTAAATTCCGAGGGGGGGGGTGTCACTACATGTTTTCAGTTTTTCATTTGCTTTAATTGAAGTTATGGTGTGTGAGTTTAGCCTTCAGGTTTGTTTTGTGTCAGATTCTGTGCCCCAGGTTTGTTCCTTGTGGTTTCCCTCCTAATACGGTGATGCCTCCAGTTCTCATTTTGGTATTTGTATTATTTTGATTTGTTTTATCCTGCAGATTAATAAATTGTTATTCCTTCACTGGTCATCCAGTTGACTTCCACATGCGCTTGGGTTCCAATCCTCTCAGATCCTGACAGGAAGTATGTAAAAGCCTCATGCAGAGAAATGACACATTGGTGACAACAAGAATTTGAGGGACTGTTGTGACAGTGGGAGACTTGGGTTGGCCTTCTACATACTGCACATGACCAAAGGTAATAAGTAATATGTGGTATATTGCATACCACAATGGATTTGGTCACCTGCTTCTTTATTCCTGTCAAATGGTTGCTATTAAGACATTACTGTCACATGTTCTGTTTCACTATTTACAACCATTAAATACTAATGCAATTGAGGAACTGTAGCCAAATATGACTATTCACCGCAGAAGAGATGAGTAACTGCAAGCATACGGATATGAAAGTGCTGCTATGGTACAATTGTATATAATAGGTAGAGACGTTCACTGGCAAGTAACACAAACAGTCTCAATCAACAGCAGATCAGGTAATTGTATCCAAGGTGATAAGCCAATTCGTCATATGACTGTCTGTGCATTCATGTTCACATTCAGCATATTAAATTATATGTACTGCTGTAGGAAATGATATGATGTGCAGTACATTTGTAGCATATATAATGTAGCCACTGCAGACTTGTCTAAAGTAAGACAAAACAAAAAAAATCAAATTGACTTAAAAAAATTCAGTCAGTACTTTATGAAACAACAGCAGTAAATGCTTTGACCTTCACATCCATGCAGCTTTATGACAAATTATGATGTCAATAGTATGTCGTATGATATGATTTAAACAAGGGTTGCCTTTCTTGTCATTAAAAATACAGGTGTATCACACATGACCACCCTATTCCATTTACTCTAAGTGCTCCAGTTACAGGACTGTAGTATTGCATGCTGGCTTGCTAGCCTGACATGTAAATGGGTTAGAGCTCATAACTGTGCTTCAGCTTCTGTGACACGTCAACGTATTTGACATGCAAAATTTCTATATTTGCGATAGTGACAGCTCTGGTCTTCCAGATCTGATATTTACAGTGCACTGTAACGGAACAAACTGTTTCTCAAATTATGTTTCTATTAGCAACATTATTTGGGCCAGATGTGAGGTGACATAATCCTTTAATGCAGTGTTTCCCAACCCTGTATCCCGCATCCCAGTTGAGTAGTTTAATTAATGAAAGCAATTTAGCTAACTGATAGGTCATACTGTTGTCTAAGTACAAGGAAATATACTTGATCAAAAATTTAATTTAAAAAAAAGATGCTCAGGTGTCTATTCAGTATATGAGAGATGTTGCGCAGCTGTATTTTTAGCTCATCTGGACAAAGTCACAATGAGTTATTGCCATTGCGCTTCGTCCGTCGGCGTGCACAATTCACTAAAATTGCATCTCCTCTCTCAATTCCCCACGGATTTCAATTCTGATTGCTTCATTAGTTCGATCTAAGCATTATGCACAAAACGTATCACTTTGTCAAAATTTGCCTTTGTAAACAATTTCAATACAACTTCTCCTCCCTCACTTCTCAAAGGATATCAATTCAGATTTTTTCATTCCCAATGCCCATGGTTTGGACTCATCCCTTAATGTCAGACATTGAGTCAAATCTCATGTACAGTCATGCAAGACTTGTAATTTTAGGTGTAGTCAATTGCCAAAATGAAGGCAGCCAAAAAAAAAAACAAAAAAAAAAAACCTGCTGTTATTGCAATACAATCAGTCGTCTAAATAATCAGATCCCTTAGGACAGGACCATCAGACTTCGTTTCATGGGTCATTGCTGCACTGCTTGTTTGAAAGCCAGAGGTGGACACACCTAGTACTGAATGATGATAATTTCAGTTCCTCATTATCTATATTCAGTGACTGAATAAATGTGTCAAATTGATCATAATTTCTCCGCAGTTCATTCTTTAATGACCTGTGCTTCTCTCTTTAATATAAAGTAACTCCAAACCAATTGATTGAATATATCTACCAATATACATATTATTCTGTGCACTTTTAATGGCGGTAAGTATATATGTGAAACTATGGAATACATTTGTAATCCACACCAAGTGCTGCCAAAGAGTTACTTATTCTGTAGTTGTGATGAGCAGCTGTTGTAGAACAAAATAATTTTGTTGTGGAAATGCAAAACAAAGTATATTGTCAGCGGATCCTTAGTCTTGAATTTAATCACCCATTATTATCCTTAAAATGAATAATTGACCCTTAAATCTGGCAAATTTAGGGATTTTCAGACTGTATCTAGACCTGTACTGGACCTGGATGTGCTCACACCTTTCCAGCAGATGTTATATTCACAAGCAGGTACCACAGCCCGAATCTGAGAATGAATGGGTTCCAGGGAAGAAACAACAGGTGGCAGTGTGGAAGGAATTTTATAGCTATCCAGCAAAGTGACAAACATTTACATCATCAACCAATGACTCATCTGTTCACAGGTAATACTCTTCTATCAGTCTGTTTGAGGCAAAGAGAAGAAGAGTGACTTACATTATATGGCACCGAGTGGTCCAGTCTATAAGCTGGACTGGGTCACAATACTCACACATGGAACGTTTGCGGTTACATTGATACATTCAAGTGAATTTTGGGGTCCACTGTAGTTGGAGACAAACTTGGATTGCCAGTGTGAAAGAGCCTCTAGTGTTTAGCACTTTAGCATAGAGAATGGAATGACAATCATTGACAATCAACAATAATTCATGGGTAGGGGTTTCAGGTATGTTTAGCAGGTTGGACATCAGTAGCTGAAACAGTAGTCATGAGATAGTGTACATGTAGAATTGGACTGCAATAACTATGAATAATGCACTGTTATTTTTGTGAATGTAAGGTCTTAAGTTTCACCAAAAACTGCTTAAACTCACTTTCCACCTTTGCACGTACCCCTACCCCAAATGATAACAAAAGGTCAGTGCTTACCATTTTGATTAATCATGTACTGGCATCTTTGTAATGCTACAGACCACCGCACTGGCCTTGTTCACCTTCTATTATAGTCTGCTGCTACAGCTATATTTAATTATTGGATATGTATGTGAAATATCCAGAGCTTACATGCTGTAATATTCATCTGGAGATAGTATTCACATACTATTATTTTCATACTACGACGATGGGTGTACTGACGCATCTCATATATGGTTTGAGCCCACTAATTAACCTGTTAGCAAGTCATTTCAGATTCTTCCCATGTTTCTCAAGAATGCATTCAATTAAATCTTAAATCAACAGTAAAATAGTAGGTGAAGTTAATTGAGTACTGTCCCAGGCATTCCCCACCCTCAGATCTTCTTTCTTGACAATGAAAAACTCCAAAAGCCCAGTGGGAAAAGAAAAACCTCGGAGAGAACCACAGTGAAGGAGAGCTCTATTCCCTTGGCCGGACAGACTATAGATACACCAGGACTGATGGATGTCCATTTGCTGGTGTAATTACCTCTGCCAAGGAGGTATTAAATTCGGGTACGTTTGTCTGTCTGTCAACAGGATTACGCAAAAAGTTCTGATTTTGATGAAACTTTCAGGAATGATAAATAATGGGTCAAGGAAGAACCCATTCGATTTTGAGAAATGAAGGTCAAAGGTCATGGTCACACTAAAGGTCAACAGCTAAAACATCAGTGGTCATATCTCAGGATTCAGACAAGATAGAATCCCGTGTTTTTTTGCATTCACATCATCTCACCTTCAAACATCAGATGGGTCAACACCTATGCCTATATCACGTCACATTTTGATGTCATATGAAATCTCTGACTGCAGTGTTATATTCTGTTTTGATAATATGTGGAAAAAAAAGACAATGAAGATAATGACTAATAGTGAACTACTAGAAACGTCAATGCTTAAAGGTTAATGGTAGAAATATCTTTGGATACACTACTATAATCACCCTTAAACTAATAACACAAGTGATGGATATGTGGATTTAATGTGTCACTCTGCACAATACAATGACATATCATGCAGGCTTGTCTTATATATGTCGTCATAAGTAATCTAAATAATAATATTTGTGTTTTTGTGATAACAAGCGAAGTGTCAGCCATAAATAAAAAAGAATCCCTCTCTGCATGCAAACTGCTATAATTTGATGACTCTAATGATTTACAACTCCTATTCTAGTATGTTTCGAACAAAAAAAGGCCAAAGAGACTTCACTGTATGTATTTGACTACAGATTTTGTGGCAGCATATGGGTTCAAAGAGCTTCAGTCAAATCAACAGATGAGAATGGGCCTCCACTCCCATAGATTTTCCCTCTTGCATGACAACTCAAAGCTCATCTCCACATAAAGAGCCCCTTTAAAGGATTTTTGTCCAAGGTTAGAATGATCTTTCATCCCTCAAAGGACCAAGTAATCCCCCCCCCAACTACTGGAGCAGTGAATTTGTTGAAGGCAATTTGATGGCTTTCACTCAAATTTGGCAAAAAAAAAAAAACAAAAAAAACTACTCCATTCTCCTAAGGCTACAGTGAACACTGTCTATAAAAATGAAACAATAAAATGAATAAAAGGTGATTGTGGATTATGATGGGGAAGAGGGTTGAAGAAAAAAGATGGAAGATGTTAACAGAACTACAGTATGAAGTAGGATTGGGAATATTAGTTGTGAGGTCGATTCCATACAGCATCTACCATCAGATATATTCAAGATAGATGAGTGGCATCTTGCGATGTGATACACACCCAAATCACTATAAAGAGTGATTAAGCATATCAATACATTAATTAATTAATAATATTCAATATATTAATTCTATCACAGATAATGCAGTGCAATTCAATGAGCTGGATTATTTATTTATCAAATAAGACCATGAAAGTGTTTTTAGTTCAGTTTCAGAAAATGTGTCTTACATACAGTGTCAAAGTTTGGACTTTGTTTCCAAAGTAATTTCTCTACATGTTTCTAACACTTAACATCTTGCTCAGAATGAATGTATACAGGTAACGTAATGTGTTTGTAATGTAGGTAAAACAGAAAAAGGTTTTGTCACTTTAAGAGACAGCTGTGCAAGGTATTCTGGGATGCGCTGATGGATACACATATCACTGTTTAAGGAAGTAGCTATGGAATATGTCTATGCTATGTATGGTAGTTTTCAGTACAGCTGATCAAAAGTACAGGTTCATAAACCACATGTGTTCACAAGCCTAACCCTAACCCAACACACTGATCCACCTCATTAACAGATTTGCTTCCAAACAATTTATTTACATGTATATGGTACAGTTAGAGCAAACGTAAATAAATTGTCCGCAAAGAGTCTTGATTGAAACTAATGCTCTGATTAATAGCTTGTTGTTTATTTGTTTAGTTTCTTAATTGTATCAACTCAAACCTCATATGATGCATGGTATCATATGCATGGACATTGACTATTAAAATAGACATTTATGGTCACACATTCATGCTAAGTGTTATTATTGGATATCTACTATTGTACCCGCATTCACATCTATCCAGGCACACACTAACATACAGGTGACACAGTGGTAGACACTCTGTAACACTTACAGGCAATTTAGATCAACCTATCAGTGCATGTCTTTGGATGGTGTGAGGAAACCGGAGTTCCAAGAGAGATCCCGTATACATACACGGGGTGAACATGCGAACTCCGCACAAAAAGGTCTGCTGCTGGAATTGAACCAGTATCCTTCTGTCTGAGAGACAGGAACACTAACCACTGCACCACCTGCACCCATAAACTATACTTCAATAGCCAAAATCAAGTATTTTTATACAGAGTACATCCCCCTGTTCTATCTATTTTAAGTCTTTTCACGTACATTAATGTAGTATATGTGGGGCTGAAATAAAACATGGACCTTCAGGACATCAAAAAATGCATTTCTTAACTGGGGTACCTTGACATTCTCACCAAGCTGATCTCACTGGTAAAAAAAAACAAACCAAACAATAATGAAGAAAATTTTCTAAAATATTAAAAGAAAAAAAGATTGCTGCTCCAGAATATTCCCTATTGGGGTTGATGTGGATTTTGCTGTTCATTCAAATGTGAATATGAAATTACTTGAACAAATTGTAATTAATTTTTACAGTGTATGTTTACACTGACAGAGCATATGTTTTAATATAACCATTTCTTCACCCTTTTCTTATCCCTACTATTATGTACAAAAAAAGATGTCATGGTAAAACACCACTATATAGAGTATATGTAAATATGCATGTGCAGATGCATTCAGCAGACTGTGACATTCACTCTCTGTGAAGTATGGTGCACTTTCCTGATTTTACATTACATGGAGTGAGTGAACATATGGGAGTGGGACCCATAACCATGAGTGCATGTCTGCCTCTGTGAAAGCTCATCCTTTTAATGAGACCCATCCTTTGTCTACCACTGACAAGCGTGACCACTGTCCCAGTCCCCCTCAATGTAGTTTCATGCATGGTTGAAACTAATTATTATGCATGTGGACACAGTGACAGTTTCATGGGAAGAGATGGAGATATTCCAAAGACATGAAAGGAGGAAATTTGTCATTATGTGTAAACAGCACACACTGAAAAAAGTGAACATGGGCAACCATTGATGTAAGGAAGGATTTCTATTTGAACTGACCTATTATGGCTATCTTTCTGTCATTTATTTGGTTTAATTTATTATATTACTTTCATTCAATGTAAACCAAGGCCTTATTGGTTCAGAGTAATTGGCAGACTTACAATCAAATAACAATTTTCCATTCAAGTGAAAACGTTGCATGTCACATGATGTGCGCATGTACGGATGTCACGCCGCAACCAAAATTGAACTGAACTTTGAATTCGTCATTTCCTTTTCCCGCATGAAGCTCGGAGCTCCACACAGACAGGAAGACCCAAGAAAGAAATGGGTAAGAAATATGCATGACTGTTGGATATGTGCTCTTATACAAGGCGACTTTTTGCTCTCTTTTACCACACGATGTCGATGATAAGCCATGACAAATGCTTGTGAGGAGCCCTAACATAGTGCTCAGGTCGGCATACCCCCATGTGCACGTACACACACACACATACACACGCAGGGCTTTGCCACCGCTGTCTATTATTAGATGTTAGTAATGCTAGACAGGAGGAAAGGGATGTACACAAACGTGAAAATGGAGTTCTTCAGAACTTACAGTTTGGCTGAAGGTTTCCCCAATGTTAGTTTTCAGTGATTTCAGTGATCTTATTTTTCATTTAAAGAAAAGGGGAAAAAACAGAGTTTCTGTGTGTCCCAATGGAAGAACACAATGGTCTTGTTTGAGTTTCACTTTGCTCTCCTTAACTAGTGTCTTTTTTCTTCTAGGCCTGAAATCAAGTTGTTAGAAGCAGCAACATTTAGTGGGTAAGTGGTCATATTTGAATGCCATTTGAGTTATGCAGCTGAGTGTCTGAGTGTAAGGATATGGTCATAATGATTATGAGAAGCATTCTTGTTCATCATCCATGATGGGGAGCTTTATTATATACATTGAGTTTTCACTATCACTTCCACTTCTACCAACAATGTCAATGATTTGGGTCTCTCTTCTGCTCTTCTCCCCTTTTCAGTCATCTGCTGAATGTGGACTTGTAAAGACTGTTGTCTCACCAAATTACAACAATCTGAACTTCTAAAACATTACAAACCTCAGCATAGCCATTTTGGACGTCGCTGTGGAGTTCATGGAGTTTAAATAGCACTTGTTTTACTGAGACTAGAGTGTTACTGTTACAGTTGTCATGCAACATTGTTGGTGGGTATTCACACAGCCTGTTGATTAGTGGAGGGCAGTGAACTTGGGTGTTCAATGCGCATCTGTCTGTGCTAAATGCACTGCCACTGTCACAAAGTTTAATTTTATATGTATATATAATTTTCATATAATGCTTTTATTATACTGAAAGATTGGCCTGCCTCACCATTTTGAGATGTTTCTTGTACTTTTGAACAACTATTGAAAAAGTATTTAATTTTTTTTTAAATGTAATTTTTATACAGTTATATTCTAAAGACGAGCCCTGCTCACCTCAAAACCATTTCACAAAATTGCTGTAATGTTAAAAAGGTAAAAAAATAAATGTGAGAAGTTGGAACTGTGTCTTTTCATAATTTTATGTTGGCTCTAAGTAATTTTGATGTAAAAAGGACACGAGAAAGTTTCAGAGGTGATGTCAGTGTGCCTGAAATACTGTACATTTTGGTTTCTCTAGTTCCTATATATGTCACTACAAAGTATTGCTCTTTTTGAACTGAAATCAATGAGTGAAAAAACTTCTTACTTTAACTTTATGAGCACTTCACACACATCAGCTCAGGCTGATGCTGGGAGTGGGCTGCCTGGCTAATGGCCAGCTAAAACTGGCCTCTTCACAGCCTGGTTGAAGTCACTGAAGATGTCTGTGTGGCTTCAACAACACCAAACATTATTGCTTCTTGTAAAGCTTTTTGACCTTGTGCCCAAAGATTGGAGCACAATATGCTGTGATAAGAGCCGTTTTGATGTTGTTGATATCTTGTACCCTTTATAGACCATACTGTTCATACGTTTGTGTTTCTGCTCACAATAATCAATAATCCACCTCAACCTGACCCAACTGATCCACACCTCTTTTCTTTGAATAGGATTGTGAGGAAGATAAAAGATATGGAAAAACCAAAATGAATACTGAAACTAAATTAAAACTAAGCATTCAGAAAAAAAGATAACTAATAAAACTAGTAAACCTGTTCAAAAACATATTAAAACTTATTGACTTAGAGGGAAACAAGTCAAAACTAAGTAAAACGAAACTATAATGAAAAATCCAAAACTATTATAACCCTGATCCTTAGTTTCCATTTTTACATTCTGCTATTTTATTTATAATGTGTTAATATTCACCCAGTGTTAATTATGTACATTAAATATGTACTTCCTTGTGGGAAGGAAATGTCTCAGGTTCTTCATTTAAAAATATTTAAAAATCATGTCATGGGGTCAAAGATATAGAACACATTGCATTGACTACCCCTGTCTATTTGAATGAATGTGTCAGTATAATCAGTACCATCTCTATATGATAGTAACGCTGCTTGCCTGATCACCAGTTGGCAATATCTTCCCTAATAGTGTGAGAAACATAGGGACCCTGTACCAAGATGACAGCTGTGGCACCTGTGGCTGGACATGCTAACATACTGATATACTGTATAGTGTTCTATATCTATGTCATGGGGTTAGGATTTGTCAAACAGGTCACCTTAAAATCCAATACAGTACAGGAAATTGCATCTAAGAAGTCTTTTTTTTTCTGGTGGAGGCCCTCTAGACCCCCCTCTGGGATAAGCCCCAGATCTTCACAATGTCTGGCTCAGCTTTTGTTCAAAACAGATACTTTTTCTTTTTGCTACAATTAGTTTGTTAATTTTAGATTACATTTAGGCTATATAATGTATATTATTATGGATGGAGGCAGAAAAGCCAGGTGTACATTATTGCACAAAGTGAATATGTTTTCTTGGTCAGCATATGTACAGTCAGTCCAGCTCATACTTACAGTACAAGGCTGACAGTTAATACTGAACAAACAATGAGTCAAACTATGAATTACGAAAGAAACTGATCACAATGCACATTTAACATAAACAGTACCACAGTTCTTCAGTTTCACAGATTTCCATGTCTGAAATGTTGTGTTTGTCTATGTTACCTCACCATATATTTTTACAATAGTTTTTTTTAACCAATTACTAGAAATTTCAGGTGACACCATTTGAATTCCAAGCTCCAAGGCTGAAAAAATATAATAATAGTTGTTACATCATGGTGTCATTTAGACTTATTTCCTATTACCTCAGTTTTTTTTTATTTCAAAGACCCCAGTGCCACAAACATGTGCAACAAATGAAATGATTTAAGAAATGTTTAGTAAAATGAAAAAAATAATAAAACACGATGACATATGGAATTCCAATATTTAATACCTTATTTATATTTATATAAAACTTTTAAGTATTGATGGCTGCAGTTTCCAGTGTTGCTCATGTATTTTCTCAGCTTTAGGCCCCTCTTTCATTTGCTGTCCATTGCTGTATGTTGACATTAATATGAGATTTTGGCTGAGGTACTGTACATTTTGCTTCCTTTTTTCTGTATGTCTGGCAACATCACTACAGTCCCTTCTCCTTTTTGAGCTGAGAACTATCAGTAAAAAAAAACTTCCCACTAGGATGGTATGAACAACCTCACATTTAGTGGTTCAGGCTGGAGCCGATAGTGTGGCCGTCTGGCTAATGGCCAGTTGACACTGGCAGAGCAGCTCCTGTAGCCTGACAATAAAGACAGCTGCTAGGAGCCAACAGGGAGATTTGATGGGTATTATTTATTTGTGTTCCAGCTGGCCACCAGTGATGATGGAAACTGAGCCACAAATGATGCTGCAGGTGGCCATACTATCCACTGAACCACAACAGACATTTGAAGTTTCACCAACATGTCCTCGGCTGCTAATTCATACCAGTAGTCACAGGTAAAGCGTATATTAGGTAGAATGGCTCTCTGAAATGAAATTCACATTCATAAAAAAAATATATAAACCTTTTTTTAATCATGGTTTTTCCTCATGTGCTTCAATGAAACTAGTCAATATAAAAGTAATACCGTTATTGCTGAGAAGTCCTCATTTCTTTGAAATGCCACATACTACATGAGAATTTGGTTATTGGATACACAGGATTAGAGTGTGCCTAAATTGGTGGTTTAACCCACTAGCACTCTGTGTGGAAATACTCACCTTTTGGACCATTCTACACCTCACTCTTTATGATCATTGCTAATGTTTGCATCAGTACAGATGGCATTGACTCCTTATGGAGAGGAGCAGAAGTAGCATATGAAAAGTGTTCTTCATTCAGTTAGTGGTGATTTTACGACTGTTTTTTCCTAGCATCAGCCTAGATTGATAGGAAAATCAAATGCAGGGATCAAAGCAAAATAAAGTCATCTGACTGAACTTTTCATCGTACTGGATGATTCTAGGATCTAGCACTGACAGCGGGCCTTTGAAAGCTAATTATCGATATTAATGTTTACCTCTGCCAAGGAGGTTATGTTTTTGCAAGAGTTTGTTTGTCTGTCTGTTAATTAGCAAAATAACTCAAAAAGTTATGGATGGATCTTGATGAAAATTTCATGATGTGTTGGGGGCGTCACAATGAACAAATGATTCGATTTTGGTGAGGATCTGGAAGAGATCCTGGATTCTGGATCACTTTGAATTGTATTCTCCATTGACCACAATGTAAAATGTCAAAGTGATCCAGAATCCAGGATCTCTTCTGAGTCATCACCAAAATCTAATCATTTGTTCCTTGTGACACAAGCCGTGCCATGGCCAACGTCAACAATGTATATGCCCTGCGCACCCCAGGAAGATCATGAAAACTCGTCAAAGGCAATAAACCCTGGATCTACACCCCACCAAACGTCCGTCAACAATGTGGCAATCAAAACAACCACAATGGTATGGAAATGACCCTCGTGTCTTGTTCATTTTAATGCTTTAATGTTCAGTCAGTGAAGACAAATTTCCCCACTGAGACCAGTAAATTACATCTAAAGCTACATTTTCTTTTAACACATATTTCATACAAAATTGGTACATTTTTACAATTTTTAAAGGTTTTGAGGGGTAATAATCGGGGCCTTGGAATGTGACTATTTACAAAAAATTCACAGTACGAAACCAGCTCTGGAAGAATTTTGTAAGTAGAGGTACCACTGTATTTAAGTATCTGTATTTTAATTGAGTATTTATTTTTCTGCCAATTGTTTTACTTACACTCCCTACATTTTTGCTTACATCTCTGTACATTACACTCTACATTCTCAGAATAGGCTCATTATTTTTTCAAACTACATGGATGTGACAGTACTGTATGTAAAATATGTCGCTTCAAAGGGAAATCCAGTGTGGGAGGGAAATAGTACAGGCTGTGCACAGGGTCAGTCCTGCACTAGTCCACTTTCTCCAAAATTTTCCGCTCATACCATGATTTAACACATGGTCTACACAATTAGTCACTTTTAAAGGCTTTATTTTTGGCTAAAATGCATGCTATCAATAAATCTCTAACACATGCTTTCGCTGGACATAAACAGAGGTGACACTCACCTCAAAATAAAACAAACAGGCTGTGGATCAACCACAGTAAAATTAGATCATCATCATCATTAAATGTCCTGCAAATTGTTTTCATATATCAATCTTTCATTATGTCACATCCCTTGCCTGCTACCTGTCTACATTTCATTGAATTTTACCTAATTCGTATAATTTAAAAAACAGTCTCCCATGTTTTTGTGGGTTACCAGGACTCTGGTCATTCACTGTAGAATTAGAAAACAGAAACTTTTATGATTGTGCCTGGTAAAACCGGCTAAGTAGTGTTTCATTCATGGCACTTTTTTACTTTATTACAATTGACAAGTTGTACTTTTCCATGTGCATTTAAGTAAAGGAGTTGAATCAGTGCTTCTGCTTCGACAAGACGATTTTTTCCCCCACACAAGTAGCTGTACTTCTAAAGAATGTGCATACTTCTGCCACCTCTGTCCAAGTTACCCAAAACCAACAATCCAGATGAGTGAGAAGGACTGCACTCGCCTCAGTATTTAGTGGCACCTGGTTTGGCACACATGTCTGGACCAATCATCCTGATAGGGCCAGATCTCAGGCCTCACCTTTAATTTGAGATGTGTTCTCATCCTATTGTAAGTGGTGTTGGTATATGTATTTGTGAAAAGCAAGGCTCAAATTGACAGCCTGAATATACTACAAGCTGTATTTACTTTTTGAAGGCATTATCCAGGCATCACAAGTATCCTGCTTGTTTCACATGAGAAATTCAAATGGCAGCAAGAGAAATGTCATGGGCCCAATATGACTGGAGTTTATGACAGGAGGGACATGATTGATGTGACTTGGCCTGTTGGGAACACAGTGTTTGACATAATCAGATAATGACTATAGTATGGATGACTGCATACCAATGACAACATTAATGGGCTGCTCTAGTTCTTGATATCAAAACAAAACAATGGATGCCTTTGAGCAAAACCATTTCTTATTTACTAGAAAAAGCCATTCTTAATTGTGTTTCCTCTTGAATCTTCACAAGCTGAAAGAATAAAAGGGAACAAATGTATTTAATTTAAAAGCAGGTTGCTGTTTAATAATGCTATGGGCCCTGTAATATAGGGCCTTAATGATGTGCTTATGTCTCTGAATCATTGCTCATTTCCATTCCTAGAGTCCTCATTAGACTTGATGAAACATGGAAAACTCAGTAACGTAACATGCACGCACACACACACACACCAAATGACAATAACTTGAAAAAAAGCTAAAATGAATTGAATTATTCTGATTCTGCACAGTTAATTAAACTATTAGTGTTAGTGCAGATATGATGCATATGATAATTAATTCAAATGATGGTGTAAGTTCTAATGAATGCTATATGTCAGCACCTTAAGGCAAATTCAATTCCTCCTCTTTGGCCAGCACGATAATGAGTGAAAAGGTCAGAACATTAGAACATTTTCACTCCCATGATATAGCTGTGCAACATCTTTAACCCACCTAATCACATTCTGCTGTGTATAAGCTCTGTGGCATGTTAATTAATGCTGCTCATTATGGTGTAAACTACATGGATGAAGTTGTATCATAAACATAACCTTTTTGATTTTAATTGTTGATGATTATACAACCTGTTTGCATTGGCTTAAAGTGACGTATGATGATATAAGTGCACTTACGGCACCTACAGCACTTGATTTTTTTTTTTATGCAAACAGTAATGGCCTTGGGATGAAGCATTTTTCTATATTCTTTTCAAAAACTGCTGCAATAAAAGTAGAGCACAGAATTATGTACATTTAAGACCAGTTCTACTAAGACCTCAAATCCATGTGTACTGCCCAATCAAGAATTTTACCTGTGGCATTGAACTGTGTTTTGCAGGTGATTTAGGACTGCTTGCATAAATGACAACATATGCAAAGTCTGAGAGACCGCCCTATTGAAATAAGGATTCTTGTCATAATAGAGACACTATTCTGGAAAACTGCTAGGTGATACACCAGCAGTAATTATAACAGTCGCTGAATGATGCAGATGCACGAAAATGTAGCGTTGTGAGGAATTTTGTTATAGAAGGTATTGAAGAAGTTATTCATTCATTTATTTTTCATTTTATATGTGGGGGGGTATAAGGGTTATTTTATTTAACAACTGTCAGTCACACACAATTTTGTCAATGTAGCTTAATGTTTGTGCATATTTTTTAACCACAATTATCAGACTAAAAGGAATTTTTTTGTGTTTGTGTGGTTGGGAGGGAGGGCATAGATCTATTTTTTTTTTCTTCTGTTATTCCACAAAGGGAGGGTGAAAACAGTGTTCTTGTGTCAATAGCCTCTTCCACATGTGCACAATCATCCAAACCATTTGTCCCTTTCTATGACACATGTTAAATATAGACAGTTTCTATCATCAAAATTGCTTTCAGGCTTGATAAATCACTTTGTGTGTGCTAAATTAATATATTTACATTTTCTCCTCCCATCACACACTATTGTGTCTAAATGACTCATACTGCATATTCATTTTGGCAAATATCCAAACTGGACACAGACACTATTTTGTACCTATGAAAGACGCAACCCTTAGTGCACATTGTTAGTTAATCAGTCTGTATTTTTTCTTTTTGCATGTGCAATGAGTTTGCACACATTTTTCTACATGCTTTAGTAGATGTGACTCTTAATCCACAATACAATACCTACACACTAGTGATGCGCGGTTAGGGAGTTTTACAGAAACCCGCCCCGCCCAAACCCAAGACGTGGCTAAGCCCGCCCCGCCCAACCCGCATGATGTCACGTATCGATAAACCCAACCCGCCCGCTATCAACCCGCAAGCTTAAATTTGGCTCTAAACTCACATAGTACATTCGCGGCATCTTTACCTTGCGCTTCTAATGTTAAAAGTCATGAAGCATAATTTTTGCCTCCTTTCTAACATCTCAATATGCATTCCAGCACATAAAATAGACTCCACCCACATCATCACTCTATAAAGCGAACACATACAACGTTTCCATACAACCTTCGCATCGCCTGTTTTAATCTTCTCCCTGATCAAGTCCGACATTTTCACTCTTATCTCTGAGTGTTCAGGGAGATTTGGCGCTAATAACAAATAACAAAAAGTTGGGATAAAAAAGCATTCAAAACAGGAACTGACGGGCTTGCACATGTGCGAGCCGAGCACGCACGCACGCACGCACGCACGCACGCACGCACACACACACACACACACACACTTCAGCGGGTATTGATCGTCCCTGACCCGCCCCACCCGCATCCGCAATATGTATTAATACTGCGACCCACCCCGCCCGACTCGCGGGTCATAGGAGAATTAAGTGTACGAGCAATTGGAAGGAGAGGAGAGACGAGGATGCTACTGTAGGTTAGCGGGGCTCCTTTCCGTTTCATAACACGGCTGTGGAGACTGCTCCATGCACGCACACACAGTCCCTCTCATCTTCCTCTCTATCCTCCCTCATCGGTCTTAACATGGTCTGTAAAGATATGAAGGCAACGCTTTCCTGTTGATGGCAATGCAAAGGATGTGAAAATAACGTGGCTGTTACCAATTCATTCTGACTGGAGCGTGCCGCCTCTCGTGGAATGAAACTGCCGATGTCAATTGAGTTGTCTTTCATCATCATATTTTTTATATGTCGTTGATTATTCTTACTGAGGTTATTTTAAGTTGAAATATTGTATACCTTCAGTCTATCCATATTGTGCCATTTTTGGGAATGTCGTATGGAAAAATGCGGGTATTGATCGTCCCTGACCCGCCCCACCCGCATCCGCAATATATATTAAATACTGCGACCCAACCCGCCCGACCCGCGGGTCACCCGTACACTAGTGTACACAGGATAACCAGAGGACAGATTCACTTTACATTTAACATTTAATGTATATAATTTAAAGGCGCTGTAAGTGGGCGGCACGGTGGTTAACACTTGTGCCTCACAGCAAGAAGGACCCTAGTTCCAACACCAGACCTTTCTGTGTGCATGTTCATGTCTGCGTGGGTTTTCTCCAGGTACTCTGGTTTCCTCCCACCATATAAAGACCTGCACCGATAATTGATAAAGAACTGGTTAATGTCACAGTGATTGTTTGTCTATATATGTTCAGCCCTGCAATGAACTGATGACTCATACAGAGTGTACCCCGCCTTCGCCCATTGGAGCTGGATTAGGCCCCCTGTGACCCCCGTGACCCAAGTGAGGATAAAGCAGGTTCAGATGACGAGACGAGATATGTGCTGCATGTAGTAATTTTGTTTCCACTAATCATAAAATGGTCATGAATGTCATCCGATCTTAAGGAATAATGTTCATACTAATGTGTAGTAAAAGGCAACTTATTTTATTATTTTATACTGTTAAATACTTTTATATTGTAGTTGGTTAATAAATTTTTTTTTACTTTGCCTAAAATATTTGTCCATGGTCAACAAATCACAAAGTGATTAATGATCATGACGTTACAAATAAAAAGGTATCAGTGATACCAACCCTGTATTTACTTGGCATCAGTTTGAACTGCATTATCAAGGTGCCTGATAGTGAGAATTTTGGTATCAAAGTGTTGACCAGACTTTTCTTAGGATCTTTAAGTCTAATTTTTGTAGGTTATTTCCAAATGCTATTTCCAGCTTTTGTGGGAAAGCTAGTGTAAATGCATATTATTTGGACATGTCTTATAGCATTGAACTGTGAATAATGCTCCGAAGCTTTGGAGAAAAAGAGACAGAGAAGCAGCAGTCAGATCAAAAGTTAGGTTTCGATTTCATTTTCACATGACAAACGGACTTCATAAAGCTTACTTGTTGTCTCGTTTCACTCATCACTTTGCACCCTGCAAGTTGTCGTTTAAAAAAAGAAATGCACAGATGTAAAGAGAATCTGCTCTTCATTCATTAGGTTCCAAACAAAATGACGCCTTTACCAGAGTTATGACAGTGAAGCAAGTGCTCATGAGAAGTAGAGTATTTTTCCCTGTGTTGCTACAATTCTATTCAAACTAATTCTCTGCACAGTTTAATATATAAATTGAATGAATGAAACATGTCTGAAAATAAAAAAAATAAACAAATTTTTGTGCTCGAGTGTTGTTTCAGACTACATTTCTATTTGACAGCAATATTAAGAGTGATTCCTGCTCTCTGCATCCAACTGGAAAAAGCTCTGCTCCCTCTTGTGCTTGCAATAATGAAATAATATCACAATACATAACATAGACCAGAATTACCAAAAATACACAAACAAGTGGTAGCACTGCAACCAATTGTGCAATAGGTTGGCATTAGTTCGTCTTGGAAAAATATCACATTACACAGTCTGAGAATGACACAGCAGTAACATTTGTGATTGCACCTGCAGTTGGTTGTAAATCTTCATGGACTGCAACTCAGGCCTTCCAAATGAAAATAAAGCATTTTTAAAGAAGGTCAAATAGAAAGTTTTGGCAGTAGGAGGTATAATGTTCTTAGACAAGACTACGCTGCTGCTCCCAAATGAACTGGGTCATGTCTTGTTTGAACCAAACCTTGTTTTATTGTGCACGGAGTAGAAAAGATTTCACAGGTTGAATAGGCCTCTGAAGCTCACATCTCATGATATAAGATGTGCAAAGTATGTGGGTGGAATATGGCTCTTCAAGTCAGATGGAATGAGCATTGATTGAGACATGAATCTTGAGATATTGCAATATTAATCAGTAATGGGAAGACAGGAAAGGAAGCAAAATGATGGTACTATGGTGTAAATTTAATTTGTGACATTACTGTAGCATATGTAAATAGGTGGCCTGTATATACACTTTAAGTGAATGAAATGTTTGTTTCTAGGACTTTAACAATAGTTTGCAGGGACTAAAATTAATATTACACAGGTTGTGTAACATATGAGGGTTCATTGTTGTCACAGATGTTTTAAATTGCCCAGTGGTTGAAAGGAAATAATTCACAATGAAATATGTGTAATACATTGGAGGCAGTTGCAGGCTGAGTACTTGGATTATGACTCCGGGTAGCCATACTAGAGAAGCGTGACAATTGAAGTAAATTTGTCCACTAAAATTAGATGAAATTGTACCTTAGAGCATCTTTCAAATAGCAAAAAGATTACCTGTTTTATTGTAATTACTCACAGTTGGATCCGCTGGTGCTGCCTTTAAGTGCTTTGGATATAACACCATAAAACTTCCATAGGAAATAACTGGAAGCTTTTAGTGAAATGTCATGGAAAATGGGGACTTAGTTAAAATGTCAAACCATGGCCTGTATAATTGATATACAACTTTCTTTTGTAGAGATCATGTACTGTACATGCGGTATGTGGTGATGTATGCAAGTGTAAAGCTATGGGTCTAGTTCTGCATTGAGTGCTGAACGGCTAGGGATACAATGGTTTTTGAGTTTTACATGACTGTACAAGTAAAGGAATAAGAAAGGGTTCTATTGTTGAGGACAGAAAGGGTTGTTTTATTCAGTACAGTCATAGAATTTGTCCGTACTGTTAAACTCAGTTTTCTCATTTTGAAAAGGTAAAATAACTCTAATGCTTCCTCATCCAGTTTCAAGTTGATGGAGTGCACTATTGCCAAAGACTAAATCTTCAAAATGCCATCCACAATTGGTGTATACGATTGTTAGAATTATTATATATAAGCTTATACATTTTATCATATTCATTTTTAAACAAACCAATTCCATCCTTGTGCATTTCTAGAATATATGCTTAATGTGTGACTGTTTGATAAAAGAAGAACGAGGGCCTTGGTGGAAAGTACAGAGCATCTCTGTGTGAGAATGTTACTTCGTAGGAAACTGCAGAGCAGAAGATGACCAGCTGATGGAATGTCAAGGTTGACGACACACTGCAGCGAGGAGACAGACAGATGGGACACACAATTGTACAACGTGACCCATTTGACTAACAAATTATATATTGTTGTGTAACCCTCAGACGAACCCACCCAATGTAACTAGGGAACGCTTACACCTAATAAAAGAGGTTTTACAGCCCGAGACACCTCAGAGTAGGGTAGATGGATTATGACTGAGGTTGCCTTCCGTCACTACTCTCCTCGTGAGAAAGAATATTTGACTTCTGTTTGTTGTTTGACTGTTTCAGGTTTTTTACCCTGACAGCATTCAGGCTGATATATGCAGTTCTTATGTTTCCTGTAAACATATCAGGTCTGAGTCAATTATGCAGAAATTTCTGGCTTGGTTTGTAGAGTTCAGTGACATGGACTTAAGGTGAGCACTGACCTTTTTTTTTGGGGCTGAAATCAATCACTTCTGTCATGTCCGCATAAAGCTAAAGAAAGTTATGGCACATCCACTCAGTGACTTGATGAATACATGTACTCAGTGCAAGTAAGGGACTGTAGTCATGTGATGACATTGCGATGACACAAAGTTGTGTGTCATCTGTGTATGTGTGGTAAGCAATGTTGAAATGCTCTATGATCTGAGCCAGGGGCAGCATACAGTACAGATGTTGAACAGAAGTGGTTCCAGAATGGACCCTTAGGGAACCCCACATGTCACCTTTGTACGTGCTGACTTGTAGTTACCAACTGAGACAAAGTAGTCCCGACCTTGTAAATGAAGTACTGAGGTCCAATAGTACCGACACAGTTCTAGATGCATCATTCTTCAAATGAATGTAATTTAACACTTTGATCAGTGCAGTCTCAGTGCTGTGGTGTGTTTGAAGTCCAGACTGAAAGTCACTATAAAGATTGTTTTGGACCAAAAAAGCATGCATTTGTTGGAAGACAGCTCTTTCAATGATTTTTTTCCCAAGAATGGGATGTTTGATATGGACCTGTAGTTACCTATTGCTGAAGCATCCAGATTAGGCTTTTTTAGAAGAGGTTTAATTACTGCAGTTTTCAAGCCCTGACTGAAGAGAACTGTTTACTATCTGCACTACATCTGAAGCTATACAGTTAAAACATTTTTTAAGAATTTGGTAGGCAGATTGTCAAAGCAGCATGTTGTGAACTTTAGCTCTTTAAGAGTTTTCATCAGTGCTGTGTAATCTAGAAGGGCAAACTGTTCCAGGTTAACTGGTGGACAGGAAGGCACACATGATAGAAGCATTTTTCCTGAGCTGGAATCTGCAGACTGCCTGTCCAATCTTTAAAGAAAGCAGCAAAGTCATTGTATGACTTTTTAGACACCAATTGAGGTAGGACTGATGCTGCTGGGTTTGTCTGTCTACAACACAAAACAATGTGTTACGCTGTCTATTGTGTCATCTCATAGAAAAAGGACTGCCTTGCATGTTTGACTTCCTGGTTATAGATCTGCAGACTTTCTTGGAGTTTGTTTTTTCGCCACCTGCGTTCTGGCTGTCTTTTTTTTTTTTTTTTTAGCTTTGACTGGTGTGGCGTTTCTCCACGGTGACTTTTTCTTCCCTGATAGGACTTTGGTCCTTATTGGGGTGATGGAATCAATGACCATTAGAACTTTGGAGCTAAAACTATTTACAAGGTCATTGACAGGAGCTGAGGGCAGTAGTGGTGATGGTATGAACGCTTGGGTGAATTAATGTGCAGGTGTTGTCATTAATATAATGTTTTCTGATCATCTCACTCTCCCTTTTATCAGGATTAGTGAGGGCAGTGGCTTTAAAAGGGACACAATAGTGATCAGAAAGACACATATCAGTCACCATTACCTTAGAAATATTAATACCTTTGCTAATAATTACATCTAGTATGTGTCCCTTGTTATGTGTTAGATCCTTTACATGCTGAGAAAGGCCAAAATTATCCAGGATATTCAAAAGTTCTTCCATCTTTACAGTTATGAATGTGACTGTTAAAATCACCTGCTAAAACAACACAATCAAAGCCAATGCATACAATAGACAAACATTTGAGAAAACTTATCAACAATCTTTATATTGTATTTCGGCGGTCTGTAGATGGTTGCAAAGGTTGCTCAACAGGAAGATTTTAGTTGGATATATTCATATTCGAAAGTTAAAGTTGTCAATGAAATTAACTAAAGGTGTTGCACATGCAGCTGGCAGCCAGGTACTAACCCTAAACAATCGACTAAACCGCTGCACTCCCCTGATCAGAGGGGACCACTGATGAATATACAGGCATGCAGACAGCTGATTGTGTCCAACAGTTCGGTAAGGTCCCGTTTCAGTCCCTCAGATTGTTTCACAACATCATTTGATCCCACATGCAGTATGAGGTTTTCCACAGTTGGGTGCACATCCATGATTTGTATAATTTTATCTCTCACATCGGACTCCATAGCTTTATCAAAGGACAGTACGTTTGTGGGTTTATTACACACGTCACAGCAAAGTCACCAACAATCAGAGTCTGAGGGCCAGCCATTTGTTTTCCTGGTCACCTTTGATTTTTTGAGTTTTTCTTCTGTCTTACGCTGTTGTGTACAGAGATGTCATCCAGGTCTACATTAGATGTAGATCCAGGGTCTTTCAGTAATGGAGCAAATCTGTTCTTTAGTTTTATTTGTGATTGTTGAGGAGGAGTCCTCTTGGTTTTTCTTTTGGTAACTGCCCATGACTGCTCCTTGCTGAGCAGAGGGGTTGAGGCGGTAGTGGATCTGGATGGCAGAGCAGGCGTCGCTGATATTAGCCTCTCCCGGTTTTTAGTCCTCTCTTCTCTCTTTGTGGTTATTTATTCTTTAGTCTCGCACCAAGAGCGTTCCTGGGACTTTTCTCAGTGGGAAAATTATTGTCCTGTACAGTGTTCTCCTGTCCCTTCCTTGTGATGTTCGTGGTTGTTAGCTGCATGTTAGCAGGATCTTGTCCACTGAGTTTTGTCACTGGAAGAGTTGTTTCGTTTCCACACAATCCATTCACTTCCACATTTACCTCTTTTTATACTGTTGAATCTTCATTGCCATTGTGGCAATCTTCTCCAGAAGTTTGTGGTAATCAGTTGTGGACAGGGGAGGCATCTTACCATGAGCAGCAGGCAGCAGCCAATAAAGTATAAGTAGGTCCACTTAAAATTGTTTAAAAGAACATATCCAAAAATAAAAGCAGTAGGATTAAAATCCCAAGCTTAACCTCTTCCACCCTGAGCCTATTTTCAAAGGAAAACGCCTAAAAAAACATACCCAAAGTAAATGAAGAATTGCTCCACAATCCTAAGGTTTATATGGATGTTCTTTGTATCTATGGACATCTACAGGCTTCACAGAATCTATTCCCATTGTCTAAAATAGTGTAGCTACTACTATGACTGAATAAACTGGAATAAACTAAAAGATAAAACAGAATTTTTTGGTCTCGCCTGAATTTATTATTTTTTTGACAAAAGAAAACACCCTGCTAACAATGATTCCATGAATATAGACACTATTGATCACCTTCAGTAACTCCTTTCCAACACAGGAACAAAAGCCTCCAGAAAGGTTTAAGTCCAGATAACACCAGGCGGACAGTGCATTTGGAACAGTTTGGCACACTGTTGTGCCAAACTGTTCCAAATACATTATTTTAATTTTCTAGTAAAATCTGTCTGGAAAATACAACTCATATCCATTACAGAAGTCTATTACTGTCTACTGGAGCTTTTAGAAATGAAATTTACCCTGTGTTTCATCAACTTCTACCTTTGTGCACAACTAAAATGAATAAAACCATATAAACATGGATTATTTTGTCTCCAAATGGAGTAGTTTTATTAAGAACTTACTCCAAACAATATAATAATATATCAATAATAATAATACTAATACACTTTAATAAAAATCAAATATAAAGTTGAACAAATGTGCAAAAATATATGATAAATTCAATTAGAATAAATATAAATATCAAAATTAGTGCAAATTTACTAAACAAAATAACTAATACAAACATTCAAAACACAAACAATTGCAATAAAGTCCAAAAATGTCCATGTGTTATCATCAGGTGGGGGCTGGTTTATCATTAGGTTGGGGGGGCAGCAGACTGAACTGGTCCATGTGTTTCTCCAAAAAGCAGCAAAATAAGGCTGTCATCCTCCTACCTAGGAAAAATGAAGACAATCATGATTTGAGACTTTTTCCTTCTCATGAAATGATAGAATGTTATTTATTTTTGACAGAGAAAGTGAATAAATCCTCAAACAATCATTGATTAATTATAAACTTATCTACTTATGTGTAAAAATAACAATACAATGAGAAATGAGACTGAAAAAATACTACTATAGTCAACAGTGTTTGTGTGTATAGTATAAAATGTAGTATTATTGTTGTTATTATTACTATTAGTTTGTAAAAACAGATATCAGTAAGATACAACAACTTACTGGGTAGATGTTCATCCTGTTTTGAGTTCATATCCACAGTCAGATCTCAGTCAGATGTTGAACATTCAGCTGCTTCTCTGTTGTGTCTCTGTTGTTTACATGTTAGCACGCGGCTAACAGCTAACACTTCACAAAGCTTACCAGTAACATTCAGGAAAATACACTGTCACTCACTGTTACTCACTAAAACTCTCTAAAATGACTTAAAACTACGAGTAAAGTCGGCAAATATAACTATAACCAGCACACCGAGGTGTAGCACTCTGCTCTACTCTGCCGTAGCGTGTCTGCCCCAGGCCAGTCCCGTGCATGCGCCCGACGTGCGCAAAGATGCCAACCTTTCACCTTTTACGCATGCATTTCCTGTCCAGAGGGAAATGTAGTTCATGGAATGTGAGGTGTCATTAGATTCAGGAGAATCTCCTCTTTCAAACGCCTACAAACATGGCCGCCTTATCGCTCGCCAGAAATAGATATAGATGAATAAATAGCGCGTATCGGCAATTAAAAATAACATATTTCACCACACACACATTAAAGATCATGTTTAAAGGTGACGTTTATCACTAAAATACACTTTATATGTATTTTTATGAACATTAGGGTCTTAACTTTGAGCAAAAGTTGAAACAAATTTCCATTGCCCAGATTTATTATATGTTAATAATTAATGAAAAATTGTGTCGGGCTAAAGGAGTTAAAGCAGCAGGATTAAAAACAAAATAACACAAAGTAGGGCAGAAGGAGCAAGACGATCAAGAATCTACACTCTACAGAAGCAGGCTAACAGTGTTAGCGATAAAACTTCAAATGGAAAAGTCAGTGTTGAGAAAATGTAAGTTATCAAGCTAAGTATATTAAGTTATGGCAACTTGAATTGTGTTTTAATCTTACCAACAACAGACTGTGAGTGTATACAACATGCTAAATTAAGTTTCTGTAATTATCCACATTATTATTTGATCACAACTAAAAAAAAATAAAGTTAGCAACATAGAAAGTTTATCTAAATCAATGAATTACATTTTAAAAATTGCAAACAGATACTTTGAGTTACTTTATAGAATATATGTCTTCCATTTGACCCAGTCTGGATGATGGCTTCTGGTTTTGCAATTTCCTAACTGATCTTGGTCAGATTGTGAATGTGAGCACAGCATCATGCTGCTGTACAGTACTTCTCCAAACAGAATGCCAGTCATACACCCAGTGGTTCAGAAAATGACTCAGTCTGACCTTAGTCTCCACTGACAGTGTGTAGGAACTACATGCCCTATAAACTGCACAATAGGCCCAGCGGCTGGCAGGTAAACACAGGCACACTGAGAAAGGTCATCCTATATGCTTCTAACAAGATTAAAAATGATTCATGAGGCCTCAATGTTTCTCACCTTCCAACAGACAATACTAGCAGTGGGACAGAATTGTATTTGTATTAATTTATTTTACTTTTTAAAGTACTACTGGGGAAATTATTTCCAGACAGGGTAGTCCTGAGAGGTACCCTTAACCTAAACTGTATCCACCATTTGGAACACTAAGTTTGAAAGCAGACAATACCAGCCTCGTTTCGTGCACTGCAGTTGATTCACACCCACTCATAAAATTCAGGTGATAAACCGCTTTGGTTGTTTTGTGTGTTTTTGTATGCATGAGCCTGTAAGATATATTGTCCTCTGTCTATTCTACATGTGTCTACTTGTGTGTGCATGTGTGCATTTGCATCTGTATGTATGAGTCCTGAGACTGCAGGTCATTTTATTATCTAAATGGGTCCAGGCAGCGCTGGGTTGGAACCAATCACACAAACCTGCTATGATAGGAATCCTGGGGGACGGCATCAACTAAATTCATTCACTATTCCATCTCAAATGTGGCGCTTCTTTACTTTATATGCACATGAATCAGCCATATACGACAATTTCAGATAAGGGCAGTCATCAAATTGTCTCACACAAAAACACCACCTGCAAAAGCATTACAGTGGAATGTGGAGTAATTACAACTTTTCACTTATCATGTGCACACACAAAGTACAGTGTTTGTATTTTCACATTTGATATTGATAACATTGATTATCAACACTACCTTCTTTTAAGATAGCCCAGAACAAATTGAACACCATTGTCTTTGGTTGTTAAGTTTCATCATGCATCTAGTGATTACGAGGTATGAGCAAATCAATTTTCCTTTCATATTTCTAGATTAAACATGAATGTTCATTTAATGATTTATTGCAGGGTTTTTACTGTCTTTTGTCACTTAAATGCACAATACAAAAATCAGTTTTCATCAGTATATCTTTAAAGGATGAAACTAAGTAATTACTTCCACATAATATAGCAACAGTCTTTATTACATTTGTAATTAAAAAAAAAGAGTGTGACTATGAAAGACAGAAGCCTTATTAGTTCTTCTAATTTTAAAGTGGTTTGAAGGCCTTAAAAGTATGAGTGCTGTTTTGTAATCTCAGTAAACACCTGAAAAACTACCATTTAGCTTCAGGGAGTTGCACATTATTCCATATTAGTTGTGTTGTCATGACCATGGCTTTGTCTCCAGTTGGTATAAGATAGGATGAATCAGTGGAGGAAATGATTCATGAATCGTGCATTGTTTGCTTACCAGCTCACACTGATTAAGGATAGAAATAGTGCAGAGCAGTTGTCTTACTAAATGTTTCATGCAGCATGAATTAAGAATGTGAAGATCCCCAAGGAAAGAAAATAATGTACAGACAGGTAGTAGGAGGGTGAAAGTTATTAAAGGTATTGGCCTTCTCACTGGAATCTGTAAACCAGCTGTAAGACACCGGCACCATCTAGAACACTGCTGTTCAGGTCCTAAGTAGAACCAGGAAGTACCACCATACTAGTCCTTTGCTCAGGCCTCTGCACTGGCTTCCTGTGGCTCAGAGAATAGACTTTAAAACAGCTTTGTTGGTCTATAAGTCTGCCCATGGTCTAGCACTAAAATACAGCGCTGACATGTCCCATATGAACAATCTGGGACCTTGAAAAGCTCAGGGACAGGTTTTCTTTGACTACCTAGTAAAGCTTCATATAAAAACTAAAAACTCTGATGTATTGTCATTATATTATAAATTATTATTATTAGTAGTATTATTATTATTATTATTATTATATCATGTGCTGGTACCCAGAGTCCCAGTGAAGCTGCATTTCAGTCCCATGCAGCTAAACTCTGGAACAGTCTTCCTGATGATGAGACAGACCTGGATGAAAATGCCCCTGTTCAACTGTGCATAGAACAACTGAAAAAGTTCTAAGTAATTATTATGCATGTGTTATTTTATTATGTTTTATTTGCGATTGTGTTTTAACTAGTCTTGTATCTGTTTTTGAAAGCTCTGAATTGTCCAGTTTTTCAATTGTGCTACGCAAATAAATCTGCCTTCTCTTATTGAATGCTGGTAGAAATCCCTGGCAGAGGAGTGCGTTTTGTTGTGCATGCATCAGGAAGGTTAAATTTCCACCCAGCCATGAAGCACAGATTCAGTTGTTTCCATGCTATAAGAAGGACACAAGAGACAAGCTATGCCCACACAAACAAGAGACATGCAAATCTTTACAAACTAAACCACACACACATTTATAGTGGAGGTCCACTCATGCATATCAGTAAAGCTGATGATCTTAAAGTGTAATCCATCCCAAACAGCAGCTTTGCTCATGTTTTGAAATGCAATTGGTTCTCTTAAATTTATGCTGGAATCAAAATCCATTTAACCATGTTTTGAAGCCCCTTAATTCAAATCAATAACAAAAAGAGCTTGCAAAATCTCCTAGGGCCATTTGCAAGAGAGTCAGAAAGCAGCAGTAATACCACAAACAAGGAAAGCAAGTGGTTGATTCAAACTTCATTCCAAAATCTATGTGTTTTCTGATAGAAACTATTAAATATCAGATATTTCCTTTTGTGTCTAATCTAATTAGAGCAAAAGATGATTCCTCTTCAACCCTCAGATAGTTTGGGTATTTTCAATCATAACACATTTCCTGTAGTTCTAAGTATGACATTTTAACCTTGTTGTAAAAGCCACATCAAATTCTAATCAAATCGATGGATTTTCTCTCATATTATTATTCTCCTGTTATTATTAAGTAACATATTTTACATCAGGATGATGTAAGAAACTTTAATGAAAACTGCTACCTAACTTGCACCAGTTCAGGGACTATGAGAGCATCAACCCTCTTTATTTATAGGAGACTGAAGCACCAAGGTTTGGGAGAGAATATTTGCCTGGTATAAATGAGATGCTTAGAGAGAGGGTAGATAGGGCTCTCCAGCAAAGTGGGCTTTCTTTGAATTCATTCAGGGAAATGGGTATTGGCTGTAATGGGTTCATTAAGATGCTTGCCAACAAGTTGTGTGCTGGCATTGGCTGTTGAAATTGTCCTCCTCTGTGAATTCCACAGCTTCTTTTCAGTGGGACAAGAGGTAAGGTTATGATATGTACTACTCTAACAGTAAAGATGTAGGTTAATTGTCCATGAACTTTTGCTGCAATGCAATCGAAAGCCATTTGGAACCATAGTTGGTCAAAAGAAATTAAAGATTTTCTCAAGTAACTTTTCGTCTTTTTAACCTTTCTTGAAGGGGACATATCATGCAAAATTAACTTTTTCATATTTTTACAGCACAAATATGCGTTTCCTGTGTATGAGGAGACCCTTAAATTCTCAAAAAAAAAAATCATCTACTCTCCTTTTCTCTTGATCCATTTATTGTTGGAGGGGTATGAAAATGCACCATTTTGGATTGTCTATGCACCATACATCACTTGATAGATTAATTTGAATACCCCACTCCATCCTACCCCACCAGCTCAGCGATCCCCACCTAATGGTCACAGCAACCTGGTCGCTGGGTGTGCATCTAGGTCCAGAGTCGGTCTGACCCGGGTTAAATGAACGGGTTGGTCCGTGGGTGGCACCATGACCGGGGTGTTGTGGCTCATCTGGCCAGCCCCGGTCCAGATGAACTGGACCTGAACATGCACCGGCAAGGGACCAGGACCCGAAGGTACAGGGCCTGTAAAACTCAGCACTCGGCCCACTTTGATTCTCTCCAGCTGATATTATGTTATCTGCGTCTTTTTCTTTTTCGCCGCCTCAACTTTTTCAGGTTCCATTTCTTTCTCCTCTTCTAACTCTCTGTCTTCTTCCTCTCGGTAGAATGTGGAAGAGAGGGGTGGAGTCAGCTGTGGCTCATTTTGCATGACAGCATGAGGCACTAAAATTGAGCATTTTAAAAATGGCTGTTTCTCAAGGTTGAAGAGGCTGCTGCATCTCTTCATCAATGTGATATTTTGACCAAAACATGTCAGACAGGTCAATGAGACACAAGGGAACTTGTGGAAAATGGGCATGATATGTCCCCTTTAAGTAATTTATCACTATATATCACAATATTATCCTTTATACTTAGCTTTTATCCAGTGAAAATCTTTTATTTTTCGATATTTAATTTACTGATCATGTACTTTAACCCTTTCATGCATACTAGTCACTACAGTGGACAGCTATTCCACTGTCATGAGCCTGGACTCTGGTTGGCTTGTTTTGTAAATTTTTTGTATGCCTTCCTGATTTTTCTGTCATTGTTGGTGTCTGGGCTTTTATTTTGTTATGTTGGTTCATGTTCACCTTGTCTTACTTCCTGTAACTGGTGTTGCCCCTCCCCTTAAATAAAAAAAAAATCTGTTACACCTGTCTTGGGTCCTGTATAAGCTTCCCTTGTCTCTTTGTCTGGTTCAAGTTTATCTGTGTAGAATGCGTCAGACGAGTGGTGTTTTTCCCATCTTGGTTTGCTTGGTTTTTGACTGGTTTTGGCCTGCAATTATTTATTTATTTTTTGTTTATTTGTATATATGTTTGCGCCAACACCACACAGCTGCCATGTACTCTTGAGTATTTTTTTTTCATATCGTAATATATATTGCAGGATTTTAAAAATTGCAAAGTCAGTTTTTCCAATATCGTCTAGCCCTACGTTACATCAAGCTCCCATCAAAAAAGCAAAGAGTACAAATATCCCAAAAGCCTCCTCATGTCCATGCAGACCCCCTGTATCTCTCATGTTGTAAGCAAACAAACAAAAAGCATCCCCAAAAATTAAAACAGCAGATTACAAAGCCATCATGAAATCACCCCCCTCTAGAAATTCCATAAATGAGCCCCAAATCTTGACAAATGTGTTGTATTTCCCCCTTTTTTGTGAAGATTTTTTTTTCATTTTATTAAAGAAAACAAATTTAAAAACACACCCACACATACAACCCCACCCATACCAATGTTAGAAACAAATACACCTTGAAAATATGATTTAACAAAACAAATATACCTATTCATATTTTGCATTATAGCTAATTGTGCTGTACCATTTTTTTGACCAGAGAATATGATGCATCTCATGGACCAATTGTTTTTTTGCTGGCTCCATGGATCTGCGCAACAGATCTCTTCATCATAAGAATGTCAAGGAAACAGTTTTCCCATTGCTGCCATGATTAGGTATGAGGTGGCTGCCATCTCAATGCCAGTATTTTCTTAGCTGCTATCAGTCCAGCCCCATAGTATGCATCTTTGTTGCAGAGAAAGTTCAAAGTTAGAGTTGTCATTAAGCAGGAATAAAGATGGTAACCACGGGATACTGGTCTCAAGTATATCCAAGGTGGTACAAATTACTTTCCAAAAAGCAGACACACTGGAACATTCCCAATACATATGCATAAATGACCCAACAGTATTCAGAGTACAGAAAATAAGTTAGGAGATGTAATCATTTTCATTGCGTGTCTTTTCCTGGGGGTCAAATAAAATCTATAAATTTGAAATGTATTAATTAGTGGTCAGAATCTTTGGAGGTGTCATGTAGGATTTCCCACACAGTGTCCCAGCAAATGTCTTCCTCTCCCAAAGAGGTGAGGTCCCTATCCCAAAGACTTTCCACTACCAACAATGTATGAGGATCAGAAATGAACTTGTAAAAATTAGAAACCTGTGAAACCCAGACCTCCTCCCCCACCCTCACTTGTCTGATGGATGGACCTGTCCCACCCTCCTAGATCTACAAATGGATGTTGATCTATAGCCTTTCCATCCATGGGAGTTGATCTCTCCTTCAGTGTTGTTCTCCCCAAGTATTATTTTTCCCCATTGGGTTTTGGAGTTTTTTTCTTGCAGAGAAGGAGGGTCTAAAGACAGGGGATGCTTAGGATTTTTATCTATTTCTATGGTTGATTGTGTTTTTTTGTAAAGCCCTGTGAGACAACATTATTGTGATTTGGGGCTCTATAAATACAATTGAATGGAATTGTTTATTGTTTGCACATGGCATTGCAAACATATGTCCTTCCACTCTTCTACAGTGATATTCTCATTAAAGCCTGAACACCATGCCAGTCTTTTATCTTATGAGGACTCTTTTGCTGCATTTAAAGTAATGTGATTTGTACCATTCTTACTATTCTGTACTATTATGTCCAAAAATTATCAACAACACCAGAGCGTTTTATTATCTGATTCAACTACCAGTTTCTTTGTAATCTTGAAGTCTGGTCAGATCTGTCACTACACGTTATTTTTTACACTTCATTACAATTCTGGAATTTAAGCCTTTAAATTCCACCACGCTAAATTTAAAGCTTAAATATTGGTTAAATTTAAGCCAGTATACATTGTGCTGAAAACTATGCAATACAGATGCTACACCTCTACGATGTAAGGTAGTCCCACTGGATACACCAGAACAATAAAAAAAGTAAAGCACATTGCGCTATCCAGCTTATACCAGCATAAAACGCACCCCGGAAAGAAACAACAACAGGAAAGTGTGTGTAGGCGTCTGCTGCTTGTGTGTTTGGTTTAACATAAGTAGATTTTTGTCATTTTGACATGTTGATATTGTTTGTTTGTTTGAGATGAATAAATGAAATGGGGGAAAAAAAAAAAAAAGAAAATAGATTTTCCTTCAATAAACCCAGTAATCTTAGCAGTGAGTGCAGCTCTGCTCCTACCGCTACTCTGGTGTCTGCCGTGCAGCTGCTATTTCTTCTGGTCATGTGGTTAGGACGTAGATGATAGGCGTTACACTCCTTTTGACCCATCCACACAGCAACGCAATGACACCATTGTCCGATCTTTCCACTCTGGGACCTGTTCTCAAAAGATAGCGTTTTGGGGCACCCCAGACTCTGTTGCTGTGTGGACACAAGCCCCAAACAAAACAAATCATGTCAGATTCACTCAAAAACGTTGCTGTCTGGATGGGGCCTTAATGGAAAGTGTGGGGGTAGAACTTGTTTTGATGGAGTAAACAGGCAAGGTCCTAGTATTGGAATAGATTAAAACAAAAAAACACAAGGTAAAACACTGCAGAGTACCTATCACAGTGGAAGTGGGAATTCTAATATGCAGATTGTGGAAGAGATAGTAGTAGAGGTAGTAGACATCAATGAGACTGAAAAGTCATTTCAACAGCTGCACCTTCTGAGTCACACTAATGGCATCCAAATTTGTAAGAAACCCAATTCGCTAACGCTACATGTATTCATGTTCTAACACTGATATCATTATAATTTGGCATCAGAAACGGGATGATTTGGGTTAATATAACTTCTTTGTCATGATATTATGGTCAAGCTTAAAAGGCACTTTAAGGTACTCAGACTGGACTAGTTTTATACGGGTGAAAGATATCAACTGTCCTATTTTGGTTGTAATGGTCAAATCGCTGTTGTATGAACAGAACTCCAGATAATGAGTCGTTGGTGATTTCTTGAGATTTAATAACGTTGACTTAGATTGACAGTTGTATTTGTATTAGTTGTATTTTTACAAATAAAAGTCAGTGTAGTTCTACAACACAAATAATAAACTATTAGTGTCTTGTCACAACCCGGTTCTAGATCATTGCAAAAAAGAAGGGAAAATGCACAGTGCTAATCAAAGTATTTATTTAAAGTACAAAGCAAAAATACTAAATTATCCTAAATAAATATGAGGTGTGGTTGTCGGTAATATCAGTAGTGTACATGTGGATGTGTAAACTTGTCATGCTGAAATGAATCAAATGAAATGCAAACAAAAGTGTTGATCATAGAGGAAAGAGCCCCTGAAACAATGTTGGATGCACCAGCATCCCTTATCTGGAACACAGGCCCAGATGTATCTGATAAGGATGATCACCTTCACACAGTCTCACGGACAAGCAGAAGGGTCTTTCAGTCTATCTAATGCACGAAATACTAATGTAAATAAACTGTCAACCAGGGCAGTTTTCACATTTATAACTACAAAATGCAACTATGCTACCAACTCCTCATTAAATATGCATGTGAACAGGCTATGACACCAATTAGCAAATCAAACACATGTTTGACTAAATAAAAACATGTTCACAACTGGTAACCTTACTTGCAAAAACTTCTGGCAAACAAAATTAAAACTGTAAGCTCTGCTGTATCTGTTGATGTCATCTCCTGTCTTCCTCTCTCCTCATATTTATGGTCTAAACGCAAAAGTTTCTCCATAAATGGCGATTTTGCACGGGATAAGAAATATCAGTAAAACTACAAGTGAGAGGGGTCAATCCCTTCACACACTGCCATACCCTCATGTCGTCATGTATATTCGACACTGCCTTCCCATTGGGCTTGAGTATCCAAAATAGAGCCCAGCTTGGATTTTCTCAGTTTTAGACACCTCTTTCATTTGCTGTACATAGCTTGACATGACAGTATGTTTTTTTGGTTTGTTTTTTTATAAATTACTATAAATTTAAGTTGAACCCATTCCAAGTTGTAAAACACTGTATTAAACACTGGTCGATTTGTATGGGACTAGTATGAATTACTACTACCTGGGGTCATTTTCCTAGACCCTTTTATAGAAAATAAAAGTCATGGTAATCTTTACTGGATGGGACTAAAATATCTGACAATTATTACGTTATACCACATGCCTATGTTAAACTAATCCACTCCAAAGAGTGCTAAAATTCCTGTGACCGATTCAAGTCACTTCAACATAAATATGCTATTTTTGCAAAACAGTTCTTTTCAGAGAGACAATCTGCAGTAAATTGCCCCTGATATGTCAAGTATATCAGTTGCCTGAACTTGGTCTCACACTAGTTTGATTTTGTGCTCATAACCAGGCATCTTTTCAAAGGGCAGGCAGAGGAACATGGTGACATTTTAAGGAGCTTTGTAGTCATTCATTTATACCCATCTCTCTCCCGCTCTCACTCCAATTCTCTCTGTAAACCAATACGGCTCCCATGCAGCAGAGTGGCTGACTGAGTGGCTGTCTGGTAGACACACTGACTGTGCCCAGTGGTGGATTAATGTGGTTACTATTGAATCCCTGAGTTAGAAATCGATCTGTCCATTCGTGGCATGAATGTTAAAGGAGTTGGGATCTCTTTGTGTGAGCACAGTTTTTGTACCTGCATCTGTGCTTTGTGTGATGATGTCAAAATCCATGGGTGGTATATTTTATATCTTACATATTGCCTACATGTGTGATTTTTTAATTTATCATGACCTTTATGCTGTGCGTGTGTGCATTCCTTTTTATGGTGGGTAGATCATTGATTTTAGTACATTCTTCTGCCAAGGTTCCTGTTGAAATACATTTGTGTGCTGCTGTTTTCATTTTTGCAGGTGTGTCTTTTTCACTGTGTGCTCATTTTCAATTCTTCACTTTTCATTCTTGTTAATTGTACCTGCAGGCCATGTCTTTCCTGCTCACCTGTCTCCATTTGGACGATGGATTGAGGGTTAATCCTACCACAGCTTTGTTCATTGCCTGATACAGGTCTATTAAATCTCCTCTAATTTCATTTTCCTTGATGATTTGACCACATGTCTCCAGCACACGGGTCCAAAGGAGCTCAAGATTGAATTGGATCAAGGCATATCAGCGTCTGGAGAGATCAGACTTACTTTTCCTTCTACAGCTGCATGTGTGTGCCTGATTTAATTGAGGTAAAAGTGGCTGTTTTTATACATCTCTGTTGTGATGGTCCAAAGCAATGCTTGCAATGTCCCTCCAACATCTGCTCCATTTCCTTTCCAGCATTATAGGCTTGGCACGAGGTGATAAATGCAAAAATGTTGTGTAAAGAAAGGAACAACATACACATGACACTAGATCAAACCTATGAGATGTAGTTTTGACATTTAGACAATGACTTAAGTTAACCCACTGTTAGAAAATAATATTTTATTTTGATACTAGTCTAACTATAACATAAATGTATTACAATCACTATGATTGTACCTGAACCTGGTTATGGTTCCATTGCTGTTTTGGTTTGTCTGATAATGTTTCATAAGAAAATAGGTCACACGCAAACTTTCACATTTAGATCAAATGAAATGGTTGAAATATTTAAACCTGAGGAGAAAAAAATTTACGATGTTCAACTGATTTGATGAAACTGAATATATTACTAGTTGCTGTGACATTTCTTATCATTTATTGTTTAAGAAAGAGTTCATTGTTATAAATAAATCATTTATGAGTTTTGAAGCTTTCTACACTTTCATTAATTAATCAAAGCCTTTATTGAATAATAATTGATACTGAAGGGAAATAGGCCTTACTTGCACTACAGCATCAATAATTTACAAATCAGAAAATAATAATAAAACACAAAAAAATACGTTTGGTTTTCATATCTTTAAGGGACTCATTTTCGGAGCTGTATATTACCTTAAATACGTGACCTTAAACTTAATCTACAATATGGGAATCTGTATTTCATTCCAATTTGGAAGCAAAGTTGAAACAGGTTTCAACTTTCAAGTTTTCATGTTCAAATTAAGTAATTAGTGGTGGAAGAAGCAGGGGAGACTGCAAACAGATGTAACATTTTTTTAACTTTCTGGCTCTCACATTGAGGTGTTGTCATGTCTTCAAACTGCTGTATAAACTAGTTTCAAGTGTCTGCTAATAAATGACCTAGAAAATGTTTGTTGAACACAAATAGAATATGCATGATAATATCTAACAGAAAGAGTGAAATGTTACAATTGAGCCCATAGCTTGGGTCAGTTGTAACATACATTGGGGTAAAATGCAACATTATGAAATCAGGACCATAACAATGACTTATAATATTGACTGACTCAGAGTAATCCCAGCTCCAAAGAGTAAAAGTCCCGCCATGTATTGGTTCTTCCTGTTCACTTCATACAGGTGATTCTACCTGGATGAGGAGTTGTGCTCATAAAAATGGGCTGATTCAGTGAATGGTTGGAAGAAATACTTGGCAGGGCTTCACTATTGGGAGCTGGGATTACCCAACTCTGGATTGCCTAATGGAATTTTTTTGTTTTGTTTCAGAAAGTTGGAAAACCAAACTGGGCTGGCAGTTTAAGTCTCAGCCAATAGTTTTAGATGTTTGCAACCATATTTTTCTGCAAGCTGATTTGGAAGTTCTCTTGCTTGTAATGTTAACCATGTAAAAAATGCCACATTTTCCCTATTCAATATATATCTTATATATTGCCATCAGTATAATGTTCATAATTTCAGCCTGACTGGCTGAAATTAAATATAAAATAGCTACATGTAGATTTGTTTTAATTTCAAACCATGCACATTTTTATCATCCTACAAGACTACAATATAAAGTAGGCAGATGTAAAATTTGGAACAACCATGATATATAGACGTATATGTGGTATAAATAACACTCAAATGTATAGAACTGTGATACATTCAAGTGGACAGTTTTGAGATAAAAAAAAGAAAATGCATTAAATAACATCCAAGTTCCTTGTGATTGGGCTGTAACACCATTGTGATAGGGCTGAGAGATAGGGTCTCTTAGTGCAATATACAATATGTTGCGAATGACCCTGAGACTGCGGAGCCCCTCTGGCATCTGCTCAAATGCCAGACTGGCCCGTCCGTCCCTGGTTCATAGTTTGATGTTCACCATCACGGTGGTGTTTATGTGTGCTGTCTGTATATGGAGTGTCTGATAACACAACACAGCCTCATTTGGTGTCCCCTTGTTTTTTTTCGCTTTCTTTCTCTTAACCATCTGTATTAGGGTAGACTGAAATAATGAAATGAATATCTGTTATGGATGTGCTATTATTTATTCTTAAATAAACAGGGATTGGACCTGGGTTGTTCTGCCAAAATAAGCACTGTTTATATAACTGAGTCGCTGGCCATGGTAGGCCATACTTGCGTTGCACACAGAGGTAAGACTGCAGCAGTCATTAGAAAGATTGTGGATTAGGTTAGGTTTATAGGATATGCAGACGGCTACACTTCTCAGTCCTCATGTATTGCTTTTGAAATTTCTTAAGTATTGGCCTCTTGTTGCGTAGCTGTGTGGATAGCTTCTCTAACTTGACTAGCGCAGCATGTAAAAGTCAATAAGACTGACGACAGAACAAAAATGAACCAATAGACAATCAAAGCACAGTGCCAGTACCAACTATATTAATAAAGCTGCAATTAGTTAAACGTTTGAGCAGATAACAGGTTTATTTATCAAAAGGAAAAAAACTAAACAAAATGCTTATGCCTCAGGGAAGATCAATATGAAGAGGACTAATTAAAACAATGGTGTTGAACACTGACATTGCCTATACAAGACTACAGGTTGTCGTGCCCCCCCCCCCCCCCCCCCCCCTTACAGTGAACCGAAAGTTTTGCCCCTGTGTACAGTATATACGGCCGTGACTCAGTTGGTAGAGTGGGTCGTCCAATAGCAGTCAGTGGTTCTCGTACCGGCTCTGGCTGTCCAAGTGTCCTTGGGCAAGACACTGGACCCAGTATATCTGGCAGAAGCTACCCACTGGTATGAGTGTGTGTGAATGGGTAAATGTGAGGCTGATGTGAAGCATTTTATGTTAGTGTAGTGTTAGTGTTAAGTTAGTGTACTTACTGTGTGTGATCTGCACCAGGTAGGTATGGGGCAGCTTCTGGGTCTGAACCTGAGGAATTTGTGTTCATAAAATGTAACGGCATAAATTGTAGAAATGTAGTAGAGTAGATGGTACAGATAAATACCCTAAAATTTAAGAGTTAAGTGAAAAGTATTAATTATTTATTTTTACTTACAGTAAGTATAGTAACAGAGTACAAAAAATACTCCATACTCCAATATTCCACTGCTGAATCTAATCAATTCCCAGACAAGTCATAATCCTCTAACAACTGGTTGTGTTCCCACTGTGATATCAGTCCCCAGGGGTCAATGTGTGTGTTTAGGACAGAAAAAAAATATGCACATGCAGACTGGTCTCACTACTGGTTTTAAAAAGTCAGTGGACCCCATCTTCCCTATCCTCCCCTTTTCCGTGGTTATCACCACTGATCTCTAAATCAGTACCTCCAAGTTGCTCCCTTCCAGCCCACTGCCACAGTGTCTCCATGGGTGGGTCCCTTTGACTAAGACCATGCAGCCGCATGCAGCTACTGGTGATAAATTGTTCCATTACTCTGTGACTTCCCTGCTGTTTGCCTGTGGTCTACCACAGCGTGTTAGAGTGGCTTGTAGAGCATTTGTGTGTGCATTGTCCAACAGGGTACAATTGACTGTATCTTTAAGACAATCTTAGAGACAAAAACATCTGGGATATCTTTTCAGTTTAAGACATTTCCTTTGTCGATTCAATAGCCGAGGTTTGAAACCTCCAATACAGTTAATTTTTTTTTACATAAAACCAGTGTAAAGACGAGTATATATATATATATATATATATATATATATATATATATATATATATATATATATATATTGCAGGTTTTTGTTCCAACCAAACAGCAACACATCAGATGTCAATCAATTAATCAACTGATCTCAGTCTTCAGAGAGTTAATTGGTCAAACTGAACTCTTGGTTGGAACAAAAACCTGCAGCCACACCGGCCCTTTGTGGAACAGGTTGGAGACCCCTGCTTTACACCTATAAGGTCCAGACTAAGTTCTCAGTGATGCATAATAAGTGACATGTAACACCACTGGATAATCATACTTTTTCTTGTTTTAGAGTATGTTGGAATGGTGTTCTGCACACCTCCATTTCTGTTTGAAAATTACTGAGCTCCCTTTGATTTTTTTTTTAATCCAAAGTCATATAATCCTCTCGCATATCTACCTTCCTCTACAGGATCTCATACTAAGGCCTCTCACTAATCTGTATGCAGTATGATTCCTTTCCGGTTCCCACCTAAATTGTGTGTTCTTACTTCTTATTGGAAAAACCTCACAAACAGTCACCACTGCAGTGTGATTTCCTGTGGCAACCTGCTGCCTGTGCAAAGAAACTGCACCTCAAGCACATACACCCAGGGGTGAAAGTGAGTCGAAACGGGCCAGAACGCAGTTCCAGTAAAATATTCACGGCCAGAATGGAGTTCCGTTGGAGAAGGTAGCTGTCAAAATCCCATATTAAGGACCTGTGTCCACAGGATGTGTTTTTAACGCTATCTGCGCCAAATTTCGATCCAAATCCTAGTTAACCATCAAGAGTGCGAAGTGCCTTCAGTGGTTAAAAAAAATATATATTTTTTTTTAAAAAGCCAAAAGAGACCGTTTTTAGAACACTTCACTTGTCAATATCACAATTCTCTTACTGATCAATGAAAAGCAAGGCAGTTCACATTTGCCAACTAAAATGATGCACTAGTACCAACAGATGCATTTGGAAGAGTACTTTTTTTGCTGCATTTTTGTCATCCAGGTAATATTTTATTTGCTATATTTCAAAGGTTGTCTTAATATCTCAGTGTGTCAGGAGAAACTACCTCTACTACACAGTACAAGTAATAATGTTTTTGGGGTTTTTTAGACTGACTGAGGAACTTACGTTTTACAACTTCACATAGTGTTGTGAGGTCATATGCAATTTAACCTTTGAACCAACAAGTGCATTGGAAAAAAAATATATATATATTTTGTTGCATTTTTGCCATCTCGGTAAGGTAGTTTTGAGGACCATATCACAATGACTTTGAATCAATTTTCTAGTAACCAAATATTTGAAAAATTATTTAATTTTGATTACAAAATGGAAAATTGCAACTATTTATCGCAAATTCCACTTCCTCCCGTAACAAAAGACTAAAAAGCAACTTTTCTGAAAAGCTCATGCAACATCAGACATTTTAGGGTGCAACAATCTCAAAATAGGCCTGCGAAATTCTGGAGGGACTGAAAAACTTGTGGACACAGCTAGGCCCTAAGTCAAGAAAACGATGTTTGAAGGTGTTTCACACTGAAGGCGGCAAACGCAGTAGCCTGCGCCTTTCACCGTTCAGTGTGATACATAGACTGTATGATCTACACAGATTGCGAACAGCTGATTTGTCCCTGCCATGGGTGTAACCAGCCCATTTTTGGGGGTGCTTAAGCAAAATAACACAAAACAAAAATGTGAACAGTCAGAAATACACCCCTGTCTTGAAATGGTTCAATCCATTTGATTCCCGACAACCCCCTCCTCACTCCTCCTTCGCTCCTGTCACTAGCGATATACCGGTACGGTGAGAGAGTGGTAGTGTGTGACTAAATATGTTATAGTAGTGGTTATGTTGATCAACTATTCTACCACCCAATACCATGACTTGTTAACATCAACAAATATTAGTCCTGATTTTAGCTGTATTGAATTGAATGGAACAGATTACAGTCTATCACTTTAACTGGTGTGTGTGTTTAGACTATGTATGTGGACATTTTTCATTAAAAAGCACCATGTTCAGGTGAGAGTGTATGACCCACAGTAACTATAAAGAAATACACTAAACCTCTTCCTAATGTATTTGTATGTAGTTGTCTGAGCTAGGAGGGGAGAGGGACAGAAGGAGAGGAGAGGGTCAGAAGGAGAGGAGAGGGGCAGAAGGAGAGGAGAGGGGCAGAAGGAGAGGAGAGGAGCAGAAGGAGAGGAGAGGGGCAGAAGGAGAGGAGTAGAAGGAGAGGAGAGGGGCAGAAGGAGAGGAGAGGGGCAGAAGGAGAGGAGAGGAGTAGAAGGAGAGGAGAGAGAGGGGCAGAAGGAGAGGAAAGGGGCAGAAGGGGAGGAGAGGAGTAGAAGGAGAGGAGAGAGAAGGTCAGAAGGAGAGGAAAGGGGCAGACCAGGAGGAGAGGGGCAGAAGGAGACGGGAGGAGTAGAAGGAGAGGAGAGGGGCAGAAGAACAGGGGCAGAAGGGGAGGAGAGGGGCAGAAGGAGACGAGAGGGGAGAAGGGGAGGAGAGGGGCAGAAGGAGAGGGGCATCATATCTTTTTGGTTATAAAACACTGTGTTTGATAGCGCAGAGATAGATTATTTATTTACTATTGTATTATTTATTACTTATGTCATTTTTCAATGGCTATAATATATTTGTATGTGTTTGTTGAAAGTGGAATGTGAGAGAGATAAAGGAGAGGAGATGGTCGTGCTAGAACAGGGAGAACCAAGTAAGAAAATGGATTGACTAGCAGGACATCCTCATTACATTGTCCTAATAAGATTTTATATTGTATTTTTTTTTTTATGGTTAAACCATGGAGAGACTATTGGAGTTAGTAAATATATGCATTAACAACAATAATAATATAATCATAAGCATTGCTTCCTTGCTCAGAATTTAGGAGGAGAGCCCTGTATCCCATCTACCTGGATGAGGAGTTGTGCTCATCAAAATGAGGTGTTTGTGAATGGTCAGAACAAATATGTCTCTGGAGTGATCAAAAGAGGTGGGTAACTGGTCCAGAGTCCAGAGAAGTCCAGGGTTCAGACAACGTGTATTTCTTCTAACCAACTGAGCCATCCCATTTCGATGAGAACAACTCTTCATCTACATAAATGGTATGGTGTACAGAATCACCTGTGTTAAAACAACAAACTGATTCAGTCTGTTTCTCATCCTCTGTTGGCTCAGTCATATTCATAACAAACTGCAGAAGCTGTCAATACTAAAGCTGTCGCAAGAAGATGTAAAATATAATTAGGTTAGTTTGTTGCTAAATCATGAAGAACACTAATTTCTTCAATCATTCTACTTTATGCTTTGATCCTGCTTTGATGTACTACTCTTTCACCCCTCAAATATAACATACACCTATAGATATCTCTTCCTCCTCTTATCCATACAGGATGTGATCCTTAATGATATCTTTTAAATCACTCCTACTTCTAGCTGCTTCTGCTGATGCAAATAACCAGCTGTGGCTTCTTAACATTGCCCATTGCTGTTGCTTTAAGTTGTTTTTGTGTGCTTTGTCATCCTGCATATAGCTGGTTAGTTAGTCTCCTGGGGAGCAGCGTTCAAGTTTAATGTAAACCTACAGCAACAAAGTCTGTTGATTCTTTCAAAAGAAGCATTGTTAAGGGCATTAAATAGTTTGTACCACCCCCTGCTGTTGTGTGTAGAAATATAACAAAGTATATCTGGTAATCATCATATCTCCTGTCTGAACCATTTTATAATAATGGGTGACCCCCAAAATCCTGTGGAAAGCACAGTTGCCCAGAAGCTGATCCTGATGCATCATATCAAATACAGCTTTGATCTACGGCCATCTGGAAATCATTGGCCCTCAGTTATCAATCTATCACTGAAACGAGCACAGGCAGAAATGACTCACTCATCTCATGTTATGACAGTGTGTGCGATTAATCAAATAGTCATATTTCACCACCATCAGCTGCTTATTAAATGCAGCAGTTGAAAGCACTGGTTATTTAAATGCAATGCCTTTATTTCTTCTACTCCTGCCCATTGACTTTATCACATGGAGATGTTGAACATGACAGAAACTTATCTGACCTCAAAACAGAAAATTTTATGTCCATGTAGCCCACCTATACCCAGTGTATAAGGGCCCCTGAGTTCTTTCTAACTCAAAACTACTGAAGTTATTGAAATTACAATTGTATTCACTAACTACAGGTCCAGTTACTTAAACCTCAATGCACATAAGTAATAAAATTTAAAAATCACCAAAAAATTGAAAATAAACAGAAAATGAAAGTTTACTGAACAATATGAATTTGTGGGAAAGATTACAATAGGATTCAATTATGTAATTGGCCACTCACCATACACACACAGTCACTATAGCCGGCAGTTACCACTAGGTTGCAGGCCTGAGCGTGGCTTGGGTGCGACGAAAAGGGATGGCGATGGATGGAAAGCCTCAAGATAGCGCGGTCAGAAAATGACGACACACTGGTTCCAGCTCTGGTTCACCACATGCTGCGCACCGGAAATATGCGTTGAAAATCTAATGCCAATAATATCTATACATTTCTAGCTGACAACTAGGCATAAAGTCCATATTTCTGTCCGAAATTATGAAACAAATACATTAAGCAGGCTGATTTAGCAGTACTTAAAGCATAAATGCAGCAACAGTAATAACATACACTTGTTCAATGGATGCTAACTGCTAATACAAAGCTAACGTCTTTTACCTTAAGGCAAATACAGTTTGCAGGGTGATGTTGCCTCACAAAAGGTACCCATCAGTGCAATAATAGGTTGACACTCCATTAGTGATGATTGAATTAATAATCATCAGATGTATCCAAATTGCAATTTACCAGGAGAAACTGCGGTTGATTTCTCCCTCTATCAGCAAAGTTTTGATCAACTACAGCATTGTCTAACGCACTTCCGGTTTACAAGCAATTTACAGCTAAAACAAACGAACCAGGTAAACCCCGTACATAGAGAGTACATCCTGCTGTTTTCTTCAAAATAAAAGCTAAATTTAAACGAAACATTTGTGGCTTATTGTATTAATTTCTAAATGATATCCAGGTATTTTAAACATGTTGTTTTAACTTAACATATTAAAGGAAATATTAATGTAAATGGGGTTTTTCATCACACATGAAATGTAAACAGATTAGAACAATTACATAACTTCACAATGAAAGCATCAGGCTTTTACAGTATTTTAAGGAAATCTCAGCCTCCTAGCTTTGCAGGCTCACAAAGATGCTGGGAGGGGGATATGGGAAAAGGTATAACAGAAGAAACATGGGAACAAGTAAGTTTCAAGGGAAATGCAGACACGATTGATGTATCATAAAACTATCAATAGGATTTACTGGACCCCATCAAAAATGGCCTGGTTAGGACTCAGATGTGTGCTAGAGGTGTAACACTGAAAGTGGCACTATCTTGCACATGTTCTATTCTTGCCCAATAATAGACCCTTTTTGGGGTGAGATAATATCTTTTATCAACAAACTGCTAAGTACTGCTCGGGTACGCCACCCACTATAATGTCTTTTCGGTGTGGTACCACAGGGAAGTGGGTTGAATGCACACCAATCCTCATGGTGCCAAACGGCTATAATAGTAGAATGCAGGATAATATTACGACATTGGAAATCACAAGTAGCTGTATTAATGGTTGAATGGTTTAATGAGATGTCCAAGATGGCCTCTTATAAAAGATTGTGCCACAGAATGATGGCTAAAGAGGATGTCTATATGAAAATTTGGGAGCATTATTTAGATATAGTACAGTAAGTTGGTAGCCTACTGTATTGTTTTTTTTAATTATTATTATTATTTTTAATCATTTTATTTTTTTCTATTCTTTCCATTTTCTTCCTTTGTTTATGAGTATACTTTAATATTCAGTGATGGATAAATATATAGAACTACTTCACTTACTCAATATATGTCTCTTGAAGACCAGGGTTGGTGACACCTGCTATAGAATATCCATATTTGAAGTCACTCTGGGGTTGATGTAAGACTGTGCACTAATTTGCTGCACTCTAAACTTGCTTATCTTGAACTGAAACATGTCATAAGTTTGCTCATAATAACACTGACAAATGTGAACATTTGGTTTAGAAATGTTCAGGTTTTATTGTAGGGTTTTTTTTTAATTAATAAATATAGAACATTTTCATTATCCAAAATACAATTCTGAGATTTTGTGGGTGACTCACCTGTACTACATTCCCAGCTGTCAGCTGAAGAATATATGTATTTCAACAAAATTCCCATTTTTACAAGACAGAAGAAGAAATGTGAACATCAATAAGGCTGTCTCCTGTGGAAGAAAACTAATGAGGTCAAAACAGTCAAACCTCATTAGCAAGAGGTTTGACTGGGTAGTGCACTAGTATAGTAAAGTATTACACAGATGAGGTGAAACAATAGCAGAAGATATAATCTACAATCCTTTGTAGATGATGATGTGATAATAGTTTTAACAGCAGTAATAACTGCTCAAAATTGGGGGGGGGGGTTTGGAGGTTTGAAACAACCACCAGGTAAAAAAGAGCTGACATGGTGATTGGTGACAAGTATTGTGGAGTAATGATTAGGGAGCTTTTTCACCAGTAAGCTCTATTCTGGAAAGATGGTTATGGTTTAAACATTTTTGTTTGTTTGTTTTGTTTTTTTCCTTACACTGTGGGTTCTTGGCTCTAGAAGGGCTTTAGAGTGTAAACTCCTAAAGTATTTATATTATTATTCTGGATTTGAAATGACAGGGTTGTTTCTAACTCCTGGCTTTAATTTTAGCATATTCTTTCTATCATATTGATTTGAGTATTGGTGCTGTTCTTATTTTAGGTCACCCCTCATTACACTGTAGAGCTCACAAGAGTTTTAAGAGATTACAATTGCAACAAATTATCAGGTTCCTTTTCTTACTTGTCAGAAATTCCCTGTGTTCAATTATTTGTGGAAGAAAAGCCAGAATTGGAGATGCAGCATTCACTACTGATTTGAGACAAGCAAAAGATGACACACAGAAAAAGATGGAAGTATGGAGACAAAATTAGAGACAGAGAAAGAGAGAGAGAGAGAGAGAGAGAGAGAGGAGAGAAAACGACAGGTAGACAAAAAGAGGAATGCCTGACAGCTTGAGTCCTTCACTGTGCTTTGCCATTGTGAAGCTTTACACCTTACAAAAATTTACCCCCCACCCCACACAGACACCTCACCCCCAAAACAGCTCCCTCCGTGGGCTGTCAGCTTGGAGACTGTCCCTCTTCTCACCCAGAAGCAATCCACAGTTTGACAGGCATGTACAAAGCCAAACTATCACACGGACAGACATACACAGCCACAAAAAACCCATACACAGGTTTGCTGTCAGGTGTATGCACACATCCCCTGATGGGTACACACACATATAAACCCACGCAAGCCACATTCACAAGGCCAAGTGAGGTGGAAGAAGAATCCTATCAGACGTCCACCCACAGATTGAGAAAGGCTGGAGCATCACCTGGGGATGTACACACAAACATGCAGGCTTGTCACTTTGACTGTGCTAACCTGCTGAAGCTTGCATCTGATGGTGAAATGTGAATGACAGTCTTCATCCCAAGCTCCTGCATTGGTATATAAACAAACAAGTCAGGTAGTGACAGTGTTGCAGATCAGGAATCCGTTTTTGTATTGTATCTGTAAAAAGGGAAATGAGACAGATTCTTTCAACCAAATGTCTGACACAGAAGTGAAATGATGGATTTTTGGGACAGACTGTATTGCCAATGGCATTTTATGCTGTCTTTCAAGAGTGCAATAGCTGGTTCATTAAATTAACAATTAACCTGCTAAATGAATACATCAATCACTTTTTCAATGTGTTTTTTAAGTAAAATTTGACCAAAAAAAAAAACAAAACTAAATTGGACTTGCTAATTCATTCACAGAAAAAAAGAAAGAAAAAAGATCAGGCAACTGGGCAACAAATGTTGACAAAAAAAAACAAAACAGTCAGATGAACTGTCTGTCATTGACTGGAACCCACCCATTAAGCTTTTCACCTGATGAAAACAATGGATGTGCAGAAAGCATAATTGTGGATTTTCAAGACTTTTAATACTGAATTCAGCAACAACAAAAAAAAACACTCTTCCCCTCACTTCTGTTTCTGAAGCTACTCCACCTTTAACCCTTTCTGGTCATCTTAGCATCTAAAATAATGACTAAAAGATGATTTGCATTTTAAGAAAACCATGTAATGAAGACAGTGTTATCAATGCAATTATCATTTCATGCGGAAAGGTTATGATTGTGTTTACTTTTGCAACTCAGATCATGAAATCTCAATTATATAAATGTCAAGTACATTTGCCAGGTATCACTTCTGCTGGCTGTCTGTTTCCCTGCATTGTATCTAAAACACAGAGAGAAAGATGACAGGCGAATTACAGGAGTGAGAAATTACAAAAATATTGTACTCGGAGAGAAAGTTAAATAAGAAAATAATTAAATTTGAGACAGGGAACAGAGTGAGAGACAGAAGTGAAATGAAGAAAATAAGGCAGTGGGTGTGTTTGCTGTGTACTGAGTAGGATGCTGTAGATATATTCACCAGTTAACAAAGCCCTGAGGAGAAAATGACAACAGTGAAAGTGTCATATTTTAGTCGGTCTTACTATGTGTTAAGGCAAAAATGACAGGTACTCCATTCATTCACTGTACAATTTAAGGTCACTGTACAACAGTATAATAGAAAACAATTGAGTCAACACATACGTAAACAATCAATCTTAAACTGTCACTTGATTTCCATATATTTGAAGAAAACTCAAATATACTCTAAGGGGAAAAGAACATTACACAGGAATCTGCAAAGATTGTTACTTTTTACATTTTTGTGAAATGATGCAAAACCATGGCTCATTTGCGTTAAAATTGTGTTGATCTTGTGGAACCAGTTGTATTGTTCTTTAAATGATACAATCTCATCTGTCTGTTTCTTTAATGGTAGATGATGTGTTCAAAGGAGATTGATGACAAAAGTGGGTATGAGTAGGATCTGAATGCAAATCACAGCAGTTTGGTGCAGAAAAGACATAATCACCATATTTGCAGGAGGGAACTGTGCTAGCATGACAGAAACAAACAGTAGCATCAGACTGTTTTCTCACTAAAATTTGTGAATTTAATAGCTTTCTCAATGAGAATTTCTGAAATATTTAGCCATTATGCAAACTGCATCCTTCAGTGCTCTGTCATAAGGGCAGTGTCCTTTCAGTTATGACAGGATTGTGAATTCTGGGCAGACACAGCATGAATGTCAATAATCCAGGCATGACAAAACTTAACAGCCGCTCAAACAAACTTCACAGCTCTTGTAAGATCATCTCTCATGCTATGAAAACCCCTGATAGCGGTCATTAATCATTCCAGTAATTACCAGGCAGAAAATAAACACTGGGGGTGTGCAGCTTCTCCGTTTTCTTTTTTCTTCATGCCATTCCTTAAGCGCCTGTCATTCCTCAGATATCTCATGTCATTTCTTGGCTGGTTTTCCTTCCTTTAGTGATGATCTCCAGACTTTTCCATGCAACAGTATGGTTTTATTTATTCCCCCCCCCCATCTCCTATTGTCTCTGTTTCAGAAGTGCATTGTGTCTATGGTTGGAGAAAGAGAAGGCATTGGCAGGCAATTTGAGAGTAAACCAGTGCTTGTGTTCTATAGACTGATATGCCAACAGCGATACTTACCAACTCAACCCGCTCTAATTACTTCGCAGCCAGGCACAGACACTTTGTTGTTTTCTTGGGTGTGTGTTTTTTCAAGGCGTTTGTGCATCTCTGTTGCATTGTTTGCAGCTGGACATTTTTCATCAGAATGGGACTTTGTCTCCAGAGCTCACTGGCCAGCTTTGAGCCTGGGCAGTAAAGCCCATTTGGGGGTATTATGGTCTGAGTGAGAAAGGTACTCTGAATGGTGGAGTAGATTATGGCACGATTCCCCTGTGTTTTCCTTCGCCTCTTCACATTACACAGCTAATACACACAGGCTCTGTGGTGATGCCTGTCCCTTGGATCAAACCAGATTTTTATTTAGTCAGCTGGGAGCCAGCCAATTCATGCTGTACTCCACAGTATGGCTGTGCAGACTATTTTACCATGCAGTTATATTGCTTGGCTGTCAACCCATATTGGTGTAATTTAGGAACAGGGTAGGACTGTGAAAGGGAAAGTCTTAACAAGATGCTCACCTGAAAACAGCGGTCAGAATTAACGTTTTGCTTCACTGACCATGGGGACTGGTGCAAAAAAAATAAATGTAATTAAAATTGAATACATAAATTAAATAATCCACCAACTTTTTTAAAATTGTATTATGTCACTGTAATACATTTTTCTGTCACAAATATCCAGCCACAGACAGAAAGTAAATACATAGAGTATATAATACCTTGTTTTTTCGGGGGCGGGTTTTGGTAATTGCCAGTAAATGTGCTTAAAAAGTATCACATTATTTTTCCAAAATTATAATGTTTGTTTTTTTCTTATTACTGGGGATCTATGTTCTGACAGTCACCCATGGTCATGAGCTGCCAAAATTATTTTCCTTTTCAGGGTGGCCAGGCTGAACTGAGAAGTTGAGACATCTAGGAGAGAGAGCCGAGGCTCCTCCATGTCAAGAACAGCCAATTGAGGATGTGAAACACCTCCCCAGAGAGGTGTTTCAGGCATATCGTTCTGGGTGGACGTTCTGGGTGGAGACCTTAGGGCTGACCCAGGACACAATGGATGGATTATGTCTGTGGCCTGGCCTGGGAATGCCTGGGAATTCCCTTGGAACAGCTGGTGGAAGTGGCTAAGGAGAGGGCTGGATAAGCGGATGATGACGAGACGGGGGTAATGTGTTTTTACATTACAGAGTTGACATTTAACTGAGAAAAGCAATTATACACCTTTAATAATCACATTAAAGACTCATTCCTTCTACACCTAGGGTGTAGACTTTCATATTACTGTTGATTTGAAAATATAGTCAGACTTTTTTTTTTATTGCAGAGCAAGGATATGAAAAGTAGAATAAACCAGTGTGATGAAAATATAAGGGCACGGGGTTGTGACTGAGGAAGAGACAGTAGATAAAGTAATTATTTTTCATTGGAATAATGTAAAAGAATAAAGGATATTGAAAAGTACAAATGCTGAAGGAAAAAAATACTCAATGTAAGTATGAGAAAAAATATTTTAGTATTAATAATCTAAAAAAACAAATATCACAATATTAAAACTCTAATACCTATAACAGAAAAATAACTTCTGTGGACTGAGACCTGAGTGGAAGGCAATACCTTCCTTCCGCTTCATGCTAGCCTGGAGTACAACATAAAATAAGTCACTATATAACATTCAACAAAAGTGCTTCAATGCCTACTTGCATATAACAAGATGGAGGTCTTCACCACAGTGCCTAGCCACCCAGACAGCCACACAGATAGAGCAAAACACCAAAAAAAAAACCCAACAAAAAAAGAACAAGAACAACAGAATGATGGTTATACTAAACAAACCTAATAAACCTAGACCAAATGAACAAATCAAAACTACTGAGAATGTGCAAAAATGGAAAAAACTAAAGTACAAGCAGTCCACGGAACACCAAAAATGCCACAAAAGAAAAACCTGTTTCAAAAAGACAAGAAATAGACAAGACAAAAGTAAACAGATCAACAGCAGGTGAGCCTAAAAAGCACATGTTTATATGTGTGTGCGTGTGTGTGGGTGTGTGTATGTGTGTGTGGGGGCGCAACTTCAAACAAACCAGGAACAAAAATGGGGACCTACTCAGCACCTCCATAGGGAACCATCACCAGAGAAAGAGGCTAAACTGCACCACATGAAGCCTTTTTCTACTACTTCTGGGGTAGAAGGTGAAGCAAAGGGAGGAGACCTGGCATTAATATAATAAATGTTATGTATGACTTACAGGTCCTCATGTGCTCTCCAAACTCCATTGCACATTGAAACTACTCTTAGCATATAAGTGGTCTTCATTTTTAAAGTAAGTTTTGATTTACAAATTAGCTGGGTCTGTTCCAATATTGCAATTTAAAAAGTTCTGTATTTAACCTAATGGGTGCACACTGGTGGGTTGATATTATTCTTCACATCAGTATTAGGCTCCACTCTGAATCTGACTGGCAAGTGTTCATGTCTGTTATGGATCAATGGTTAGCTAAATGGGTATGGCCAGAAAAAGAAAAGTCACCATCAGAGCCATTCAGAAAAAGAGCAGGAAAATATGTGGGAGAATGTGCATGTGACTACACAAAAGAGTTTTATTCCTTGACTGTTTTGATGAATTTACACAGTGGTGCAGAAGGTAACCATTAACAAATCTGGTACTTAGTGGAGTGTTCATTTAATCCCATGTACAGTCATCTTGCACTTGTTATATAATTGCCACATAGGCGGCCGTTGGAACTAAAACTGGTGCCTTTGTGTCCTATTTTGGCTCCTAGTGAGCCATTTGAAAATGTAACCTTCTGGGACCTGGCGTCCACATATTTGGACTTCAGATATTCTGTTGTCTAGACCACAATACTACATTTTTTTCTACAAGAGCCTGGTGTCCACTTACGAGGACATGTGGTGTGTGTATATTAGACCTGTTCGAAAAAAACTTTTTTTGTTATTTTAAATTGCTGTGATTCCCATTCTCTAAGCTCTGGAATGACCAGATATGAAATTATTTTGGACCATGGTAACGCCTGCCTCATAAGCCATGAAGTTTTAATGTGTATGTTTGTCAAAAACACCTGACATTTTGCCCCATTTTGCCTCATATCTTCACTACCTTTAGCCATAGGGCACATGAAACGTGACAAAATTTCCTGTAAGGTGATACCCAATACATTAGTAATTTAGACAGACATAGAATAAAAAAAGGTTCTCTGAATAGGTCTAATAAATATATGGTGAGTTTTTGTTCATGTTCAGGTGGTCAAATTTAGCTCAAAGGGTGGATGTCGGAAATAATTAATAATAAGAAAGAAAGAAAGAAACCGAGCAGGAACAATATAGTATTTTTCTGCCCCCCCACATGTGAAACACTTCCACTCATGCCAGTGACCCTGAGTGGCCGTGGCCCATAGACTCCCATTCATTCTGAGCAGGAGCAAATATGTGGTGTGTGTGTGTGTGACATGCACATGCTCGGACACGAGTGACTACTGTGACTGTGTGAGTGTGTGTGAGTGGTGCAAGTCGTCTCTGGCGACCATGTTCCTAGCATATGTCATCCCTTTTCAATCACTGCAGACTCAATAGGCCTTGCACCGATGTGGTCCGTGACAAAGACCTAATTATTTCAACTTTATGAGCCACAGTGTAAAATATTTGCTTTGTAGTAGTGCTCTAAACCACTGACTGTTACTGAGATTCATATTGTATTACTTAATTTAATTTTTTGTGTGAGTTCTGTGATTTTTATACAATCATTGTTAAATAAATGACCTATTTTTAAACTCCTACTTCATCAAAGCTTCTGTAGGCAGGCTGTGTCAACATATCAACAACAAATAATAATTCTCAGTATATGCTATCAACCTTACTGTATATTGCTATTGAAGCTGACTGAGATGGTTAGATAGTACGGACATATATCCGATATCCCCGGATCTCTTTTGGGGTTATTTTATATTTAGCCTTCTAGCAGTTGGTCTCGCATGGCTGCACTAGCCTCTTGCTGAACACTGCGTCAAGAATCCATAAAGCTACCAAGAGAATTCAGGCCTGTCAATTTGTATTTTTTTCTGAGAATACCGATCCCTGCCCTTCATGCTTGTCTGCTATTCCTTAGTCACAGGTTTGAGGAAAAAATATAGTGACAGAAGCTACAATGTGCAAAAGACTAAGCCTGAGCGGGCGAGCCAGTTTAGACTCTAAAGAGGTCTGAGATTTGGAGCAGAGGCCAGGGTAGTATCTGGCCATGAGAGGCATCTAAAATAATCTAAAGGAACAGGCCTGGGTTTTGACAGAAAATATGAAAGGGTGAAAAGTGGAGACCAAGGGCAACTGGGGAGTGCAGAGACTTAAGTGTGAACATTGAAATGCTGCAGGAGAATGCTGGGAGCAACAGCATGGACATGGTCTGAAGGGGATGTATAGTACGAGAGGGAAACTTGAGAGAGAGTAGGGGTATGGAGGTTGGAAAAAAACAGTATTGAGAGGGATTGAAGGAATGACTGAGTACAGTGTTCAGGGATGTTCATTTACTGTATACTGAAGATAAAACAGAGAGAAGGGGTTGAAGGAACAGACTCCTACAGGAGCAGAAGGTTAAGGAGAGATTAGACTGAAGCCTGCCGGTCTGAGATTGATCTAATACACTACAAGGTGGCTGTTGCTGATCGAATATGGATGATGAGCTAGCAAATTGCCAAACAGCCCAAAGCAGGGTTGCAAAATGGAATAGAAAAGCACTTCCTGTCCCACACAAATAAATCTGTTCTTTGTCATCTAATTTTCAAACTTCTTAACCTATTTAGAAATCAATCATGTTTTGAAAAAGGGATTTATTTTTACGAAGGCACGATCTTAGAAAAAAAAAAAAAAAAACACAAAACAATACCCACTAGTTAAGCTTCTATAAAGAGTTTCTTTTCAATAAATGGCCCTTTTACAAGCTTTAGCCTAAGCCTGACAGACTTAAACCAACAGGAAATTTACACACAATAGCTTTGATTAGAGCCCTGCTTCATGCTCACCTCCTATTCCCAGAGTTCTGTTTCCAAGTCTCTCAAAGCATGCTTCCAAATCGCTCATATGGGATCATTTCAGATTCCCAGAGAAATATATTCATTACCATGCAAATTAGTTTGGGAGTCGTTGACTTAAAGCATTTGCCATACTTCATTTCAGAGTCTGTAAATGCAATTAATGGGGCCTCGTTCACAAGAAAGAGAATTGCCTGCAGATAATTGTCATTGTCGGGATCCTATTAAAAACTTTCTCCCCCCAGTAAAACATAGCATTGAGTGGGAACGTTGGCCATTGCGTCACTGCGACATAGGCCCTGTAATGGGATAATAAAACCGCTTTCATCCTCCATGAATAGAGTGATACTCACAACAAAGCGACACAAAATGATTTCCGACATGATTTCTGGGAGCACCCCATTCAATTAACATTCTTGAACAATCTATGCAAATAAGCTACCTGCAGTGCCCAGCTGTGACGGATGCCGTGTAGAATCCTACTTAGCAGGGATTGGGGAGGAGAAATATTGAGGCGGAAGAGACATATACAGGGATGTTTGCAATTGAAGAGAAGTTACATTAGAAAAACACATGATCCTTTTCAAACACGTCTTTGAATGATTTTGAATGTGCAACAGTGACAAAACCTACAACTAAAGCTCCTTGTCTATGTATATATTATTATTTTTTTAATATCTCTTCATAAAAAAAGTACAGAAAATTTACAACTAAAGCAGCAGAGAAGAATGACACTACTAGCCTAGTGAGCCAGACAAATTATAGACCCCTTCGCAGTCAATATCATTCAAATTTAAGAGGAAGTTACGCACACAGACCGGACTCAAAAAACTGCATGGAAACACTGTTATTTATATAGATGACATACCTAAAGCATAGCTATAAATGTCTAGTTGTTTTGTTGCCGACTGTCAGAATTGTTACAATGACAGGGTTAAACTGTATAGAATTTCATCTGGATCTCACCCATTCAAAAAAAGGTGTTTATGGTTACAAGTGATCAAGCATGTGGACTGGGATGAGAGCATGATCAGGAATGACTGTTTGTCTGTTTTTCCCATTCTAACCATAATCTGGACTTTGAATAAAAGCACTGCAGCATGACCCCAGCCTCCAACAAAGTACATATTGAAAATAAAATATTTTCAATATTTTTATTGAAAAATAAAAGGACAAACTGTGACACTTACTCAGTCCAGTAGGATGTTTACCCTGTCATACATGTGCAGTTAAATAGAACAATCCAGTTTATTGTAAAGCACCCAGGCTTTGTACATAGTAACCTTTTGGACCTGACGCTGACTTAGTAAAATTTTGTTCACACATAATGTAGCAAAGTTTTTCATGAGTGTACATTGAAGGCTTGTCAATGAAGTTTGTATATATGTTAGGCCTTTGTTTACTTGGAAACTTACTGACATCGTCTGTCCACTCTTTTATCAAGTAAGGACCCAGGAGGTGATGCTCACTTCTAAGTGCTAATTTATTTATGTAGCATTCTTAATCATGAGAAGACACAGATTTAGCATAGTCTGACAGCTCATAATTCCGGTCTATGGGCAGCATTATTGTTTGTGAGTCGTGGCTGCACGTGCATCCTAGCAGCATTCTTTGTACAAACATGCACAGTCTGGACCCACACAGTGCAGAAGTCTAGCAGCTGCTAAGGGCTGAGGGTGGGACCAAAACCGCTGTCTTTCAAACTGTCTGTGCAGGTATAGGCCAATGCTATGACCAATCAAAAGAACAGTGACTGTGATGTTTTCTCAGTGCAACAAAAAGTAGTGACCAGGCATAAACCAGAACATGACTTTTATAACATTATGATGCTTATCATGGAATGCAGTATGAAAAATGTACAATTTGGCATTACTTTCAAGTTGATACAACATTTTTTTAGACTCTGGCCTTTTTCTCAGCTGTACTTTTGCATGTTATTGGTAAAAACTGATCAGGTCAACTAGAAAATATGGCAAATCATTTGGTCATGGTTTTAGCTCAATAATATGAATGTGACCTTTAGAGGGAAGACACACAGATGGACAGACAGACATATGACCTGACCAATATGCTTGCCCTCTTGCAAGTAAAAATGTCTAAGTCTTGGGCAGCTCCTCCATCACTATGACGATAATCTACAATCCAGCATGATAAGAGTCAGCAGCAGGTGACACACAAACAGCCCAGAGCAAATACAGATAGAGTCATTGGATGCATGCTTTGTATACTTAAGCTCTACAAATCTTTGCAGTGAAGGGCAAACAAGAGCTGTGATGTTTCTAAACTATATAGCAGAAAGCTGACATTTGTATTACACTATTAAATTCTTTCCACTGACTTCCCAGAAATGAAAATCTTGCTGCGGCTTTAAAAATTTAAACCTCTGTATTACTGTATAGATTACATCCAATTTTATGTCCTACTGCAAAAAGCAACTATGTGTCGACTACACAAAGAAGGAAAGTAATTATGAATACTGTTTGAATTCCTATGCCTTTTCTAAGAAGTTACTTGGATTGAAACTGGATTGAATGATGACGTTAATACCTTAAATCCATTTCTGCTAGTTAACAAATTATGCCTAAGTTTTTACTGTTGTTTTTCTTATTCGTTTTCTGATCATTTTAGTTCCATGCTGCACATAGAATTAAAAGCAAACATTATTATATTTAACTCAAGGTAACATTATTGCTAGTATTGAGTGTCTCCTAAACTGTCCAATGTGTTACGGCTTCAGAGCTGCATATCTCGATTGAAATAAAGTGAGTGGTTATTTGACTTACTGTTGACTTTGTATCAGCCTGAACAAGTCAAGCCTATCTTCTCTAACCTCGAGCATAAACAAAACATTTTTTCTCCTTGATAACTGTCACTCACTGGATAGTTTCTCTTTTTGGACCATTTTCTGTAAACCCTAGAGATGATTGAACGTGAAAATCTCAGTAGTTTCTGAAATACTACAGTTACAACTGACACTGTGCTGTATATAGTGCAGCTGATGTCACCTTTATTATCCATTCTATTGCTTATTTAACTCACAAACATTGGGTGTTACTTTTGAGGAAATTCCTAAGTGCTTTTGTCTCAATATTTCACCTTTCTTCAATGATTTGTCACCATTTATTTTATCTTAATATTACCCTCCGTAATGTGTGAGTGTGTGTGTGTGTGTGTGTGTGTTTGGGGGGGGGGTGTCAATGAAAATCATATATTTAAGGGTTATATTAAAAAAACAGAAAAACAGAAAAAAAAAAAACTTTTTATGCACATATATTATTAACTGAACATAAAATAAAATAACTGTCTTCATCCTCTGTCCTTATGAAAATGTATGGGTTTTACTCGTGAATCAATGTTGTAGAAGATGACAGTGTTTCTACTATAACTACGGAGCCTCTGAAGATTCAAATATCTGATGATCCGGAAAAGATGACAAATGGTATTTTTCACCAGTTATTTTCGTGCATAGATAACCTTAGTGGTTCAGAAAACATATTAAACATTTTACATCAGTAAATGATTTTGAATGCCAGCTGTTATTTGGGTTTTAAAGGGAACATATTATACCCATTTTCCACAAGTTAACACAGTTCCTTGGTGTCTCAATGACCTGTCTGTCTCATGCTTTGGTCATATACCACATTAATGAAGTGATACATCAGCCTTTTCAACCTGGAGAAACAGCCCTTTTCAAAACACTTGGTTTTAGTGCCTCATGATTTCATGCAAATGAGCCACAGTTGACTCCGCCTCTCTCTTCTGCATTCTACCAAGAGGAAGAAGAGAAAGAAATCAAACCTGAAAAAGTTGAGGCAGAGAAAAATAGACAAAGACACAAGTGAAGTAAAATTAGCTGGACAGTCCTGGTGCATTTGGCTCCTGGTCCGTTAGCAGCCCCAGTGCACCTTCGGGGCCGGTTCGTCAGGATGGCTGGATGAGCCACGGCACCACGGTCGCAGTACCACCCACAGACCAGCCCATCCGATCAACCCATGTCAGACCAAATGCAGACCCGGACTCATGCTCAGCGACCAGGGCTCAGACCCCAATGCACTGGACACACAGAAGGGCTACGGATACAGAATAATGGAGGATTTCTGAGTCTAAATCAGAGCTGTAGTACTTGAGTCTGGTCTTGGACATGAGTCTGGACTTGAGACCATTTTTTTATGGTCTCGGACTTGTCTCAGACTGGCTGGTATTTGACTGGGACTTGTCTCGGCTACTGGTCTTGCCAATATGGTTCTTGGTCTCGGGCCGAGTGCAGGCATCTTTATTTTATTACAATATTCAAAGGAAAAGGCATCATTCATCTGGGTAAGTTATCTGTAGAGCTGGGCAGTGCTTAGCTTCATAAGCTAGACTTGTGTTATGCTAACATTAACATTAGCTAACATAGTGGAACATACGCCAAGGTAATCTGTGTGTAAAAGTATTGTGTTTTTAGACATAGTTATCATCACTTACTGAACATCTGGTATTACTGGTTTTATGAGCTATTTAAAAAAAATGAAATGATTGGTTGTTGTGAATTACATTTGTGGTTGTGTGATACTGTACTGGTGTGACAAAGGGTAGCAGCTACATAAACGCTCAATCATTTACATTAACTTTCACTTTAGGGTAAACATGTGTGTGTGTGTGTGTGTGTGTGTGTGTGTGTATGTGTGTGTGTGTGTCCTCCGTGAACAACTTCTGCACTTTGTTCAGAAATAAAAAAGAACATATTTTAAATTGCAGTCTGTTTGTTTTTATTTGACCAAACTTTAATGTCTTACTGAACCTGTTCCACCCTGAGCTGGTGCATGGAGGAAATGAGCCTGGTGGTGGCACAAGCCAGACGTGGGGTAGGTCCAGGTTTGAGCATGGCCCTTCCAGAGATGCGTCTCATGCGCTGAGTTTGACCTGTCACTGGCCGGAGAGAACCGATCCCCGATCACCACTGTACTGTGCCCTTGCACGTGGGGAGCAGAAAAGGCCACATGAACTACACCATCAGGGAAATTTATTGATTTTAAATGTTTATTTAGTGATTTGAGCCTCATTTATGTCATTTGTGTGGGTCATAACATCAAACGCAAGCTTTTTTCTGTAAACCCCCCCCCCCCTCCCCCCGCTCTGTTTTTTTTGTAAATCGCACCCTGTGTGTATATATATATATATATATATATATATATATATATATAAATGATATGTGATACTGAACATATACTAAATCTGAAAAATAGAGTCATTGCACTGCATGTGGCAAACACGAGCCAGAAACAAATTACAAGTATATGTAGCCAGCACAGATGCAGCCATAAGAATGTAAATAATGTATTCATCCACCCAGCGCATGCATATTTGTAATGGTAACTTCCCCTCTCACCATTTTTTTTTTTTCTCTTTTGTGGCCTCATGCCAAGTCATAAGGCAGCACAAGCAAGTGCACCTGTTATTCATTTGTATGTGACAACAAAAAGATCAGTGTGTGGAACAGGTGGATCACCCTGTTCCCACCATATTGTTTACCTGGGCACAACAATCACCCCTGCTGCACAGAGGCATATTATTCCTTAATTCTGTTTCCATTAGTCAAATGACTGAGCTGAGAAGTTAATTTGTTGCAAAAAAAAGAGAGAACAGGCAGAGTGGGGTTTACCAACTTATACACTGCAATAGACTCAATTCTCAAGATCAAGGTCAAGGTTATTTTATTAGTCTCCCTAGGGAGAAACTTGGTTCAGAGAAGTTGCTGCATAGACAGTATAACACATAAAGACATCAAAGGACTCATGTGCAAACATTTGCTCCAAATGTATTAACATACAACCACCCATACAGACAGGGAACAGGTCCAGACATTGACCTCATGAACCCAATAATCAACTATCAACATCATTATTTGCCACATGTACATGAAGACACATTACACATGGCCATTTGCTTATGACATGCTAATTCCCTACTAATGGTCAGATAATGAAAGAAAGTGCAGAATTGATTGTTGACAAACATTACTAGAATCTAGAGTGTGACAAGACACTCAGTTCACAACACAAGACACAAAATTGGGTTCACGAGATTGAAATGAGATTTTAAGAAAACTAAATTACAAATGATATGAATGGACAGGCTAAACTGAGTTGCACATGGATTTTATAACTCTCTTATAATGAACTTCTTCCTCTACAAATTGAAATTAAACTAAAATGTTGTAAAAGTTCAAATAAAATAATTTCTTATTTCTCCTTTTTTCAAAATCACATCTGGCACTTGACTGTGGAAGTTGAGGTCCAAATGTATTTGTCAGCATTGTCTGGTTTGTTGGTGTTTTCTTGGCAGGTGCAGTTGTTGATTTGAGTACTGAGCTGTGGTCCTGCTGGAAATATAGAAGTCTAATTGCTAAAAAGCTCTGCGTTGTGCTCGTATTAGCCGCAATGTACGGCATTGTTTGTACCTGGGGGTGCACACCTGGGGAAATGGCTGGGTAGTGAGGTCCATATAACAGTGTCTAGTTTACACAGTGTGTCACAGCAGAGCCATGTTTCATGCACCCCCGACGTACAGAAGCAGAGAGAGAGAGAGGGAGAGAGAGAGAGGGAGAGAGAGAGAGAGAGGGAGAGAGAGAGAGGGAGAGAGAGAGAGAGAGGGAGAGAGAGAGAGGGAGAGAGAGAGAGGGAGAGAGAGAGAGGGAGAGAGAGAGAGGGAGAGGGAGAGAGGGAGAGGGAGAGGGAGAGAGAGGGAGATAAAGCATGCTGGGGCAGGAGATGATGGAGCTTTTAATGTCGCACCATCACAGTCTATATATTGTCCATATCTTATCACTCATTCTCTTGCCGTTTATCATTACTGCCGGGAACCCAAAATCCTGACAGTCCATTTAAAAGTGGTCGTCAATTGACTCGCGAGACAGAATTTCTCACCAAATTACATCTCGTGAGATCTCGTCACACGAGATCTTGTCACAGCCCTACTAGAATCATTACGTTATTATCATGTCATATCACTGCTGCATGTTCTGTCACTGCTGATTGAGTTACTGCCAGAGGGTAAACTATGCCAACACTATACTGAAGAATAAAAAAAAATCATTTAACAATTAATAACATTCCATGTAACAAGAACACGAAAAATAAACTCTGCATGCTAAACTATGCTATTGGTCTGATTAACGACCCTGTAGGACACTGCATAGAAATATAACATTAATTTATTTTTCCACACATCTGTCTGTAGACATTATATTAGAAACGGAAGTTGGTTATAAATGTTGTATTTGAATGGGTGACTTTATCATTTATTTAATGTTTTCTCATGTTGAAGCATCAACTGGGACATAGACTTAATAGCATTTGGTGTGATGTAGGGAGGATATTTATATCATTGGTGGCAATCACGTGGACAGTCGAGGTCTATTTCTTTTAAAATTTGTTCCATATGCATAGATTCATGCACAGGTATTTATATGATCAGAACCCATGTTTTCTGTACAGATGATTACATTCTATAACACTTCATAACACTATGCAGTGATAGAATTGCAAAGATTTTCAGAACCACATATTTTAAGTGTTTAGTAGGTATACCAGCTGCAGATGGAAGACAGACACATGTGCCTCAATAGCTGCATAAAATTACAAATAAACTCCTAAAGATGCTTTTATGTTAAATCAAACCACCCTGTTTGTTGTACTAATACACTTTGTTTGTCAGATGAAATGTTATTGCCCTTTATGGTTTGTTTATAATAAACTTCTAATTGCCTGTTTGTCATTAAACAAACATGTCATTTCACTGTCACAAAACCAGTGAGTTATTGTTTAAATTCTCTATTGTTAATCTGGAATTTGGTTGACACTAAAATCCAGAATGAGAGGATATTGTTGTTGCTGAAGGCCAAAATGAGAAATGTTCCTATTATTCTGTCATGTTATCAGTGCTGCAATTAACTGGTTCCCTCTATGAAGTCTGCTCAGCTCCAGCATTAAGTCTGAGATCTCTTTCTTCCTTCCACATCTTGGTGAACCACTGTCTCACAGATATTCAGAGAGTGGAAAAAGCTTCTTAGTTTCCGCTTTTTCTCTTAATCCATGACAGTAAGACAGAGAGAGAGAGAGAGAGAGAGAGAGAGAGAGAGAGAGAGAGAGAGAGAGAGAGAGAGAGAGAGAGAGAGAGAGAGAGAGAGAGAGAGAGAGAGCCTACTGTGGTACCAATAAGACTTTGTTCACTTAAATCACTGAGTGGCAAGCTAAGTTCAAAGCCCTCCTCGGTGGCCCAATAAAGAAGAAGTAGCTTGTGTCTAGATGGATCAAAGAGAAGAAGTGTAGAAAAAGGTCAAATCTCAGACACTCTCACACTGAGAAGTGCAGTGTAGAGCTAAGAGAAGAAGCTCCATGCCAGGTTTTTTCATTACGATCACAATAGCTACTGCTCATCCTATGACTTCAACTGTGTCATTTTATGTGTTGAGACTACTTTGTTCTTGCACTGGAACACCCCCCCTGGCAAAAATAAATAAATAAATAACGCTTCAGTCATAAGATGACGAGGGCATGGCTCCCCCACATCTACTAGTACCATTACTTCCTGGTACCTAACAAAGCAGGTACACTCAGTGTTCATGCAGAAGAGGACCTTACAGACCCTGTAGACCACATTGGACCTCAGATTGTTGACTCACTGTAACTGTTGCTGTCACTGTCTTGTAATACATGTGGGAATTACCAAAAATAGTCACTTGTTAGATAAAGGGTTAGATTTCTTTGATTTACTTAATTAGAATATCAGACCCAAGAATAAAATGCATGCTGTTCACTGAGACCTCACTACATACAAACATCACTTGAATAAGAAAATTAAGCAGAACTCCTAGTCAAGGTCATGGCTCAAATATCTTGGCACAAATAAAAGAACTCATTTTGTAAAATGGCTCCTCTGGTAATATTATACTATATTACTATGTTCTTTATGATGTTCACAGTCATTTTATCATCTTTTCATTCATCATACTTTATACGCTTGTCACATTTTGTGTGTAAAATCTCAAATACTCAACTGCAATTTTCCCCTCATTTCCATTTTTTGTCTTTAATGAGTCTTCAAATTATTTATTAGTCTTTGCAATGTTTTAACTACTTCAAATAATCTCATCTTCATTTCTTGTTCAATCAACACAATCCAAAGAGACATTCAATTTGCGGTCACATATCAGTAAAAAATGAGCAGTTGTATAAAGTCAATATTTATCCGTGAAAATTAGTTGGTCCACAATCAACACATTTACATTTTTCTCTTATCAATGACTAGACAATGAATCAACATCATCTTCTGAAATACTACTAATTGCCTAATTAATGGATAACAATAATTTAGCAAAAATTTTACTAAGACATTTTGTCAATGTCCAAGTACAGTAATAGTGTCAGATTTGTACCTTTATTTTCTGCCACTGAAAACATTCTAACATCTGCTTGTCCTCTTTGCCTTATTAAGGTTTCACTGACTTGTAAAATCTTTACAGAATCAATAAAACATGTGCTAGCTACAACCAATAATCATTTACAGAGCTACAGCAAGAGACCTATCAATAGGACATGGGTGGAAATTGTTCTCTGTAACGTAAAGTACACACAGGCACAGACGATCCCTCACTGTTTTTCTTTTCATGTCATAAATATGTTTGTTTTCCATATAGATTATTGTCAGCTGCATCCATAAACTTGAATAGATCCATCTGTAAGACAACATATTGGAAGAAGAAATAGTTGAATACTAATTAATTGTACCCTTCTTAAAGCACAAAAATATTTCATGTGGAAATAATAAAATAAAAGCAGTAGAATATTTATGAAAATATTCAGACAAATATTTAAAAAGGGGATTACCAGCAAATAGCTTTTCTGTGAAAGTAGCTTTAACTCTGAGATGCTGGAAAAAAAAAGGGGTTTATTTGTTCATTGATCTAAATGTATCACTCGTACATTTTCTTCCACCTGTTTCAGTGTATTTTTTTTCTCTATCCACATACAATTATTCTAAACTGACTTTGTTTTTCAAGTTTAAAGGGTGATTAAAGGGTTAATGATCATACATTAAAACAATTAAAAAGTATTTTTTCTTATTCTAGGACTTTGTTGTATTAGCGTTTCAACAAAGAGTTGCTCATACCTGTATCCATCTTGGATGTATATTTGTTTTTTCACATTTAAAAAGCACATGGTCTTTGAGAATTAAATATTTCTGCCATTTAATTGTTACAATAAGAGGATGAGTGGGTATTATTTTAGTTTTTAAAGGAAACAAATGCTATCAAAGGGTTTATTTATGGGAAAAATGAGACAATCGTAACAATTTAGAGTGATACATTTCATTAAAATCCTCTAAAACAATATAAATACAGAATTATATCTTCGCTTTACAAAAGATAATTGGGGGAGGAGAGGTTGTAACACTTGGAAAAAGAACTAGGAATTCCTTTCTCAGAAGAGGAGTGTATAAATATCTGGACAATTCAATAGTTAACAACTTCTTCTTTCAAGGGATCATTCCTGGAAAAATAAAATAAAATGTTTCATAACTCCTAAAATTACAGTTAAATATGTGTCCAGAGTTTAATGATGTTGGAAAGAATGTGGAGATGTCCATTTAAATCATGCACGACTCTTGGTTTTGTCCTAGCATCATTTTGGGATAATGTATATTCAACATTTGCTAGATATTAGTGAGTTTGGTGATGTATTTCAGATTTCATATTGGTAATAATGTTATGAAAAATTAGAGATGTTTGTTAAAAAATACTATTAATAGGTGATTAAAAGGAGATTACAAAAAATTGTGCTCATTACAACCACCTAAAACTAACAAAATGAAATTGTGAATAGAATATTTGAGATGTAGATTCTTACCTATAGATTAATAACTCAAGAAAATAAAGGCCAAGATAAATGGAGAAATTGGACAATTGTCATTTCCATGTCACATTACAAAAACAAATTGTTGGTTAAAAAGGTTTTTTTTTATGGTCAGTGCATCCCAAATATTCCTCATGTTTCTATTGTACAGAATTCAAAACAACAAAAGTAACAAAAAACCCTCTTCAAAAGCATCATTAACTGTGAAAAGGGAAAGCACATCTACAAAACTTCCTTTTTGTTGCCATATTTCTTGCTGATACTTTATTTACACTGCATCAGTTTCACATACCATACGCTGCTGTGTCCCTGGTGAGTATTTTTCTACTCTCGAGTACAGAAGTCCTGCACTTGCTGTGAAGATGAGGGATAATTTTTCTAGCAACGATGTGTGTTTATCAGATTTCTCAAAGCTGTTGCACTTGGCAGCAGCTAGTGGATGTTTCACTTGAAATCCTGATCTGCATTTTAAAACACCATTTATACTCCACAGATATTTGTCAAATCCAATTGAACTCCAACAGAGGCCAGACCCTGATGCTAAGCACCACTGAACATAGAGAGTCAAACAGAACCAGTGCCACAATGTTGAACCATGTTGAGAGGGAATAAGATGATGTTTTATTATGGCTCGCTGTCAAAAACATGACTTACCCAGTATCTCTTGTACAACTTTGAAACCTCTGAAAGGGGGTAACATCCTCCAAAATAGCAGTATCCAAGTCAGTGTTTTCATGCCCTGTGTGCTTTATTCTGTTTGGAGTCATAGAAATGTAAAAGTGAAAGAAGATGATAACATATGTAGGCCACATCTCATGCATTATATTCCAATTGAAGCAAACACCTTTTTTTCTTTGTATGTGTGTGTGCAAGTGAAACAGAAAGTGAGAAGAATTGTGAATTGTGTCTGAGCACAATTTGTATTGGAAAAAATGTATGTCAGAGTAGTGGCTGTGTGAATATTAATTTTTCTGAGTGTAATAAGTCATCTTTGTTCCTCTGTTGTTATACAGTTAGCATCATAGTCACTCACACAATACTGTGCAGGCAACATGACTGTGCTATCAGCCAGGTCTCTAATTGACTCCCCAGATTGAGTGTGGTGCTTTTAAGACCAACCATACAAAATGAAATAGAGAGAGTGGAGGAACAGGGAGGAGGGATGGTGAAGGCTGATGATTTTGGGGGAAAAAATGACATGAATGATGTGTTACAGTTGTGTGTAGAGCAGAGTTGCTGATGGGACTTTTACAGCAATTGACTACTTTAATACACTCACTAAGGTTTACAGTCTGGTTTACATGGGGTCCAGTCTAGTGCACATTACTGCAGTGAGGCTAAGCAGGGATAAGTTGAAATCTCTTTAGAGAAGCTTGCTGCAGATAACCCATTTGACAGAGTATCTCTGTTCATTCCTAAAAAGAACGCCTGGCATTCATTTTGAGCAATTCATGTCGAAGCCTATTTGTTCCCCAGAGACTGGGAATGGTGTGGGCACAGGCTTAAGATTTAGTATGCAGGGCAGGCTGTCTTGAGGTGAATGCACAGAGGCCTCCAGAGCCACACTGCCAGCAGACAGAGCCAAATCCAGCTTGTCAGGAGCAGCCAGAGAGTGGAGCTCTGAGAGGCGCTGTCCGTGGTGCTGAAGTTCAGGCTCTGTCTCTGTCCGCGCTCTGCAGCTCTGCTCCTGTTTATCACAGCAGAGGTGAGGCAGGCTCTGGAGCTGTCCACTGTGCCGAACCTCTGCTACTACATTGTGCTGCCCGTAACAAAACGGGTTACTGGCTCCTTTCATTGAAATGACCCTTTTATGCAATATTCATATAGAACTTAAATAGTGGCAAATTTCATGTCTGGGGGCTCATTCATTGCCTCTAACTGAATATCAACATCACTAGTTTTGCTGCAGAAAGGTTACAACTGAGCCACTTAACATGCAGAGTGGCTTTTTACCTACATATACTATTAAATAAAATATTGGTTTACTGCACAAGCTAAATCCGTTAATTTTACCAAATACCAACGTGACTTGGATTCTAAAATCCGTGTTTAATTAAATATTTCCTGGTAGTTTTCATGAATCATTTACATATTAAGATAAGGGAATACACTAGAAATAAGTGCTGAAAATTTTGAAATCTTGGGTCCATTTTACTTGTTAATGAGCTCATTATTCAAAAGAGAAAGTCTCGCTATGAGAGGCAAAACGAGTATTTCATAACAAAACTATTTTGTAATGCAATTAAATAAAACTGTTAAAGTAGCTTACGTTGGTAAAACATATTTCGACCAAACATAACCGTATTTAAATATTCTGAAAAATACGATAAAAGTCCAATTCTGATTGAGTTCTGTTTCATCTCAGGAGATATATTATGGGCAGTATACGGAATAATTGATTCAGAAGAAGGATAACACACACTGTATATAATTTATAAAATCAATGAAGCTTTTGTATAATCATTCACAATGTTTTATACAAGTTAAAATGATGTTTAACGCATTTGACTTATCTGTGAACCGCGACCTCATGTGGTTTACAGCTGACGTAATATCGATAAAAAAAAATACTGTTTTCACTTTGGACAAAATCACTTGGAGTCACATCATGCAGACTTTTCCTCTCGCTCTTTCCTCACACAGTCTCTGTTCATTCCTTCTCCATCCTCCGTCTTCTCCTGTAAGCATGTTGTGAGCTTCTTCTACTTCGAGCCAAAACCGTAAGATCCAAGGACCCCCCCCCCCCACCCCCCTCCTCCTCCTCCTTTTTTTTTTTTTTTTTTAAAGCCACCAGCTCTCTTTCATTCATCCAGGCGTTTATTCAGAGGATTTTAATAGCATCCTCTGTCCTGTTTGGACTATGCCGTCGAGGTTGGTAAAACTGGAGAGAATCGAGGAACCTACCACAGGTGAAAGGAGGTTTTACGACGCTGCGGTATAAATGATTGAACACTTTGAGCATTAACTGGCAATCTTCAAGCACCAACGGAACGCACCTCTCCATACAGAAATTTGAGACGGAAATAAAGGAAGAAAATGTTTCATAAGTAACCGTACACAGTGACCAACTTGTGTTTCTCAAAGAATATATAAACAGTGTTTTATCTCCCAAATGGGATTCCTGGGGAAGATGTGACCTCCTCTTTTTGCGCACCGGCAACCCGACCACCTAAGGAACAAATCAGTGCTTTTCAACCAGTGTGATTCAGTCACATCTTGACATGTCTTTTGGGGGGATTACATGTTGAGATATGAGTATTGTAAAGAGCCGAGCTGGATTGTGAAATTACTACATTCATTTTCTTTGTATTCGTGTCTTCAAAGAGGAAGTGCTCTTTTTGTTCAATGGCTTCGGTCTCAAGGTTGGGAAGACGCAAAGATGCCTGTCGCTGGCCGAGAATGTCGTCAACTTTTTGGGCTGTGGTTCTTCTGACAGCGCTACTGGTTCTCTACTGCGGTAAGTTCCGCCGCTTTTTTTTTTTTTTTCCTGTCCATGCATATCCATGTTCGGAGCTTTTGACACAAACACTGATGCGCAGCTGGTGACCGACTCATGTGGGGACGCTTTGACAACAAAATTATGCGACTGGTATTGGCAATCTTTCTTACTTGATCGATCACACTAGTTGCCTTTGTATCATTTTTCCCCCTCAGCAGATATTGAAAAACACTTGTCTCACATGGGACACAGCTGTCTGCGCATATACGAAATCCCTCGAATATTTTACTTCCTGCTCTCACTCAGCAAGAACACTCGGGCATCACAGGGAGAGACTAGATAAAAGAGGAATGTATTATATTGTCTATGATACTATGGAGAGACTTTGGATAGGGGAATGAACTCCACTATACCAAAGGCCTAATGAAGTCTCATGTGGCTTCCTTTAATTCTCTCTCTTTCTTTTTTTCTTTCTTTCTTTCTCTCACAAACACACATCTATGTCCTAAGGGCTGTTTTACTGTCAGATTGACTTACTGAGGTCAGACAAGCATGTATATGTCATATAGTCTCCAGCTTGTTATAGAGGATTGAGTGTATAGAAGAAAAATCTGATGTATGAAAGACAGACTTCATTTCCAAACCAGGCCTGTTAGTTGGACAAGCAGTCTTTCTCTGGGCAGTAGTTCAAGTATTGCCTAAGGGTAGCCTTATTAGGCAAATGCATGCATACACACAAGCACATGCAAAAACACACTTTCCTTTTCTAATTCTAGTTTTCTGGCTTAGGATGTCTTTTTGTGCCTTCTTCCCTAGCTCCCTCACACCTTCTCTCCCTCTCACTTCCCTTCTCGGTCTCAAACAGCTTTCTGAGTCACTTATACGGAGAAATCCAGCTGGTATACTGTGCTCTGGTCTGCTGTGTGTGAAAATGGAGGCTATGTGCAATAGCCATGATAAGCCCATTAAAACTAAAGTATTTCATTAGCCGCTGAGCTAATGATTAATATAATCATCTTGTCTTAAATCACATTAGCTATGCTAGTGTTGTAGAGAAATTAACAGATTTATTATGTGATGATGAGCATTACGTGTTTTCCATGTGGTGACTGTAATGGCTCAAGTCCCCCCCCCCTCTTTCTGAGTGTGCTTTGTAATCACACAAGTCAGACTGAATAATCAGTCGGGGATATGGTTTCTAAGAGGTCCGGCACAGGGGTGCTGTTCCTGTTTTATGGTGCCTTCGGCCATGTCGATTGATCTCACGCTTTTGTCCAATCAATGGTACTTGGATGTTTGTTTTCAGTCAGCAGTCTGTGAGCCCCCCCCCCCCCCCCCACCCACCCACCCACTCTTCTCATTCAAGAACCTCAACCCCTCACACCCCCAACCACCCCTGCCCAGCAGCACCTCATCCATTCTGAAATGTAGTCATCTAAGCAATAGTGATTTTTTTAAAATGTCTTGTATTTTTCCTTCATATTGTCTTTACCACACAGTGTTCAGTATTGTTTGTAGCATTTTGCTAGAAATATTATTTATTCAACTGTGAGACTGAAACCTTTGTTTTTCTTAACATTATTTTGAAATCAAAAAGGCCAACTGCAGAGGAAACCCAGCGTACTTCATATGTACTTTTCCTGACTGTTTTTGTCTTTCCCTCTCTGTGATTGTTTTGGCTTGGCCTGTGGTCCTTTTTGGTTGATACCTTTTGGGGGTCTCTGCTCACTAGATTTCACTGCATTCTTTTAGCTTTGCTTTTCTTCTCATCTCCATTTTATTTAACCATCCTCTTCCACGCTGTCTTTTTTCTCTTCTATTTCAGATTTATCTTATGATCTTTTCTTTGTCCATCTGTTCTTCTGTGTCTCTATCAATTGTTGCATCTACACTTGCTTGTTGTGGTCTACCACCCTTATTGTAGGTTTAATATTTGCTTTGCTAACCTCAATCTATGTTTTCTGCTCTGATTGCCTTTCATTTGCTGTCTATGTCATGTTTGCTCTACTTAGCCTGTTGTTATGTTCTCTTTTATATTTCTTTCTTATCCCAGCATTTTTGGATGTGTTCCTCGTTGGTTGAACTAAGCTGACTGCTGTGTGTTACTGTGTTATTCTGACTGCTGCTGATGCTGCCTCAGCAATTTATTCAGCCCTCTCTTGTCATCTTTTGTCCTCTCTTTTCCACTGCTGACCTTTTCTCTTTGTAACTCTCCTGATGTTACAACACAGCATGTGTTTCTTCAAATTATTCCAGAAATACCACAAAAAACATTGTTTCCATAAATAGCATTTGTTTCTAACAAAGACTTTTTTAGGCAATTGTTTCTGTATTATATTAGATTTAAAAAAACATCACATTTGAAGTTGAAGTTTAACATTATCTTGATAACATGTTTTCTCTGAAAAACATGTTTTTTTTCTATCAGGAAAACACAGTTATTTGACCAACTGCTACAAAAACACATTATACACTGGTTAACATTTAACATTAGAATGCATTTCTGTGTATATAAATTAGACCATACATTATTTTATCTTTTTCAAAGTACGGAGAATTTAGACAAATCAAAAATCATGTTATTTTCTCTCAGTGAATTACAGTAATAAACAATTCACCATTTTGTTTGTGAGAGAATATTATTGCTGTATATATCCACTTGCATCATGTGTAATATTTAGCTATTATTTTTAACAAGGTCTAGAGTATTTTGCAGAGCTGTTGTGTTGTGCAGCCAAAGGGGGGGGGGGGGGGGGGGGGGGGTTGAGGGAGCTGTGTGATTATGGCTATGACTCATATGGTGCCTGTCACCTAGAATCAACATCCAACTTCACATGAACTGTCATCCTCACTCAGGGCCTTCAGAGGGAGATAGATTGAAGGAGCAAGTAGGAGAAAGAGGAAAAAAAGGTGGAAGAAAGAAAGAAAGAAAGAAAGAAAGAAAGAAAGAAAGAAAGAAAGAAAGAAAGAAAGAAAGAAAGAAAGAAAGAAAGAGTAGAACAGTTGAGTATGACTTGATATCCTCACTGATACCTGCATGCAGGGAATAGGGAAAATATGTTGGAATAGAGTCAGAGAAAATGACCCATGAAAAAAAAAAGATTTGGATGGATAACAGGAGGAGGATAAACATTCTCGACAGAGGTTAAAAAATAGTTATGATGGGATGAAGACAGAGGCAAAAAGGTGACTAAATCAGAAAGGAATAGATAACATGGCAGCAGACAAAGGCAGACATAACTGATCTGTAATTTAACAGCTCCTACCATTAACTGGTATTGGACATTCTAGTTTCAGTGGGTAATTTCAATGCCCACTGATTACATTTACTATTACAAAATAAAATAAAATAAAATAAAATAAAAAACCCATTGTATTCTGTGCACCAGCTCCCTCCTCTGGAAGCATTCTGCCATGCATTTGTTTGTGGATGGTGCTATTATGTATTCACAAGGCTGTAGGCCTGTGAGCTTGGAGGAAAGCGATGATGGAGCTACAAGGCTAGCTAATCAGTATGCTAATCTGAGCTTGGAATAGCTGAGGAATGTAGCACAACTGTGGGCCGGCTCTGAACTGCAAACAGAAAGAAAGAGATGTGAAAAGATAGAGGAATTGGATAATTATAAAAGAAGAAGGGATGGAGGACTAGAAAGTAAAAGATAAAATAGTAACCTTCAGAGTTTTATTACATAACATCATTGTGCAGACATACACACACTTACATGCACAGTCACATTAAACACTCAAGGGCAAATACATATATTAGAGATATTAATGAACAATACATTGAAGTAGACACATAGGGTATATACACAAGAGTGTATGAAAGAAGACATTCAGGGTTATACCAAAATATGAAAACACAAATTATATGTCCTAGTTGGAAAGTCAGAAAAGGACAAAACCTGTTTTCTTAAAGCTATTCCAGTCAGATTATTGTGTCTCTCGGTGAGGTCTCCTGTGTTGTCTGCTGCCTGTTTGTTTATGTTTATGGGTCTCTGTTGTTCTGTGGTTGAATCGATGGGTTGTTGACTGTAACTGAGAAGCACAGTGCCTGGGGCCATCCTTGGAGAAAAGAGGTTGTGACGCAACCTTATAAGAATCTCCCCTAACTGACTGCAGATCGCAAAACACATAATCATACACACGTAGTGATATGACAGGGCTCATATCCCCTTCTGTGCATACACTCACACGCATTGTGTGTCTCAGACGTCTGAGAACGCTGCTAGACTGAATTACCAGCTGAGAAACTGGGAGTCGGCTGACCTCGAAAACGCAACAACTTGTAGGTGAACGCATGCACATATTTGAATATCTTATCCTATTTTCAGCATAGCCTCAAGGCTCTTCCTCTGCAGGGAGGGAGAAAGGGAGAACAGCCACTGTCAGGAAGCAGCAGAAAGGGCTGCTGATGGCCTGGGGACTTAAATTCATAAAGGGAGTCAACTTGTTGAGTTTCCCATAGCGAAAGCGAAGAGCCACATTGTGGACCCCCGGAAATGGGGCCAGAGACTGCATACATATTTTAGTGATATTTTAGAAGGCAGCATTTGAAAATGTAACATTTATGATGAGTGTCATTTAAAAGGAAATGGTGTATATGTGGAATTAGCATACAACTAATGAAAAAATGATCTTTGGCAGGCAAGAAAATAATTATAAAGGTTTGCGGCAGAAGATATAAAATATTCAACATCAGTGCTTTTTTTTATTCAGTCAGTGTCAGTGTGACATGCTGACATTAAAATGGGAGAAGACGGTATGGTCCAAGGGGATGTGTTTTCCTACAGCCTGCCCTTGTGTTAAAGCTGTGTTATATTCTGTATTCTTGTTGCAGAGAATAATTTATAATTAAGAAAGTGCTGGATGGTCATCTTCAGGCTGGCATATGGTTGGAGCTCTTAGCCCTCTGTGTGAGGCAATAGACATCCATCATGAAATGACTCTTTAAATTGTGTTGATGTTTGCACTCTTTGGACTGTGGAAAAGCAATTACATCAAACCAGGAAATCATTTTTTATACTGACCTATTGCAGGAGCTGACAAGTAGATCACTTCCTTCCAAAGCAACACCCCTTCCCATTTTTATACAGTTGTTTTATACCAACAGCTACAGTATAGTGCTATAATGTCTGGTGCTATTCCAGCTTGTAAAAAAATATGCAGCATTTACATTGTAGGATATTTTAAACTAATCTAAAAACTAAACCAGGATAAAAACTAAACGAACACTGAAACACAGAGGTCAAACAGAATTATTTGAAATTTACATCGACATCTTGGATTGTTCTCTACAGCCTCACAATGAATCGATGAATGTTGGCCTTTTGTTTGACAAGCCTAGTACTCACAACACTTATAATGCAGGTATACAATCAATTACAGACCCCGTGTTTCTCTTTTCAATATCACCACTATGTGTGCATTTGTTAAACTGATCGATTTGTGAGGAAACTCAAGAGATAAAAACTCATCAATAAAACATATCATCATTTGCTATAAGGTAGAGCAAGTACACCGTTTAGGAAACTTAAACAGACAGACCATCATTGTGAAAAACTCTCACTGGCAAAGAGTTAAGCACCAAGCCAGTCAAGTACAGCAGTTTTTTTTTTTTTTCCTTCTGTAGCACTCATAAAGCCTACAAGTCAGCATGGTGCCTGTATTTCACAGTTTTGTTATCACAGCTTCATCTGTAGTGAAACAGTGCACAGCCTGTTCCTCCACAGATGCTCCATTCCCTAAGTTAATGTCTACAACAGTTGGTTCACTTGTTTACGCTGAGATACAGTGAATGTTACAGTGCAGTTACTTCTCTAATTCACAGATTTTATTTTTCCTCAACCTCTTCTCTTTCCCTTTGCTTTATTTTCTTTGTATTTAAATTGTTCCAATTTGTATCTTTTTTAACTAAATGCAGCTGTGTAAATAAAATAGGCGCATAATAACAAAGTAATATGCTGTGACATTTACCTAATGTGAAAACAAATTGTTAAGTGTTTGGAGTTTGCAGTTAGGCAAAGTATCATCATAGCCAGCTCCACGGCTAATTGCACCTTAAATGCTCCGTGTCCCATCGTGAATTAATCTGGTGTCAATGTGACTTTAATTACCATTAAAATTCCATTCATAATATTTACATAACATATTGTAAATGGTGTATGACTTCAGGGCTCAACAGGTCACAGTCAAATAGAGTAGAGGCTTGTTATCGGTACCCTGTAATCTATGGTGAACAAATACGCACAGAAGCCATAGAATGTAACACAGGGTTTGTTATATTAACATAAAAGAGCAAAATATAAATTCAAACACATCTTTTCAGTGCCCCTGACAAAGAAAAAGTGATTAATGGTAACTTTTTAAACCAATCTTTTAAATTGTGTGAGACAGCTTAATTGGGTCGGAATCTTGCACAGAGTCTTGCGGTGCGTTTGTGCCTCAAGAGGATTCATGGATGTGCACTTGTGCTTGTTTTGCCTAGGGCCAGTAAGCCCATTCAGAGAGAGATGCTAAAGCTACTCCCCCTTTATTACTGCAAAAGCAATTGCTTGGAAGAAAATGCCAGAATGGTGCTTTGAATTCCTGGAGGGGCCCATCACTGAGATGCGGCCCATGGAGCTGAGACAGCTAGCATCTGGAGCAAAGACATGGTGGTAAAGTGGAGAGAGAAAGGGGGTTTAGGAAGAGAGGGAGTAGGACAGCAAAGAGGCAGTAAGAATGAGAGAGCAGGAAAGAGAGACAGACAGAGAGCACAAGGGAGGCAGAGAAATGGTGAGTGCTAGACAGACAGAGCCAGGGGTTGACGAGGGAGCAGTAGAAAGAGCTTTAGAGAGAAGGGGAAAAAAAAGGGCTGCGCAGGCAATGAGACAAAAGACAGACAGACGAGAACACTCAGACGGTCCACCAATTGACAGCCGGTTGGGGAATAAAGTCAGCTAACACAATGAAGCAGTCGGCAGACAGACTCGCTGCAGAGTAGCCGAGAGGCTCTCAGAAGTAGAAACAAATATTACATTAGAAGAGACAGAAGCCATTTGTCACAGTGGGAGGCCTGAGAGGTAGTTAAGCTGTAGAATATAGGGACCCATGGCCTGGTTGATACATGTCGCCACGAGCAGGAAATTGTGCTGAAGTCAACTCTGTTCAATCAATTGCCTGGTGTCCTTCAATGACTCCTGCACTTAACAAGATAACACCAGAACAAAGTTTCACCAGCCCAACTCGAGAGAACTTGTCATAGTGGCCTGCAGGGCTTTCCCTCTACAGTCCTTTCTTTTTTGCTTTTATGCTTCCTTTCCTCCCTGCCACCTCTACATCAAGGCCTGGTGACATACATGCTGACAACCACGATTCAATGTTAATGTTTCTGGAGAATAAATCTGCAGGACATTTATGGCCTAAATGACAGCTGCACTCTGTTTGCACCCAGATGTCAGAGACAGTTGAGATTCTGAAACCGTTTCAAGGAACGTAGGAGTAACAGACAGGCTGAGAGTTGCTCATTCCAGTGGTCAGTCAGTCTGCTCTTGGCTTTGAGCCACAGTCTACATTACCTTACTTTCAATTTGAAATGGACTTGATTTAAAAATAGCCAGAGTGGAATGTTCATAATACAAAGCACCTGCTCCATTTTCTTTTTTTTTTCCCCCTCTGTCTCTTTTTCTTTCTGTTTTCCCTTACTCTCTTTCTCCTCCCCAAGTTAAGCTGCTGACACTCTCAGTGATTGATATGGAAATTATAATGCACTTGCCCTCATTTATCTTGCAGTTCTGCTTGTTGCTGCTCCAACAACCATTTTAGGATGCAGAAATGATGAACTGATTTGTGGTTGCTGTTGTACAGAGCAAAAGGGATATACTGTAAAGATTTGATTTGAGACCCTGCACAGGCTAGAGGATGAGGAAGGTCTGATGCTTTAATGGAATAAACAACCACCATGCCTATGAACAAGGCACTTGCCCTATAATTTCTTGAGGCATGTACAGTATAGAGTCCAGTAAGCAACAATTGTCATTGACTGGATTGTTTGAATGTATGAATAAATAACACAGTGCATCTGAATTATTTAAATAGTTGCATGCCTGGAAGACACCCCCCCCCCCCCCCACACCCAGCCATTTACCCCTGTTTACCATGATTTATTTATTTATTAATATTGAATCATTTTTCTTTTTCAGTTTTGCAGGTCATATCACACAGTATAAATTCATGTTTGTCTACACACCATTCTGTTTTCCTTGCAATATTATATGATAAATAAAGGTAGCATATCTGCACATAACATATATTATTTATACTCATAAACAGAAACCACTTACAGAAGAGCAGTAGGTGGCACAATTTTTATTTTATTTTTTTACATAGATTGTGATATTATTAGAGGTAGGGAGATGGGTTTAAAAAAAATGTTTTCAGCCGACGACTGACAGCTACTTTTTGAGGCCAATATTTAAGGCCAATTTATTTATTTATTTATTTATTTATTTATTTTAAGGATATTGAACCGAAGACACAATTGAATTAAATTATTAACATACATCCACATTGTACTCTTAACATTTATTGAACATTTATTGAACTTAAATGTCTGTCCACACAGGTGCCTGATCAAATATCTTATAGCATTTTTATTACTGATGAAATATCGACTTACAATAATTAACAATTAATTAAGAACAATTAAAACTGAAATTGAAAAAAAGAAACCTCTATATTGACCTGCTAGTACATAAGGTTTTTCAATCTAACTCTAGTTGCTATAGCCTTATCTCTCATTTCTAATCCAGAAATCCACTGTCCAGCCCAAAATATGGCAGGAATGTGAGTGAGTTTTGAAAAAGAAGGGATGTTTAGATGGATACATTTGGAAGCAAGTCAAATATCACAGCTTAAAAACAATACTTTTTCTCTGCCATGGACATGTTGGAAAAACAGCTAAACTAAAAAAAATAAATAAATAAAATAAAACCTTGGATAAGCCTCAAATTACAGCTACAACACAAATATGACTTTAAAAAATTACCAGTTAATGCCTTGAAATAGACAGGCAGTTGAGTTTGCTAAATAGCAAAACATCTAGTTGTACCAGAGTTTTAACTCCTCTCAGAGGTATTACACCCTCCTACCGTCCTAATTTGACACACACACACACACACACACACACACACACACACACACACACACACACACACACACACACACACACACACACACACACACACACACACACACACACACATTAATAATGTGATTCAAATGCCACTGTCGGCTGCTGGCAAATAAATAAATTCTTGTTTACAGAGAGTTGTGATATACCTCACAACTAAGCAATTTTGCAGATGATGATCATGATGGGGGAATTGCAGTGTTTAATTCTTTTACAAACACACCTGACCCTGTTCAGATATGATGTTAATTACACTGATCTACATGTAAAATGCTTGCAGAATAAAAAAATAATGAGATCTGACCATGCATGAGTCACTAATGAAGAAAAATCCAGTCATAAGTATTTGTGGCTGAAATTTCCTAGATTCAGACTTAGGTCAAAATGTAAAATTTGAGAATTGATTACAGAATGGGTTTTACGCCAACAGAATATTTGCCTCAGAGCTACGAGATCTACTTCAAAACACTGTCACACATTACAGTAAATTCACTTTAGAGGGTCTATGTATGTAGTGGAAGCTTTATTAATCTATTGTATAAATGTATAAACCAATATATATGTAATAACAATTCATCATATACCTTGAAAACATGAGAAAAGCAGCACTTTTTTCATTTAATTTCCAATTAATCTCACGAAAATACACAGCACATTTAATTTCTGAAGCAGATAATTACGTTTTAAAAAAATATTATAATAGACCAGTATATGTGTCTAGAGAGATACGATCCCATCATATTTCATATTCTCTTTTTAAAATACATTGGGGGAAATTCACTTCATGTCCATTGTATAAAAAAATGGTAAATAATATCCACTGCCTCCTATCCACTTCATGTTCTTACACAGTTTGTGGGAGAGATGGATGAGATGTATGAAAAGAGGCAGAGATGTAAAAGGGAAAGACAGAAAATGGTGTAAGAAGCAGAGGGGTGGGACAGAAGGTTAGTACTGCTGCAAGCGGCGCAGTAGGAAACACTGCCTGCAAGCGCTCAGTGAGCTACAGTAGTGTAATTCCAGCTGATACTTCTCTACATGCTAAAACATGCCTCAGCTCTGCATGCATGGCAGGCTGGGGGAGAGATTTCATTCCTCATATGCCTCTCTCTCTTTATACAGCGTTTCTTCCCTCCCCAATCTCCCTAGTGCCCCTCTTCTTACTCGCTCTCCCCCAAAGCCTTTGGCAGAGATAAACCCTTCTATTGTCACAATGACTGCAAAACATGTGAGCTCTGCCTGCCTTCTCAGGGTTGACGAGCTCATTATGGCTTCTCAGCAGGAACCTATAAGCAGCAACTGATATGATACGCATTTGACACAATCAGTGAAATGCATATGCACTCACTTATAAATTGTACTGTTGGTATGCATTTTGTGTATTGTGTTGCTATTCACCATTTTCAAGAGCTACTATCATTTACACAAAGAAGTACCTGTTTTCTTGGATTTTCACATTTTTTTCTCATAATTTGTGTCTGGTTTTCTGTGAGGATGATATCATCTTGAATTATATTTATCTCATAAAGACCCAGCACTACTTTTATGTCTATTAATAAATGGCATTTTGTCTATGTTTAACCTTTCTTAAGAAATTTATCTTCATTTATTGTAATATTATCTTTTGCATTTTGCATGTTATCAATGTAAATTATTGTATGTAATTTACTGTTCACATAGATTTTCATAAAAAGTCATATTACAGTCAAGGGGAATGATAGAAAAAAAAGAAGAAAAAGTGACTTTTCTGTAAGATCTATTATTAACTGAACATACAGCAAGCATTTCCATCCACTGTTATTGATCCAACTCCATGGGTTTTACTAGTGAATAAATGTTGTATAATAACTACCAGATGGGTCATATCTGATGACCATGAAAAGGTGACAAACTGCCTTTTACACCAATTATTTACATGGATTAGTAGGATTAGGTATTAAACAGTTGACATCAGATTCTTTTGGTTAGTGGTGGATGTTTGGGTCTTTATGTGTTTAATGGTACATGTGGCAGAATGGAAGAAGGTGGTGATGCTTGATAAAATTATAGTATGCAATTTGAACACATACTGGGAAATAACATAAATAATGATATATGAATAGCAATGTATGTAGGAAAAAACAATCCCACTTCTGACAAAAGACAAAAATAAGACAAAAATATTATTCCCTGACATTTTAAAAATGAGGCTTATATGATCTCTGTAAGTTGTCAGATAAAATGTCTGTGTGAATATGAGAAATTAATAATTACCCTCTAATGTATCTTGTAGAAAATATACACAGTTACATTTACAATGCTGGGGATGTGCCAGAGGCAGACATGACATGATATTAACAAACTAATTTCAGTGCCTTGAAAACCTAAAATGATTGACAGAAAATTTCACATAAATGTATAATTTGTCAGACATATAATTCTTGCATATGGTGGCAAATAAATCTGTGATAGGGCTTGTGATTCTTAAATCAGGAACAAATTCACTTATCATGGATTAACATATATCAAAATGCTTGTATCCAGTTAATTAATAGGTGCATTGAGTTATATAAGTGACATTGGGGATGATTTCATTTTGATAAAAAATGGTTTGTTATCACAGGAAGATGTGTCACCAGCTCCCCAATTAAATCAGAAGCTTGGTAGTGAGCGTTGGTTGATGAATCAATCCTACAGACTCACATAAATGTAATTACATCATTTTTCAATGTCTGGGGAAACCACATCGACTTCATGTACCCAAAGCTTCCAGCAGAGAAATGAATAGAGAGGGCTCTTCCACATTTCACCCTCCTCTTCATCTCCTGTAGGGTTCATCCTGTACAACTTAATCACAGCTATAATCATTCCATAAGAGCACAAGTTATCATTTCATCAATTCCCTTTTGCCTGTGGAGGACATTACAAGTGGGATATCAGTTACACATCAAAGTGGAGCCCTACCTCTTCTCACACACACACACACACACACACACACACACACACACACAAACTATGAGTGAATAGTATTTTCCTGTTGAAGGCCATGTATTTTTCAACAACATGCATACATCAATTAAAGAATGATCACATGAAAAATTATTTTTTTTCTCCCTCTAAGCTATGCAGGTGGGGGTGGTGGGTGGGTGACATCTGTTGTTATGGGTGCCATTGCAGAAAGGTAGTGATCAGATAATGGGTGTTTTTTTTTCATAGTCTTATCCCATCCTGCATTGAGAGGACAGATGTTGGAAAACTAATTAACAAATCCTAAGGCAATGTCAAAGTGAGGCTTCACATTCAGAGGTTGTCAGAGGGGAGGGAGATGGTGTGTCGGATCAAACATAGTCAGCATCTCAAGCATAGCCATGTGTGTGTGTGTGTGTGTGTGTGTGTGTGTGTGTGTGTGTGTGAAAACAGACTAGAACTTCCCATGTCACATGCATGGGGTGGTAATGGTTATTTCATTAATAATTAACTTCAGGTTGAACAACAGTTTACCGTGACTTCCTTATACATGTCCATGATGCGGTGACGAGGTGCCTCTAATTGGCTCAGAATGGATGAACACTCCCCCCTCCCTTCTCGATCTATGTGTGTTTACCTTTACCAGAGTAGCATCCAGCTAGGTTTCATGGTGTTGCTTGTTCTGAAAACGTGCAGGGGGAAAAAATGCTTTATTTCCACAGAGAGCACAGTTTTATCCGCTATTTCTTTCCAGTTTGTGCAGCTGCTACTTCTCTTGTAGATGCTAATGCTAATGTTACTTCAGATTCACTGCAATCGGGGACGGGCTTAACCCCACGTGGGTGACGCTAAAGTCCATCTGACGTCAGACGCACAGACTTTTTCTAGGTCCCTCATTCCTCTCATTGTTTTCTGTGAATGCGGTCTGCAGCCAGTGAGGGTGACAAACCACTTTTGAAGGCAGCATGTGTTGGTAACTCGGGGTGACCCATCAGATTCCAAAAGGAGCGTGGACAAGTGGTTTTCAGCTGAATGACATCTTTAATGCCTGGTTTTGGGAAGACACATAATGCTGAACCGAGTGTGAGACAGTAGGCGGAGAGGAGGTGGGGTGACTTGTTTCCCATTTCCTGTTAACACACTGTGTCATCACCCTCAGCTGTTGCTCCTTTACAGTGACACAGATGCTTTGATAAATCAGAAAAAAGTAAATAATGCATATTTCAATGTTTTTGCATCAGAAGGATGTGTAATAATTAGAACTTTATTTTCTCAGCAGTCATTTTAATATGCTTTGATTCCATGGGCATCGTGTCCATTCAATTTTCAGAATTGTTCGTTTAGAACCCCTCACATTTATCATAAAAAATCCTTGTTCATCCCTATTTCCCGAAACAACTCCACTCCACTTAATTGATAAGAGATACACATACAACTGAAGATCCACTCCAGGTTTTCTGTGTTGCCTACAGCTCCCTGCATGTAAGAGAATGGTCAGTGCCAGGCTGCCCAAAGCAGGATGGTGTATTTTGGCCCAAAGGAGGTAACGTCAACCCAATTTCCATCTCACAATGTTCCGCTTTGTGCTAAAGCCCTCAAGATCATATTCTTCAAAGTTAGCATAGGCTATGTTATATTAACGTTCCACTAAACAATGAAATATTAGGACTAAGTTATTGTAGAAAGATAAAATTTTATTATTAGGCTAATGGTGTCCCCCTGATCCCAAATAGTACAGAAAAAAATGCTAATGCAAAGACAGGCCCATTGGCCTCATATGGGGAGGACATTTGTTTTGACATAGTTCAAGAACATAGAATGTTACTATTTAATTTAAACTAAAATTAGGTCCTATTAATTATTAATTATTAGTCCCTTATCAGAGCAAGATGACATTTTAAGTACTATTTTTTATGGCACATTAATATTGCTACCATGCCAAGAGTCAGGTTAGTTACCACTGTAAAACTCATATTGTCACATTAGGTTGACACTGAAAATTCAATTTAATTTGAATGGACGTAAGCCCTTAATTTGAAATACCAAGAAATCATTAAATAAAGTTTAACTGCCTTCACTCATGTTAAGTTGATTTAAATGATAGAAACATGTCAGGATAACTTACTGAGCTTTTTTTTTTTTTTTTTACAGTGTATGTGTTTATTCATAGTTTTGATACGTGTTATGAGAATCTACAATGTAAAATATCATGAAAGTAAATATAAAACAGGTGAGTCTATACTTTTGACTGATACTGATTCTTCCTTTACCAAAAGTGTATGATGCATTCTTGTCTTTAATGGTTTTGTCGTCAAGAAATGTTAAACATTAACATATTTCTATCATTTTATTTTAATGGTTAATCATATGTTATGTATGATAAATATGCTTATATAAAATATGGTATGTTGAGTAGTTTTGAGTTGTTATAATTTGAGTTATCATAACAGTAGCTAATAAGAGAACAGAAAATTATTAGGTTAGTGTAGTGTAGCTCAAGATAGCTCACATTAATGAATGCATTTGTTATGCAGAAAAACTGAATCATTTAGGAACAAGCATTTGCTGACACACTCTGGCACCCGTTAGGACAGTCACCTCTGCCTTCACATGCAGAAGCACCATCCTGCACAGCATAGAGAACACTTCCTTTGTGTTAACCTAAGCCAATACTTCATTTTAACCCCAGCCCGAGTCCTGCTCTTTGTCCTGTCGAGTACAGCGAAATACCATCTGAAGATTCACTCATACCCTCTTACACACTAGTCTATAAATGCAGACTATGCAAATTTATAAGATAGTGGAAAGAGGTTACTAAATAATGAATCCTCTTACAACTATTGCAAGGAGATGAATGGCCAGGAGGTAGGAAATAGAATTTCTTGATTTCATAACCCTGTTCTTTTGTTGTATTGTCATCCTCCGTAACAAGGTCACCTCAAATCACTCCTCACTCACTGAAAATCAGGAAGCAGGACTATGCAAGGAGAGAAAAGACGAGAGAAAGGAGGTGAAATGTAATGTCAAAAATGTATGGTTCTCAAGGGCCGATCTTGGTGGAGTAGATTTGGTAGCAAACGAGTTGGAGGCTATGAAAAGACATGTTTTAACTCATCTCAAGGGATGGAGCATGAATTGTGCTGTTCATCTGAATACTCAGGCAGTGTGTTTGAAAGCAGTTTTGTTGAAGTTTCCTACTGTGCCTTTGCAGAATTTTGAAGTATTGTGTGACTGAAATAAAGTATTACAAGCTTTACAGTGGACTTGCATCTGAGTACAAATCCAGGTACAAATTTATGAAGACACAATCTTTCTCTTCTAACTTTCAGTCTTTTCCTTGGTTCCATACACACACACACACGCACACACACACACACACACACACACACACACACACACACACACACACCTTTTCTACCTTCCTCCTACAGCCATGGGAAAGGGCACTAAGTTCTCATCCTTTGGGAACCACCAGCAGAGATTAACGTGAAGCATTTCTCTCTCCATGGTGGTTCACTTCTGTGCTGCTAATCTAATGCACACATTATTCAGGGAGGCCCTGCATCTATTAATGGAGAGCACAGCCAGATTTATCGCCTAGGTTTAACTGTATGGTAAAATAGCACATTAAGCAGATGATATCACGGCGTATATGAAATGATTATGCTGGCTCCCCGATAGAAAAAAGAGGCTGAGGGGACCTGCTTAATTAAATGCAAGGTCCACTGTTATACATCACTGGTTTTCTCATGCACAGGCCATTTAATGTAAACTGTTAGGAAGGAAGCTGTTTTCCTTTTTGCTTTTCTTTTAATAGTAAAGAGCTGATGTGCAGTGTTTTATCCCTCCTCCACCTCCCCCCTCATCCTCCTCCTCCTTATTCTTCTTCTCTGCTGTGTCATCTCTAGAAGCCACTGTGCCTAAATTATGCCTTAAATATTGTCCTGCTTGCCGGATTTTCTCAAAAAAAAGGTCTAAATTGCATCCTCTGTGGCTGATCCTTCCAGCATCTGTAATCTCTTCCTCACCAGAGCACTGCACTTTAAGTCAACTAAAATACTAAAATCTGTTGTCAGACACTGTTAGAGTCTGTGCTCAGAGGAAAAGTGACACTTACTGACTTAGCATATGCAATAATGAATGGAACGAATGTGTGAACAGAAAAGCTGTGACCTTCACATGAGGACACACAGTCTATCAATCCTCTCTCGTGGTCAACCACCAGTTCTGTTAGTCTGGCACAACAGGCTTCAATCAACAAACCATCCAACATGTAGTGTCACATTTAACGATGTATTGTGCACTTCTGTAAAGTGCAGTGGCTGTTCCCTCTTGGGCATGCAAAATGTAGATCCTGTTTTAGAGGCAAAATTGAGCAAGATTCTCTGGCATTTAAATGAGCCATAGATTTCTCTTCCATTCTTTTATCAGTGTAAGTACACAAACCCTGGAATAATTCAGGCAGAAATGAATGCTCACTCTATTCTTCTATCCTACTCCTCTGCAGCCCCCTAAAGCTTCTTTATTGAATCACCCTGTAGGTTGTAAAGTGTAACATGGGAAAAGACCAGCAGTACAGGCAAAAATCAAACATTCAAAATGCCAACATTCAAAAGGGCTTGTATGTAAGTGATAAGGTTAAACAATGTAATGCACATGCTGTCCACTGCCCTTAGGCATTCACCCACTGTATTTTTAATTTTAGCTTATAAATGTTTGTAAATGTGTTTAATCAAAGTTGTCACCTTGGAAGAATGGGCAAATGCATATTTATAATCTTTACTCAGATTACCATGGAGCTAAACTGGTAATCCTCCTCATAGCTCTAGTTAGCTATTATTGATAAATTATTTTAGTTACTATAAAAATATGATGGCTGTACTTACATTAAAGCAATTAGGATTTATTTAGTTTAGCAGTAGGGCTGAAGAGAATAAACCCAAATGCTGTTGCTTCAGAAAGCTGTGATGTTACCACAGGAAAATGTGAGGCAAAACCTTTTAAAGGTTGCATCATAAAAAAATTTGCAAAAAGAGGGGAGCAGACAGCTCAGCTATGAGCATCTAGTGAAAGACATTGTATTTTCTGGCTCGGCTTGTGCTTAGCTGGCCTTTAACACATATACACAATGATCACGTTACCTGACTGACAGGAAGTGGAAATACAGCCACATGGTCAGATGGACAGGTAGATTTATTCATGAGGATTTAAATACTTGAAGCAGAAGAAATAAAAAACAATGCACTTGAAAAAAGAAATATGTAGACACTACACCACCCCCTTACCGTAACCATTTCTTTCAAAATGCCCTGCTCCAAGTGACAACTCCTCCTACATAAATGTACACATAAACACTCAGGCATATGCAACATACTTCAGTATATTAAATAAAAAGCACATCAGTGCTTCCCTTGGGAGAGTGTAGGTGGAATATATAGGGGCATCTCCCAAGCCCAAGGCGCACAGTCTCTACACCCATGGACAACAGGCTTCTAATGGGCTTTTCCAGAAGTCAGTCGGAGCATTTTAAAAAAAGGTCACGCAGAAAAAATAATTTTTTGACCTCTAGTACCTAAAGATAGATAGTTTGCTTCCATTTGGGAATAAACATATTGGGTTTGTAAAGTAAAAATGTTTATATATGCTGCCTATAACTCTCAGTGTATGTGAAACTAAATACCAAAGGAGTATTAGAATAATGGAAATATCTCTCAATAGATTCAAGACATTACATTTTCTTAATATGACAGTGACTTAATTTTTATTACTTTTCAAATGATATCAGTTTCTTGCTTAATTTTGTCCGACTTACATTCTTTTCCACATTTTAACATTTCCTTTTGCTGAATTCTCTTAAATGATCCTCTTTGCATTACCTTTTGATAATACATTCATTAGGTTTCTCTAAGCATTAACCTTCTTTTACTCAGTTTCTCTTTGTCCTTCTTTATTTGTCTCCTGCTTAAATGGCACTATCACCAGCTGAGACACTGTATGAAGTGTATTATTTAACAGTAAGCTTTTAGCTTTTGCTCCCAAACAGCTCCTGGACAGTTTTGCCTAATCATGCAATACAAGTCTGTCCCACCTACCATCCAACACATCAATAGCTGTCAAAGTCAACCAGTTTGATATGATTTCAATGGAGAGGGAAAGTGCACAAAGGTCAGTTACAACTATGTTTTATAGTGCTTAAGAACAAGTTTTTTTCTCTTTATCCATTCATCTGTCAGTGCAGAGCAGGGAAGTGGAGACACTGTTAGAAGATGAGGTAAGAAGACAGAAAAGGAAGACACAGGATAAGATAAGTCAACCATGAACACTGGAAATAACAAGGAAATATTACAGTGGGCTCAGAAAAAAGGGACAAAAAAACCAACTCTACTAATACAGGCCATTAGTGCGGCATGGTAAATATTCAAGCATGAGCCTCTTAGATGTTTTTTTTTGGGGGGGGGTTACACATGCCTGGTTGAGGGCACCATCTTTCTTTTCTCAATGTTTTTGAAAAGGACATTTGGTTTAACACACTCCAGTTTAATTGGATTGTGACATACTTAAGATTTTCTATAAACTTGACAACATGCACTTCTCTAAACTACAGCTGCCCACTGTCTTTTGGGAGTTTCATGTCATCTATTTCACACTCTCTAAATTGATACTTGAGAATTTTCTTGTAAATATAAAGGAGTTACCATTGGTCTAACTTCACCTTTCAACTCAGAATAGATACTAGGTAGATATCCACATCCACCTCTATTAAGTAGACCATAACAGGCAAGTACTGTATTGTCTCTTACCATCTACAGTAGCACAGTTTAGGGAGAGGGAACGTAGATTAATCATCTCAATAGTCAGAATGAGCTCTGTCCTCCCCAGATATTATGAAGTGCCCTGGAAGAGACACAGAGAACTTGGTTGTTGCAGAATGAAGCCAGGCCTGGAATGTTGCTACCCTTCAAGTGGCCCAGTTTAAGAAAGCCTGCCAAAAACAAAGACTAGGATGGTTGATGTCAGTGTCCCTGTGTTAATGGAGGTGCTGGGTGGGGGCTGAGGGACAGGATAGGGTAGAAGATGAGAGGATGGAGCAGGACAGCAGAGGACAGGAAAATAGAAAAGAGGTTTCATTTTATGGTTTTTGCCTTGAGTGTCCTTGTGTGCTTTGCATATTTATGATGGCAAGGGGACATGTAGAAATCACAGACAGGATTTAGAATAATTCCCAATTGACCCCTCTGGCAGTAAAATTGTAATAATCCAGAAGCCATCTGATGTTCAGTGGTATATTAACTTTAGGGGTTGTCTCTCTTTTCAATAGCTGGCTATCTGAAAGCTAAATCTGATCATGTGTGATTATGTTGGTGCAAACGATATGGTTAAAATAATTTTGTACGTTTAGACATCTATACACGGTATTAATACATTTTACAGGATTTTATCATTATTTCTAATATTTATTTTTAAGCTCTTTTTCTGTAACTACATACTTGTGCTCTCCCTCATTCTACCTCCAAGGCCAATTGCATGATGTTACTGTGTCATACCATTGATAAACACCACGGGAGGGGCTCGTTCCTTCATTGTAGATTTCATTTGAAATATTACTGTAATTTGAAAAGAGGTTTTTCTAGTTAGAGAGCCCAAACCTGTTGCTGAGATTAATTTCTGCTGACACTAATTTCTGATGACCTCAGACATTCAAAATGGAGATTTTTGTTTGTTTGTTTAAATTTAAACATGAAGAACAAAATAAATCAGACCTATTATTTGAAAAACATACACAGAAGACAATCATAACAGAACAAACAACAGCCCAGATAATACAAGCAACAAAACTACACAATAACAGCTGTTCATATTTGTTCATATTAATCTGACTGTACTAGAGTGACTGCACTAGAGTGACTGTACTAGAGTGACTGCACTAGAGTGATGGTACTAGAGTGACTGTACTAGAGTGTCTGCACTAGAGTGACTGTACTAGAGTGTCTGCACTAGAGTGATGGTACTAGAGTGACTGTACTAGAGTGATGGTACTAGAGTGACTGTACTAGAGTGACTGTACTAGAGTGTCTGTACTAAAGTGTCTGTACTAGAGTGACTGTACTAGAGTGTCTGTACTAGAATGTCTGCACTAGATTGACTGGTGTAATAGGGTAAATAAGTAATAAAGTAAACCACCAGAAGACAGAAAATATTCTAATGAAAGAAAGTCTTTGAATGTCAGTTGACCCCATGTGGGGTCCCAAACTCAAGGCTGAAAACACTGGTCTAAAGGGCAGGGGCTTTCTTTCCTATGTTAAACTTTTCTATCTAAATATATATTATTTTGTTTGTTTGTACATGCACAATGTTTTTCTGTTGTATTTGACTTGTATGTAACTACCAAGACTTCTTCAGACAAAGGGGAAAAAAGCCAAATCCATTAAAATGCCATTTCAAACAAGTCCAAACAGATCAGACACAATAACGTCACATCAATATCATTCACAAACCCCATCAGAATCCTTTTTAAGCTTATTCCCTCTGCAGGAAACTGTCAAGCAAATCATTGTGGAGTACAAAGTGTATTCAAGAACCTCTTCCCTAGTACAGATCAATTTTCTTTGTGATCAGTCGAGCTTGATGAGATAAAAGTGTTTCAAAACGTTTTAAAGGCAAAGCTGTTTCCCTCTCTGTCTCTGCAGTCATCCACTTTGAAGGCCTAGGACCTTTTTTTTCCCTCTTTCTTTTCCTTTGTTGACTACTGTGAGGCCGTTAAAGTGGGCCTCTCATTTTGTGAACACAGCATGAAGCAACAAAAGGCCACCATACAAAATATGATACCTCTGTGTTGTAAAAACAGACAGTAAAAATACAATTTGATCCACAAGCTGATTTTCACTGTTGAACAGAAGAAAGCTCAGTTTGTTTGTTCTTTGTTCAGAAGCTTCAGTTCCGACATCAAACCACTAAGCCTCATATATTGTTATGCCCTGTAATTCATGTGTATTTTCTCCCTGATGAGGTAGGAGTCTGAATTGTGGGATCACAGTGGGGTTCAGGATTTAAACCTGCATGGGTGGTGGCAGTCTATAGAAGGGCCAGGCTGTAGCGTTAGCCAATGGTCCTGCCAAGCGAAGCTCCGCCATATAAACAGGATTTTCCCCTTGGCGGGCAGGTTGGCATAGCAGGTCCTGTGGCCCTTTGAAGTGACAGGCCCCCTCGGTCCCTGGGGAGAGGCTTGGGATCTGATCCCTCTGCTCACACATACATGCCAGGATACAAATACACACATATTCACATTGATGCAGCCACATGTACATGCACAAACACATAATCTGCTCCTGCTCAATCAAGCACCCAAAAAATATGATCTACCTCTGTGTCCAGTAAATACACACAAGCATCAACACAAAAACCATGGTTACATGACTGCAGCCAGAGCTGATAAAGGGCAAGCAGGAAGCTCCCAGAGTGCACCTGGCCCTGTGTTGATAAAGGAGCAGGTCGTGGCTCGCAGCATGAATCCACAGTTGGGCCAAGGAAAGAAGGATGAGGATGAATGACATAGGAGGACAGGGATAAAACTAAGAATCGACAGAAAAAAACAACTTTTTCTTCAACATTTTGGTTCTGTATTTATTATCAACCCATCTCTATATATAATAGCCTTAACATAAGAAATGCCTAGTGTTTTTTGCACATTTTTACTGCATAAGTCTTAAAGCATTAGAAGCTTCATGTATAAACTATAAAAAATGTTTATATACCTCGATCTTATCGACTCTTATTTTATTGTATTTTATTTTATTCACCATCTTCACATATTAGTAGTGTTTCAATAAATAAAGCATTCAAGAGTGACATCTGTTTTTCAAAAATATTGTCCCAGTTATTTTGGATGATCCAAAGGCCTTTAGTTTGTGGAATTTGGTGGAAAGTAGTTTGGTTTTTCAATGGTTTCAGCTGAACAATTGAAAATCTATTTCACTGAACTGTTCTCATTTGCACTGAAAAGCTGGTCTACTCAGTTTCAAGCACTCAATATAAAAATCTCTTCAACCACAATGTGACAAATAACTTAATGAAATTGTTTAATTAATTGACCATCACTCTTTCTATCAAGTGTTTTCCTCCATGATTTAAATAATTCTCTGCCTTTAAATTTGCAAATTGACAATTGTAATTATTGGATATTGCCTAGAGGGGGGAAAGCTAATGATTGGAGCCTATTTTACTGGGATTCATTTCATTTATATTTTGAAGATTATGCATGCTAATTGATTTGTTTAATCTATCCACATGCAGAAGTCACTTTGCTCACGGCATTGTGGATTATGTCATACTGCTCGAGCGATGTTATTAAGGTACACACTCACTATAAAATGTGTTGCATTACTCATCTGCCCACAAACTGATAGATGTTTGTTATACACATCAATGGTAGACAGTGAGATTGATTACACTTCAAATGGTAGAGAAGATTAAGAGAGATGGGAAGACAGAGACATAAATAAAGACAAAGCTTGGTGGGAAATACAACTGAAAAGTGCAAGAGTTAAATGGAAAGATAAAGGAAAGGAGAGAGAAAGAGAGGGAGGCCAGAAATCAAGAAGGAATCGATGAAGGGGGAGAAGCTATCAAAAGCTTTCAACTTAGCACCATGCTTTGAAAGGAACTTGAACAGATGTGCTCTCCTTCAACCCCCCGGTCACACATCCTCCTGCGTTGGTGTGTTGCATCAGCAGAGGCTCAGCAGCCCCACTGGTCATAGTGTAGAGGTCCCCTATTGTCAATTAGCACATGCCATGGTAACACTTTTTCATTCTATTTGTCACTATTAACTGTGAGACTAAGGGACCACAGGAGGAACATGAGGATGGAAGAGGACAGAAGAAATGATGATTTAAAGAGACAATGTAGACGTTTCATACTAATTATGCATGAGCATAATTTGCTCTTTAAAATGAGAATCCTGAATTGAATTAATATCTTCTAGTTCATGTGACTGCAGGAGCTGATATTATCAATCTGCGATTTTACTTAAATATTCTCCTCATTCTCCCACACCAGACCTTTCTGTGTGGAGTTTGCATGTTCGCTGCGTGGGTTTTCTCCAGGTACTCCGGTTTCCTCCCACCCTCCAAAGACACACACTGATTGGTTAACAGGTTAATATAAATTGTCAATAGGTGCACTGTAGATTTTGCAGTGTTAATTTGGAGACAATGGGACCAAATACACTCTAGAAGAAGTTAAATAAACTCTCTAAGTGTTGATTTAACACTGCAAAATTTACTGTGTGTGAATGTGAGAGTGATTGTTGGTCTATATATGTTCAGCCCTGAGATGAACTGGAGACTCATACAGGGTGTACCCCACCTTCACCTGTTGTAACTGAATTAGGCCCCCAGTGACCCCCATGACCCTAGTGGGTTCAGATGACGAGATGAGACGATTCTCCTTCTTCATCTCAGCATGTATCTGGGAACAAAATGTTTTAGCAGTAACTTATGCAACAGCTGCTGCAAGCCATATTCTTTATGCAACGTGTGTGCAAGTCTGTTACACAAAGTTGGTTTACAAAGCATATATGTTTCTTTTAAAACTTTTCAATCTCAAGAGTTTTATTCACTTTGGTATGCTGATCAAATTGTTGTTTCTTTATCCCTTACAGTCAAATATAATCCAGATATTCGTAGACAGACTCTTAGATTACAAAAACTCAAGGCTCACTGTCCTTTTTGGCTGTGACTCACACAACCATAAGTGGTGTTCACACTGCAGATGTAACCAGTGAGGAGATACATTCTGCAACACATATGCTCCATGAAGCATTTGCATGATACTCATTTTGAATCCTGAGCTAAAATAAACTTGATAGTAACATGGTGTGAGACATTTGTTTTCCTATTTGACAACTGACTCTTCTGCACTGTACCTCAAACACACACAGAAAGGAAATTGTTTACATGGACACAAGTATATTTTGAGTCAGTTATGTGTAACATTACAGCTGACCAGGGTGAGATCAAACCCCTGCTAGTTTTTACATCCCTTCCTCTGCTGAATGAATTTCATCCTTTTGGATGCCTGTTATTTCAACCAATTGAAAAACAGGCATCTGTCTCTCCTCACTCTCTCTCTCTCTCTCTCTCTCTCTCTCTCTCTCTCTCTCTCTCTCTCTCTCTCTCTCTCTATTAGCCTGCAGACCTGAATTCAGAAGTAATCATGGATCCACAGATGGGGTTGCAGTCCATGCCATACTGAAAGTGAAACTTAAGATGCTTATAAGATGGGGGGGCATCAATAAATTGTAAGGAAGGCTGGAGGGAGATGAATACGATTTGGAATAATACATAAGAGTGGGAGGAGGGAATTCTCCATAAGAACTGTGGTCTCGCTCTCTCTCTCTCTCTCTCTCTCTCTCTCTCTCTCTCTCTCTCTCTCTCTCTCTCTCTCTCTCTCTCTCTCTCTCTCGTTCAACTGTTCAGCAAGTAATACAAATCTGTAAAAAAAATAATAAAAAATAATTAGGCCCGTTGATTGCTTATTTATTCAAACACCCCCTCTGTCAAATCACACCTTGTAGCTGACTGTGTGTTAGGTCCTATGGAAGGACCATAAAATTATAGGAATGCAACTTTATTTTCAAATAATTCTATATTTAATTTTATAGTGACAGAGCACATTAATCAACATTGCTGTAAATGTGTCAGATTTAACTAAATGGATATTTCTCATCTGATGTTCCTTGATAGATTTTACTGTCTTAGCCTGTCCATCCATCTGGCTTTCTTAGTGTTCTCAGTACTGAGAAAACAGTCAGGAATTGGGCAGATCACTGTGAAACATGCATGATCTATTCAATAGGGGGCAGGTGTTTTGCAATGCATCATACACACTAAATTATTTGTTATCACAAGTCAAAATCACTTTCAAGTCTCCAAATCTCTATACAACTGTTGGTGGTTGCTTTCTTGGTTACATCTTGTAATCTTAGGTTTCTCTGACAAAAGCGTCACATCCGTCTTATTTGTGATTGGTTTACTTGGTACCTCAAGGCCTACGATTTCAGACAGATTTGTCATTGAGACAGATAGACGACTACTACTACCTGGTCCCTCCAATAAGGATAGTAATTATTGCTGGATTCTTTTGTTAATATTTACTACTTGAAGTTAACCTACCAATCCACGACACACTAAACTGTGAGCACATTTCCACCATAGAAACTCCAGAAGTTACCAGTTCAATTCCACTCTCCAATTCTGTGGCAAAGACTGACACCTTATGAAGTAACTGAACATGTTTGTGCCTCAATTTGAAATAGGAGAGGAGTAGTCAGAGGAAACAACCTCATTTTAACCTCACCTCCACAAAGCTGGCCATCTCACTTGCTGTACACTGTTTTTATATTCACATGTTCCCTCCAAGGACTCAACAACCTGCCTCTGTGCTCGATCTCCTTCTGCCTAGTCAAGTGATTGAGAGGCAAGATGTGAAGGAGGGAGCAGAAAGGGGGGATGGTGGGGGTAATAAACCCAAACATGAATCAGGCACCAGGCAGTGAAACCCACTTCTCCACACTCTCTCTCTCTTTCCACTCTCTCTCCCCCCTCCTTCTTCTCCCCCAACCTCCCAGAGGCACAGAAGGGAGTGGTAAGGGGTTTGGCATGGTAGTCGCTAGAATTGCTGAGGACTCACAAATCCATGCAGCTTTTTTTTCCTCTTTCCTTTTTTTTTTTTTTTTTTTTTTTTTTTAAAGCCCTCCACCGTTAAACGCATCTACATAGTCGTGTCTTGTAAGCAGTCCAGATGACAGGCAGCAGATGTTTACCCCAGGGCTCAGTAAATCACAGGTTAGTTACTTTGATTATGGACCCTAGTCAGTCCCTGAGGGGAATAAGTTGACAGGCTTTAAGGCAAGCTTGTGGCATGAATTATAAGTAACACAGTCAGTTGCTTACTGCTATTCAGTGGTGCCAAAAGAAGCTGTGAATGTGTTCTACTCTAGAAAAAGGGCTGTGTGTATCCTAAATACTGCATATAAACACATGTGTACCACAAAAATGCCAAAAAATGTGTTAAACGAGTATGTCTGTATACTGTAATTTGCTAAGTCTTAATGCAGAAGCTGAAATGGATAGTTATATTGTACAAAGCACAGGTCATACACCTAATCTGTTGTTATATGTATACAATTAAAACATTTGTATACAATGTATTAATTGTAATTAAAGCTTGTTTCCATCAGATATAATCACACACTGAGTAACGTTTGCTGAGAGATTGCAACATAGCAACATTTCTAAAAATAGGTCTAACAGACCAGCAAGTGCAAGCAGTTAAATGATTATACAGGTTGTAAAGAAGATGACAGTTTTGCATCATTAGCTTTATTCTAAGCTAAAACTGACAATGACACTTGATTTACACAGAAAAAGCATGTGTTTGCACGCCTACATTAGACATAGCAGGTCAAAGTGGAACCAGGAAGTACAGATTTAAACAGCATTCAAGGATGGACAGCTATTTTGTTGTCTTTCAGTATATTTGACAGTCAGACTTTAGTTTGTAAACTGTGACTGTAATGTCCCTCTAGTAATTTACCTTTTGTTTTTGTTTTTGTTTTGCAACATGGTGGTTATAATTTTATCATCACCAACAGAACAGCTCAAAGTACACTTCGAACTTTGGAAGTTTCTGTCCCCAGTTAAAGTCAAAATGTGTTGAGTTGACAAAATATAATCATGAATTTTTTTTTGTTTTTTTTAATTAACTTTGCTGCCAGCAACTCATAACACAGGAGATGTTAATAGAAAATGTTGTCAAAGAATGTTCTACAGAGACATTCAGAAGATACATTGGCAGGAAACAGTTTGCAGATATGTTTCAAATGATCATTGTAAAAATTAAATCAAAATGACATGGTACTATATTTCCAACAGAACTTTTTTGCTAGTGCAACCTGTGTGTTTTATGACAGGGGTGTTGAAATAGTGAAGCAGGCCTCCCCCTGGGGGGCACCAGAGGATTTCAGGATTTATAAACCTGAATAAAAAAGAATAAATGTGCAAACATATGGTTAGCTAGTTACAGTACAGTGAGCGGCAAAATCACACCTGGAGTGAAAGTGAGAGAAAATGTTAAGGTGTCTTAAAAGAGAAAATTATGTTTTAAAAAGGGTAGACATATAAATATATCAAAATATTTACACTGAGTTAAAAAATTATTTTAAAACAAAAATGTTAAGATGTGTTAAAAAAACAAACACAGATGTTGAAACATGTTTAAAAAGATAAGAAGACACAAAGATGTAGAGATGTTTGAACGTATATTTAAGAAATAATAAATCTTAAAAAAAGAAAAATATGGTGTGTGTGTGTGTGAGAGAGGAGAGAGGAGGGGGATCAGGCTCATTATCCCATAATTTTAAAACTACCGTCCTATAATAAAAGGCATTAAAAGGCATTTGTTTCATATCTACCTGAATATGTTTCTCCTCTGCATATGAGACATGATGTAATTTGCCAAAACATCCATGAGTTTTTTTTCTGTCTGACATGAGATCCTTATTAAAGCAGCCAGTATTTTCCTTGTTAAAAAAAATCTTTCCGCCTCATATGTGGTCACACATGAAGCCAGTACAAGGACTGCCTGTTTGTGTGTCTGCGTCAGTGTGTCTGTGCACATGTCTATGTAGCTGCCAAGCAGGCAGTCGGGCATCATGCGGCCACTGTATCAAACAACAGCACTTGATGCCAGCCACACTTCCGCTCCTCACATGAAAGGCAGCAGGCGGCTGGGATGGAGATGGTTGCAGTTTGAGAAAGAGGGGGAGAGCATGAGCAGGAGGAACATAGGGGGGGTTGGATGGGTGGAAACAGTGAGGGATGGACATGGCGAATAGATGGCCGAGCAGCCTGAAGATGCTGCCAGGCACCCGACTTCCCTGCACAGATGGAGCCACCTCGTCTTTTTTCTCTTGTTTCTCTCCACATTACCCAGCACTGGAAAAACACTACACAGACTATGTGCATGTGTAAGCTGCTTATGTTAGACATTTGATGGTATGATTTAAAAAAAAAAAAAAAAAATAAATAAATAAATAAATAAATAAATAAATATATATATATCTGCATATGAGAATATATGATGTTTAGTGTGTGTGAGTATGCAGAATTTGCAGATATGTGAAGAGGGGTTATTTGGGGGAGTATGAGGGGAAGGGGTTACTGCAATGCAAATGCTGTCTAAAAGAGAAAACTCAGGTCTCAGCTCATTTTTATGCATTTTATTCTTTACGCTTACTAAGCTCGAATCAATCAATAAATAAAGCAAACGTGGGAAAAAAAAAAAAAAAAAGAAAACGCACATTTGTGGGCAGAAAATTGTTAGTGGATAAATATGCAAATGCTTGGTGCCGCTGTGAAACATTGCCATTGCCCTCAAAGCATTTAGGCCTACTTTAAATGCAAACACATGAGTGATCAGAGTCAGAGCCTTGCTTGATAGCGCTCCTTTCGAGGAAGCTTTTATGACATGAACTCTCTTTTTTCTTCTCTCTCTCTCTCTCTTCTTAATCAGTTTGCTCCTCTCACATTCAATTAATCAACCACTCTCTTTCTCTTTCAGCCTGTTTCTTTGCTCACTCAATCTATTTACCACTTCCATATAGTCAATTAACAAATCTCTCTTTCTTATTCGGCCTGCAGATTGTTGTCATGCTCACACAACGATGCTGTCGTCCTGCAGTTCTTGTAAATCCTGCTGCACCTTACTGCACAAAAGAAAAGGGGGAGGAGGGGGAGAAAAATAGGGGAAGAAAAGGAGTCTGGAGAGAGAGAGAGAGAGAGAGAGAGAGAGAGAGAGAGAGAGAGAGAGAAAGAATGTGTGTGTATATATGTACCGTGTTAAAGAAAACATTTTACTCTGATTTGACTCCCTCTTGACTCCTACATGGATCAGCCTCTTTGGTAAAAGCAGGAATAGACATTTGTGCCCTTGGCAGCTACAAAGTGAGATGATTATCAGGGATTTAGGTGTGTGTGTATTTGTGTACGTGTGTGTGTGTGTGTGTGTTTAGGTGTTGGTGTGTATGTGTGAGCATAAACACTATATATGTGTGTTTCTGTAGAAGAGATGTGATGATGAATATGTTAGACTCTAGCTTTGACTCATAGAAGATGCAACCTTGTGCACTGAGCAGAAGCAGCCATCGATAAATTCTTGCATGTGATAATACTTGTTTTGTTTTTTTTTCCTCATTCTCTTACACACACAAACATACATACAGACACACACACACACACACAGGTTCAGGTTTCAATGAGGCAGGCCAGCCAGCAAACACTTGCCAACACCCCACAAAACTAATCTCATATCTACTTTTGCTGCGAGGAGATTGTTTGTGTGACGGCCCTAAGGAGAGCCGAGGAGGCAGAGTGGGGATAAAATCAAATCTAGCTGTTGTCACCAACTCAATTCTCTGAGTGATCTGTGTGTTTATGTGTGCGTGTGACTGCAAGATAAAGTGCATGTGGGAATGAACATGCCTCTGTGTGTTTCTGCGCCCCTGTTCTCACACTTGTGCACTGCTCCTGAGAAAATCAAGTTTAAGGCTTTTGCATTGGTATGCCAAAGTTGTTAGAGACTGTGACTACAACTGCGGCTCGAAATGAGTGTCATCCATTCTTTTCTATATTTCTATTTGCCCTTCAACTAAAGAGGCTGTCGAGCCCATGAGAAGAGAGAAGAGTGTTTTTTAAGGCCCTCGCATCGATATACAGTGCAGGTGGTGCCATGCTCTCAGTGCTTTGGAATAAGAGATGAAGATGGAGCCCTCACATCTCTATAGCCGAGGATAATGGGATTCCAGGCCATATTTTCACGGTGTAAAGAGACAAAGCCTGGTTGGAATCAGGGTTGATCCCCTGTCTTTCTACTGCTGTCAAAGAGAGTTTTAGCCCTGGAGAGGCCAGGCGTGGCACCATATTTTTATAGTGTTTATCTTCATTCTCATATTCTCTCTTTGTCTGTCATTACCTTCATTCACTGTATTTTTCATTTTCTCTCTTTCTTCCTTTTTGTTGGACTTCTCCCTTTGGTCTTTTTCTTGTAGCTTTTTCTCTTTAAATTAAGAAATAATTTCAGGATGATAAATATTGTGAATTGAGGTATTTTTGCTTTGTCCAAATTCCAAAATAATTGCTAGAATATGCACAGGTTTTTAAAATTTTTTAATGAAAGGTTTTATTGCAGTATTTAATAATAACTATGATTATGTTTTCATTAGTGTGTAACCATCTGAAAATAAGAATCATATTGGAAACTACCCAGGGAGTTGGGTCACATTCATGGAGTCATGATTCTACATTAGTCCAAAGAAAACTCTTCTTCTTTGTGCCGTCCACCTGCATCTTAGTAAACAAACAAACAAAACACCCAGAGGGCTTTTTTAAAACTTCTATTATTCTCAAATATTACTCACACCTTTTAACCTTGGGGTCAATTAGCTCACAGGAAATTATTTAGATAAAATTTGGACCAATTTTTTGTCAGGCCCTTTGTTTTTTTGTTGAGTACAAATCAGTGGGTTGACCTGTCCTCTACCCGTCAGGCCAAACATTAAAATTGGAACTAATATACCGTTATAAATTTTCATACAAATCTTCTCAAATGTATTGACAATATTAATGACCACATCAGCATAAACCCTATTGGATTTAGTGGTACTATGACCTTTCCTGTAGCATCACCATCAGTATCAATATTACAGTCAGTGTGTGTCTTAAAAATGTTTGATCCAAATCTTTTTTCATGGGTGCACAGTTATCACTCTCACAGAATTAACCATTTTGATTGATTTTACCCCCTTCCTGTCATAATTTAAAAATTTTGTTTTACTTATATTGATTTCTTTTTTTGTAACATTTGTGGTTAGTCACCACATAGCTGGGGTTATAAAAATGTGGGCTCTGGGCCAAATTCAAACCAGCCTGTGGTATGAATTTGCAAAAATTCCACAATTTCACAGGCTGTGAAACTTAATTTAGTTGAGGTTCCATATACAGAACAGTTGCATAAAATCCACAAAAATAATGACTCAGTATTTTCTTTTTGGATTGATGTGGAAAAAAAAGACTTTTATATTACGCTGATAAATAATGACCACTTCAATTTTTTTTTCTGTTTTAATGTCAAAAATTGCATTAAATTCTGAAAATGTTTATATTTACAAACTATTCTGTAACAATAAAATATGAATAACTGGAACAACTATGAACAACATGAAATGTCTGAAGAAAATAAAGCACAATTTGAACAATTTTCTGCCTGTTACTAAGTGTTTAGTATCTCTGCAGATTCTGATACACATGTAGAAATGATAAGTTGAGGCATTTTGTTGTGAAAATTACACTTTTATTTGTGAAGAAATGATCAGCTTAATGACATCTTTTTTTTGATTGCATAGTTAATAAAAGTAATTATTTTCACAATTTAATGGAGGTCAGGGGGTTGCACTAAAACAGAGACAATAATTTGGAGTTGTCATTGTTTATAGGTTAGTATGCTCTGGGTGCGATTTGCTGGGGGGGTCACCCCCCCTCCCCCCCTCTGGTGTTGGACATCACCATTAGAGTCCGATAGGGAATACTGATTTTGTTGCCTGGATCCCAACCCTGACCTGAGGTTGAATCCCTCAGGTTGATTGCACGGACGCCACACGTTTACCTCTAAACAGTTTCACACCCTCTTGAACTCTGTCTTCAAGGTTCTTTTCAACTTTCCCTTCAGGTTGACTATCAGTCTGATGTCAGTATTTAGCCTTAGATAGAGTGGGCTGTAGCATTCATAAATAACCAGGCTCTGAGAAGACCAGATCTTAGCAACGGTGCTGAACTCTTCCCTCTTCACTCTGGAATGTTCTTTAGTTTGCTATGTTAACATTCACTATGTTTACATGAGGGTCATAACATCCAATGCAAGCTTTTTTCTGTGGAAACCCCCCCGCCCTCTGGTTTTTTGATAAATCGTACCCTGAATATTACTATTATTATACTGGTCTGACCCACTGGAGATCAAATGGGGCTGAATATGGCCCCTGAAAGAAAATAAAATTGAGACCCCTGCCTTAAAGTCTTACTCACCCCTCCTCTTTTGGGTGCTCACCTTATGGTCAGAAGGTCCGTTAGTTTGGAATTAGTTGAAGAATCTAATCCTCAATCTAATCCTTTTCTAACACTCCTGAACAATAGGGCGCCTCCTCCTCTTTTGTTATTTGCTGTTAAGACTGTGTCCCACCAGACACACAGTCAGCCATGTTGAAAACAAAGTCATTATTTGAGCTCTTCATATAATTAATTGGAAATATTATACTTGAGAGAATCATTTTAGAAGGGAAGTATATCTAGTTGGATAGACTTGGATGTGATCTGTCAAGAGATGATTTGAGTCTCTGGATGATTATGTAAAAAGTAGAGAGACCTTAGCTCTAAGGAGTATCTTTCTAGCAATTAGAAGTGATTTTTGGATCCATATTTGGATTTCACACTGAGAGCCTATTCATCTGACAAAAGTGAATGGTGGAGGGTATGAATTGTTTCCAGCGGGATTGGCGTAGCAACTTGTAAAAGTTAGGTGACAGTAGGGGTGTGTATTGGCAAGACTGTGGTGACAATACATATCACAATACTTTATATTACGATATATCACAATAATGTTAAGAATAACAAAAATCTATTTAGTTTATTTCTTTTTTTTTTATATTTCCTAGCAGAAATGAATTACACCAGAAATATGCACAAATACTAAGCACATTTATATTTGATCACAACAGGATCTAATGATATACCTGTGTTAAAATTTAAATTATGTTCGACAGACATTAGATCCTTCATAAATGTTCATATTCCATTAGTTCATAACTACCATTACACAGTTGTCCCCTATTAAATCTGAAGTATGACAAGGTATGACAAACAATATTAATATTATTATAAATAATATAGGGCAGCACACTGGTGCAGTTTCTCCAGGTACTCCAGTTTCCTCCCACCATCCAAACACATGCACTGATAGGTTAATTGTCAATTGACAATTGTTAATGGAGTCTTTTCAATAGTAAATGTTCGACAAGCAGAAGAAAATATGATTTTGAACTCCCATTTGCAAGAACCACTTTGAAACAAATGTGTGTTTCTGTGGCTGGTGTAAAAAAGTGGAATGAGCTTGATTTGGAAATGAAACAATGTATTAATGTTAATCAATTTAAGTCTCAATATAATAAAAGAATCATGGCTTTGTATGAAAAAGTGTAAGACGGCAGAAAAATTAAATACGCATTTCTGTTACCTATGATTTAAATATAAAGGTCATCTGTGGTTTCTTTTGTTTTATAATATTGTTTTCAATATTATATCTATGTTCTGAGAATGGGACAGGGGTTAAATAAGACTTTGTTCTTCAACCTGCTCCAGTTCTTCATACATGGGATGCATTACTTTGTGTGAAGTCTACTATTGTATATATGGATGGTGAAGTTTGATTTGTGTATGCATTCCATGCAAAAAAGAGCAAAATAAAAAATGAAATGAAATTAAATTAAATTGGTTAATTAAATTGCCTATAGGTGTGAATGTGAGAGTGATTGTTTGTCTATATATGTTCAGCCCTGAGATGGAGACTCATAGAGGGTGTACCCCGCCTTCACCCAATGTAGCTGGAGTAGACCCCCAGTGACCCTAGTGAGGATAAAGCAGGTTCAGATGATAAGACATTACATTCAAACAGTGGGGAGTTGGTTCCTTGTTCCAGTATCAACATGATGATGATGATGATGATGATGATGATGATGATGAGATATATAATATAAATGTTCATTTTTAAATTATGAACGATGAATCGAGTAAAATGTAACAAATAAATAAATGCAACCCTAAGGATAATACAAGGGTTGTGGGGGGTGTTTCTGCAGGCAGGTTGTAGACTCAAAGTTCCCAATGGTGTACATAACTGAATATCTTTCTCTGATACGGAAATAAACAGAAACCTGCCCACACAGGTTACAGGACAAAGATACAACATGTTTGTTTTTTAGAGCCTGTTTCTGTTGTAAATGAGCTAAATGGGATGTAATCTGTAAATACACGCTATGCCTCCACTGTAGACCTGAATTTGAATCAAAGGCTGATCCATTAATGCTTGTCTGTGGGCAGACTGTGGTGACAGATGGACAGATAGTGTTGTCTGACTGTCTCCTGAAGCCCCGCTGCAAAACTGTGAATCATCTTGCCCTTCATGTCACTCCACACACTTAGTCCCTACTACTTCATGCCCAAAATGACAAAAAAAAAAGTTCTACGTCTGACCCCATTCCCTTGTTCTTCCTCTACATCTCCATTTTATCTATCTCCCTTTCTCTCTTTCTACATGCTCTCATCTAATAATCACATTTCTTTTCAATTGCTTTTCCTTTTTTTCCTCCCAGATGAATGCAGGCATGCCAGGGTGACTCAAGGTTACAGCTATCTAAAGAGAAGACTGTTTTTCTTTCTTTTCTTGTTTTTTTCTACATTGTGCTAGACTGTTCTACTACCAAATACTATCTTCATCTGCTCTGTTTCCACAATTGAATTGTCCTTTTGGTCATAGAGACCATGGTCTCTTCTGCTTTTAAGATACATTTATTTCATTTTCCTGGTACTATTTTTTAATCTACAGCTACTACAGCTACTACTGTGCATTGCTTATTTATTATGCTTAAAAGTTGGAGTCCTGGATAGTTCTGGTTTGTTTTTTTTCTAGGAAAAAATTATCCAGATTTACTTTTCAGCATGTTAAATGTAACCGGGTCATATTTCGAGATTTTTTTGTGATTTTATTTTGTGTTTAAATACCCTGGGTTAAATTCAACTCAGAACAAGAAGTGACATCATATTGTAGTCGGGATAGCATGTGGAGCATTCTGGGTATTTGTGTTTTTCCGGTTGGTTCATGAAACAAGATGAAAAAAACCAAGCGGGACCAGGAGTAATGTTGTACGTTCACCAACTTAATTGAAATATATTACTATACGTAATTTACAATTGAATTTAGCAGAAGATGATGTAGAAGAGGTTACCAAGTAAGAGATGGTTGTAAATGGACCTGCAGATTTACCGCCTGATTTGCTAACATAGTATACTGTGGCTCAACATAGGGCCTCCTCATGAGGATATAGAATTAAAAATGTTAGCCTTCGTAAGTGTGTGTGTAAATTTTGGTTGTTATCTACTTTAGTCACGATATTATGTGTTTCTATGCATCACACGGCGATGATTACTGAAATCTGTATTTTATACTGTAACCCAAACCAGGGAGACTTGGTGTCCTGTGAAAATCAGCGTTCACGCGCTGGTGTCGTTGTGTGTTGTATAAATGAAAAAACTTAATTTTTTTCCCTTAAGCATATTTAAAGTGTGAACTTTAGGTTTGTGGTGTACTAATGTTCTTATATGACTTTCTCATCTCCAGTATCACTACTACTGTTTTTGTTTTTACTTAATTTGGGTTCAAACTTGCCATTCTATCAGTTTTTCCGACTAGTAGTCGACGGTTTTGTTTCGGATCATCCTCCTGGGGTTTGGAGAAAATTGTACTGTACCATAAAAAATTGTATCTTACTCAGACAGAGAGCCACCATGTCACTTTTGTTTTTTTTACATTCATTTATAGCTCTTGTGAGTCTTTTCAGTCACAAGTGCGTTGCCATTTATTTCCCCATACCTTCTAAATAAATAAATGCACATTTTCTTTTATCAGATAAAAGCTGTGAACTGCATTTGTTGTTCTGTTTGCATTCTATCCCAGCAACATATAATTAAAGTGATCTGATATAAAGCAAGAAGTCTACTTGCAATTGTGGAATCTTTGACGCACACTTTGTCTAATAACAGGTGTTTTCAGGCAGCTAGGGAAATATATACATAATGGACACTTACAACCTTACTGTGATACTCTGTGGCTCCTCACAGGAGTTTGGATAAGTACATTGTTTTTTCCATAGTGATGTGAGATTATATACGGAAGTTGAAAAAAGTTTCTGCCGACCCTTAAAATTTAACAGTTCAAATATTATCCTGAAATACTGACAAAAAAATGTTTGTTGTGTTTTGAAAGATGTAGCTGCATCAGACAAACCGATGCAAATTATTATTATTTTTTTAATAAGAAATAACAAAACCAAATTATTGACAGTTTCAACATGTTATGTTCTTGATGTTTTTCTGCTGAAACATCCAGTTTTGACCTGGACAGAACAGAGGACATGCAGAACAGATCACATGGGTTTGGAACAATACTTGGCAGATTTTAATGACTTGAGAATGATTTTTAATGCAATATATCACAAATGCATGGGGTGTCCAGAAGCTTTTTTTCTACCCCTGTATAAGGGCTTTAGATTTGACTGAAATAAGTGACCTGCAAAAGGAAGCAGTGTTTTTTTTCTATAACAGATGCATTTAAATACATAGTGTCCAGCAAGTGATGCATAAAAAGTACATGTTCAGAATACTTGACTACAAGTTACAGGATCTCTATGCATACACTAACAAAACATCTACATATTGTCACCACAAATGTGACATTTCAATCAATAAATCATTATGCAAGCAAAATCAAGAGTGAAGCTTTTAATGCATGGTGCCTGCAGACATCATGGATTTACTGTTTAACTATGGGTGGCTTATGCATCACACTGTCAAATTATATTCAATGAGTTATGAAGGTTATGTGTCAGCTTTAGGTGATCCTTTGTGTATGCCCCGAATCAGGTGTTTGCTCCAGACTTACAGTGTTTTATGATGCATTTGTATTGATTTCATTCAGGCCCAAAGACACATTATGACAGGGTCCAGTTCCTAGAGTCCTGCCATCTGTGCTTCCATTCTTTTCATTCTCCATTTCTTTCTTAATTTCCATACTGATGTATTCCTCCATGCCTTGTATGCATAAACTGCTGTTTTGTTCACCTGTCTGAGGCTGGATAAGTTCATCTAGACATTGAGAGCTCATACATAAAATCAACATGCCTCTAAATGAGATTTTAGGCCACAGTTAACCTCAGTAAAAATGTTTGATTTACAGAAGATGAGTATGAAAACTGAGAGTCTCGTCAGTTAACACTCCCTTAGTCGATTCAGATAAAACAGAAACTTTGGTTCATTTAATGTTGATTGAATATTGATTTTTAATTACTCATGAACAGACTGAATATGACATACTCATTACAAAAAAATGATCAATATTTAAATGATGAAGTCAGCTTTCTTACTAAATTGCTTGTAGTACATAAATCACAGGCAGCTATAGTAATAATGATATGATGTGCAATTCCTTTTATGTAAAAACTCAGTAGTGTTTATTATTATTATTATTATTATTATTATTATTATTATTATTATTAGTTCCACTAAGGAGGTTATGTTTTTGCCAGAGTTTGTCTGTCTGTTTGTCTGCTCGTTAGCAAGATAACTCAAAAAGTTATGAACGGATCTTGATGAATTTTACAGGGTAGGTTGGTAATGGGAAGATCTGGAAATTATTACATTTTGGTGGTGATCCAGAAGAGATCCTGGATTCTGGATCAATTTGAAATGTATTCTCCATTTACCACAATATATAGTAGTAGTAGTAGTAGTAGTAGTAGTAGTAGTACTAGTAGTTGTTGTAGTGGTAGTAGTAGTAGTGGTAGTAGTAGTAGTAGTAGTACTAGTAGTTGTTGTAGTGGTAGTAGTAGTAGTGGTAGTAGTAGTAGTAGTAGTACTAGTAGTTGTTGTAGTGGTAGTAGTAGTAGTGGTAGTAGTAGTAGTAGTAGTAGTAGTAGTAGTAGTAGTAGTAGTAGTTGTTGTAGTGGTAGTAGTAGTAGTGGTAGTAGTAGTAGTAGTAGTACTAGTAGTTGTTGTAGTGGTAGTAGTAGTAGTGGTAGTAGTAGTAGTAGTAGTAGTAGTAGTAGTACTAGTAGTTGTTGTAGTGGTAGTAGTAGTAGTAGTAGTAGTAGTAGTAGTAGTGGTAGTAGTAGTGGTAGTAGTAGTAGTAGTAGTAGTGGTAGTAGTAGTAGTAGTAGTAGTAGTAGTAGTAGTAGTAGTAGTAGTAGTAGTAGTAGTACTAGTAGTTGTTGTAGTGGTAGTAGTAGTAGTAGTAGTAGTAGTAGTAGTAGTAGTAGTAGTAGTAGTAGTAGTAGTACTAGTAGTTGTTGTAGTGGTAGTAGTAGTAGTAGTAGTAGTAGTAGTAGTAGTACTAGTAGTTGTTGTAGTGGTAGTAGTAGTAGTAGTAGTAGTAGTAGTAGTGGTAGTAGTAGTGGTAGTAGTAGTAGTAGTTGTAGTGGTAGTAGTAGTAGTAGTAGTAGTAGTAGTAGTAGTAGTAGTAGTAGTAGTAGTAGTAGTAGTAGTAGTAGTTGTTGTAGTGGTAGTAGTAGTAGTAGTAGTAGTAGTAGTAGTAGTAGTAGTAGTAGTAGTAGTAGTAGTGGTAGTAGTCTTTCCTTCTGCCTCAAGTATACATGTCCTTAAGTGTTAACTGTTAAAAACATTAACACACTTCCTCTGAAGTCTTCAGTTTTTTTCTCATGCAGTCTTATCCAGCTGAATGACAGAACTTGATTTTTTTTTTCTTTTGGGTTCTTCATGTATATTCTCTCTCTGGAGTTTTATTACTCACATATTCCCATGTAGACAATGGAACCAGATAGGAGAAACAGTCACATGGGCCTTGGTCTGTTGGTTTTCAGGAGTTGTTAAATATTTAACTGTAAATGTTGTTCCTTGTATTGGTCTGCTGACCAATGAGATTGAAGATAAACGGGCCTCATGAAACCACTGCACTTTATTATATACACATCCCTTATTCTATCTGTTTAAGAGTTTTAATAAAATGTGCTTAATTGTCAGTATAGTAACTGAATATGCAGTTAGCTCAGTGTACATTGAGTCACATCTTTGGGGAAAATATATATATATGAGTAAATCCAACAAATCATTGACTAAGGCTAGGTGAGGGATAATGGATGAAAAGCTATAAACTGGTAGCTCCTCGGTGTGTGCATGTTTTTATTTTCTTTTTTTTTTCTTCTTCTAAATACTAAAAATGTAAGAAGCTTAACTGAGGACTCAAGAGGATGAGTCGAGTATAAATGTTTTTCTGTTGAATGTATTGGGTTTCCAATAATAATACTTAATGAAGGATGCGTTGTGTGTTTGTGTGTGTACAGTTAATAATGAGCCCTACAGTGAATGACACAACTTCTAATTAAAAAGTGCCAGATGTTGTATACAGTTTAAGTATTTAAGAAGTTTAGATTAAACTGAAATCTCATTTCTTTGTTCATAAAGTGATTTGTTTATCTAGTATTTGGTTCTATCCCTGTCTGGTATACATAGCCCTGGTCTGTCCATGACCTTGATTCTGCCTGATCTCTGCTGGTTCTCCAATTGTCCTCAGATCCTCAGTCTGACCATCTTCTGCTCTCTGGTAACAACTTCTGGGTTTTCCCTGTACTCACGTTCGGACCGCCTGTGTATGACCCCTCCCTGTGTGACCACTGATTATGCGCCCTGTTTTCTATTTGCTGTGATCAGCAGAGCTTTGTTTACTCAGACGAGCTGAGGTGTGGAAGAGAAAGCACAATTTATTAATATTGTCTTTATTAATAAATATTTTTGAAATGATATCTCTGACTCTGAGTACTGCCTTTTGTCCGGCACGTGTCATAAATTAATAGCATTTCTTTTTTTTAATTATATCACTGCAATGACAAAAAAAAGGAAATGGTAGAAACATTCTGAAAATATTAAGCATTGAGAATGACCAGTCTCTTCAATAATTTTAGACTCAAATAGTTAGAATATATAAAGAAATACCATTTTCTTCATATCTTATCTTTTAGTTAATAATAAGCACTTCACAGAAAATAAATGGACTATAAATGGGATTTATTTATAGCTCATATAAACTATATCTTTCTCATTCTTTGTATTATATGAAGTGTCTTTTTAGACACATTAAAAGAACCACAACTCTTCAAGTGTAAAATTAAGTCCTGTCCTCTTTTGTCTGAGCTATCACATAGTTTCTAAATATAAAAACATATACGTGATTGATGCCTGACGTGTTGTTGATTGATTATTTCCTGGCAGAGATGTTTGCCTTATTTTGAGGGGTATCACATGATTGACAGTAAGTAAAGACAGACACCAAACAGAAAAAACCCACACAAATCCTGGTGAATGTGAAGTCTAACGGATATAAGTAGAAGTGAGCTGCCATATTTTGTAGCAATTCAAGGGTAGGAAGGATGTAAAGGAGAACATTAGCTTTTAATATTACCAACACAAATCCAGACGTTTGTCTACAGTACATTACAGTAGATATTTCACCCCATTGTTACTTTTCTCATGTGGTTGCTGTCTTCTGTTACTATGTAAATGAAGTCTTCATCAATTCACCGTTGCAATATCTCAAAGTTGTGACCACAAATTTACATTTATAAAACTTAGAGACTCACAAGTACTGGATTAAAAAAGCAGATGTTGCCAAAACATGTTCTAAATGCTCTTGCTGTTTTTATAATATCACTAAGTGCTTGTTTATTGATGTAATAATGCATGTTATGAAGTTATTAGTATGTTTTGCATTCTTCACAAACAAGCATATGTGGTGGATTTTTAACTGGTGATGGTCTGAGTTAATTTTTAAACATTTGTTTAAGGAATTAAGTTAAAGATCATATGAGAATCCTTTTCAATGTAAAAGCAAGATTGCATGAAAAAGCTGATTAAAGCTGATTGATGATATCATGAAATTGCATGAATGTGCATGTAACATTTAACTGCCCTTAATTGGCATGTTAACTGTGCGCATAATAATCTTTCACACTGTGTCAAATACCATCCACTGAAGGTCAGAGATATGTGAACCGGAGATGGTTCACATATGGTGTATAAAAGATCAAATGACATTGAATAACAGACAAAAGAATTAGAATATGGACATAGGACAAACCAAATGCCATAAAACCTGACATGACATACAGTACAATACATGGGATCAGTCTCCATACAGCTTGTCTGGTACTGCATGATATCCAGTGATACACACCTTATGTCAATAACACTTCATTCACATAACAGGTTGCTAATAAGGTGGTAATTCTATGGTAATTTTCATGTAATGAGTGACAAGATACTGAAATTAAAATGTGAAATATGCCTGTTGTACCACCTACCTTTAACACATTGGCTTACCATATGGTGGAGGTGTGTGTGTGTGTGTGTGTGTGTGTGGGGGGGGGTTAGGGTCTGGGGTTAGAACCGACACATTTTACTCAATTTTCACTAAAATATGAGAAATGTCATGGAATTTGGCAGTGATGATGTAAAAAGTATGACACTGGGGGAACATAGGACCCTTTTTCAAAAAAATGGTCCTATGTTCCTCGCTCATGTACATATTGGGGAACTAGGACCTGGGGAAGATATGATGGGGTGAGGTGGAGATAGGACTCAGATACCCAGTGTTGAAGGGAAAAATAATCTAATAACAAACTGAACCAAAATGAAGACACAGACAAAGACAGAGACAGAGACTGAAACAGAACTAGAACCAAACAGAGACAGAAAACAAAACCTGAGGGTAGATCAGCCAGAGTCTCTACTTTATAGAAACTTTTCCTCCTTACCTTTTCGGAGCTTCACTGAATAATTACCAAGAAGAATTACCACCTTATTAATGATCTGTTACTTGAAATAAGTGATTACAAAGGCATTATTACCATGAAATTACATCAAAATTACAATAGAATTACCACCTTATTAGTGATCAAAAGTGATCAGTTCATCTCAAGGCATTTGTATAATAATATATAAACCTGTATAACACATAGCTTTACATAAAACTTAAAAGCATCACATTTAAAATTAGTGAAAGTTAAAAAAACAGACATTACTAATATAATAATTTGTAAGACTATCATGGAAGAAAGTTGACATCTATGTGCACGCTACAGCCTTTAGCTCTGTACAAATTGTCCCAAAATACTGACTATATTTAATAGAATGCAAACACAACATGGCCACAGCCTGTAGACATCAGAATATACACCATACTGTACTTCTATTTATGATGTGCTGCTCAAAGAAGGTTAGCAGACGTCTTTCTAATTGCTTAGAAAAATAAACTCTTGCTCACACATTAGTCTGTCTCTCACTTAGTGGTACATCTAGACAGGGTGAATTGTGGATTCTAAGCTCATTATTCAATTATCTGTCTATTGTGTTTTTTATGTGGGACTTTATTTAGGTTCCATCTCATCTCAGAAGCCCAGAGGCAGCCACTGTTTCCTGACAGCAGGAGTGTGTTCAAGTACACATAATAATGGCTCCACCTGTCAGAAGGCAAAGCTGATCACAAGGGAAACTATATTTGTGGCTGACACCTCAACTTTTATCTCTGATTAAATTGTAAGAATCTTCGTGTTGGACACCCTAGTGGTCATAAGCCGTATGTTCCAGCTTTTCCCTCTGATTAAGCCCTCTTCAGATTTATTGGCCATGGGAAATAATGGGAAACACAGCGAATGTAGAAGTTTTAGGCCATTACTCATGGCTTTTATTGGCATGGGCGCTGTCTGGCACAGAGCCAGTGACCTGCACAGAGGACAAAGCAAGTAACGCCTCTCCTGGCTCCTGGCAAGAAAAAGCATAGCAGTGAGGGGGCGGCAGTAAGAGGAGGAGAATGAGAGCGAGGAGATGTGGCAGCAGTGTAGGTGGGTGGTGTGAGGATGGAGGGGAAGGAAATGGCTTAATAATTTATTGGGAGAAAAATTTCAACTATTGTTAAAAAACGATCTCAAAATGTGCATCCCTGTGCATAAGATTCACAAAAGTCTAAGAAAACAGCGGGAAACAGGGATTTATATTAGTGTCTAGACAGAATTGTTAGGCTACATAGTTGCTGCATTGAAATGAGTCATTCTTTATTAAAACTACATTTAAAGATAGAAGTTGTGGGATGGCAACATATAGTGTGAATATACTGAATAAGTTTCACATATTTGTAAAGGGGAAACATCTGACAGCTTATTATTTATTTATTTATTGTTCCAATGAATGGACCTTTTCACACACTGTTATGTTTTTACCTGTTGCACTTCTTGCCAATAGAATGCATTGACCTGTAAGAAGCTCATATTTGGGTTAAAGTCAATGTGTTCTATGTGTTCTACATACACACTGTAAGGCCAGATAAGCTGAGTATACTTTAACAAAAGGAATGATTAATAAACTTTTTAAGTACATTTAGCTTTCATTTAACTAACATTTCACGTTAAATCTACTTAAAAAGTTCATAAGTTGTTACTTTTTTAGGCGATGACTTTTTCACCAATTTTCAAAGTCAACTCAGCTTCTGTGGGCTTACAGTCTCTGCCCCACTGAGTCAGCCTGTGGACACCTAGCTAAGAGAACATGTCTAATGGAACTGGTGGACAATAAAACAAAACAACATTTTGGATCATACAACAAAACACTTCACACGGGCGACTGTGGTTCAGTTGACAGAGTGGGTCGCCCAATGACCGAGAGGTTGGCGGTTCACGTCCCGGCTCTGGCTGTCCACATGTCGAAGTGTCCTTGGGCAAGACACTGAACCCTAACTTAGGCCCCCAGTAGGACTTACCGTAGACCTTAGAAACCTACTGGTGTATGAGTGTGTGTGTGAATGGGTGAATGAGAGGCTAATGTAAAGCGCTTTGAGCACCATGAAGGTGGAAAAGCGCTATATAAATGCAGTCCATTTACCATTTACTTCTCTAATGATTCAAACAAATATTCGTTAATAGTTTAGAATGTGTGTGAGTTGTATCCTAATACATTTTTAAAAGTATATCTGACATCTGGGCTTTTGGTACAACTATTTCTTATTATTCTTATTATTCTTATTATTCTTACTACTACTACCAATAGTAGTAGTGCAATTTTTGATAGACTTTTTGATTTAGTATATTTAGCATAGTTTTTTTTAGTTCTTTTCCTCAGTAGTCTGAGCTGCTCAGACCTACCCCCCCTTCTATGGCTCTGTGTCAGTCCAGCACCTTCTGTTATTCTGGAATAGGGCTAAAATGTATCTAGGTCGTTTGGCTAGTTTTTTTGGCAGCACTAAACACAAAATGCAAAATCAATTTGCAATTATAGCATTGGGAAAAACTAAATGTCTTGTTGGAGAATTCCATGGTATTAAAATTACTAACAAAATTAAACACCAATAATAAAACCAAACATAAAAACACTCATGTTGATCAGACTTTACTGTATTCAGGCTGTAGTTGGACCTTGGAGGTTGAGGGAAAAAATACTGATCTTTATACAATAGGAGTACTTTGAAGACTAGACTAGCTCCATGTTGACTTTAAGTGGGATTTTATTTAAATGGAACCACACATGATTTTATTTATTTATTCATTCATTTCAAGTACAAGAAAAAAAACAAAGAGTTTTACAAGAAAATACTGTAATAGCAGAGCAATAAACAAGGACACATTAATAAATAGGAGTGCAAATGCCACTAGTCATAAAATAAATTCAGTAATGCTTGAAAAGGAGTGGGAAGCTGAAAAGTTATTAAATATTTAACATACTATAAGATTTGTTTTATTCTTCAAAACATCAGTTTTATATTTGCTTTTAAATGTGAAATATACCATGTGAAAAGACTTTCCCAATAGTTAATGACAAAAGTGTCAGATCAGTATCATCATTGGCATCAGCTCAAAAACAAAATCCTATGATTTGAACATCACTAACGAATGGCGTTTTTATCACTGATTAAATTGTAAGAATCTTCCTGTTGGACTCTCCCCCCTGAAAAAAAACCCCCAAAACCTGTGAATTATCTGTGCTTGCCATTTGTGCTCTTTTTTCTATTCTTTGATGAGGTAGCTCCTGACGTGGGCTGCAGGACCTGAACTTGTTTTGGAGAGACCAGACATACTCACTTGTCTGATATGTCATGTGATATGTCAAATTACATACCTTCATAATTTTCCTGAAGGAGCCTTCCCAAGCGATCAATGAAGTACTATCTAATCTAATGTAATGTAATGTAATGTAATGTAATCTAATAGCCACAACACATGCACTTTACTACTACCTGTATACTAGCTGTACACATCACTCATCTGCAGTATATTCTTTATTTTGTTAATTTCAGGAGTTCTAGCATTACTTTAATAAACATTTAAGCAATCCTACTTTTTCTTAATACAATGTGATATTTTATTTTATTTTTCTTATACAGTGCCTTTTGCGTGACATGTTTTCCTGCTAAAATGAACTGAGATGCTAAACACTGTTCCTGTGACAGTAAAAATAAAGATCTCTCCTCTCCTCTCCTCTCCTCTCCTCTCCTCTCCTCTCCTCTCCTCTCCTCTCCTCTCCTCTCCTCTCCTCTCCTCTCCTCTCCTCTCCTCTCTTCTCTTCTCTTCTCTTCTCTTCTCTTCTCTTCTCTCTCTCTTCTCTTCTCTTCTCTTCTCTTCTCTTCTCTTCTCTTCTCTTCTCTTCTCCTCTCCTCTCCTCTCTTCTCCTCTCTTAAATATACTTACTTGACTCTGTGCTGTGATAGAAACACTATTATGTAGTGGATGTGTTAGTGGTTTACATGTACACACACACTTCCAACCTCAATTCTGTGTAGAGGTCAAATATCTGTTAATTGCTTTAATGCTGTAAATGTAGGGATCACAACAGGGTACTGACACACACACACACACACACACACACACACACACACACACACACACACACACCACACACACACACACACACACACATCCATGAAAATGTAATAAATGTGTGGAAACAAAGGCGGAACCATGCACACAAATGCACACCGCCTGGCACACATGCCAGCCAACAGAGACTGTTATCAGCTAATTAGTGCTTGTAGCTGCAGGGGCCAACCTTATTGACACTGCAATGACAGTCTCCTGGTTTGAGTGGCACTGTCAGTTGTGTCATTCTGGTTCAATTATGTATAAATGGAAGCTGGGAAAAAACTTACACAATCTGCAAGAAAACACCACTTTGAGATTAAGAATGATTACTATGCTGGCAATCTGTCATACTGGGTGAAAATACACCATTCTTTGTCATTTTTGCATGAGTGACTGACTGGCTGAATAAGTGAATTAAGGAACACTTCAATATTCATTTGTTGTTGCATCCCACACTATACAAATATACATCAGACAGAGGCAATGACCATTATACTGCCACTCAGCAGGGGGTGGGGGGGATTATACAAGCTATTGTTTTGCTGTTCAATATTGGTTCTCTTCCAGTCAGCTTTTTTTCCCCACTCAAATCATCCCAATATCATTGTAGACATCACATGGAGCTGAAGCTTTTGAAGAATTTGCTACATCAATTCTTTATGTTTCTAATTTGATGAAATGTTAGGGCTGCATATGCAATAACTTCAGGGGTGTTCTATTCCTAGAAAATCAGCCCTAGGCTAGGCTACCTACAGCTCATTGCTTGTTTCAATAACCAGAAGGCATGGCAAACATTGAGAAACATAATTTCCTCATCAATTTTATTGTAATATTCAGGGAATTTGTGCACTAAGTCCTGATAAACATGATTTTTTTTATTATTTGACTAAAAGATGCCAGATTTTAGCCAGAAGAAAATGTGATATGCACTAGACAGTCCATATTACAGAGCACATCGATTTTACTTCGTACATTACAGTTTACTGTTGTACCTTAGTGTTTTCTACCATTTTTGTTTTTTTCATATTTCTAATTTATTTTGTATAGTTTATTTGCTCTTCATTCCATGTTCATCTTATATTTTATTTTTGCTGTCTGTCATCCTGCTGCACTATGATTTCCCAGTCAGCCAGTCTGTGTGTGTGTGTGTGTGTGTGTGTCTGTCTGTCTGTCTGTCTGCCAAAAAGCACTGTTTTTTATGAGTACATACCATAGATATTGATGGAAGAATTGAAGGGATTTTTTTTTTAAATCCAGAATAGCAGAAAATTGCTACATATCAGCTCCGAAATTAAACTGTTAAGCTATTTTGTTGGTATAATTTTATTTGTCCAAACTATACTTATAGTTGTAGCAGGCATTAAAATGCATAACAAATTGAAGAAAACAAGGGCAGTCTTAACACTTTTTCTGTGACTGTATCTATGAGCTCTAGTTTCCTGGTGCGACGCAGGGTGGCGCAGGCTGGCGGACCCTGCTCAGTGCTTGTTTTGTGCAATGCAAGGTGATGTTCGATCAGTTTGGTAGTTTAGCCGACCACGGTGACCCAAGCTGGGTGTGGCAGCGCACTCGTTGGGGGTAACCACTGATTCAGCTTGGCGATTTTGTTGACTTAGACCGTAGGGACAGTGCGCCAAAAGCTCACCAGCTGAAACCAGGTCTGCTTCTGGGGCAAAGATGCAGCCAGTCGGGTGGTAGTTTGGCTGACCAGTGCACAGAGCGCACACGTCACCACAACCTCACAGGCAGGTTTCCAGAGCGTCAGACACATTTCTATGCAATAGATAATCCCAACAATCACTATTCAATGTAACGATTTGAATCAGGGCATAAATATATATCTATATTGACTGTTCCGTCACATCTGATGACAGATCAAATGTGTTTGACACATGTAATGGAAACTTAACCTGAATTAACTACCATGAAACTAAAAGCCAACATCTCTCTCAACCAACCACAAACAACCTCGACTTCAGACACTGAGAATATATTTGACATCTTTCATCTTAGAATATTCAAAGAAAGACACAGACATAGAGAGAGTGATAGAGAGACTGTGATTGTACATAGAAATGTTATAACTTTTGCTTAACGTGATCTACAAAGATGGAGTACATTAATTGCATCGTCAAAGGCCATCTTATTTGGGAATGTCAGAACTGGAATGCAGGTGGACCTGGAATACTGCTGTGCAATGCAATTGTCAATTGTCAGTATTAATCATTACACAAGAACAAATTACATCTAACCCCTGAGGTGGCATGGTGACGCACATCGTGGCCTCTGATACGCTCCCCCGTGGCACCTGTGCTCTCTCAGTTGCCACGGTGTCTCTCTTCTGCTCTGCTCATTTTTGTTTGGTTCTTCTACGGATATCATTGAAGTGTTTTTACACTAGGAAAAGGTTCTCAGTGTATCAGGGCAAAGTTCATTAGTGATATTTGTGACCTCCTCCCAGGCTACTTTTGCTTCATCAGCCCATGGAGGTCTGCTCACAGATCCATATATTCGGAGTTGGACCACCTGGACCAAAACATTAGTCTCCTCCTGGGAGAAGTTTGGGCGTCTGTGGTGTCCCTGGTAGAGGTCTGCACAGTATACAATTTTCAGTCCCGTTCCCACATTGTTCAGTGTGACCACTTTCCTGGTGTTGCTCAGGGGTCCTTCTGATCGAGGCCTCAGCTCAGCTCGTGGATGGCGTGAGGCCGGTAACGGCCCCCGTCGTACCCTGTTAAATCCATTACATGCCCTTTCTCCTCCTTCATTTTTACTTACACCAGTGAGAGGAAGAGAGTGGAAAGGGGGAGGACTTGCGTCTCTGTGCAAGGTGCGAAACTTGCAAAACTCATCTGTACACACCCCGTTGGTGTGGCACATCTGGTCTGTGCCTTGCCTGCACCAGTTCTGAAAAACTAGAGCCCTATATGTAAATAGACCTTCATGTAACAGAATACTGATTTTATTTTTTTGCTTACACGATGATGATCACTTAAGTTCATGATTTATTAACTTTGTTTATCTGTAATGTGGAAATAAATATACAATAATGAGAAACACATAGACTCCAGTTAATTCTCCTACTGTGTTTAAATTATCAAACTTCTAAGCAAACCAGAAAGAAAGAACCTCCACACGCAGGACTTTTTACTGTTTGATAAATCAAGAGACACTGTGTAAATGGAAATTATTCAAGATATGCATAGTTTGTGAAACTGGCAGTCCCAGCACCTAAATGGAAAGCACAGAATTGAGTTAAATCAAGTAGAAAAGAAAGAGAGGAAGGCTGTAAGACGAAAACCGTGACAAGGAACGAAGGGAAGGAACGAAGGAGCAACATAGTGAGGAACTGAAAAAAGGAAAGAGGGTGGCAGGGAGAGGGAGGAAAATCTGGAGAGAGAGAGAGAGAGAGAGAGAGAGAGAGAGAGAGAGAGAGAGAGAGAGAGAGAGAGAGAGAGAGAGAGAGAGAGAGAGAGAGAGAGGCTGTAAATCGGGCTTGGTTGGCAGTGTTTGCTTCTGCTTCTCCAGCAGCGGGAGAGATGTGCGTAACATGCAGCGGAGAGCAGTGATCATCATCTGCGCCGCATCACAGGGGTCTGCCGTGCGCACTCGAAGACACAGACACATCGGAGGACGCACCCTGGTCTAGTCTCTCTGGGGGAGAACAGACGAGGCGGTTCTGAGCAAGTAGTAGAAGAAAGAAAAGAAGTGGCGTGAGGAAAACATGCCAGCCTCTCAGACGGTGATCGGGGGTTAACTGCCCCAGTGTTTGGAGCCACTCTGACGCACCGAAGGCGCGCGCGCATATGTGTGTGTTGTTTTACGGAATCCAGTTTGTCTTTATTGAATCTAAATCGGACTATCAAGTGGGATTTTTTTTTTTCTCGAAGAGGATGAATACTCCATTACATGAGCATCAGAGTATGAGTCAGTGCGTGTCTGTGAGCTGAGGTGGAGTGTCTCTCCCGCTGCACGGCTGTCTCAGTCCCATACAAACCTTCCTACGCCAGGATGCAGTTGCTCAGAGTTGCGTGGGCACTGACAGGAGCGGCGATCTGCTGCTTTCTCCTTCTTCTTCTACACTCCCGCCTCCTCAAAGAAGGTAATCACTCCGCATTCAGTCACTTTTTATGTGGCTGTAATGCGCGCAGCCTTTCCTACAGTTTACATGAAGTTTCCCGCAACGATAATTACAACACACTACCGCTCTGGTCGCATATTGAATTTTCCTTCAGTAGCCCTTAAAATACCCAATCCATATCATACAAATGCTATTTTATCTCCATTAAAAAAATGCATTTCTCAAGCACCTGCAATTTCCTTATCAACAAGTTATCCCACAGGAAATGATCGGTTCATTTTCGAGGAAATCAAACAGCCTTTATTTAAGATATGCAAAAGAGGAGAAATATAAAATAGAAACAATAAAAGAAAAACGGCAGTTCACTGTTTGTATATGAAACTGATTTGTTGTAAACGTTTTCAATAGATGGCACTAGAGTCTAGCTTTAGGGTAACATTGAGGTCAAGCGGTTACAGTCGTTCCATCACATCTTACTGTATATTATGTCCTTTATATGTATGAATATCAGTCCCGATTATCATTCACACACCTCCCGGCAGAGGCTCAGTGATTTGATACACTCAACAACGTGTCTGCCGTCATTGCCATGCGCTGTGGATGGCACAGTCTGCGGAGAAGGCTGCACTTGTGCCAATTCGCGCAGCTTTTTGGGATATTCAATTAAATTTCATTTGCTGACATTCAGTTGGATGAATGACATGTAATTTAATGACTCTGGCAATCATCAGAAACCATCAATCAAAACGTAACTGATGTTTCAGTGAGACAGTTTATCCCCCTGTAACAAGTCATTAATTCCACCTACAGTGTAGCATAATAAATACAAATCATATCTGTCTACAGGGAGATCTTTACGCAGAGGTTGAGTACACTTACTGCTCAAACTCCTTATGAAAGTCAAATGGTGTCACCCAGGGATTTACTGTACTGTTTGAACCTGGCACAAAAAAAAAACAGGGCTTAATATTGCCTTTATACATGTATATACCCTGGGGCGAGCAGACTCTCTTTGGTACTTGGGGATGGTCATGGGTCTCCTTTTTGCTGGTTTTAGAGAAGCATGGCTTGGAATGGCCTGCCATCCCTTTCCTGCCTCAGGCCTTGGACAAATATTCAGGTCAAGCAGTGGCAAACAGTCTCTCCTCACCATGGTGAGTCTATGACTACTGCGGGGTAGGAGAATGTCCATCCACGCTGAGAGAGGGAGCAGATGAAATAAAAAAAAAAAAAAAGAAAAAAATTGTCCATCAGCCAAAATGGGAGACAAGGGAAGTTCAGGATTTTGTACTGGCACATGTCCCAAAGCCTTCCTTTCGAGTTTTAATTTACTCTGGCATGCTACCCTTTTCTACAGAGGTCACAAAGAGGACTGCATGGCCACCAACGGTATAGAAAAGTGCTGCTCATGGCAGTGCTAATGTAAGGGACTCTAGTTAGATTCAGGCCATCAGCATTGTTGAGCTTGATGACTGGCAAGGCAATATTGTTGACCTTCACCACAGACTTGTTTGTCTGTATCGTGTTATGCTTTTATCTGAGGTGGGTTTTTTTTCACCTAAGCCTGCATTTTCTTTGCTTTCATACTTGATTGAGAATAACTTTTGTGACGGTTGGCCACTATGTGGCAAGAAGATGCAGTTTCAAGCTCATTATAGTTTGTAAGGTCCCTATTGAAATCTACTGAAGAGAAAATGAGACACATAAAGGAGGGTTGAGAATATGCTCACTTCAGGCTACAAGGCTGGCCAAGGTCAAAGCACACTGTAAAGGCTTATAATACATACTGATAAAATGAATTCAAAGGACTGCATTAGCAACAGTCTTTTGGGGATGAGGATAATGAAAGACACGCACAAGGGGTTTTAAAAAAGAACAGATCCTTTTTTGATCTTGTCTTCCATATTTGTTCATCAGCATGATGAATTAAAGCATTGTGCAACACAGCCAACTCTAAAGTGCTATGAGCAAGATGACAGAAAATTTATTTTTTGTCCTCTGCCACACTAGAGATTATTCATTTATATCCAGGTTTACATTAAATTATGTGTTATATTGCTGTTGGTAGTGTTGTGCATAGATGGTATTTTATCAACATACTGGTAATGGCAGGAGAGCTAGCTAGCCGTACATATTACATGGTAATTTTGTCATTGGGGAAGGTGCACTAAAAATGTCACCCCCTGCCAGCCATTCGATGGCCCGATCTTTATATTTTTAGGAGTTGTATCAGCTATCTTGCATAATGTGGCACGGGATCTCATGCACAGAGAAATGAGGATGCAGAGAGGGTGGATTGGGAATGGAAACATATTAAAACATTATGCATAGGGAATGTGGATGAATTTTGCACCATAAATTTCTCACACTGTCCACTTCAATAATTCAAGCAATGAAGCAAATCCCATTTTGCTCTTCATGGGCCAAGATATTTGTCACATGGCAATAGAGAGCTTGACAGGTTGGTGGAATAGTTTTTGGTTCACTGGTAAATTCAGGGCAATGTTAAAAAATAAATAGGCAAATGAAACTGCAACCGTCTACACACCATGAAGAGTGGTTTATTACTGTAGGGGCAATGGATTTATGAATCAGTTAACTTATGATGTTTGACACACGTTTATGTTAAATTCTGAATTCTTGATTTAGTTGAAGTGATGGATAGTCAATAGAAAAGTAACTATTTATGCAAACTGTACAACTCATGAGTAATTATAGTGTCTCACAGAGAAGAAATAATTGTAATTATCTTGAATCGTTAGTTACATTAGTCTTTTAGTGTTAATTACCACAATTACAGTACACATCTTTATCTAACATAAAAGTATTTTTGCTTCCACTGGATAACATCTGCCTGCATTTATGTAGAAACCAATTTTAAGTAGCTTCCAAGTAGTTTTTAGTTGTGCCAAACAGCTTAGATTTATTTGTAGTTACTGTGATTGATAGTTTTTCAGCATCATCGGATAACAATTCTGAAATTACCTTTGTGTGTTGTGACTAAGACAAATCAATAGTTGTGCCCTCTTCTCTGGACTCTGTTTTCAGGTTGTATAAAATCTGGTTTATGGTTTATGGACGGTTTAATAACCTGTAACTAATGTTATTACAAATGGCTGTTCAGATTCCATTGCATCTTTAGTGCTCTACACCATTGCTAATTTCAGACAGATGCATAAAATACTGTCAGACTTCTCTTTTTATTAATCTTCTAATTTAGTCAAGGAGAGAGCTGAAGAAGTAGTTTATCTTCAAATTCTGGTATTTTTCTCAGATTTTAGTCCCCATAGTTTTAATATGTTTAATTTATCTCTTGAGCATTGCCTTGTCGTGGCCTTTCAGATACTCTTCCGCCTTCTGAGGAAGCCACCAAACGACTTGGTTGAAGCTATTGATCCTCAGGTAAAAGCACAGGGTGAGCCGTAATGGGTCAAAGTGACAGAGATATGTGCATTCATACATTGCCCCTGACATGAGGGAACCCGAATCTGTTTTCATTTACTGCAGACAGAAGCTGAGTCCTGGGGATGCTTTTTTTTTTTTTTTTAAGATATGGATTAGACTGGCATTCTGTTCCATGACAGCTGCACTGTGAGCCTCAGGCAGATTTGGGTCAAGCAGTGACAAACGCTTTGTGTTATGCATGTACTTGGCTCCATGAAGAAAGGGAAACCCTGTTTTGTCTTAATACATGTGTTGAGAAATGAAATAACCTCATGTCTGCTCTCACAAGTTACCTTTCTTCCACCATTAATTAGACTAAAATCTATTGTTACAAGTGTTTGTCTATATGTTGCCTTGCCGACTTGCTTTACACTTTGTGACCAATGACAGCTTATTCAGAGAGAGACACTGCAGCTTACAAGTTACATGAGAGGTTGTCAGGTGCACTTTTACTTTAAGAGGTCCATGTGGAACAATGCCTAATCAGGTCACCTTTAAAAAGCCCTTAACTCAAAGCTCGGGTCAGTAAATGAAAAAGGCCATACTTCCTTGTCAGTGCACTCAAATGTGTGATGCCCTCAATCGCAACCTTCAAAGATGTAACCCCTTCTGGCTGACACTGGGGGCTTAAATCCTTACACATTTATGCAGAAACAGGGCATACTTATGTGATGGCAAATTCACTGCGTGATCATACACCAGGTGTCAAGTAATACATGGATACATATATATGATACCAAAGACGGCAGGGAAACTGCTGATGCTGTATGTTCCTATTTACGGTGTACTTCATTATTTGTGTGTTAATGTTTGTGAGATACTAGTGCAGCTTTTCAATTTCTTTGTGCTATCTGTGAAATCTGTGTTGCAGTTCAACTATATTTTAAGTAATTTGCTGCCTTGGAAATAGAGTGCTGTCTCCATTTGAGTTACAGTTATTAGAAGACATACTGCTATAATGATGTGGTGTAATGATACAGTATGAGCATTTTATATCATATCGTTACCAAAATTATTAGTTATTATCATTCAAAATGTTCAAAAAGCACAAATAAATAAAACAACATGTGCAATGTATTTTCTGTTGGCACAAACATTACAATATTTACATGTAAACACCAAACATACCAATGTACATTAAAGATAGTACCTTATAATCATCAGAGATATCTGCAGTTTACATTAAGCGCTGAAGACTAGATGTAGATGTACAGAAAAAACTTTGACAGTTTCATGTACCTTATCTAGAAATATATTATATGCATTATAAATATTATATTTATAATACAAATAAAAGCAATACCATTTTAAACCATTTTAATTACTATAATGTAGTAGAAACGTAGCTAGGGTTGGATACTGAAAGGCTTTCATTTGATCAAATTGGTACTTTCAAAATGGTATCAGTTCCTAAACAGCATTTAAATTAGTTTAAAAAGAACAAAAAATACAACCAGAGACATATGCAATTGAACCTTAACATCAAAATTTAACTGAACCTTAACATCAAAATTTAACCGATGACTTGCTGAACCAGCCTGCCTGACAAACACACGAACTGTGAGAGGCATCTCACTCTGATACAACACATTAACCTATTATTATTATTATTATTATTAATTATTATTATTAAGATAGTACTAGTTGAGGAATGCACATACACCAGTTACTTATTTGTAATTGGCATTAAAATGACTCATGTTGTCACTGTCATGGTCCCATCTCCACATTAGCTGGTCACATGCTCTATCAGTTGGGTCTGTCATTTCCACTCTGAGTATTTCCATTTCTAATGTACTATTAGCACAGTGCTAAGCTACTTAGCTCATCATGGAAGCTTTCAAACATGGTGTAGGTTCTACTTTAAGCTAAACACCGTGTGTCACCAAGTGCTGCATTAAGTTAGACATATTTCAGCCTTTGCACGTAAATGTCTTTAGACACTTATTGCATATGGAAGAATCTGGATCTTCTTGTGAACTGTAACCGCACGTTCAACCTCATCTCCAGCTGCTGCATGTGTGCACTGCTATGTGCATATGCTTCTGTTAACAGTGAACAGAGGGTGTAATTAAACAACAGCTGTATGTGAGGTACCGAAATATGGTAACGGAATTCACATTCGATTTTGGTCTGGTTACTACTGTTAATGTTTGCCCCGATTCCATACCTATAGTATATTGATTTTCAGGACACAACCCTATGCATAGCTGGGCATTTTTGGAAATGAAGATTTCCCCCTCTATGTTTAAACACAACCAAATATTACTTCCACTATGAACCTATGGAGAAGTAATTTTCTTGGTTCTGCATCAGAGACGTGTAACCAATACAATGTGATGCAGATGGATGACCGGTGACTTCTTTCACAACTACAAACTGTTTTTCTAATGGGACTGGAAAGATGAAAAAGGGTTTGAACTCTGAGTTGAACCATGATAGTTCTGTAGTCATTAACAGCAGTGTTTGTTTTTAATCATGTTTTGTCTTTAGTTCATGTAGATAGTTATGCATGGATGTAAATGTTGACTTCATTTGCCTTCTGCTGAACTGGACAGAACACATAAAGGACATAGAAATAAAATAAACAAAATATGAAATATGACAATGTGGAAACACTTCATTAAATGCTTAGTTTATGTCAACTAAATACATGAAGGCTATTAGCTAAGATGTTAACTTTCCTTATTTTTTTTTCTTCCATTTAACCCTTGTAACTTAATAGCTTCATCCCCTTCCTCAAAACCGTATCATGACATGTGACCTTAGTAGAGTATTTCCTTCAACTGTCCGATAATCTTCATTTTCACATTTTCCTATAATTATATTCACATACGAAAATGGAGATTTTACTTCACATTTTACTTATTTTATTTCATTGTCATTTCTCTGTTCTGTCCAAAACTGTATTTAGATTGATCAAAATCTCCTCTTTGGTCAGTGTTTTTATAAACCTTTGCTTTCAGTGCACATGTCTGTCATTGTTGAGTAAATAATAGACACGGGGAAAAGTTTCTGTTTTCGAGGAAAAATCTCTGGGGTACTGTCTGTACGAGTGCTTTCCGCCCCGTTTTCAGAGGCCAAACATTGTAAACTGTACATGTGCCTGGAGTGTCTCTCCTTCTCCATAAAATGAGCAGTAGTTTTTCAAAGTGTGGTACCTCACCATGGTTTTACTGATAATTTGAATTTCAAACAGTAACACTAATCATCAGGAATTTTAGCGCAATTTATCATCTTATTGGTAATCATTACATCCCTATTTCCAATCATTACATATTCATTATCATTATCATTTCATTATCTGAAAAATGTAGATTGTGTAATCGCTGTCAAAATCAGAGTAAACTGCACTATGTGTTCCTACTTCAGTGTGACAACTACACAAGCAGAGGTGGAGTCATTAAGCATTTCCTCCTTTTAAAAAAAATCTAATATTCATCTGCAGAAAGAAGGGATTTTAGAGAATTCAGCCCTGAAGCACAGCTTTAGGCTCAAATGACAAAGATAATATGCGTGTATTTAATGCTGCATTAATACTCCTTTAGCATACATAAGCAATGTAGATGTCACAGTGAAGGTGTTTTAGTTGGCAAATCCTTAGTCATGTCAAATCCCTCACAGCAATGGCATGCATAGGTAAGCAGAGCATTTCTCCACATGTAATCTGCTTTAAACCGATTTAAATTGGGCCCAATTTATCTTTAATGATCAGTATCAACTGTAATCCATAAGAGTAATATACATTAATCAATTGTTTAATTGATTCATTACTTAAAGGGTTTGTTCATTAGTTCACTTTAATTAATCAATCACAGTTGTAGTGGAAACCTGTGGTGGATTTTCAAGGTAATCTAAGCCTACTCCTAATCACCTCCTTGTGTTGTGTTCAGGTGCTCTTTAACTATATGTGTGTGTGGATGATCCAGTTTGTACTCATGGCACTGTTCTTCACAGTTCCTATTGATTGTGCTCGATGTTGGACCATAAAAAGTGTGCACTATTGCACCCTGTTTTCCTAAAGTCTTATTGATTGAGTTTTGGCAGTGCTGTGGGACAATAAAAAAAGGCAGTGGTAGGAGTTAGACTCTAATGAAAAGCTGGCTGTTAGGATCCTCTCTAGGTTCCAGTTTTACTGGAGAGCGTCATTGGCCTTTGGAAATAGTGATGTCAGAAAGACATCGACCTAACACACTTCATTCCTGCCCTTCCACCCATGAAGTGCCGTCTAAAACTCCCAGAGGCCCTACCAATCCAAGCTTGAAGACATCGAATTGAGTTACTCTGTAAAACCTTGAATCAGCAAGGACATGGGATGCTACGTCTTACATCCTTAGGCACATTAAAGTAATACAGATGCTAGTGATAAAAAGTGTAACACAAGCTGTAAATTGTGACCAGGCACAGATCAGCAAGCTAGCACAGATTGCTAGATTGGTTTCTGTACTCTTCCTTGATGTGTGGTGTGTGAGATGCATAAAGGATGGAATGATTTTAATAACTGCAGCTGTATCTTTAATTAAAACCCCATGCAGTAGCCAGGGAAAGTCTTCTGGTCACTAAGATTTGATAGAGCTTGGCTGTATTAATTAGTCATCTGAGTGCTGTACTCACACACATCTGGGAGGAGCTGAAAGAGGAGGAGCAGTGTTTGGCGGGAGACACACACACACACACACACACACACACACACTGATGAACAGAACACGGAGAAGGAGGGCCAGTGGTTTGAGAGGTTAGAGACTAGTGGGGCCATTTGTCTATCCACTTGTCAGCTGGTGGAGAGAGATCCTCTCAGATCAGCGTTTTACTCCAAGAAAGGGCGGATTCCTCTGGGTCCATTCTTGCAACACTGGCAACATGTCATTCATGACTATCTCTCAAAGAGGAGCTTGTCCCTCCCCTCTGCAGTAAATAATGGAGATGATCTGGACTAAGCTTACAGTGTATTTATCAAGATATACAAGCAGAAAGAGTGCTGATTTCAGGGAACTGACGCAGACCTTTCATAAGCTAACTCCAGACTATTGATTCTGTGACCACCATGGTACTTCAGTGTGATACAGCTGCATGTTTGTCAGGAAATAATGGGTGAGAAGTGTGCTTACCCTTCTGTGGTTTCAATTTGTGCTTTCCCGCTGTGTCAAAGGTAGAGATGAGGTCACTCCCCTGTTCAATCAATTGCTGTATCTCTGTTCATCTAACTGATCAATAGCTACTTAAGAAGTTTGATCTTCTTTGTGCATTAGATCACAGTCATTTGAATGGCTTTAGAGATGAGGTTTTTTCTGTCATCACAGAAGCTTGGCCCTGAAGCCCATTGTGACACAAATATGGGGTCTATGATAACAGGCTTCGCCATGCTTTATGGATCGAAAGCATTCGAAGTGTTTCTCTATTTCCATCTGACAGAAATGTAGGTTTAATCTGACATTAGGTTGGCTATAGCACATTAGCTTTTTGTGTCAAAGTGGCACAATATTACCAATGCTATGCTGCTCCACCGAAACAAATTGCATGTTACTCTTTAGAAAACTAATGGAGGCTTTATCGATTTGAACAAGGCCAGCCACTTGCTTTGTCCCGGCTGTCAGATTGTGTCTAAAGCAATTTCATAAAGATCATTATTTTCGTTCTCGGGATGTCTTGCAGCTAAACAAGATCCTCCTTCGTTCGTTCCTGCCTTTTGTACTGCTTATGGTGGCAGCTCTTATGGTCCAATTGAAAATGAATTAGAATAGAATGACACATAATGAAAATCACTAAAAAACATTGGCACGTCACATCCCCTTAGGTTGTTGCACCCTTGAATAGATTGCTTGTGGGATTCCAATTTCTATTCTCAATCTAATGCATGAAGAGAAAATGGGTTTAGCTCACTGTAAAGGACAAGCCATAACATTATGGGTCATAACAAGCAGTGTCACTCATTTATCTTCTAATGCCATTATACCATGTAGTGGGAAAGGTGCTGATATGGATGTTAGTCATGGAACAAAGTGAGATAAGTCAATGTATTTGCTGCACTTACGATGATCATCATTACCATAATTGATGTAACTGGAAAGAAGTACAGTGTCAAATTGTAATCTAACATGTTGCTTGAATCGCATTATTCAAATCAGTGCATGTTACTTTTGTAAAGGAGAGGAAATGTTAAATTTGGAAATTTATACCATCTACGTTATGCCAGAAACTGAGCAATATTACTCTTTAATGTATGGTTTACATAGATAAAATCAATTAAAATTAAAATGTAAAACAAATTTACTACTTTAAAATCTGAAATTTTAAATAATTTGAATTTAATTAAAATAAATTACCATTTTGAAAAATAAAACAATATGCTTTGTTTTTTAAATGTTGCATTGTGTGTAAATATAACTTAAAGGTGTTGATTTAAAATTAAATTTAAATAGTTTTTTTTACTGTCAAAGCAGACTCCATGCGGCACTCTGCATCTGTCAATAGCCCCCCTCCCTGATCCTTTTTTTTTTTTTTTTTTTTTTTTTTTTTTAACATTTCTGATAGGCTTATACTTATGTTTACAATTTTACAACTCTGTCGATACACCAACAGGGACTGATAAAAAAAAAAAAAAAAGAAAAATAGACTTTCTTCTTCGTCATAATCATTATAGTCTATTCCACAGGGGGCAGAGGAACTTCATTATTGCACCGGCAGGGACTGTTAAAATCTAACTCATGAATACAGAATGCTTTCTTTCGTGTTGCGTCGTTTCTATACAGCATTGCTTGAAGGGAATTTTAAAGTCACATTCTTCACTTAAAAATAATACATACAGGATATACACATTGCAGTAATTTACAAGCTGTACTCTATATTCACTGGTATGGGTGCTAAAACAGGCTGGGCTTTCTATCTGTCTGCCTGAGCTCAGACAAAAGTATGTATAAGAGGGCAGGTAGTACAACACTTTCTCAAACCTGGTGTTTCATCACCTGAGAAGTAATGCACATTTTTTCTATTTGGTATGCATTGATGTGCACTGATGTGGTCTGACTCTGCTACATATCTTTTTCCTTTCATATCATTGACTTAGCTAGCCTCCTGTCCCCACACATATTCCACAGTCATTCCCAGTTATTCTATATTTTAGAGGTTATTACTGAGAAATTCACAGTAAGGGCACGGATCAGATGTACCCTAGATAGCATTTCACCACACAGTGTGAAACACAAAAAGGTGGAAAAAAAAATCATATTTTAGTAATGATATGTATTCAGCAAATGAAATATGCCATGCTTGCACATTTGCCATGCTGAACAGACAATAAATTATACCTTATGCACAGCCACATAAGCCCAAGGATAATACCACATTCAATGAGTTGAAAGGAAATGGGGCTTGTGGGATGCAGGAAACAGAATGCCCTTGCTTAAATCAAGCGGCGGGGAGAGGAAACATTGACATGTAGGCCCTGTTGGTGCGATTTACCTCCTGCGTGTATTCTGGCGGGCCTCGGAGCATGTCTGTGCAATGAGGTTGGCATGTAAACACACAGCCTCGCTCTCTCTGCAGAGGTGCGTTACTGGATCACAGATAAACGGTATCGCCACAAACGTCTGCACATGGCACGTTAACATGCAGGGGTATAGTGATAGGTACAAATGCAGGCACATGCATACAAGCACACACTCCTGAAAATTATACAGCGCAAGTTGACAAAGTGTAGTCCCTATCTCATATGGTGAAATCCTGTAGCTCTGAATCTAATTTATCAAACACACTGTGAAAAGGAGTGTGTGAAATTTCATCATACATTCCATATATACATTCTTCTTCCAGATAGTGAATAAAAGCTATGAGCAGGGGTAGATGAGCACACAGAGGCGCACAGGCAGCCATGTATACATATGCATAGACATCCACATAGGGTCACTTGCACACACTGACACACACCCACACACACACACACACACACTCAACACACACACACTCAACACACAGTGCGGCAGGCTCTTATGGGACTCTAGAGAGGATGAAATATTGCTGCGGAGGCCACACACATTCACACAGCCATGAGTCCGAATCGGAGCGCACACCCAAGCAAACAACATGAACAGTGATCAAAGATGTAGTCTCGGCATAGATGAATATAGAGATGTGTGGCAATCAAAAATGCATTGGCTTCTTCACTTTAGCAGCTTTGACATATAACATGCATATATATATATATATACACACACATGCCACATCTGCAAAACGTTAGCATCATCTGTCATTTGGTTGCTCCACATTGACAGATACAGTGTGCTAGAGTTATCATCTGAATACTTCAGATAATGTGTCGCTTCCAAGCATGCTCAGAAATGCACACAATTTGAAGCCAATCTGAGATACAAGCAGACAAAAAGACAGACCTGACGTTGTGGAGGCAGGGCTGAAGTAAAACCAGTGACATCTCAGCTCTAATGGTGTCTGATAGGTAAACAGAGCATAGCCACCCACCTGTCTTTTGGCCCAGGTGGAACCACTTGAGCAAATTGCCCCCTTAATTGATGGACTTGAACTGGTTGCTGCGTACTAGCTTGTGTTTGTGTGTGCATGTGTAACTGCTGGGGTTCTGTCAGTGCCTGTGGCTACGGGAGCAGTAATAGTGGAAAGAGAAATCTGTCAGCTGGTAATGAAATAATTGGCACAAACAGTTACATGCAGGCTCCCGTGCATGGGTATGAACACACATATACACACACCGGCACTTTTAAAATGCACATAGGTAGATCACATCATAGGTTTGGAAACATTATGTTTCTACACACACACACGGACGCATGCCTGTGCACATACGTACACACACACACACACACACACACACATCTCCAATCATGAGTACAGATAACAACCCAGTGAAGTAGCCTGATGCACCATTTCCTCTGGTTATAGCTACAAATGAACTCACCTATTGGCTGAATATGGACAGAGTGTGACAGTAAATGAGGTGGAATAAGCAGTCGGATAAAATGTAGAGAAGGGAAATATATATAACAGAAAAAGAAAAGATTGAAGTGATTATGGCAGAAGAGAGGAGAAACAAATGAGACAGACAGAAAGAGAGACAGACAGTCACAGGTTGTTGCCGATGGGTTGCTTCCTGAAATAAATTCTTTTTGGGGGTGGGTTACCATGGCAACTCAGGTAATGGCAGATGAGGATTGGATGTGCTGGTAACTAGCATCAGCACAGAGAGAAAGAAAAGCTTTTTCATCCAATTTCTGTGTACAGTTTAAATGCTTATTTGTTGACTACACTACACAAACTGTCCAGTAAAGTATGATCAGAAAAAGAATGAAAAATAGAGTCAAAAGCTATAATTTCCTGCCTGAAAAAGTAGTAGTTGTGACAGGAGTTCATCAGCAGTTAAGATGCTTATCTCTGTCATTATTTTGAGCATGACATGGCAGAAGTCATTGGCTTTGTCTAGATTTGAGTTTTTACTGCAAACTATAATTACAAGAAGATGTTCTCCATGTTTGAGATGATACATGCATCTAACGTGATTTAAAAAAAAACTAACATATTTTGTATATTTTTAGGAAAGCTACTCACTTGACATATTTGCATATTTTTTAAACTGCTCCTTTTTATATGAACATTTTGAGTCTAAATATCAAAATCAAACATTCAGGCAAACAACCTCTGTGATTTCAAATGCGATATACTTGAGCATCAGTCCCATTATGTCAATAATATGGTGGTATTCAATGTATAATAAACTCATGAGATGAACATGTCATTCATTTTTCTGGGACGTTGTGTATGATTTTTCTCTATATTTGGAACTCCCACTATATGAACAGTGAAGTTTTTTTTTTTTTTTTTTTTTTTTTACTAAGGTCAAAGGTGAAATGCACTAATGGCATCTTTTCCCAGCAGCTATCTGCATTTTATTAGTATCTGCCTCATTATTTGGAAAAATCTGACCATGTTGCATCAAATTTAAAGATGAAAGACTGATCTGATATGCTTGAAAATAAATTATCTGTGATTATTTCATAGGGACTTGTGTTTTTGTATTTGCATGATCATTAGAATTTCTAACCTATAATTTATGTACATTCTTTTATTGTGTCATTTTCCCCCTCTTTCTTAATCAGATTAATCACAGGGTTGTTGTGAATTAATTTCTATTAATCATCTATTAATATATATGTCATGATGGGGTGAGGTGCAGGGAAGGACTCAGATGCACAGTGCTGGAGGGAAAAATAATTTAATAATAAACAAGGCAAAATCATGACACAGATGGAGACAAAACCAAAACAAGACCAAACAAAACCTGGGTGTAGATCAGCCAGAGTCTGTGGTGTGAAAATTGTCCAGGTTATTGTGTAAAGGGAAATGACAAAAGTGTCCATGTTATGGAGGTGACAACGCTGAATGGTCCCACACTAACAACTGCAAGTCTCACTGCTTATACAGTTGCAGATCAGCAATGGCTTGCAGCTGCGCAGTGCAGGCCAGGTGATCAGTGGGGCAAAGGTCACTGGAGGAAAGGTGGTGACAATATAGTCATCTATTAATTAAATATAATTTATTTCATTTTGCATGATGAAACACACTCAAGGGAATGTGTACACATTTAGCGTGTTTATTCAATACCTTCAAAAGCAATTAAAAAAAAAAAAACTGTTCCATTTTTATTTTTTATCCTCATATTTCCACCAATGGGTCCAATGTGTTCTTCAGCATTTTCATCTTTATGGGTTGGTTTTGCCGCCCATTTGCACATGCATGACACTAACTTCACTTGGACAAGCTGGCCTACATGTGTTGGTAGAGAAATTCAGAATCATTCTCCAATGCAGATGGGTTAATGAAATCAACATTTTAATCAGATTAATCATGATGACGGATTAATCTGTGTTAATGCCTTAATTTATTGAAAAAAAAGTTAAGATTTAAATAGTTGCCTTCATTAATTCTTCTTAACTAATGCTATATTTTGCATTGTATGTGAGTGCAGCACTTTTAGTCAAGGGCTGGTTGCATTTACTCATCATCCCCAAAATAGCCTCGTAATGTTGCTGCGCAAGTACATGTGTCTTGCACTGTTGCCCCCTGGAACTAAGAGACGCTAGAAGAGAGGACACGATGTAGAGTAGAAAGGATGTGTGTCTCAGTGTGTAATAAGTGTAGTGAATGCAGATGTAGGGAAGCTGCACCAGTGAATATCTCCACAGGGGGCTGGATAGGGTTGTGTAATGTCTATGCAAGTGTGTGTGTGCAAGTACACAAGTGCTTCTCTATGCTTCTGTGTGCATGCATGGGTTGACATGTGCGCTTTCCTATATGCAGTTGTTTTTCATTATAGATTCCAGTTAAAATGTACATCCCTACTATACATTTATGGGTGGTTTTAGGATTCTGCTACACAGGCAGTCAATAATTAGCACAGACAGTAGGGGGAGGACAATGAGAGAAAACAAGAGGAAAAACAAGATGAAAAATGAAAGAAAATAAAAAAAATAATAATAATAAGAGCAGCAAGCATAGCTGAGTCCCACAACCACCCACCCACCCATGCTCTGGTTACTGTGGATATCCAGATAAGGATGTTTCCTCTCTTATTCTGCTAACAGGGCTCTGCATTGGTTCTGACAGAGCCTGAATACCAATTACACTGCCCTGGCACCTCCTCCACTGGAGATAGAGACAAAAATAGGGGTTGTGGGAGCAAGAAAGAGCGACGGTGGGGGGCAGAGGGGGACATCCAGAGAGGGACAGAGGAAGAGAATGACACGAGATGAGTGCAAGGACAGAGAAACACAGAGCAGATAGAGCTGACCATATAAAAAGACGACGAATGGGCGTGCACCGAGGGAGGGAGAATGACAGAGACAGTGCACAAAGGGAGGCAGAGATAAAATGAGGAAAGTAGTGAGTGTGTGCGTTTCAGGAGCAGTAAACAACAGTGCACTTAACGCTGTCAACACACACTGTCGATTGGTCCACAACTTTTTGTTCTCTGGGGTGATCCAGATAATGTAACAATGCACCCTTCTGGTCTTTTAGTGTCTTCAGCTACTGTATATGAAGTGCAGCCCTGGCTTTTACTCTGTATTAAGATGACGACTAACCATCATCTGTTTAATAATAGTGGTGGCCCAATGATAGGTCTAGTGTTGAAGGCCATGAATAATTTATCATTTATGCTGCACCACAGTGAGCACATAGTTTCCATTAAAGCACATTGACTGTGACTGCTCCAGCTCTTGGCCCTGGCTTTAACACTAAAGCACATACATATAGTGTATATGCCAACATGGATATGCATATAATCGGAATGCAGTTTGTTGTGTGTGTGTGTGTGTGTGTGTGTGTGTGTGGGGGGGGGGGGTCCTAGCCCCTACTTCTCCTCAATGAATTTCTTCCTTGGGGGACACAACCAGCCAAATGCAATGACAGGCAGGTTCTCTAATGTTCACCTTAACCCAACTGTCAGCAGTCCCAGAATTCATGAATGTTCCCATATACTAGGGTGCCTGTGGGGTGGGACAACTTTATAGGGCCCAGGATTTGTGTCCAGTGGATACAGGAATAGAACCCAAGGGTTGGATATTGAAAGTATATAAAGTTTGTTGTGGACCGCGCCCTTACATATATAACATCCAACTATCTGTTTTTTAGATAAATCACATTGTGTATATAATCACACTCTTGAACTCATAAGTATTGACCTTTTTGCTCCCATAAGTCACTGTTTGAATTCCACATTCCATCCGTATCTTTTGTTGTGAGAAGTCTTGTCTCTATTGTCAGTGTTGAGAAAGACTGTACAAGCATATTCTGAAAGTCTGGTGCTAGACAAGAATTTAATGTTTAAAAGTAATGGCCTCTTAAATGAGAAAACAAAAACAAACAAAAAAAAAAAAACAAACCCTGGCATGGTGTAGTCCTTGAGTAGGGCTTAGGGAGATTGCATACTTAAAGGCCCAAAGATGTAACATTGTGCTTCTACTTACTGTGACATACAATGCCTTTTTTCTTCCCCTTCCTGCATCTATTCTCCTCTTGCTTCCACATTTGAATGGCAGGAGCAGCATTTTTCTTCTTCTATTGCAGGAGTCAATTGCGTTCAACTACTTTTGTGATTTGCACAAAGGATTTGAAAAGCAGTAACTGTCTCGACCCAACACAACATAACAGTGGAACACCTTGCGTACAGAGCAGTGGAGTTGGAAGTTATTGTACTTGTACCACCACGTATTTATTGGTACATTTAGCATTTGGTGTTTTGTTGAACATTATTTATTTATTTTTTGGCATTTAGCAGTGACTTGAAGTGGGGGCGGAGGATTATGTGTTCAGGAAATGCTCTTTTATAACAGCCTGCAGAGTTTAACAATCAACCAGTGGTGGCTGCTGGTCTTTCAGAGAGGGGAAGCTCATTGTCAGCTTACATAATAAAATTTGTTAATTTATTTATATGTAAATTCTGCCCCCTGTTCCTTTTCAAGAAAATGGTCTATGAGCAAGGTAGTTCACTCTGACACTCAACAGCATGACAGATTTAACAATTTAATGAAAAAAAATTAAAATTCAAAAAGGAAATGTTGAAATTATGTCAAACTGAAACAGGGAGATATTGTGAGTGTGTTTTATTCAGTGTAAGACATGAACAAGTAATTTACAAATACCAATAAATGGGTTACAGTTTGTCCTTCAACTTCGCTTGCAAAATCCGCAATGGGACTGAGCTGAGCTGTCAGGTAACAGTATACGTATATCTGAAAGTAGCTGTCAATTGAAACAGGATTCAGGCTTTTGACTGATCCTTCAGTCATCATGTGGAAGGAAGCCCTGTCCACAGCTCCACTCACCCACAGAGATGATAAGTATCTAAGACTAGGACAAAATTGTAACATTTAGTCAATGACCATTGAGTTTTGAGTTAATGAAAAAACTGTTCCATGCAGTCCCATTGACGTGCATGGATGTTCATCATCTACGGTGCTATGGGAATTTATGAGACATGAACAGCATCGACTCTGTCCATTTGTGGTAAGTAATTGATTCTGAATGAACTAACGTATTGCTTTTGAGGTATTTCTAAACCTTTGGCAAAAGTAGTAGTATTGATGGCTATCATGTAACTACTTTGTTGGCAAGATCAGATTCTCGTTTTAGTAAAATACTTTTCTAATCTCGGTGGTAGTTCTATAGTGGTACAAAAAAAGTTACTTTTCATAGCTGCCATTTTTGATTAGCAAACTTTGAAAAGATTGGGGTTTTTGAAAGTCATATCTTAATTCCTTTGACATTTTTGCAGTGGGGTCATATCAGCTGCCTCTAACAAGGTTGCATAAGCTAAGTGAAATAATTTCACAGTGACTCACATGCATGAGAAATTAAGCTGAGTTTTTCCTTTTTTTTTTTCTTTTTTTTGCTACTGAGAAATGGTTTAACTTTAATTGGCTCTGTCACATATTCTGCTGTAATTTTTATTCAGGCCCTATGGAGTTTATCCAAATGCATAACCTTAATATTTAGTGTGGTGACAGTTAATATTAAGGTAACAACATATCTACTCCACTGCTTAGAATATTTCCAAGAAACTGCTGGCTTTTAAAATTAACATTTTGTTTATTTTTAAGTGACCCATACAGCTAAGTTGTAATGCATTTGATTTTCCATTTCCTACAGCGCTTTGGCCACCCAAAAAATTCTAACTGTACAGAGAAAAAGTTGTGTTTAAAATTAAATTGTATCCTGGAGGTTTGTGCATGATATTCATGCCAGTCCTGCTGTGAATCTTCCCAACTATTTCAGTATTTTTCTCTACGCATCTTTTCTTCTTCTTCTTCCTGGCTTTCCTGCACCTGAGGCACAAGATTGTGATATCTTTGCAACCATGGGGTGGGCAGTAGGTGTGTTATCACTGTTGACACACTTTAAGAGGCAACACACATGCACAAATGACACACACATACAGGTACTGCATTGCACAGATAAAAAAGATTGTGACACTTTCCTTCTCAGTGTACCCAGCGGCTACAGAAAAACAAACCACAGTCACATCCTGAAAATGACAGAGGTACCATTTCATGTCAATTCCCAGAGAGTTCATGTCTTTTGCTTTATTTTTTTCTTTATTTTAGTGCTGTCAAATTCTTAAAATTTTTAATCAAACTAATCACACGTTTGCTATGGATGAATTTTGATGAGTCATGGTTAAATATAATTAATTTTTTATCTATTTTAACTACATTTCATGTTGCATGAGTAAACAGACTCAATAAAGGAGGGAATATATATGCACTTAATGCATTTGTTATAAGTTGGGCAACATGTTAGGGGAAGACTGACGTATGCTTCATGTTAATGTGTTATTTTAAGCTGGACGTGCTTTGGTGAAAAGAAAACTCTTTCCTGCAGAGTGTGCATAATACTTTTTCAGTCGACTGTTCCATCTTGTTTTATTTTTGTCCTCATATTTCCATGCTGAGGCCAACATGCTGTTTAGTATCTTCCATCTTTATGGGTTGGTTCTGCTGCCTATCTCGACTAGATAGACTGCCCATTTGCACATGCACAACTCTAACTCTACGTGGACAAACAGCCCTGAATGTGTTGCCAGATACATTCAATCATTCTCTGCTGCAGATAAGTTAAAGGATAAAATTCAAAATCTTACTCCTGGTCTATAAAGCACTAAACGGCTTTGGACCCAAATACATCCTAGACCTACTGGTTCCCTATGAAGCATCCAGAGCCCTGAGGTCCTCAGGAACAGGTTTACTGTGTGTTCCAAAAATCAGAACGAAACAAAGTGAGGCATCATTCAGTTATTCTGCTCCTCAACTGTGGAACAAACTACCTGGATACCTGAGGTCTGAGAAAAACTGTCAGTTCATTTAAATCAGGCCTGAAAACATTATTGTTCACTGGAGCTTTTACCTAGATTCTTATTTGCTTTAAAATGTTTTTATGTCTCGATTTTAATTGTCTTTTAATGCACCTTTATCATTTTCATTTTCTTCTGTTCTGTTTCTGTTTTTGTGTAAAGCACCTTGAATTGTCCTGTACATGAAATGGGCTATAGAAATACATTTGCCTTTGTATTAAGACGTTCATTTTGACATCCCTAATTTATTTGTTAGCATTTTTTAGATTTTCCCCTCCAAGTCAATGTCAAATATTTTTCTTATACAGTATTACAGTTTAACTAGTTTACATTTCAAGTTTGCCTCTTGATCCAGGTGATCTTTGCTGCCTGTGCTTCTTCCTCTCTCTGCTTTTGTTTCCTGTCCTGTCTCCGACCTCCAAAATTGAAGTCATTGTTATAGATTTAAAAGTTAAGTTGTTGTGAGTGTGCATTTACACTGATGCATGTGGTCCCTTCTGTTTTGCTGCTTGCATTCTGTTCATATCATAACAGGAGCCAGGTTATCTCCTCCTTTATCATTATTTCACCAGCTCATAAATCTGTGCGCTGATAGCACTGCTCCAGCATACTAATGCATATTCATAACGCAGCAACCTAAATATTCATGAGCAAATGTCTGGCCAAACAGCTTCCCCCACCAGAATAGTGAAATATAAGACACAGTTTCTCTTTTTATGTGCTTGTTTTCACTGCTGTTTGTGGCAATGGGTGGGGAGTTTTGGAGGAGATGATATATTTGCATGTCTCAAGGAGAATTATGGGTGCAGAAGTTTTCCTCACGCTATACAGATGACTTCACTGAGGTACTTTCCACATTCCCACTTGAGTGTTTTTTTCTTTTTTTTCCGAAAATTGTCCAGGGGCTGGTAGTTGAAGGTGAAAAATGAGCACAGTAACAAGTTTTGATAGGTTTATTTTGTAGAGGTGGTGCACATACATCATGGTTATAACAATAAATGACATATTACCATGCAAATTAGAGATGCATCACTACCCGTTTTTTTTTTATTTTTTTATTTTTATTTACAACCAAAACAAAACAGTAAACTTAATGTATTTTATTCACAGAAATCATGTGCGTCTCTGATCTGTGTTTTTATTGGGCAATGCTGTAAGCTACTGAAAAACAGGTCAAATGAACTTTCTCCACACATCAACTGCCGATTTGCCTGAATTTGAAATTGCATCTGTATGCTCTAGATTTGAGTATCAAACCTGATTAAGACCACCCACTCTAATTTATAAACAGAGAGAAAAATGACAGCCTGAGTGTTTTTACTTTCATGTATGCTCTTATGGTAGTCATTTTCTCAATGAATAACACAGTACATGGACATGGCACAATACATGGAAACTGAGATATACTATTCATAGAAGGAAAATGCGTCTTCTATTTGTTACACAAGTGGTAACTATATGATATAAAACAGGGCTGTCAGGGCTCAGGAGGTAGAGCCTGTTGTCCAGTAACCAAAGGAATCCTAGTCTGTCCATTGTATCCTTGTCCAAGATACTTCACCCTCTTGCCTCCAGTGCCATTCACACTGGTGGATGACTGCATATGAATGGTGGTGGTGGGTGCAAATTGGTAGCCATTATTATTAAATACACTACAAACTGAGACATAGCAACAATTACAAATAAAACAAAACTTATATTAACTATTATCCATATATTTATATGAATATTGTATATATTTAGCAAGATATTTAATTGGAATTTGCAAAGTTTGAGCAGCTCTTTTCTTGCCTCAAGGGTCTTTTCAGTCGCTATGCATCCATCCTTTTCTTTTTGACAAAACAAGGACTGCCCTTGACAACCAGCTGTTAATTCTAAATGGTTAGTGAATTACAGGCATTTCTGTCCTTGTTGTCTTTGTTAACAGCTGTTGCATGGTTAAATTGAGCTTTTTAACATGGTACTGATTACATCCAATGCAGCGAAGGTGTCATTTGTGACAGTTACCTTGTCCAGTTGTGTGGTCAGCACCCTGCTCATGTGATTACTTCTGAAACTGCTAAAACACTGGATGGTTTCTTTTTTAAAACACTATGTACAAATGAAAATGTATCAGTCTTTATAATGCCATAAAACGTCTTTGCTCTGACTTTTGAGGAGCTATCTTATCCGTCATTTCCTACTTGAGTATCAAACTCCCCATTTCCTTACCTCCCCTTTAACATCCATGATAATGATAAATGAGGGCAACATTTTAACCTGATGATTCAAGTTGAGCTGGACAAAGTAGTGGAGCTTAAAAGATTCGGGTAACTCTTAAGTAACCCAATTATACAAAGCTGTGTGGAAAACTCCCCAGGGCCATACCTCTCTTAATGACTTCTTCCGCATTGATGTTTAATATGCTATGAGGTTTCCTCAGCCTTCAACAGAGAGCATAATATATACTATAGTTATACCACGTAGTCATTTACGATGTTTATGATCCATTGTGGATAATGTTGATGCCGTAATACATTCAGAGAGATGCACTGCAGCTGCTATAAGTCACTAATTAAGGCTTTACTCAAGGGGCTACAACTCTAAGGTGTTCTGATGGTGAAACTGATCACAGCAGTATCACTTTCATCCTCACTGTATTCTCTGTGTACAACTGCAGGCTACTGACACCACACTAAGTACAACACTGTTGTTCAGTGAAGTGAGCTGGGATTTAACACTTTGCTCTGACACATGGTATGTGATAAATTGTTATTTGAAATGTATTAGCATTTTTAGTTCTTTAGACACAAGTTGCGTCGAGGTGTTGACATCTTTTTTGGAAAACATATGTTAGTCGTGGGGCCTTTCTGTGTGGTGTGTTCTCCCTGTGTCTGCGTGGGTACTCTCCAGGTACTCTGGCTTCCTCCCACCATCTGAAGACATCAGGGGTCTTCTAGACAAATTTAGTATGAGGGTTACACCACATAGCAAGGTAGCAGGGATGGGGGGCATACAATGGGGCATTTTGAGCCTATCTGAGAGGGAAACACCAGTTTGGGTCATTTCTGCACTGTCTGATGGTGTATTTACTGTGATTAGAATGTTTTGTTGAGTAGTAATTCCGTTTTTAATGATGTAACTAAGGGCATTTTTACACAGCGTACTCCAGTCCATACCTGAGTATGCTATGTACCCTAATCAGCTTTATTTTATCCAATCGTTCCCTTCTTCAGTACAATAGGCTAGTCCACTTGAGAAGGTGGTCCTGTATTCAGGCCACCAGTATGATGCTGTGTGAACACATCCCTGCCCGAATTCGGACTTGGTCCTCATCACACCATTCCACCAACAGAAGTGGGTAAATCATGGCAAATCCATAATTGTTGGTCTTGTTCTCTCTGAAAGGAGGAGGTTTGACAGCTTCAGTAAAGCTACACTGAACAAATGATTGTATTTGAAATCAGTTATTCTCCAATTCTATGTATAATATGTACTTACTTTCATATTCAAGCTAATAAACCGTGTTTTGTTGTCTGAGTGTGCAGAAAATGTTATGTGCAATGTTCCAATGCTATTGCTGTAAATATATTTAATTTCAGAGTTCAATTTGTCATTATATTTAGTTGATTCAGTTCATGTATGAGGTCCAATGATGTGATCCGTGTTCTGACACCCCAAAAATCGCCTAAAATTTAGTGCATTTTTGATTTAGAAACAACTATGCCTGTCTATATTACTAATGTATTGGGTATCCCCTTGCAGGAAATTTCATCACGTTTCATGTGATACCCCCCAAAATGCCTTTGGGCTAATGGTAGTGAATTACAGGTAAAATGGGGCAACATCTCAGGTGTTTTTGACAAAAACAAACATTAAAACTTCATGGTTTATAAGGCTGGTCTTCCCATGGTCCAAAATCAAAATAATTTAATATCTGGTCATTCCACAGCTTGAAGAATTGGAACCACAGCAATTGGCTTTAAAATGAAATTTTTTTTCTTCTTAACAGGTCTACTGTAACACCCATTTGGACGTGAGCAGTACGAGTGTGTAAACACAACATCTGTGCGGATAAGATTCAATTGGCAAATTGGTAAAAGGGTGCTTGCCAATTGTGTGAGGACGCAGGGCCCTTATTACCCCATTCAGAAAAAACCCCAGACATGAACTGATTTGTTAATGGGTTAATGTAAATTGCTCATAGGTGTGAATGTAAGAGTGTTTGTTTGTCTATATGTCAGCTCTGCAATGAACTGGCAACATGTCCAGGTTGTACCCTGCTGTTGTCATTCAAGTGTGGAAAAGTTACCCTGAGTTACCAACGTTTGAAAGTGGTTTGTCACCTCCACTGGCTGTATTAAAAACAATACAGTAGTGGACAGAAAAAGTCTGTCCACTACACATGACAAGGACATCGGTGTCACCCACGTGGGCTTAAGCCCGTCCGCAATTGCAGCAAATCGGAAGTAGCATTAGCATCTACAAGACAAGATGGTGCCACAGTAGTTGCACAAACTGGAAAAAAATGGCGGAGCAAACTGGTTCATGTGCTCTCTGTGGAAATGAAGTGTATTTTTTTTCCCCTGCATGTTTTCCAAACAAGCAATGGTACAAAACCTAGTTGGATGCTACTCTGGGATGGTAAACACACACAGTTAAGCACAGTTGTTATCAGCCAGTGTTCTGGGTTATATTCAAGGTTTTCATGTTTTATTATGTTCTTAGTTCAATTCAATTCAATTATGTTTTATTTGTAGAGCCCAGTATCAGAACAAGGTCACTTCACTAGACTTTACAGAGATGTCAAATAATTAGTTAAACAGTCAATGGAGCAAATGGATCCATATCCCAGGCACACCCTGTTCTTTAGACCCAAGGAAAAACTCCAAAAACCCAGTGGGAAAAGATAAACCTCAGGCAGAACTACAGTGAAAGAGGGATACACTACCATGAACGACAGACTATAGATGCACCAGGACTGACAGACATCCATTTACTGTCTACATGGGGGCCCATGTAGACAGCTGAGGGGGTACATCTGGTCAGATGAAGATGAGGAAGTGTAGACAGGTAAGGGTAAGGGAGGACATCCAGGGTCATAGGTCAGGACGGCACAAATGTGTCACTTCAGCACCTGTCATCAATGGGCATCAAACTGCTACATCTTAGTGTTCCATTATGTCAATTATATCAGAGCAAGAAATTAAAAGTCTGACATGGATTCATCCAAGGTTGACATGGGTCTAGTTTGCTTTTAACTGATAGAGAATCATTTGGTCATGGATAAGGTCTATTTAGAGATGTTGTAATTTGACTTTTGTATACAAACTCGTATGACCATCAGGTTACATGGTCTAATTCTGTTATTTCACTAAATTAAATGTACTCTAAAATTAAGACACACGTGCATGCTGTTGTATGACTGAGAAAAAATAGAGTGCCTGACAGCTTGTCCCTGCATCTGACAGCCGAATGTTACTGTCACATCCCCCATCCCCTCCCCTAGCAGACGTCAACATACACACACCGAATTATTCATCTGTAAAGCATTTCAAATAAAGAAAATAAGAAGGAAACAAATACTTTCTTCTTTTCTTTTACATCATTTAGTCAGAAGGCATTCCTCTGGATGGGTAACACAGTTTTCAACAAGTCAAAAACTGTCTCAGTCAACGGCATCAAACTCTGAGGGACAGCAGTGTGTGTAAATGACAGCTACCCCTTAACAATGGTCCAACATGAGCTGAGCTGTGGGCTTCATGCTCTACATAGTTGTCTCATTGTCAGCTGTCAGCACCATTATTGCAGTGATTAGGAAAAGGGTCTTTTGTTCATAAGAGAGAATCATTTCCATTCAGAGCATTTTTAAAGAAAAAGAGGTGCAGAAAAGTGGAATGATGAATCTGAGAGAACACCTAAAGTCAGAGTATAGACCATGTGCTTTGTTTCAGCGGTTTTTGTCTCTTGTCTTTTTGAGTTTGTCCCTTTAATCTGTTTTATCTTCCTCTACATTTCTCGGCCTGCCTCTTTGTAGCTGTGTCCATCATCTCTCTTATTCTAGACAGACTGAAGTCTTCACACGAAAGTGCAAATTACAAAGTATGAAGAATGCAGACTTATTTAATGTCTCTGGCTTTTATCAGCCCTCTAATATGGTACAGAAGCAACTGTGTAAGCTGCTAATCGGGCAGATAATTCTTTTTTTTTTTTTCTTGAGTACTTACTTCCATCTGTGTTCAGTTCTACTCATTGTGGTTTGTTTCACGTATAGCCTCATGTGCCTACCTGCTGATAATCAGCTACACTAATTAGAGTCAGAATCAGAATCAGAATCAGAAAGAGTTTTATTGCCATTGTTCGTATAATACACATGTAGTATACAACTAGGAATTTGTCTCGATGTAACGCTGCAACATTCAATATATAGTATATCAATAAAAGAAGAGAAAAAAATAATTGTATATATATATATATATATATATATATATATATATATATATATATATATATATATACATATAGTATAAAAAAAATTAAAAAAATATATAATAAGCATGCACCAAGATAGAATAAGATAAAAATAAATATAGTGAAAATATGTAATGTGCAATTCTGTGGGGGCAATGTGCAAGTCAGTGCAAATGAGACAGAGGTTTTATGTTGGTCATGTGTCCAGTGTTGGCTGCTGTACTTAGTGCTGGGGAGTCTGATTAAGTCCCTTGGTGTTCAGCAGCCTGGTGGCCGAGGGGAAGAAACTGTTCGTGAAACGGGAAGTTTTGGTCCGAATGGACCGTAGTCTCCTGCCTGAGGGGAGGGGGGAAAAGAGGGCATGTTCAGGGTGAGAGGGATCGGCCATGATCCGTCCTGCACGCCTCCTGGTCCTCGAGGTGTAAAGGTCCTTGATGGATGGTAGTCTGCAGCCAATCACCTTCTCAGCAGTGCGCACAACTCGCTGCAGCCTCAGCCTGTCCCTGGTGGTGGCTCCAGGGTACCACACGGTGATGGAGGTGGTAAGGATGGACTCGATGATGGCCGTGTAAAACTGCACCAACATCTTGGAGGGCAGCTTGAGCTTTCTCAGCTGCCGCAGGAAGAACATCCTCTGCTGGGCCTTCTTGATGAGGGAGCTGATTGTTGTCTCCCATTTAAGGTCCTGGGTGATGGTGGTGCCGAGGAAGCGGAAGGAGTCCACAGTGGTGATGGGGGAATCTGTAAGGGCGAGGGGGGGCAGGAGGGCTGTGTCTTTCCTGAAGTCCACGATCAACTCCACAGTCTTCTGAGTGTTCAGCTGCAGGTTGTTGTGGCTGCACCAGGACACCAGCCGGGCTACCTCTCTCCTATAGGCAGATTCATCACCGTTCGAGATGAACCCGATGAGGGTGGTGTCGTCTGCAAACTTGATAAGCTTGACAGACTGGTGGCTTGAGGTGCAGCAGTTTGTGTACAGGGAGAAGAGCAATGGGGAAAGTACGCAGCCCTGGGGGGATCCGGTGCTGATGCTGACAGAGTCAGAGACAGTCTTTCCCAGCCGCACATACTGCCTCCGATCTGACAGGAAGTCGGTGATCCACCTGCAGAGGGAGTCAGGCACACTGAGCTGGAACAGCTTATCCTGTAGCAGATCAGGGCGGATGGTGTTAAACGCAGAACTGAAGTCTACAAACAGGATCCTAGCATATGTTCCCGGGGAGTCCAGGTGCTGCAGGATGGAGTGGAGGGCCAGGTTGACCACGTCATCCACAGATCTGTTGGCTCTGTAAGCAAACTGCAGTGGGTCCAGGAAGGGAGTGGTGATGGACTTGAGGTGGGGCAGGATCAGGCGCTCAAAGGACTTCATGACTACGGAGGTGAGCGCCACGGGTCTGTAGTCATTAAGTCCAGTTATCCGTGGTTTCTTGGGGACAGGAACGATGGTGGAGGTTTTGAAGCAGGCAGGCACATGGCACGACCTCAGGGAGGAGTTGAAGATGCCTGTGAGGACAGGAGTCAACTGTATCAACATTTCCTAAGAGTTTCATTGGAATCCTGGAATCCTGCTAACACAGAGACAAACAATGAAAACACAATTCCTTGGTGGAGGTAACACAATAATAAAGATTATTGCATATGTACTTGCAATGTAATGACTGATTCTCATCTGCTGTTTTTCTTACACACAAAAACATGTATGCAGGTTTATATCCACCACCACGACAAAATATTTTTAGAGCATTCAAAAATAGCATGTCATTGTAAAATTGTTACACAATAAGTTTTGTCCTCAATTTCATTCCTTATTAATGCAAACCAGCTGAAAGAACCATTCACCTGAAAGGCATCCAAAAACTGAGACCTATCAGCAAGGGTATCTTAGGGTTGCTTAGTTTTCATCTTGTGTATCCCCATATGTGCTTACAGTTTCTTTTTTTCTTTCAGAGACACAAAAATATTAACTTGCAGTTTGCTGTTTCTGCCAGCTTCCTGTCCCTTCAGGCACATTCTATCCATCACAGGACCTGCTTTAGATGAGTGGATTCTGGCTGTAATAAAACACACAAGAAGCTGTTTCTCATGTGTTTTTAATAGCAGTCAACTAATAAACTTTCCAGTATGGGATGGCAATGTGGCAAAAAAAATTCAAATTGTCATAAAATCATGATCTCAATTTTCTTGCATTGTATCTGAACAGTGCATTTCCTTATATAAGATGTAGCCCTAAAAGAAAGCAAATAAAACAGACAATTTACCCCAAAGAACCGTCCTTGAATTAAATGCGCCAAGAACAACAACACTCTTGCAACATAAAAACTAATCCATTTGGTTTTTAAGGTAATGTTCAATAAACATGAAAAACAAAACAAGAAAACAGAACAAAATATCATTGAGGAAATGCCTGTTTCCAATAATACTTTAAGTTTACAGAACAGGTGCCTGGTAAATTTGCTAATCACTGTTCGTACTTTGTCATTTGGGGAAAAGCCAAACAATTCCATATGACAGAAGTGGAATTAATTTTTAGGAGCAACTCTCCTGTTTCACGGTCAGCCATGACTCCCATTACACAACATGACATGGACAGGAACTGATGTGTCTCATATAAAAACCACCCAGAGCCGTTGAATATTCTACGGCTCTGACTTCATCATATTATAGATGACTATTCTGATACATTCTAACTCAGTGGTTCACATCCTTTTTTGGCTCATGACCCCATTTTAACATCACTCATTTCTGGCGATTCAAAATGGACGCTTTTTTGTTTTGTTGCTGAAATTAATTTGTTTTTAATTATGCAATAGTTGTATATCTTTTTTGAAATAAAGGTTAATCTTAGATGACATTTAGTCTGTATCATGTATATTATTATGGACATAGGTAGAAAAGCCAGGTGTAGATTAAACTGCACAAATCGAGAATCTTATTTTCCTTGGTCAGGATATGTACATTCAGTCTAGCTTGTATTTACAGGTTGATAATTAATACCGAAAAAAAATAAAAACCCAAATTATTAATTATGAAAGAGCTGCAGCATCTGAAACTGACCACAATGAACATTTGACAGACACAAAATTTGTCATATCTTTTATGTATTGGGATTCTTTCAACTATATTTTTTGATTTAGGGTTAGGGAAATATTTTTTTTTCAAATCAATAACTAGAAATTTCAAATGATCCCATTTGAATTCTAGGCAACTCCACATGGAGTCCTAATGCCAAGGTTGAAGAACTCTGTCCTAATTTTTCACAATCTAATATCGTCATATCACACACCTACTTTCCAAACATCTTAAGACAAAACTGTGGAAATGTACAGTTTTGTCTTTGTGCATGTTGAGTAAATATTCAGGATCAATTTCAAAATGTTATCTCTGTGCTGTCTTAATGCTACAGTTACAGAGGAGTAAATGAAAGAGGCCCATGCATCCACATTACATGTTAGAGCTGTTTTCTTTAAGTACTGGACTGCCTTTTCATATACTGTATTGACTCTTTGGTCTTAAATAATTAAATACTCAAGAACTGTGCTCCCCTTCCTTTACTGACAGTGTACTAGATCTTTATATTATGCATATGAAGAGAGTAGTGGACACTAGCTATCAACCTGGCTCTAAATTTCTCCTTGGAGATCAATAAAGTATCTATCTATCTATCTATCTATCTATCTATCTATCTATCTATCTATCTATCTATCTATCTATCTATCTATCTATCTATCTATCTATCTATCTATCTATCTATCTATCTATCTATCTATCTATCTATCTATCTATCTAAAATAGCCTCATTTATATACTTAAACAATTTGAATGCATTAAAGAAGAACCTGCAGTGTCTTAATACATGTACGAGACTTTTCTATCTGTGTCTTCTTTAGAAAATGCCTAAAAATTGAAGCAGATAAAAGCAGCCTTTTAGTGTTGTGGTAGTGAAACCAAAAACATTCAGCTGGTGGGGGATTTTGTTGATATAAACATGCAAAAAGAAAAAAAGGTCACTTGAAGGTTGGTGGCAACAAAAGAGAAAAGAGCTGAAGATGGTATAAAATAAGCTTATTTAATTTTCTCTACTCACTTTACAATATCACAGACAATAAGAACATGCAATATGCCCTGTGAGGCAGCTTTTTAATTTTAACTTTATCATTCTGTTTTAAACTCTTCATTAAGAGAGACTTGTATTCTTAGCTTCCTTGTAACACCCCCCCAACACACACACACACACACACACACACACACACACACACACACACACACACACACACACACACACACACACACACACACACACAGTCTAAAGCAGAATTTGCCAGCAGCACAAATGCTGCATCTCAGGCAGGAGTTCATTCTAAAGGCACATGAAATGATGAGGTTTCAGGAATGTGGATACGGTAATAAGATGATCACAAAATCCCATAAAAGAGCGCTTTATTGTCACAGATATCTGTAACTATACCCCAACCAAAACCCACTACTGATCTTATTATATGTAGCCTACACTCCTCCCCTTTGGCTAATAAAATAAAATGGAACAGATCATACTCTGAAACTGCCACTGACAAGCATTTAACCTCCGTAATGACAGTGTGATGCCTGTGTGTTGTGTGTAGTCATTTAGTTATATTCTTTATTTTCTTTCTTTTTTTTTTTGTACCGCTTTAGAGTTGGAGAGTAGACATACAATAGCAGAAAATGACAGAAAAACACAAACAACAGGGACACACACCAACGTAAAGACAGACAGATGAGAAGACAGATAGGACTGGGAGAGGCTGGCAGATGTAGTGGTGTGTATGTGTGTGTGTGTGTCTTTATGCCCCAGCTGAGCCTCGGCAGAGTAGCAGCACAGAGGCCAAGTTAAATGGGTAGGGGAGATTAAAGGCAGTGCCGGAGCCTGCAGCCTCTGTATTCAATCACCACTCTCCCCTACACCTCAGCCTGCATGCTGATCAAGCTGCAGTGAAAGGAGGCATGCACTCCCATACACAAAAATCACACACGTACATGTATGAATGCATAAACACAAGTCTGGTCAAGTCACTTTTTTTAACCATCCAGTGATATGAAATGATGGGGAAAAAAAGTCCTTAATTCACTTACGAAATTTACAAACTACATTATATTTAAGAGGCATAGTGTAGTCAGCTTGGTAAGAAGGCAGTGGCGCTGGAGGATGGTTTATACTGAGAGAAAAATACATTTACATTTAACCACTCTTAAATGAAGTGCCAATTCGAACCAATGTTTTAGTGGTTTTGTAAGAAACTTCTCTTAATTCCAATTTCTTTACTTAAACATTTTAGGATTTCTTTATTACTTACCAACAGTAAAATCAATACATTTGGCTTGTGGCACAAACAGGACATTTGATAGCTTATCTTGGGCTTTGGGGAGCAATAACTGACATTTTCCACCATCAAATCAAACAATGAAAATAGAGGAGAGTTAATGAGAACATGATCAATAGATCAGTCAACATGGAAAATAAGTGTTTGTTGCAGCCCTAATACTGTGAAATGACTGTTTTATAGCAACAAATGATTTGGATTAATCAAGCAATTAGCAAATAACTCTAAACATTATGGACAGATTTTCAAGAAATGTTCAGTAAATGTGGATACTGGCAGAAGGTTCAAATCATTAGATTTTTGTGGCGATCTGGGGGGGGGGGGGGCGTTCTGCACTAATAAAGTGGACTTCTAGGTGTATATGGAATTTTAGTAAAATGGAAAAAAATTATATTGAATTGAACTGTGTCTCTGTCTTTATTTGGGGGGGGGGGGGGGGGGGGGCAACTTACTAACCCCAGAGAGCATTTATTGTTCTGTATATCTCATGTCTGCCTTGTAACTGCTAGTGCTATAGGCTATATATTATGTCCTTTATTGTAAGTCTCTTTGGATAAAAGCGTCTGCCAAATGCAATGTAAAGTAATGAATTGTATAGAAAAATGTGATTCAAAAATCATGCCACTGAAAAAACAAAATAATAATAATAATTCCATGTTCTGGTCATATCTCCCGGCCCTAACCTAACATTTTCCACTTTATTTCTGACATATGTAAAAGCAAAAGCAGACTTTATGAAAAAATTATGTATTATTTGTGTTTCTAAATACAATATCCACTGTTTCAGATCTGAGTGTAAATTTGACCACTGTTCTTGTCTGACCTGAGGATATTCCTGCTGCAGGAATGACATGCAGCCACTTGGGTGTTCTGGTGATTAAACTATATTATAACATCAGGATGACCCTTCACCTGATGTTTATCTGTTGTCTGCATGTTTCTGCACTAATGATAGATTGACCGACTAATATATCAGGCCAATATTTCCTTGTTTTTTTCCTTCTATCGGTATCATCCTGTTGCATTAGCAGGTGAAGTTCATAGCACTGTTGTGTTCATGGAGACACAGTACTGCTGAGTGATATGAGTGGAAGGAATAGTTCAGTTTGACATCATGATTGAATACTCTGTGCTGCTGTCAGTGATTACTTAAAAAACACTGACTCAAAGAATTACTGTAATGCACTGAATACTTTGTGTGTTTTTTATCTGAATGTAAGTTTTATTATGTTTCATTCTTCTTCTATTAAGTTGTATTCTGTTAATGTTACCTGCTGTACTTTACGTTTCTCTCGTCTTCTTTTTTTTTGCCAATAGTTTATTATTTTTAGTTCAATAAATGTTTTCTTTAAAAAAATGAAGATTTTTTTTTTTTCTTTCTGTTATCATATGACAGAAGGTGAAAAAAGTTAGTACTGCCTCCAAATACAGTTTATGTAAAGAAAATAATGCAGATTGGTACACTGTATCATTAATGCATAAACATGCAGACAACAGATAAACATCAGGTGAAGGGTCATCCTGATGTTATAATGTAGTTTAATCATCAGAACAGTGGCTGCATGTCAGTCCTGCAGCAGGAATATCCTCAGATCAAACAAGAAAATTGGTACCAGTATTATCTCCTTGGTTGATTTAATCCTTCCAAAAAAACAAAAAAAAACTCCATTAGCTAAAGTTAAAAGAAATGAATAAATCATGCCATTCACATTTTGGTTGCTGAGCACCAAAGTAAGACACTTGATCTTGGGTTTCCTTGAATTTCCTTCACCCATTTACAGTATATACATGTGACTATATACATGTGTTAGATATGAGATACACACACTACAAATGCTAAATCTTTCCATCATACAAAGTAACACATCCTGCACATATTAATCCTGAGATATGGGATCATTTATAAATAATATATTATCAGTTGCATTTATTATGAAGTTGTCATGCAATATTATATGTTCATAGTAGCCACAGTTATATTCGTCATTGAAAGTGAGGTATTCAGAGAAGAAAATGTTGAAATATGAAGATGGTTTTGCTTGGTGAGGAAGTTCAATGTTATATGCCCTTTAAAAGAAAAAAAAAAGATGTTCAGGCTTTACCAGTTTAATCTTCAAAAAAGTACAAGAAGCTTATGTTGACCGTGTGGTGCTCCTGTGGTCTCAATTTGCAGACCCTTTAGCCCCTAGCGACTGTTACATTTCTGAAGAAGTGCACACCGTTCTGGCACTGCCTCCAGCTCAACTGTGACACCTGGATACAGAAACATAAATCCATTAATCTTTTTATGTCGCTGCTGACCATGTCTTGTGAGGTGTTTTTTTTTTTTTTTTTTTTACTTTCCCGTCAACTTTGTAACTCTTATTTTTCCTCACATTGCATTTAAAGACATATCAACCCTTTTTACAGAATGTTGTTTGCAAAAAGCCACAGTAATTGAAAATATCTTCTGCCCTGCTGAGTGTTTTTGTGAAGGAGAGAAATAATAGGAAACAGGGGAGGAGCATGAACAAACACATTTGAGAGACGACAAAAACACGTTTCCATACCAACAATACAAGATTTCACAGTCTGCAGTGAAGCAAGGTGCCAACAAACACACAGTATATTATGCATGAGTAACTTCACACAATTCCTTTGCTATAGATTTTACACATTCAAGCTCAGCTGGCCTTGATCAGAAGCCTAACAGGCTCTGACATACTATACCTAGCTGCTGTCCCCCAAGGGTGCAAACTTAGAGCAATGATCGGAGTTTCATGAATTCACCCAGGGGTCTTTAGTCTGTGAAATCATAGCAACATTTAAGGGACTCCACCTTATCATCATTACCCTGCTGTGATGTATCCTTGGGGAAGAGAATGTGCTTAATTGCAGTAGAGAAGTGGCACTGGTCTGTGTGTGCATATCATGTAAGCTTTCCTGTGTTACCAAAGGTTACTGAGGTCATTTGTTTTACAGTTCTCCTATCATTTTAATTGATGATCATTCATTGTTTCACTCCAACATCCTGTTATTAAGCAGAGTTCATTATTCTAAAACACTAATGCTGGGGAAATGAAAGAGTCTCAAGGGAACACACTATTCTTTTTGCGTTTTACACAAGGTCACTATAGGAATAGGAGTAGCTTAGCTTCATTATGAAAGCTCTATTCAGCTGCACAGGTACTTAAATTTGTTTTAGTAAGAAGTTGAAATTATAGACAACAAGCAAAGCATTAGGTTTGTAGAAGGAACATCATTTCACAGAAGATTTGGTCATGTAAAAATGATTAGAAATGAGAAGCATGCCATTTCTTGCTTAATATCTGATGAATCTTAATTAACCATTAATTAATCAGGAAAATCGTTATCAGCTAATCTTTTCAGCACCATCCATTCAATGGTACTAAATGATTCTTTATTAAAAAAAAAGAGCACGGTACAGAGAAGCACACAAGAAGCAGAAAAGACATATTCAGAATGTCATGTTAGAGCTTTGGGTGCACGACATCACACAGATAGATGAAGGAAAAGGCTGATGTTTGTTTTGTGGTTATATTTCCCATCTATGCTGTATTTGTGCTCATATGCTCATAAGTGCTTGTGTTTATGCTTGTGTGTGTGTTAGTATTTTTGTATGCCTCCTGCTTGCTCAAGCATTTTAGGAAAAAGGGCAGAAAAAGGAAAGTCAAATCACTTTTCAGAGTGACTTCGCAAAGCAAGCAAAGCACCCAGACCAGCTTGCTTCACCCAAAATAGATCAGTCAGACCTCACTTTTATCTCTCTCACCCTCTCGTTATGATGAGAGAGCACTCCCAATGAGAATTGTCTCCAGAACCTTCTGTGACTCATGGCAACATAGAGAGGGTATTAATAATATCAAGGCAACTTTATGATGAGTTTTTGGTCACTCGATCAATGTTGGGGAGAGGAGGGTCTGCTACAAGTCCGACCACTTTGAAGACAGTTCATTTCTTTCCAGCTGTAATCTTCAACAGGATTCAACGTGGTGATGAATATTTTTTTCTTTGTTCATTATTCATTGTCATTTTACCCTTTATTGGGCACGTGACTACTTGGTCATTTTTGTATTAGAAGACAGTGATATCAGCAGTTCCAGTGAGGACAGTGAGTCAACAATCTCATGTCCAATGTGGTTTACAGGGTCTGTAAAGTCCACCTCTGCATGAACAGTGAGCAGAGGTGCAAGAAAATATCACTTCTGCAATGTATCGTGATATTTCAATTCACTATACTGTATTAATATTCAAAAGTACTGTTTCAGCACTTACTCAAATGCAGATGTGGTTTTTCTTCTTCTTTGTTTAAATAATATTTATTATTATTATTATTGGTCATTTGAAGCATCCTAAAACAGTTTTTACTGTTTGAGAGGCAGATGTTAGTTACTTTGTTGGGATTGTGCAAAAATAATGTTATACTTATGAACTAATAGAATATGAGCATTTGAGCAGGCAAACAGACAGACAGATAAGTGGGCGGCACGGTGGCTGAGCGGTTAGTTCTCTATATATTTTATTTATTTATTTATTTATTTATTTATTTATTCTGTGAAAACCTAAAACTTAAATGATGACAGACAACAAGGTTTACAATTCTGCTCAAATGTTTATATTCTCTTCATTGAAATGTACCAGTATCATCCAACATCAGAGCATTATTTTTGCACCATCAAAACAATAAAAACATGCTTTAGTTTGCTTGAAATATCCATTATGTTTTTTTTTTGTTTTGTTTTTTTTACATCCGTAGTCATCACATCATTTCATTCTCCTTCAGACTGTGTCCTCCTTAAAATGCTTGTCAAGTGTAAGGTCCAAAGTGAGTGTTAGTCTTCATTGTTTCTGCATCACATCCATTTCCTGTTCATGTCCTCAGTCATTTCCTTTAGGTCGCACATCATCACACTACTCTTTTAGCTGAAGCTGTAATTTCATCTGCTCTGCTATCCTTCTCGTCACACCGCATGCTGTCCAGCTGGCTCTTCCAACCTCTGATTAGGCTTGTTAAAAGGATTCATTTAAAAACTAGACTGCAAGGCCTCAGGGTGAATGGATGACATCAAGGTTCTACTAATGCAGCATTTGGATCCAAAATGGTATCTCAGCCTGGCTGCCTTGGCACAGGACTATCCTCTCTCGTTCTGAACAGCTGTAGCATGCTGAAGTGATATAGCATTTCAGTATGGCAATGTCTGACATGTACATACACTTACTCCCATGTATGTCATGTCCTCTCTAGCAGAACAGATGTGATGCTAGTTCTCCAGCTACATCAAGCTGTCATGCAATATTTCCAGGTTAAGTGGAGAGTATGTATCAAATCCACCTTTTTTTGTTTACAAGGCTTTGCCATTACATATATGATTGAGGCATGGAAAAGGGCATGTCTATGCATTTAATCCGAGTCTCACATTCTGACTAAAAACTGTGTCTAAAAACCAGATAAAAACATGTAATCTGAGTAAAAAGGCCCTAAAAACAAGTGATATTTCTGCCCATGCAACATTATAATTTCACTTGACATGATTTATTCAATTAAGTTAAGTTAAATCACGTCTACAGATGTATGAACACTTAAAATAGTAACTCTTAAAACAAGATTATCTGATACTTCTAAATCTATGTTTCCTTATATTGGTAAGAACCAACTAATTTGCAGTGCACACACACACACACACACACACATGTACACAGGTTATTTAGCTCCAAAGAGGCCGTCTGACAATTAATGCACAAATCAATATTTTATATTTCAACATTTAACTTTCCTCATTTTACACAGCATATTTTTAGCCCCGCTAGCGAGACTGTGCCCTCAGGATGCCGATGTCAGTCCCTTTATTGGCTCAAACCACAATAGCCAGGCCAAGTGTAAAGAGCAGCAGGGCCTGCAAGCACTGCTAGCACCATGTTCACACTGTTTTTGTCTATGAAAAGCTCACCTATATTGGTAGCTTTCATCAAAGCACTAATGTTTCGACCAGTGGTGGGGGTGTTACTGGTAAAATGATTCCAAATTACTCACTGAAAAAGTAATTATATTGCTCATTACACATGAACTAACATAATCAATCACATTATTCACAACCGTACTAACTGTACCACAAGTATGAATGTAAAATACAGGCTCAAAAATAGATTTATGTTCAGCATCACTTTTGGATCTCCACAAAATTTCATGACAGACTGGATTTTTTGTGTCAAATGCACAAGGGCACTTAGAAAGACTTTGAACATTTCTTGTGCGGCACAGTATGTAGTCCCAGCACGACTTCAACTCACTGCAGATTTTCAAAGGACAAAAAAAAGGAAGAACTGAGAACTATACTTACCCCTCCTACCAAGCCTAAATCACATCTTATAAATATCTAAGTATTTGATTCAGCAGATTGTTGTAGAAAGAAGCAGCTTTCACATGAGCAGCAGTAAGAATAATTTAAAAAAAATAAATGGCAGGGAAAAACAAACCCCAAAACAGGCACTTGTAGAAAAGAGGAATAATTTGAATGCACTTATTTTTGTCTGGGGGAGAGGTATCTAATATGACAGAAGAGCATGGATTAGTTAATATCCAAACTATATTTATAAGATAAAGTGAATAAAAACACCCATAACTAAATTTTCTTGAAAATGAACATATTAATTAAACTGGGTATAAGGGTGACACTTAACTGATTTTAATAGCTGCAAACAAATATTAGTATATTTGATTAACTACAAACAATATATATAAAAAAAGGTGAATTATAAGATTACTAATAATCCTGCTCACTTGCCGTGGGTTGAGTATCTCTGATGTTGGGGGAAATGTCATCTGTTCCTGTGTCTTCATTGGACATTTGTCAAGTGATGGTGGGTGTATACATGCAGCACCTGTGAGGAGTGAGCGGAGAAACAATAAAGCATAGGAGCATGTCAATAACATTAGGTTGTATTAAGCCGTATGTTCTGCCACATGAATCCATCTTCTGCCACAGTTGGAGCTTTCATTTCACTCTAGGGTGGCCACACATACATTTTAATCAGCCATTTGGCTGGCCACGCTGACAACTGCTCAACAACAGAAGCTGATAAGGGTGATGATAAATCATAGTGCTACTATGTTGGGTTGGTTTCTGAGAACACCTGCCAGTTTTAGATTTTTTCAAAATTCATGAGGCTCTTCCAGGAAATAGGATTATTGTTTCCTCTCTACATAGTCTATTATTGTCACAGCATGACTGCGAAGAGCTTGGACTACATCTTGTTTCTTTGCATGTGTACTATTTTTAATCAAACATAGTATTTTATTTTATTTTTAAACAAAAACAGGCTATTTTGTGGATCAAATAAGTAGGTGTACTTTCTTGAAATTGCCTTCCTGGAGTTATGGTTTGTGTAATATTTTTCCAAACTTCTCTACAGATCCCTCCAGGCCAATAGAAAGCTTAGTCTTTCTTCATAGTTCAGTTCTATTTTTTTTTTCTTTTTTCTTTTTTTCTCTCTCTTCCTTGTTTGTTTAGTTCTACTATGGTAAAAGTGGCAAAGTATGTGAGAAACATGGTGGTTCTCTGGAGGCATAGCCACAGGGACGCTCGGAGCAATTTGTATTAGAAAAGAAAGAAAGAAGTCAACTCCTTATTGGGGGACCAACCCTGACTTGTCCTTAAATTCTCTCACACCGACTGCTTGCAGCTAAAATTAACTTTTTTTTCCCTTTACCATAGTTCAGCAAGGACTCATACCTACTGTATCTTCTACATTAATTTTAATTCAAATATGAAATGACAAAGTTTGGCTCACAAATTATATTTATATGTACATTAAAAATTATAAAACAGACATGCCAATAGCATCATTGCTAACTTAACCAGTTCAAAGATAAATAATTGATTCTAGTTATTTTTATAATGTAGAATCAATCTTTTCATCTTAATCATCTGTGAAAATAGTTCTAAATTATTAACTTTTTTTTTTTCAACCTTAGGTTATTCAAAAACAATTCAAAACATTTTAGGCTTGAAGACAAAACGTCAAAGTACTTCATTGTAATCCTATATTAGAGATGGTTTTACATACACAGTAGCTGGGCTTATTTTAAACTTGACATACTGCTTAAAATTAGAATATTTTTCATCATTTCCATAAAAGAAATCAAGTAGGTTTATAGAAGGTTATGCAACAGAAGACAACAACACGAACAATAAATTAATTCAGTTTTCCTGCAGCCATAGCTATGACAGTTAAAGCACAGAGCACGTTTGATGAACTATATGCAATTAATGAGCTCCATCGACTCAAGAAGAACAACAGCAGAGAATCGAGATGTCAAATCAGCTTCAGCCTTTGAGCTTGTTAACTTCACACATGGTACCTCAGCGCCACAGTGATCCAGGAGATTACATAAGACATCCAAACATTCTTTCAGCTTCTTGCAATACATGAGTTCCAAAAGAGAAGAAACTGACACAGAGAGGAAGGAGATGGAAAGCAACGAGGAGATAAACTGCAGAGATAGTGGGTGGGGAAGAGTGCAGGAAGTAACGCACATACACACACACACACACACACACACACACACACACACACACACACACACACACACACACACACAAGAGAACCTACATGACAAGTCATTATCTGACATCACCCACAGAAGACAGAAAAGTTACAAAAAGGTTGGAGGGAGTTAAGTGAGATGGCATGAAGGAGAAAATAGGATGCAATGTACAGGAATAAAGAAGGGCAGAGGGAGAGGAGGGGAGCAGAGGAAGTGGGTGGTGAAGATTCTTCATCTTTCAAGTGAAAAAAACATGACAGATTTAATTTTGTTGGCATGCACTTGGCAAAAAGGCACTCAGTGCTAAGGCATCTTTTCTGCTGTCCCTAATCACTTCAATGTTGAGCTGTATTTATAGATTCACATATTTAGAACACGCAATTATACAGGTCTGTACAGAGAAGTAACAACATGTCTATGGTTAGATATTCAAACAAAGCCTGGATTTTTCTCACAACAACACTTTTACATTTACACAGGACAAATAATGTATATACTATATACTGTATATACTATATAGTATATAGTACTGGTAATAATGTATATACTATATACTGTATATACTATATAGTATATAGTACTGGTAATAATGTATATACTATATACTGTATATACTATATAGTATATAGTACTGGTAATACTGTATATACTATATACTGTATATACTATATAGTATATAGTACTGGTAATACTGTATATAGTATATACTGTATATACTATATAGTATATAGTACTGGTAATACTGTATATACTATATATTGTATATACTATATATACTATATAGTATAGACTATATAGTATATACTGTATATACTATATAGTATATAGTACTGTACATACTGTATATAGTATATACTGTATATAGTACATAGTATATACTGTATATACTATATAGTATATAGTACTGGTAATACTGTATATACTATATACTGTATATACTATATAGTATAGACTATATAGTATATACTGTATATACTATATAGTATATAGTACTGTACATACTTTATATAGTATATACTGTATATAGTACATACTATATACTGTATATAGTATATACTGTATACAGTATAGTAGAAGGTTCTCAAGTTTTCTTCCTGTCTTGTTGCTAACAGTTGACAACAGTGCCTATTTCAGACCTTAACCAACTGGTAAGAAGAAATTCTGTTTTCTGGTTGGTTGAGAAATGCTATTTTCTGATTAATTACCTCAATACAGCTGTGCACAGTCTGCCATTGACTCATTCATAGTAACATAACAAAGTTAAGAATTGTTCAGCGTCATGGCCACCCCTGCCCAAACTAGGGCTTCAAGAAGATTTGTACTTGTTTAAGATTAAAAAAATGACTTTCACAGAAAGGTTAGGAAAAGATGTGTAAGAAAATAAAATGTTTGCAAGGCATCACGATATTTAAATGCACAATACTGTATCCGTATTTAAAAGCACTGTATGTATTGATATTTTAGGTATTTATTCAAATGCAGACATGATATATACATATATATATATATATATATATATATATATATATATATATATATATATATATATATATATATATATATATATATATATATATATATATATATATATATATATATATATATATATAAATTATATAAAATTAATATTCTGATATTATAATTCTGGGAGTGTTCACTTCACAGCTAATGAAATATGAACATTTGAACAGGATCGTAAACCTTATTCTCTGTGAAAGTTTAAAATGTTTTTTTTTTACAGAGGAATATTTTGTGATAGAGGATTAGAGCCAGTTCTGTTAAAATAAAATGTGTTTTTGCATATTTCTGGTGAAATTTTCCCATTAAACAATAAATAAAAATATTGTCTTCTTAACAATATTGTGTCATGATCCTAGTATCATGATTTGTGTTATATCACCATACTCTTGCCACAGCCCTAGTTAGGAAGTGAACCCTTTTTTAATTTTTTTTTTAATTTTTGATTAGTATATAAGAATTTATAGGTTTTTTTTTTGTTTATTATTGTTGTTAATATTTGAGGCAGATAATATACTTTTTTCTGATATGAATATTATTGCCATGAGAAGGACAGATTTTATTTGTGTTTTATTAAATATCTATATTATTGTTTTGAAGAGATCAGAGTTCATTTTTGTTTTTTAATGTGCATTAAACACTTTTTTTATACGTATATTTTTCTCATGAAATGGAGAGTTTATTTTTTATATATAAGTGTATTATTGTTATGAAATGAGCAGGTTATTTTTGTTTTGAAATGTGTATAATTACTTAATACTTATACTATAATTAAAAACAAAAGTATATGAAAAAAATAAACAATACAATTACCTTCATACTAGACAGTTGATTTCTTAATTATTTCTATAATAATTGTAGCAACAAATATTTAATTAGTTTACTGAACCTTCCATCAGCTTTTAGCCAGTTTAATTCATTGTATTCTCCAGCAACAATAAAGACATTTCTCTTTGAAATCAAATATGATCAAACATTTTCCAGACTTAGCACTTTAATTGTAATTTGACAAAAAACACATACTATTTGTCTATTAAAATACTTGTTTAGACTTGTAATAATTCTACTATTCATATGTTTTGAAAAAGTATGTCTACATCCTGTTTATATTGCATTTATACACTTCCAAATACACTTTTAAAAGTGCATATTTAAAACTGTATAATTACAAGTACCCTTTGCATGCAGATGTTGTCTCTGTTGGTGGCCACCACAGGTACCAGTGTGTGGATGAATCCTGATAGATCCCCATTACCCTGGGTGTGACCCCTTGTAGCTCAGTTCATTAAGCCAGTCACCTAAGTGTCCGGGACTCAAGTCCAGATTTAATCACAACTTCCATCCTCTTGCCAATCACAATCACATCCTGATAAGCCTCTCCAGGACGGCACCCGAGGGCCTCCACACACATACAAAGGTTAATTTGTGAGCATCAGGGGCCTAGCTACAAGGTGAAAGGTCAGCTGATTGAATATATTGAGGAAGTGTGTGTAAGATTGGGTGCTGGTGGGTGTTGATGGCAGGGGGCATGGCAGCAATTACAAAGTTCATCAGTATTCATGCGTTTCATTCATGGCTAATGGGTACATTACCTTCAAATAGGTGTGCTGATAGGATGAGGCTGTTAATGGGAAATAGCTTGACAGTAGTCTTTAGGTAGTCAAAGTCTAAAGGTAATTTCTTCACTGTTGTCTTTTAAAACCCTTTGACACATGCGGTTCCACCTGTGAGCAACTCAGTACCCCTGCAGTTCCTCAGAGCACTCCCGCTACAGCTCTCCAGCCTGGTATAATTAGGTTGTGTCTGAAATGTCAAGGTATAGCCTAAGAATTAGGCTAAACAAATAGAAATGCTTTGGATAAGTGTGTGTAGTTTTGACACTGAGCCCAAACCCTTGATCTCTAGACTGTTAGTGCTGTGTCCTGCCAATGGAGTTAGAAAGGCTTTTTGAAAAATAACATGACTTATGCAACCGAACATGTGGCAGAACACTAATTTAACAGAAGAGACAGTGTGATTTATTTTGCCCTGTTTATGATTTCATCTTTCTGACCTCGCATCCTGTGGTGCAATGTCATTTTCAGGCCAGCTGGCAGCGGGGACATGTGAGATTGTGACGCTGGACAGGGACAGCAGCCAACCACGGCGGACCATCGCCAGGCAGACAGCCCGCTGTGCCTGTAAGAAGGGCCAGATCGCCGGGACTACAAGAGCCAGACCCGCCTGTGTGGATGGTAAGACAAGGGATGGGGTGAGAGGAATTGTAGCTTAGCTTGATATCTTTATCTTTAAAGGGTGACTTTAAGAAAAAAACATTGTAACATGGTGATGATGGACTGTTTTGGATCAGAAGAAGCAGAAAAGAAGCGTTCAGGAAGGACGCCATATCCAAGGTTTGGATGATGTCTTCAGTCTCAGGGCAGTTACAGTAGGGTTTGGCTGTTTTAAGTAGGGGCTTAAGGTGGATAAACCTATAGTCTAGAGCAAAGTGGATCACAGAGCCGCCTTTGTAATGTCAGTAAAACCTGCACCAAACCAATTTACAGTCAAGTCATTAAAAAAAATTTGACTGCAGGGGGTTTCTAAATCCCACCACCAGATGGGTTTACTGTATATTTCCTGGAATAACTGACACTATTCATGACATACTGCCTCTTTCAGTACAGTTAAAGTGTGTAAATATATTATTATGAATAGCACTGAAAAAAGACCGTTAATCAAAATGGAAAAATGCATCCAGACCATTCCCCAAATACAGGCTGGTGGAAAACAAACCTCTATACATGTACTTTTAATAAACTGAACATTATTAATGACTCATCGGCAGTGTTGTTTCCCATTTGAGCCGAAACTGCAGTTTGTGTTGAGTGTGTCTTAATAGCGTAACTCAATAACTTTAACAGGGCAAAATGGTGCATATAATAAATAAAATCCTGCACTAAAATATGATCTGTATTAAATATAAATATCTGTATGAGTACATCTTAAGATATGACCTACTTGTAAACTGGAAGCTAAATCTGAATCTGAAATAAAAGCCTGCCTCTTAATACAAACCTGATTCAAATAATGTGCTACTGTTACTGCTACAGTTCTGCTGACTAGTCATTTCTCTGGTCACTTTTCTCCTTTCATGACAGTTGAAACCAAACATCTGGGCTGTAGCAGTCTTCAGATGGTGTGACTTTTCTCACCTATGTCTTCATGACATCTTCATTGAGATCATGTTACCTTGTGGGGTGCCTGTCAGTGTCTCCTTCACATGATGTTGCCTGGGCACCTGATGTGAACAGGTGATGGAAGATTGCTCTGTTTTAGACCCAGAGCTGCAGTGAACCATTCCTATGGATGTCTTTTTCTGTGAGAAAATATATCTTGGGGAGTCTTCACAGTTGTATCTGTGACTGGATGAGATTAGCTTCAATGCACTGTTTGACTGGCTTTAGCTTCTAGTTGTAGTGAACACATAAGAAGCCTTTGCTTGATGGAAACAAAGAGCTCCACTTACAGTAGACACTTTGGAGTCGTCTATGAATGGTAGGAGGGGACCTCACTTCGGTCATATCACAGCTCTATGAAGACAAATCGGATCTCATATACAAGACAACACGCCTGGCTGCCCTGTTAAGTCATTTGGCTGTCCCTAGCTATGCCTTTGGGCCAGTGAATAGGTTGCATTGATGTTGCATAAATCCACAGTATCCAGATTATATCTTGTGGCATTCATCACAACTTAGCCTCCATGGAGCACTGTGGCATTTTGTGGAGGCCAGATGCTCTTCTTTTCCTGAAGAGAGCTTAAGCTTATCAGCTGACTTTTTAGACATCAGGCAGCGTGGATGGCAGAGGCTCGGAGTGCAACTAGCATTCTGCCTTACAAAAATGTAATTTATTTTACACTCAGAACTTGAAATTGTGTGAGTTTGACTACATAATATTCCAATTGAAAAGAGAGAGTAGATTGTGCACGTTATCTTTTACACTCTACAACATACAGTATCATTATCCTCTCTGTGGTCGTAATAATGGGTGCAATAATATTGATATTGTTGTTGTTGTTACTTTGAGAGCTACCCTGGTTTTATTCTATCAGTGACGTTACATGGCCATGCTTTGACTCTGTCTCAGTGTTAACAGTAGCACTCAACAGCAGCACTTTGAATATGGAATATGAATAGAGAGACCTCAGTCATTACCTTTGTTGCTTTTGCCATAGTATGAATTGTGGGAAGACACTGGGGTCAAAGCTGATAACATGATTAATATGCATTGAAAAATAAGAAAATAGCACACATACACACATGTGTTTGTCTTTGAGGTTGTCATTTATCACATTTTCCGATAGGGTTCTCATTATGCACCCAACACACCCGCCTACCTACACATCTTTATTGTTGTTCATGTGAAAATCTCTCGGCTTAATAGCATTCCTATGCAAATGTGCAATGCTTGCCTTCACAAATTCAAACATATTACTTTTACTCAGACAAAGACTCTGTACACTGAGGACACTGGAAAAGACTAAGAGCTGACATGAAAGACCTCAAACACCACAAATGGGATTTCAATCAGTTTTAATCTACTTGAGTCCTTGAGGCCTGCTCTCAGTTGTAATATGCCTTTGCCTCAGCTGACACGATGTACGTCCTTCATGCTTCAGAGTCTGTTCACATCGGTCATCCTATGCATGCAGGATAATCCATAGTTCCATCAACACTCACGCAGCTTCCAGAACAGGTGTGTTGTGAAAATGTGGTAATGAAAATGAAAATGGAGAGAGTGCTGATCCTGAAGTCATTCTTTGTTGTAGTGCATATCCCATCTCAAACTGCTTTGTGTATTTATTGCTTTGAAGAGAAGAAAATACTAGATAAGCCGGCAAAATGATAACATTGTTGTACTGCACAATTTGATCATCAAGTATATAAGGACTTCATCTTGAAAAAAAGAGTCAAGAACTGCATCTCTGCAGCAGGAAACAATGCTTTTCTGACCCTTTTCTCGTATTCTAGCTCTGTCTGCTCCTCTGCACTTTTACAGCCCAGAATTGCATAAGTACGCACTTGGCCATCTGCAATTTCATGCTCTTGAGCCTTTTTACCTTTGAGCTTGATGACTTTTAAGATATCTGATATTGATTTATATTAGGAGGGTGAAAACAGACAAAGGGCTGTGATAGACTAAGGCCCAATCCCCATGGAAACAAATTTGCGTGAAACCGTCGTATGTTCTTTATGGATTAGCCTCTCGTCAAAATGGGACTGGTGTCATGGGTACCCCAAAATGATATCTTTGGAAAATGGGTCCCAGAGTGGGAAGATATGGAGACGGTGCCGTTCCTGTACCCATCTTGACGGGTAAAACGCATGTGTTCACACCCACGTCATGACCACATGACCTGAAAAAACAGCAGCCTTGCACCCGTAGCATTTATTCTTGTCACAAGACAGCAACAATGGTGAACAACAGAGTAGCAGTGGTGAATGCATTGCAGTGTTACTGTGGTTGTTTGTGTACAGCATGTGTGCTGTGCCGGTAGAAAAAGGATGTGGGTGCATGCGCACTACTTCTTCTATTGTTCTCTTGTATCTGGTGACACTGGCGTACAGTGGTGTGGCATGTGTATTGCATCATTTTCAGCAAGCGTTTCATCGCCATGCTGACGCATATTTTTTACTGAAATATTTCCATTTTTACATGATATGTTTTTGACACGGTTTACGAACTAAACCCACATCAAACTCGCCTGGACATAGCCTATGTATCGCAATACTTGAATGCAAGAAAGACTGGACTCAATTGCGGCATGAAGGCAGAGTGCTAGAGCTACAGGAGGCAGCTCCAGAGGCTCGTTGAGTGTCGCAGTAGTGATAGCTCAGTGGGGCGTCTTTGTCTGAAGTCAATGTGCTCATGTTTCCTTTTTCTTTGATGCTGACATTGATGATAGTCTCAAAGATGGCCAGGATTGAGGCTAGGATTAAAACTGCATGATTACTCTGGGCTACATGTGGATGGTAATGAACTGAAAATAAATAAATAAATAAATAAATTTAAAAAAAGGGAGGCAGAGAACGGGGAGGGAGGAATACCATATGACAGGTTTGGGCTGTGGCCGTATTTGCTTGCTGGGGGGGTTGGAAGTTATGTGGGGAGGTTGATGGTGTTACCCCCTCCTCAGGCTCTCTATGCTTGGCTCCACCCCTCATAGCCATATTACGTAATTTAAATGAATGAATATAGTGTCAATTAGATAGAAAATAATATTGATAGAAATGATTAAACCCATTGTTTTCTGTTATCATGGCTGCCTCTGTTCACCCCCCACCTTCATTTAATCTCACCCTCCTTCCCTCTTTCCCCTTTGTCCCTAATCAATCTATATTGTTTAGTTTCTCTTTATATTCATCTTTTCCATTGTAATATGATGTTGTTGTCATTTTTGTTGTTGTTTATTTGCTTGATTTTTGTTTTTGTTGGGTTTTTTTTTTGTCCACTATGTCTTGTTAACTGTATTGTTAATTTAAAAAGAAACAAAACAACAAATGTAAAAAAAAAATAGTTTGTGTTGTGTCCTATTCATCAATTTAGTATACACATTAGGTGGCATCACCAGCACCAAGACGAAGTGCCTGTGTAGAACCTTTCTACTTCTCTTCCTCATCTCTCCTAGTGCCAAATGCAATCACAAAACATCTTCCTTCTCTGCTCTCTAATACTCTCTATAAACATTTGTGACAATTGCTTACACAACTCTTGGGTGCAAATTAGAATCTTTAGGGAAACTTGAAGGTCCATAATCTGACATTTTGTTTTCCTGTATTGGAAATGTAATTTAATATAAAATACAACAAAAACACAAGTGTCATGAACGGCCATCTGAAGAGGCCTCTGGTAGCTAACCTGAGTGATATGAGCAGCAGTACAGACAACGCGCTCTTTTTTTCCAAACATGATGTGGACAAGCTTGGCGGCCTCTGCCTTACACTTTTTGCACTTTATGTAGGGTGACCATATGCCTGGATTTTGTCTGGACCCACGGCTCTAAAACTGAACTCCCTGGACGTCTGTCATGCATCCTCACTTTTTACCTTTTGTCCTTAGGATGAAATGTAAAAAGTGAGGACGCTTGAGAGACGTTCGGACAGTCCAGTTTTAGAGTCATCTGTCTGGACAAAATGCGGACATATGTTCACCCAACTGATGTTGTGCAGTTAAATTTAAAAGAAAACTCAAGTTGTTAGCCTTTGTTACGTTGCGGTGAACTTTAATACAAGTTGCTCATTGCTGGACAGCTGTGTGTCCATGTTGTTCCTCCGCTGACAATGTGATGATGTCATCATGACCCGTCGACTCAAGTGAACTTGAAAAAACCTGAAGTCGTTAATGCCCTCGTGTTTTCAATCTTTTAGATGATGCAGGAGGAGAACATTTTCAAGGTTTCCACTCTAGATGGTTGTTTCACTTTTTTTTCAACCTTCAAAAACATAGTTGCTGTTTAAACGAAAAGTAGATCTGTTCAAATATTTTGCTGTTTTTACCCCAGTATGTTATAGTGTAAACTGGGCCTAAAACCAGTGTGGTCATTTGTGTGCACATGTGAAAAACAGCAAGAATGAATGATCAAGCAACATATAACCTTCACTGACGAAGCTGTATGTTTGTCCTATAAGGTATGAGAATGTTTCTCCTCCTCTTGGATCCTGATCCTTCAGTAGCGTGCATAATTGTTTCAGTGAATCAGGCAGCGATAGAGACGACAGTATGCGTCAGGCTCTATCTCTGGGCTATTAGACATTACCAGAGCTCCAATCATACTGCATCAGCCCACTGGTTTGATTTGATCCAGGGAGGAAAGCAGGAGGTGGGGGGTGGGTGGGGGGAGTAGCCTGTTGGGGAAACATGTCATGTCAACTCTGGCAGCCAGTTAGCAAGGTAGCCGACACTGCAGGACTGTCCAGAGGGACAGGGATCGCAAAAGATGGTCCAGCAGTGAATCTGTAATCGTGCCCTGTTTTCCCTATTTTCTCTTTCTTCTGGGTTCTTCATCTCAGTTCAGGGGGCTTATAGAGATGGAGACTAGGCTGGAGTCTGAGGTGTGTTACTCATCCCTGGGTGTGCTGGTTCGGAGGCTGTAGACAGATCACATGCTGCTTCTTCTAGAACAATCAGACCAAGGATACACAACTATCCCTGTGAGCCTGTTCAAACCTGATTTATTTTTTTTTTTAATTGTGCTGGTACTGGTCAGATTTTGTAACATAAAGACCCCCCCCCCCCCCAAAAAAAAAAAAAAAAAGTAAATAAATAAATAAAATAAAATAAAGAAATTACAAATGTCTGACACTGGTACAGATAAAATCTTAGTCTTAAATTATGTTGTTTTTATGTATGATTCATATTACCAGGAGAGTATTTTAATAAAGCTAAAAAGAAAAATGTGAGTGTTAGACCTCAATTCTAAAAATCATTTTGTACAAATATAGGATTTTTCATTTCACTGTCACTCTCTTGCAAAATGATCTCATATTTATGAGGTGTGATATTCCAGTGAATCACCAAACCTGTTGCCTGTGGTTCTGGAAAATGCATTCACCAAATAGCATCTATTCAAGTAAATGCAGTTTCTTGATAACAGGAGCACAAAACACAACAAAACCACAGACTACATAAACAGAATGATAAAAAGCATACTTTCAAAATGCTGTGACTGATATATAGCTTTTACCATTGGCAAAATGTACAACAACATCTGTTATAAACATTCAGCTCTGTGCAACGCACTGTGGTCATGAATAAAATGGCATACATTGACGTGTACTTCAGCTTCAGGTTGTACTTATATGATACATGTCCTTTGTGAACTAGATCTGAAAATAAAATGGTGTGAAATACATAATAGTCCAGCTCTTTTTTCTCTTCGTAAGTTTTTCTTTTTTCTTTTTATCATGGCTATGTTTCATGTTTAGAACAAATACATTACATTTTACCAACCTGAAGCAGATTTTAGTTCAGTTTAGCTGTAAATAATAATGGTTCAGTCGTAAGGAAGAGCTCCAGACTATACTGAATGAGCATTGTGATGAAAGTCAGTGGAAACAACTTTTGCTGTTCATGTTTTTCAGAACTCTTTTCTGCTTCCTCATACACATCCCAGACATCACTGAGACAACTTGCTCCAACTGTCGCACCATCACTTTTACAGGATATGAGTGGAAAAAGCAGAACAAACTAAAGTCCCAAACGATTGTCTGCAAATGTGCCTTTTTTCCCCCCTTCCTTTTTGGGCACTCTGGCTTTTCTGCATATTAATGCAGAGCTCTCCCACAAGAGTGACTCGTATCAAAACAGTTTCTTTGTGGGTTTACACAGAGGCACACAGAAATACTGAGCTGCTTGTGTTTTTGCAGTATGACAAGCAGAAATCTAATACAAAGAAAGCTTGTGTTTTCCCTGTAGGGTGAAAAAAGTGACTAGTGGTACATATTAGCATAAAAATAATGCAAAGTGTTGTGCACTGGCTTTCATTCTGTGGCAGTTACAGTAAGTTCTCCATCCATTAACCTTGCATTGTATGTCTTTGTAGCTTCTCCCTGCAAAAGTCTTCAATGAATCAATTTTTCACAGTTCTTTTAAAAATTACTTACTAAATGACTGGCAATTATAAAATATGTCTATGCACTGAATTTGCATTCCACAAATCCTCTATTAACAGCTTATGCTTGTGCTTAACAGACACATATGCTAATATGTGCCTGAGGTAACAGAAAAGTATACCATCACTTCACATGATGAAATTGCAATATTTTAACAAACATAGATATAACTTAATTTACGTGATTTTCCAAAAATATTGCCAACACGGACTTCAAATGGCAGATAACTGAGCTCAAGCTTTTCAACATCTATGCATTGATCTAAATCTTGCAATAATTTTGGACATACAGAATGCTGCCATTTATTTTTTTTCCCTCCAGATGATGGATGTTAATGTGGCCAAAGATGAATAAGTAGTGCTCTGAATGTGAATAATTCCATATGCATACATTGACTGTAAATATTTAATATCCCAGATGATATAGCTCGTACAGATGCCATAATGCATTCAGGCAAGCCGTTATGCTCTCTCTTAATGAAGCTGCATTATCCACATACCCCTTCTGCCCAGAACCCATTGCACTCTACCTTCATAAATCTACAGACAGAAGGTGATGAAGTGGACCCAGGTGTTCCAAGGTTCTGAGTTGTTGATAACGTCAGAGGTTATTGATGCCCTATTGTTGTGCATCATGCTCAGTGTTTTATTATAATTAATCCAGGTTGAATGAGAAAGAGGGCACTAAAGTTCTGTTGAAAAGTGCTTGATAAGCATACATATATGAATATAATAAAAGGCACTCAAATTAGATATACTACCTGTATTTATGTGATGTTTTCATTTGTTTGCACATGTCTTTTCACTGCTTTCTTCATGACAGCTATGATTAGAAATAAAGTGTGCTTTGTACTCTGATGCCCAGCTGTTACCTCAGCAACAGTAAATCACCTATAATTTTGTGGGGAAAAAAATAAAGGATAATTTACTACACATTTAATATCAAATCATTGAGTTGAAAATCGACTGTAAGTGTTCACAAAGAGGGAAGCGGACAGACTTCATTGGCTTCATCTGGGTTTCAAACGAGCCATCAGGTGTTGAAGTACCACACCGCCCCTTATAGAACAAGATTCTTAGTCAGGCCAACACACCAATCACTTGCTATGCCCATCAGAGTCATGCTCACATCTTGCCCATATAAATCTTCAAGAGCTAATATCTCTCAGCTCAATTGTCAGTCACTCCTGCCTTGTCTTTTAGATCCTTACACAGACATAAAAATCTCACACACTCAGAGCAGTGTGAGTGCACATATAAACTGAAACATTACATCTGCACTTGCATGTAGAGTCGTTCAAATGCTATACATGTTAATCACTAGCTATGTATGAACAAAAGATACTTAAGCTTCCATCTCTTTAACTCATATTTTCTCTCAGGCTTTATATCTTTATGTCTCTGACACTCTCATGGTTGGTGGTGAAGTCCTGTCAGCAGCTGAGGGCAGCGAGAAGGCCAGCACAGCCTTTTGGCTCTGCAAACCGCAGCACGCCTCCTTAATGCCTGCCGCCTGTCCTCCCTATTTCCCACACGTCTCCTCACCAACACTGCCGTGGTTGATGGTCCGTGCTCTCACCTTCTCCACCTCACTGGTCTAATTGGAAGAGAAAAGTTCCCCTGCCGTGAGTGCATGTCCAAGGGGCTATGTCTGCTCATGAGGCTATGGGCTATGAACAATTAATTAATAATTACTGCTTCTTCAGGCCCCTCAGGGCCAAAGCCACAATTTACATCAGGAGGAGGCCTGTAGTTTTAACAAATACTTACTCTTTGTTTTATCAAATCCTTAAAGTAACTATATACTGTATATAGACATATATAAAATTTGTTTTGTTTTTGTGTGCATTTGTGAACTAATTACAAATCAGTCCAAGAGAGTGTAAAATACTTTACTGAATCTGTCCACTGCTACTGTAAATGTTGAGTTTATTTACAAGTGGTTTTTTGTTTGTTTTTGTCTTGTGGTGGTTGCTGCTCATCAAACAACTTAGGTCCCTTTATCTTATTTTGGCTGCTTATGACAAACCACATAACCTTAGTGTATAAAACTGAATTAAAAAAAAAAACTCAATAGTATAATCTTGCTGAAAATATAATATACCATAAAGTACAGACCATAAAATAATGTATCAAACATTTTATTAAAAAAGCTTTTACAACATACAGTGAGAATTGGCTATAAACTGAATCAGTAGTGTGACATATAATCTTACAGCAGTGAACATAATTTTACGAGGTCAGTGAAGAAAGTCATATCACTTACAGAAACTATCTATGTTGCTGTGCACTGCAGTGTGACAGTGATTAAACAAATGTGTATGAGTGCAACATAGCATAATACAATTTGTCAGTTGAACTGATGGTTGGTTTAAATGACTTTTAAGAGGCAGTAAAAATTAACAAATGTTTAGCTAAAACAAGGTTGTAAAATGCCCCTTCTTCCATGAATTATTAGCAATTTATAACAATGTTTTATCATCACCAGTATGAATGTGAAAAATTGTGTTTTGAGTGAATCACCAACAAGCCACCATGAAGAATTAACTGTTCTTAATATGTCTACTTCAGTATTCAGTATTTAGTGATTATAAAGCAGTTTTTTTTTTTTTCTTTTTTTTTTCAGAAATCACCTCAGTAAAAACTTGAAACAGTTCAATCACAAGTGATCCTTAATGTCTTCAGAAAATGCAACAATCTTTATGCACCAAACATAATATTCCCTTCTGGCAAACACTGAAATGCAAAAAAGACAGCTTGTTTGTCAGTATTTGTCTAAATGTCAGTCTGTGACAACCTATGTGAAACATATTCATGTTGGATTGTAAAGTGGCTTTTATTGCCAGTTCTTGATGGAAACTCAGATGAGGTAGGCCAATCATCTCTTGAGTCTCACTGCCATTTCATTTCTTCTGTCGACGGAAGAGCTGCCAAGAAGGGCTGCAAGTGTTCACTCAGTCATTCACTTGCTCACTCGAAGCTCCAAACCAACACACACGAGCCCATCTGGCACCGAGAGAGAAAGCGTTTTCCCTTTTTAACCCCCATTACTCATGAGGTGCTGATTCCATATGATGGGTGTCAGAGCCCTGCAGTGTACATCTCCTCCACTCTCCTGTACCCACTTATCTTCCTTTCATCTCTTCCTTGTGACTACAGTTACTTTTCATGAGAGCCCAAGGGAATCAGATGGTTAGGGTCCCAGTTTTGTTGTGTAGTTGGATAGACAGACGTGCAGATGGATGGATGGATGGATGGATGGATGGATGCTGGGGACACAATGTGATGGACCTGTGACATGATAGTACAGCTGTGCCGGGAGTCAAGGATCTGTGCTGGCTTTGACTGTGTGAAACGTGAGAGGAAAGTTAAAACACAAAGGGAAAAGGGTAGGCAATTGGCACTGGTCTTTATTTTCTACTGTGTCAAAACACAAGCCGAGTGAAAAGCAATTGCCTGTTGCCTCGTATCGTGCAATTAAACCCGTGTTGGCAAATTTTCGGCACACATGAGTGTTAGCTCTAATAATGGACAACATGCACATTTACACATTTTTCTTGTGTCATAGATGCTTATAAAAAAAAAGGGGGAATACAAGTACGGAGCCTTCATAGGAAATATCGTATGTGTGAGGGAGATGCTGCAGAGGAAGTCATTTGGTGGTCGGTGGATGTAAATATAACACGGTTGTGATTATTCTTTATCTTCCTCATTAAAGCAGTGGAGGAACAGCTGCATGAGTACACTGGGCAACTAAAGAAGGGAGGCACTCTATTGTGACTGAAATGATAAAATGCATAATTAGGTAGTCAATGTTGTGTTCCATCTCTCCCTCTCGCTCAGTTTTCCTCTCTCTGTCTTGCACTGGTAGGTGCAACTCTACGTTTCCTCTCCATTTTCAGAAATGATGTTGTTCATTAATGCAATGCAATTTTGGGCAGGCCCCTTTCTCTTTCTTGCTGCTACATTTTGTCTTTGGTAATTTACCTTTATTGGCTGGCTTAGCAATTTCATCTGAACATGGGTTCATTTAATAATGTATGCGTCTCGTCATTGTGTACTGTTCCAAACCCCACCTGTAATTGTTGTGCAGCTGGGTACACTCGGCTGGATGGATGCACCAGCCCAATGTGAGGACAGGAGAAGGAAGAGGGAAACAGAGACAAATAAAAGAAGATTCTGTGTTTATTGTCTTTATTAAAAAAATCCTACCGGGCAGTTAATCTATAGGTAATTTGTGCATGCATGTCTACAGGCAACTACTGTCGCTTTATGCATGCTCTGTGCCCTTATCTGCAGTGTGTTTTTGTGTGTACTGTCCTGAAACACAACTGCAGTCACCGTCCGCTCTCATCTAATTGTTCTGCAAAGCCCCGCGAGGAGGATTGTGGTCACAGTTGTCTTTGTCCTTGGGTTGGAGGACCACTGGCTCACCTTGCCAGTGATATAACAAAAAAAAAAAAAAACAGGCCTTCTGTTAAGTATGCACCCACATTAAAAAATGTGTGTGCACATGGAGTGTCTCTCAGTCAGAGGACAGACATCGTTATCCACACCCTGCACACCATCCGGTCCAGGGGTGGCTTTAAATCTTCCTGTTTAAAAAAAAAAAAGAATAAAATCAGATAAATTAAGTGAAAAAGACCCCTTCCCCCATTTGCCTGTGCATCATCTTGAGCTGTCGCACAGGGGCAATTTTTATAAGAGCCAGTTATGGGACATCACACGGCCAAAATAATATTAGTATAGTGGTGTCAGGCATGTGAAGGCAAGATGAATCTAGGATAAAAATAAAGGCAAATGAATACAAATGGTGTCTCCTTCACCTAGAGGGGGGAATAAATCATATGTGGACTAATGTGGTGTGTTCTTTCTCCCTTTGTCGCTTTTTCGCCATCATGCACACCCACTCTCCCTTTCTCTTTCGTTGCCTTCCATTCTCCATCTCACTTCATCTGATTAAGTTTGAAATAAAGTGTCCTTCTGTATTAACAACCAGTTCTGAGAGGTGAGGGGGGAGAATAGGTATTTCTGTATGTCACTCTGGACAAATCTAGCTATCTCATGTAATGGGTGGGGGGGGGTCAGGGTAATGAAGTCAGGTGTACACTTTTTTTGTACCCTTTTCTTATACCTTTATTTTCATACACACATACACACACACTGGTCAATAGAAATGAGAAAATTGAAACAAAAAAAGGCTCTTAAATCACTCTTAATTGCTAAAGTGGTCTATGTGCATTAACAGTAGTGATTTGGTGTTTTAAAGAAAAATACAACCATCAATCTCCATTTTAAGCAAAGGGCTTTTGAACACCTCAATACATGCAATGCTTTGATAATCTTAGTCATAAGAGTTTATATAGGCATCTTGAGAATTCATTGTTAATAGCTAGAGCCAAATGTAAATACTCTGTTATTCAATTCAACACTACTAAACAAAGGACATCTTTGTGAATGTTTGGTCCGTAACATGTGTTAGAACCATGTTTAATTTTTGTCATTTGTAATCCACATAACTGTAAATGTCCATCTGTGTGTGTCTGATTAATTTAATTAAATTCACAAATTCCATCAAGTTGCCCATGCTGGCATTAGTGTGGATTAAACATCTCTTGACACTACTTTGAACATGCCATTGTGGAGCTGTGCCAAGACACAATCTGGACAACAAATAGTTGTAAACTATACAAGGACACAGTGGTCACTATCTTCTTACTAACAAGGATAAAAGAGTCATGCTAAAGATCTCATGTGACTGTTTTTTGTTGTCACTTGCGTATAAGCTTACGTCTGATCAGGGTGTTACTAAAGTGACTATTTAGTAAAATTCCAATATAGTGTGACCAGCAGTGTCTCTGCACAAAACTGGAGCCTCAGTTATAGACTTAACAGAACCAATTCATATATTTTTTGCTCCTTCTAATGGATCAGTGATTCGGCAATGGCTACTCAGGATAATCAAGGTTATTTGCGTAATGAAGCATTTAGTTTGTAATCTCAGCATATTTCAGACTTGTTTTCTTGAGACCATGCAATTACTGAACCACTGGAAAAGACTTTTAGTATTTATATCCATTAAAGCTATATTTTCTTTATATTTTGCAGTTGTGTTTTTCAATTAATAGAAGTATGTGTGTGTGTGTGTGTGTGTGTGTGTGTGTGTGTGTGCGAATACCCCTTTTTTTTGGCATGATGCTGTAGCTGTGGTGATGGAACACAGCTGCAGGATTTGGAAGCAAAATATGTTCTTTCTAAATAATATAACTCTGCGGGACTATGCTATTTGGTCAGCTTTCAAAGACTGTATTGCAGAAGAAATTGCAGATTCCAGCAGAAAACAACTAGTTATTCACCCTTGTATCATGTTGGAAATGAATTACATTGATTATGTTGTGGGGCATTTTGACCTGCACTGTATGAATCCATTCAAAGCAGTAAAAAAGCAAGACAAAAACAGAATATATCTAATAACTACTTTATTTTAGATGATATAAACATTAAGAAAAGAGATACACTAAACATTTAAAAAATTATTTCAACATTGTATTTAAGAACTAGTTAAAGTATTTTCCTCTTCACACACATTTTCTTTAAATTTTCTTTCTTTTCATTTCCACGTGTTTCCACTGGATCTTCTTCCAGGTAACTTTACAGTCTACACCTGCTTATTCAAAAATACAATCCAAATACTAATAATTTGGTAATCAAAATACAATAGATGATAAAGACATGTTTATTTTGGATCTGAAGAGCTAATCGCCCACATTAAAGTATCTGGGTCAAAGTGACCCCTGATATCATCTTTGTATAAAAACTCTGCACAGAGGTCAGAAAGTCCTAGAAAAGCAAAAGTCACAAAATTTCATGAAGAAAAATTAAAGATAACCAGGACTTTGGTCAACACAAAAACTGAAATGGGTCAAATTGACCCTTAACATAATACAAGGGTTAAGTTCCTTTTTTGTAAGCAGGTTTACACAAAACCTCCTGGACAAATTTCCATGAAATTTTCAGGAAAGGTGCAAGGTGGTCCAGAATACATCCCATTACATTTGGTGAATGTGGGTCAAAGATCAAGGTCACAGTCACAAAAAAATGCTTTTACAATGATAAGAGATAGGGTAAATCAGGTCAAATGTATGTGAGGGGGGCGGGGTTTGTTGTACCAGGCACCACTTGTTTTATTTTTATTTTGCCACTTACAGGTAAAAAAAACATATTTGGTAACTTGGTAATTCATTAGCCTTTTTTTTTTTACATGACATTACTTTTTTTAAATTCACAAAAGTAATAAAGTCTTGTCCTCCAATAATGCACAAAGGTTGAAATCTCTATGAATTTTCTATGACTGACCTATAAGGGGTTAATGGTAAAAAAAAATGTTTTATTATTTATCACATCCAAGGTAGTAGAGTGTAATAGAGAAAGACAAAACAGTTCTTTTCTAAAACAAAGCAAAACCAAGAACAACCACTACCTTTTCTCCCTGAAAATGGATAAACTGTAGTGTAATGGGACTAGGCTAGACCGATTTGAGGGTGCAGAGGGCATGTCCCAATTGATAGATGGAAGAGGAAGAGGTAAAGCCTCACATCAGATGATTGTGTGTTGCATGCCCACCCGCAGGCAAGCAAACCTTGCTCCCCACAAATCTCTCTGAGTCTAAACTGAGGCCAGAGGTTTGGTCCCATGGGGAACAACACTTTGTATGAGCACTTACCGTAGATATAGCACTTTAAAGACCAGTGCTGTTGAAACATGTTCTGTACCTTTTTTACTTTGCCAAACACTGAATTTATAAGTTTCATTGTTACTCCGCCCTCTACAAGGGGAGAGGGCTATTGTTTTTGTCTGTCTGTCTGTCAGCAACTTTACACAAAAACTACTGGTTCAGAATAGATCCCATTACATTTTGGTGAATGTAGGTCAAAGGTCACTGTCACCAAAAATGTGTTATGGCAATAATAAGAGATAGGGCAAATCAGGTAAGACATTTGCAGGGGGTGGGGTTTGTTGTGCTTGGCTTAGTGGTCTGATCATAAATACACGGTGATGTGTCCTCAGTCCCACCCTTGTATGCGTGTCCTTCTCTAGTTAAGAACCACCATATTGTTAATTGTTTTGTTTTATTATTATTTCATTGGAGTCAGTGTTTTTAAAAAGTCTTTCAAAAGGTTTTGCTGTATCTGTGAACACAGAAATCTCCACTATTCTGTTAGTGTCCAATATCTATTTTGTGGCACAAGAACAATCTTCAGAAAAGCAGTCATCCTAAATTACAGGCCTCGGGACACACTGGTGGTTTTAATGCTCACTAACCAATCACAGCCTGTTTTACACCTGGAGTGACAGGTGAATGTGATTGAATATCATGTGCTTGAGCATCAGTAGTTCTTTTGTGGCTGGAGGCTAAAAGCAAATGCCATAATTGCTATAAAGTGGATGAATTCCCCATGAAACTCTAGCCAGTACCATTAAATTTCCAAAGAAACAAAGCATCTGCCAATTTTTTTGGCAATGGCCTTATTTGTAATGACACCACTGTAGAAAAAAAATTATGTGGTAGTGATATATTGGTGTTAAACACGATAGGGCATTCAAAGGAGACATTAACAGATACAGTCATAGCTCAAATTACATTTTACAGTAACACTAACAAGGCCAAAAATGCTTTGTTCCTACTATTAGCTCAGCAAATATGCCAAGGTGATAATTAATTTCCTACTCAGTGAAGCCATCTTCTATTTTTCTTATGTTCTCTTCCAATTTTAGGAAAATCAGTTCCAACAAATTTCGAAAAAGAGGTATAATCTTAGGTCTGTGACCAGTAAATGATGGAAAGTGAAGTATTCACAATCAGCGTTCAGTCTTCAATGAGCCTTCATGTCATGAATCAAGACTCAGGTGTCATGTTTTCATCTTTTCACTGTTTGTGTTTCGGATTGTCTGTCATTGCTAGTGTTTTGGCATGTAGGTTCATGTTCACTTTGTCTGCTTTACTTCCTGTCACCGGTGTCTCTCCTCCCCATTAATTTGCCCTCATGTGTTACACCTGTTTGCTCTTCTACATATATCTTATGTCTCCTCTTGCTCAGTGCGAGTTTGTCTACAACATATGAGCGTTCTTATGGCTATGGTTTTCTCAGTTTCTGAAGTGTTTATTCTGGATATCTGGTTTCCGGTTTCTGCTTGCCCCTTGTTTGTCTTGTGGATGTTTTGTGCTTTGATCTTTAGCCTGTTTTGGACGTCCAGTTTGCCCAATCCTTGTCGGTGCCTCAATCTCCCTCGGACCCTCGGACCCTCGGCTTGACCCATTTCTGGATTTTGTTGCTGCGCACTGTGGTGCTTCACCCCAGCTGGCGAATGCCACGGGAGATATTGCACAATTTATTAACCATACAATTGTTAATACATTTTGTGAATCCTATCTTGTGTTTCTGAGCCCTGCAACACCTGAGTATTGTCACTTCACAGTGTTCACTAAGCCCAGTGCAGGTATGACATGGATTAATAAGTCTTCTTATCCATCTAAAATGCTGTTTCACAAATGTTTTATTCATATTATAAATAGACATTGACAATACATGTCCTTGCATTTCTAACATAAACAAATACACCAATGGGTTTTACCATATTTTATGGACTCCAGCTGTGTAAGAGGGAAATAATGGTTCCACACCCTCATCATCAACACTAATAACAGTCATTAATATTAACAAACTCATTTGCATAACGATAGAGTATGCTATTAATGAATAATGTACTCATGTTGGAAATGGTGGAAAGGATAAGAGAGGAAGGTCATTGGGGAAAATTAGCTGAAAAGTAAACACACAGCATTTTTACACTATCCATCCTGTTTATGTATGTTCTTATCCTGTCATAAGTAATTATTTAGTTAGAGAAGTAATTCTTCTCTAACTCATACCACTGCTACTCTTATGACTCATTCAATGAGTGAGGAAAAGAGCTGAAGTTAGATTTTAAGACAGAAATGTTTCATTTTCTATTTTTAAGGGGGGGGGGGGGACTTTGCACTGCCCCCTCCCCCTTAAATATAGAATATGAAATATTTCTGATTTGTCGTGAACAATTTCTTCTAACTTCAGCCCTTTTCTCCAGTCATTGAATGAGTCATAAGAGTAGCAGTGGTATGAGTTTGAGAAGGAATGAGGAGAGGAATTGGTGTTTGGTGGAAAAATCCTTGTAACAGAGAAATAAAGCAATTGTTTGACATCAGTTATGTTCAGAATGACAAATAAACATGACTTCATTTTCACAGAAACAAAGGGTTTTTCTCTGAATAAATGGAGCTCTGACTCTGCATCAGTTCATTCTGTCTCGATGACAATGTTTACGGATTTACACAAGGAAGAGGACATTGAAGACAGTGAGGGAACCAGAGCTGCTAAACTGATGTAGTGAGTGGATGGATGTGCACTCGGAGAGCGCAGACTCCGCCAAGGAAAATCACCATCCCTCCTAAATCACACCTAAAATAAGAAATGACTATCTAAAGCATAATTTGTGAATGTGATAAAAAAAAATAACTTATTTTTGGACAATAGATCGTATCAAGATATTTTTGCTTCTTTGGTAGATTTTTTTTTCTTCCTGAATTCAAGCAAAAAATAAACCTGCCAGTGGAAAAAGTGACAATCATCTTGACAAGATTGTTTAAAATAAAAGATTCGGAAATGTTACTCTTTAGGTGATTTTGTCTTATTTCAAATGTGATGATATATTTTGACTAGAAATGAAAAAAAAATACACTTGGTGTCATTTTTCCAGTGTAGTGAGAAAGGGCCACTGTGTGTATTATTTATTACTCATTACTCACAGACTCTAAGGTCATATAAATCTACCAGGATTCTCATGTACATTTTCTTTTAGCGTGTTGAGGAGACAGTATGTGTCTGTTTTTGTACAATGTGCATGGGTGCATGTGCATAAAAAGTGTGTCTCCTAGGGGAGACAAGATCATCTCCTGAGACAGGACAAAGTCAATCTGAAGGGTTCCACAGAGCCCACAGGGAGCAGGCCACCAGAGGGTGGACTTATAGAGACAGATAAAGATGGAGAGGGGTGGATTTGAGTTTTCACTGTGTGTGTGAGACTAAAATGCAAGGGTGAGAGAGAGAGAGAGAGAGAAAGAGAGAGAGAGAGAGAGAGAGAGAGAGAGAGAGAGAGAGAGAGAGAGAGACAGAGAAGCAGCAAAAGAGAGCAGTTCTGTGAATAGTTTTGTTTACAGTATATCCGGTGCACACAGCTGTTAGCTTTGTGTGTGATGAATTTTCCTTGGTTGTGAGTTGTCATGTATTTAATCAAGCATTTGAAGCTATCCTAAAACTTCTGGTATCCACTGGGAACTGACTTTTTGGAAAGATACCATTTTGTGTGTGTGTGTAGTACTTCAAAATATATGTAAGCACACTAAGGAGAGTGCAGACCCTCTTGTATGAAAGTCTGAATTAAGGTTTATCAAACTTTGTTTTAATAAAAAAGCATACAGCTGGTATGTGTTGAATGTTGGAGGTTTTTTTAATTAAAAAGAAACAACTATTTTTAGTGTGTTCAGTGATGTTTGTTATGTATGTCAATGAGTTAAACATTTTGTTATTATGCTTATGAAAAGCCTGTTATTTGGATGATTCACTCAAACCCATTTTATCTCCCACACACCATGATTCATTTATAGTCATCCTAACCATTATCCTAACTTACATAATTGTGTGTATGTATGTACCTGTATGTGTGTGTGTGTATATATATATTTATAGTTATTAAGCTTTATTGTTAAAGCAAAAAACATCCTTCATTAAGTTCTGTCTTGTTCTCAAACTTCAACTTCAACAAGAACTTTAATTACACTAATTGTTGAAATTTACTATAATGCTTTATGTACCATCAGTTGTTAGTGGTGTTTCATACTCAAACTGTAGTATCTGTGTTGGTTGATCTTATCTTTGCATGCTCACATGCTGCTACTTAATCTTGGGATGTGCACGCTCTTGTATAGATAGCCAGCAACTGTTCAGAACAGAGAGTGGAGCTGGAATCCTTCTTACACACTAATCAGACATTGATGTTTTATACCTAGCAAGAGAGTTCAAACATAAAGTGTGTGAAGCTGAATGTAAGAAAAAAGAGAACAAGAATGATAAGGTATCTAACATAAAAGTTGTAATAAAAGTTGCATGGCCGAAGGAGATGAGGGAATGAAAAGGGGAGCAACGAGAGAGACAGACCAAGACTCCCTTCTACCTACATTCTCCCATGGTGCCTAGTTGTTGGGCTGCCTTTAAATTTGTCCAGGGACAAAGCGGCACAAGGTATAATCCACCTGCCAGTCCCGTTCAGCATCAGCAGCACTGTGGCAGGAACATTCTGCCCCCCACTTAAACACAAAATAGCATCAGTGCGGAACAGTAGAACCCATTCTCCTCTCCTCCTCTTTTCTCTGGATTACAAATGCACCAGAGGAAAGCAATGTGGGTGGTGCTGTAGAAAGACAGGAAGAAGAGTAAGAAAGGAAGAGAAAGAGACAAAGTCAGTGAGGGAAGACAGACACATGCAATTCTTCAGAAGTAGAGGCAGTGGTAGAGAGAGTGAAAGAGAGATGAAAAAAGAAGGGAGATAAGAAATGAGTGAGAAAAGGGAGACTGAGCGCTTTTTCCGCTCCTTCCTCAGCTTCCTCACTTGTGAGTAGGCCCCAGGAGAAAGCCGAGATTGATCGGTTCATTTGGATTGGAAAAGTGGATCTCTCGCCGCAAAAAACTGGTTTCCTTCTAAACCAAATGACAAATGAGCTATTGATTTGTTGTTTACAGTCTGGGGTGCACAATGCCCCCCTCAGCGCACATGATAGACCTCATAATGGCCAGGTCTCTAAGGTTTAGTAGTGCCACTCACCATTAATGGACAGTTCTCTGAACTGTACAATGCATATTACACTATTTTTAGTAGCAGAAAGTCTTTTTTTAATGTGTTTTTTTTTGTTGTTAATTGTTAATAAGAAGAAATGGCAAAACTAAATTATTGACACTTTCAACATGCCATCTCCTGAATATGTTTCATTATCTGCAGAAACAGTGCAGAGAAGGATAGAAGGGAGCATGTGGGTTTAAAGAATGGAACAATACTTGGTAGAGTTCAAAGACTGAAGAAGGATTCTAATATAGTACAAATTCACAGGGTGTCCAAAAACCTTTTTCCACCACTGTATGTATGTATGTATGTATGTATGTATGTATGTATGTATGTATGTATGTATGTATGTATGTATGTTTGTATGTATGTATGTATGTATGTATGTATGTATGTATGTATGTATGTATGTATGTATGTATGTATGTATGTATGTATGCATGCATGCATGCATGCATGCATGCATGCATGCATGTATGTATGTATGTATGTATGTATGTATGTATGTATGTATGTATGTATGTATGTATGTATGTATGTATGTATGTATGTATGTATGTATGTATGTATGTATGTATGTATGTATGTATGCATGCATGCATGCATGCATGCATGCATGCATGCATGCATGCATGTATGCATGCATGCATGCATGCATGTATGTATGTATGTATGTATGTATGTATGTATGTATGTTTGTATGTATGTATGTATGTATGTATGTATGTATGTATGTATGTATGTATGTATGTATGTATGTATGTATGTATGTATGTATGTATGTTTGTATGTATGTATGTATGTATGTATGTATGTATGTATGTATGTATGTATGGAAACCTGCCATTATGTAAAGCATTCAGTATAGGCAAAAACATCTACTGGACATCTACATAAAACTTTTTCTCTGGTCCTAAATAGTGTTTAGCCACTGCACTGTGTGTAGGAGAGTTCATGGCTCATATATTTTCTGCTATGTTTAAGTTCATTCAAGTTTAAGTTCTGTTCATTCTCACTAAAGTCACTATAATGACAGTGGATTAATTAGCCTATGTAGCCTTTAATATTGGCAAAGTTATAAACTAAATGTGTTATAAATGGGCTAAATGCGCTGCAGAAGAAAATATTGGGAGACTAGAGGATCGAGAGTCTCATACAGCACCATAAATGTACACAGGAGGTTAGTTTAACCCCATGGCAGTTTTAATGTTAGCCCTCGATCAATGTGGATGAAGAATCTACTGTAAAGGCGATCAACAGTACAGCCACAGGCACACTTCCTGTGCCAAGCGTCACAACAAGCTGGAGGTTATTGTTTCACTGACCTTTCCTATTGATCTTGCAGATCCTTGAAAATGTCAAGTCAAAAACTCCACAAGCGTCAGCTACACTTACTGGAGAAACACACACACACCAAGAGACAGATTTTTTAACCTAATTTCAATGTGAAATGTAATTATAAGACACATTATTGTCTGCCAAGTATGTCTAATTATGATAGTTATTGGTGTGTTGCATGATGTCTGGCAATCTGAAATAATGCACCAGCCTCGTAATCTTCGGTCTATTCTTCCGTGTCTTCATAACACTGTTCATTACCATCAGTAGGCTTTGGAAAAGGAGATTACTTTATTGGCTGTTTTACACAAGACTGTGTGAAATTGTCTTGTTGTGTATTCCTCCTACGTACACACACATAAATCTGTCTCATTTACACACACACAGTGGATTTTGCAGTGCTATTTAATGTCAAATGCCTTGCACAAAGGCCCTGTGCAAGTAGTAGAAGAGAATTTGAGATTTCAGTTATCACCTCACCTCATCCTACCAGCAGCACAAAGACAATGACAGGAGCCCTGTGAGCTAAAATGCATCAGAATTGGAATGGGAAAGTTTTGGCGCTAATCTAAACTTGGCAGATAGATATAGAAAAAGGAAAGGAGGAAGTAAGATACAATCAAAGGTAGAGGCAGATTGGCCAGATTTTGATCTGTAACTCAGCACTTTTCTGGCATGCAGTGAGGGTGGAGGGGTGGGGGGGAGGGTTGTGTAGGAGTGAGAACTAGATTACTTCCTGATGCAGCTGCCATGCTATGGTGGGAGGAAATGACATCAGACATCAGCTTTGTCAAACAGAAGTAATAATGCAGTCATGTATTGAGAAGATAGATAGATAGATAGATAGATAGATAGATAGATAGATAGATAGATAGATAGATAGATAGATAGATAGATAGATAGATAGATAGATAGATAGATAGATAGATAGATAGATAGATAGATAGATAGATAGATAGATAGATAGATAGATAGAGCTTTATTAATCTTCCAACGGATGAGAAGAGAAGAGAATAAGAGAAGCTGAGGATGAAGAGGAGTCCGAGGGACAAGAAGGAGAGTGGTGGTGATGGGGAGGCGAAGGGGAGGCTGGGTCTAGAGCTCAGCCAAGCACTACTCTAAATACATAACTAATGTACCTTGCGGTGCAACTAGAGTCCCGGCTCATTTATTGTCTCAATAAAGCTCGTCTGACGGCCTCTGCATCGGTTATCAGTCACAGAACCGTCTTAACTGGGTCAAGACCGCTGGGGTGGGGTGGGGGGTGGGGGGGGGGTGGGGATCAGTCCAACCTCTCTCTCCCTCTCTGTCTTTGGAGCGGTGGTGGTGGCAGAAAGCACAGCTGGGGCCCTGTTATCGCTCACACTTAATGGAGAGAGGTCTTGGAAATTCAGAGTACCAGGACAGATATATTTGGACCGTTTATCCTTTGAAATGCACACATGTGGCCAAGTGAAGGACACCTGGTGCATATTGGATATACTAAAGTCAATACCCTTCCTTTGGATTTCTAAGCTAACCAAAATAATTGAACTGATATTTGCAGTATATAGTATATTTATATTCTGTGTATTAATTATTAAAGGAGCTGTATGTAAGAATTATGTTCCAAGTCATTATAAAATGGTCATCAGTGTCACCAGGTACATTAATCCTGTTCATTTCAAATACACTGACAGTAGTGGTTCCGTTCAGTGGGAGCCCACAAGTAATGTTTGTTGTCATTTTGTGTTTTGGTTGATGGTCTGCCCACACCTATTTGGTAACAACTAGTCTCGGGGGAGGCAGAGGGAATGTGATTGCAGTACCAGTTTTGGCCACAATCCTATGTACAACTACAGTACTTTAATTTGGCATAATTGTATATAGAAGTGAAGTGATTCTGAGATGATTTTTCTATTTCTCTCTAAGTATAAACAGTCGTACAGTATATAAAACATGTCCTTTTCCACACCAACATCTGTTTAATAAAATTAAAAAATAAGATGCTGGGAGCAAAAAGCTACATTTAAAAGAAAATAGACGGAAATTCTGAAAGGACATAGAATAATGGATCCTGATTAGCCTTTGTTATAACAAAAGGAGAAGTGCTTTTAAAAAATGAAATTAATCATCATATAATCTAAGTGTGCACAAGTACACTCCAGAGACAGCTTAAGAAAATGTAATAACAATAACAACACCTAAAGTGCTCCAAAAAGCCATACAAGTTATGTTTTTGTTTTATTATTTCTTAAACATATTGAGTAAAAAGAAACTGAAAGGTAATTTGTTTTCATGTGGGGAAAAAATACAAAACATTGGGTTGTTGTGCGTACAGTGAAAAAAGCATTATTCCTTTGCAAAATGCAATACTGGAGTCAAATCAAATGCACAAAAAGTAAAAGAATGGTCAAACAATGATGTATTATACTTCAACTTTTTTTGACTCACTGGGTTTTGTTTGTGTTTCTGCATGAGTTTCAGTTTGGCCTCTCATATCTATATAAGTGATTTCATTGATATATTTCTCCTCCTGATACAGTAAAATCCTAGCTGAGTAAAGTTTGACATTTGTAGCTGCCTGCCTAATTTACCATCCACATAGAAATACACGTACATTAATTTGGTATACCGTACTAGCTGAAGTGTCAATAAGTTCTTAGCCAATGGCAAAAAACCAGACTGCTTTATCTTATTCCTTCTCCAACTGCTCAGCCTGGAGCTAAAGGGAAAATGAGACTTTCAGCAGACACTGAAGGTTTAAGATTCTGTATTGGATTATTTATAATAAATACCTTGTTCTATAAATATTTTATGTGCCATTTGAGACATTTAGGTGACACGTTTAATGAGGACAATTTGCAATGATTGAAGAACCATAAACAGAGGGGAGTCATAAAGTGTTATAAGCACATACGTGTATACAGGAAACATGCATGCGTGCATAAACATGGGCCACACGCTGCTAAGACCAAATGACCTGAAAATAATAAGTACTAACCAGATTTGAGGGAAGCTGACTTACACATAACAGTGATGATTATGCTCTTATCTTCTTCGGGGACTGTAGTGAGTTGAATTATCATTCATGCTGTATTGCTGTTTTGCTTAATTGGAATTTGTTTAGCGGGCTTTGTAAGGGAGCAAACAGGGAATAAACAGATTTATGGGGAGCTCTGCCAAGTAAAAGGTTATGCATAATTTAAGGCGGATTAGTTTGGATGTAGAGGTCAATAAGGCTAAATAGACGAGAATCATCAACATCCAGAAAAGAGAAGGGGTGTCTGGAAGGCCTGGGTCTGTACCAGCTGTACACAGTCTGTATGAAAAGATACCAAGAATCTACACAGTAACACACACACACCTTTGCTCACACATGACTACACACATTAGTTGTTAACACAAGGCATACTATATGTGCGTGAACCAATTATATCAGTGTGTTTATTTCTGTTTGCAGCCTGAAGGTAGTGCTCTACTTATTCTAAGTATGTCACTATGTCATTTATCATCAACTTCAACATAGTCACCTTCATTACTGTTGGCCACATCGCAATCACAAACGTCATTCTAACCCATCATTACATGAACTATAGCATTCTGCTTCGGCTACTGTTTATGTCCTTCTGTCAGGTTTTCTGGCTCTTTTCTATGTTTGTGACTTGTTCACTCAGCTGCGGATAATGAAAGTGTGAGCAAACATTCAGGTTTACATAAACAATGTTAAATTTAGTCTTTTCCGTCAGCACATTTGCAATGCAGGACTTTTCTATTTCCTGTTCACTGTTTTAACCCATAAAGGCCCCAAAAAAGCCACTGTTAATGAAAATTATCGACTTATCTAAAATGTTTAATACCTGTTAAACCACAAATCCTAACAATATGTTTAAATAACTGGTGTAAAATGCATTTGTCATCTTTTCATGGTTATCAGATACAGTATGTTCCATTTGGATGTTCAGAGGCTCCGTGGTGAGGCTCTGAAATGAAACAGTGTAATCTTCTACAACATTGATTCACCATTAAAACTGATAGAATTGGATCAATGACTGTGGATGGAGACATTTGGTTCATGTTCAGTTATTGATATGTTTTTGGAAACATCACTTTTTCTTTAGTTTTCTCTGATATAATACCTGATATATAATACTCCTCAACTTTAATTTGACCTTTTATAAACATCTACATGATCAACAAACTAAATAATGGAAAGTACCTGATTTTGACTGAAAAAAAGGCAAAATGCAGAGGATAATAGCAAGGTTAAATAGAGATGAAAATTCTGTTACAAAGGTAGCATTAGGTTAATATGACAGATGGGATTATTGTCTTTCCTATTATAGTCTGAATAATTCAGGCTATTTTATAAAGGCTTTATATATATTTGTGTGTTTATTTCATCTTAAATATTTCATTTTATTAGCCTAGCCACACTATCCCCATTCATTACATGTACAGGTCTAGTCGTTCTTCATAGTCAGGGGACGTGGGCTAAAAGGTTGTCTTTCAAATCCCTCTGTATACAATAAGACGGTACTATAATCAATCAGCATAATCTTTAGGATGATGTAGTTAGAGCACCAGAAAGTTCAGGGAGGAGTCCGGAGAAAGTTACGAATGACTAAACAAAATTGGGGATTATGGTGCATAACGACTATTGCTGCTTCTGTAAAATGTATTTAAAGATTACTGACATTTTCTCACATTCTTCACTCATCTTTGATTAAAGGAAATCACCACCCAGTCAGCATCTATCTATTGTCATTGTTGTTCTTCTTCTATGGTTGTTTCCAGTAGTGATGCACCGATCAGCATTTTTTGGTTGATCACCGATACCGATCACCAAAAAACTTCATCTGCCGATTGCCGATCACTGCCGATCACGAAAATAAATTTTTAATTTCCATACCTTTCATCTAGGTATGGATAGTTACAGCCTTAGATGCAACTATTTGATGGCTGCTACTAGGGCTGCAACTATCAAATATTTTTGTAATTGAGTATTCTGTTGATTTTTTTCATCAATTAATCGAGTAATCGGATTAATAATTTTTTTTTTAAAACCCTTTAATTTCTGAGGCATCATTGGTGAGTGGTCTATATATATGAGTTATTCTAAATATTCATAATTCTGAACATACAATGGAGCAAAATATAGCAGTGAGTGAGAGTAAAAATAAACGGTTTGGGATTAGTTTGTTTTTACTATGGTTTCCAGTGTTGTTGTGATTTTTATTTTTACGTTTGTGTAATTGTTGTTTGGAATAAAACCAAGCGCCAGAAAGCATTTGAACTGATTTTTTTAAGAGCCTAAAACAAATCCTGCTTGACCAAAATTCAAATACTTGTTGTCCAATGTGTTACAGTTCACAGTGTCATCAATTTCAACTTTCTTTGTCTTTTCTGTTATTCCACCTGTTCTGACCCTAAAACATAGTAAAACAAAACCCCTGAAGAAAAGGAACACAAACACAGGCTCACAGCAGCTTTTAGGATAAGTTCACAGGAGCACATTTACCTGAAATAATGTCTCAGCAGTTAAAGGGTTAAACTAGATCAATCAGTAAACACAGATGTAGTCCAGAGCCTCAGAACATGTTAAAGTGGCCCTGAATATCATATTGAAACCAAATCCATGTATACTCTTTCAAACCCTATGATGTGAACTTTGTGTCTACACAAGTGACAAAGTAAATATGAATAAAATATGTACTTGTGTGGGAGAAGTGTAAATGTACATGTGGGTGTAAATTCATGTGTTTGTGCATATCAGTTTTGTGGAAGTGCTTGCATGTACCTGTGACAGAATGTCACACTGCTCACTGTGTTACAAAACACATTTCCTATGGTGGTGGCCAGAGCTGTTTTGCAGTTAAAAAATGGCTGCGAAAAAATATTCGTATTTGTTATTTAGTTGTTATGAATTATTTACCAAAACACTACATGGGGTATTTTTGAGCCCTATATTGGTCGTCTACAGTGATGAGCCTTTTTGGTGTTCTTCAATCCTGTGCTTTATATGGTGGATAGTTTGTTATTTAAACTTGGGTTCAGGCAAACAAACATTTGTCAATAAATATATTCAGTATGGACTGATATTTTCTCTCAACTTGAAAAATCTATTTTTATTAAGATAGTGCTGATTTAATCTATTAGTGGTTTGAATGTTATGCAGAAGTGTTATTGACGAATCAGTACATAACTTTCTATTTTCTAGCTGTGTTTAGGTGTTTTTGTCAGGGGTTTCCATTCACCGCTGATGTACTGCTGTCTCTGTAGACACTGGTGTTAAATGATCTCTTTTCCACAGACTCCTGTACACACTGACATTTCCTTGTCTGGCTCACAGTGCCTTTGGGCTCTCCTCATTCTTGTGTGCATCTGGTTCTCTTCACGTGTGTGTGTGTGTGTGTGTGTGTACATCCACAAATCAGGAGCTGCTGTTGGCGTACGCTGTAAGGAAATGTCACAGCACATCTGCGGATGAACGATATCAGCACTTCTTGGTGGGCAGTACACACACGAGTACACACACGAACGGCAAAGAAAAACGAGCCTGAAGCAATGGTATGCCAAACAACCTGCCAGTTATGGACCACAAGCAGCTAGTGTGACAGTATGAAGGAGAAAGAGGATGTGGTTGGAAGATGAAATGTACTTGTTGACTCCAGTGTAAAAGTTTTAAAATTGGCATCACTGTCAACTTTTAAGGATTTTTTTTACTGAAACCATAGCACATAGTATATGTTGAATTATATTAGGATTTATCTTAGTTTATTTTTTTTTGTTTTGTCTCAAACTGTGCAGGAAAAATAATTGTAATAATAGTAAAAGCAATAAATTAATCACATATGCACCCATCAATGGTCATTCAATATAATAAATAAACAAAAAATGTATATATGTATTTTCTTATATACAATTTGTGAAGAAACAGAAAGAAGCCAAAGCTTGTCTAGTCCTGTCCCTCCCTTACTTTGAGTCTCAAATTCATCCATTTCCATCAGTGGCTATCACATTGAAATTGATAATGATAAAAACAAAAATAGAACCTTTGTTGTATTGCCATCGTACAACCATTCTGCCAAGTGATAATAGAAAAATTAAAAATAAATAGAGAACTAAACGCTGCAGTGTCTAAAATGTAAACCTCAGACTTCATATAAACCAAAAATGTATTTTGAAAATATTCTAAACTTCTTATAACAAAATATGAACTACACAATTAAACAGTTCATAAATGATTACACTTCCAATAGTTTATTTTGCTTAATATTTGCTACAATATGTTTTAATGGCTAATTCTTCTAGAATGAGGAGTGGAAAATATATTTTTTACAGATTTTTTTTAAACTAGAACCACCATATCAATTTTATTTTATCTTTTAGCAGCAAGCTTTTTTCCCCTCAGGAAGTCTATAAAAATGAAGACGAAAGGCAAAAAGAATGAATGAGTATAAACAACAGAAAAATATTCTGTTGAGGTACAAGGTAGATTTAACTTAAAAATGAGAACTTTAATTTCTGAGCAGTGTTGTCTATTAAAGTGGACCCAGATGTAAAACATTAGAGTATTTCCATTTAAATGTTCCTTTACCACATTAAACAAATATGAAACAATTATCTGTATTTTTTGAGCCTTGAATATCACACTGACAAAATGTAATTTTAATGTTCCATTTAATTTTTTTTGGTTTTTGGTTTTTACAAAGCCTGCAAGTTTCATGTAAAATCAAACTTTTAAGCACATATTCCATGTTATATGATGTTCTCATAGCAATTATTACAGATTATCTATGCTTTATACATAATGGTAAAAGAGCTCACTCAAACATACATGCAGGCACAGAGACACAGGGCTGAGGTCTGGAAATGTCAGTCAGCACACTATCTCATTATTTCTGCCTCTTGAAGTTTCATGAGTGCAGAAGAGCTATTTGGGACACAAATTCACTTCACCAAAAAACCTCGGGCTTTTTAAAAAGGGGCTTGACAGCTTTTAGTTTGCAGATACTCATCAAGGCCTCCAAACGGGTGGAATAATCTTATGAAAATCAGGCAAGGCAATAGACTGGAAAGGAGCAAGCATGGGAAAGAAAAAGAGGTGAAGAGAGAAAAACTATGGAGGCGAGATGAGATGAATAAGGGAAGGGACAGAACAGAAATGGGGGCAAACATAAAAGTGCCAAAAGAATACAAAAGTGAAAATACTGGTTGCACAGAAAGAAGAGATGAGAGGAAAACAAGACAAGGGAATATTAGCTGAGAGGAGATGAGCTGAAAGGAGAGGAAAGAGGATAGAGAGCTGATGGCTAATTACAAAGCACGGGGATTTATTTCTTTGCATTGGGTTTTTCTCTTGCATTCCACTGAGCCATACTTTAATTCCTACTCGGCTTCATTCAGGTTTAGGGAATGTCTGCCTACAACTGCAGGTCAGATAGTGTAGTTAATTATCCTGATAGCAGAGCCACAATAAAAGGAAACATTGGAGGAGGATTTCCATGATGAAAGCAAATCTGGGAGTCTTAATGGCGCTCAATTGGGCTTTTTTCTTGTCGTCCTTTGTTTGATTTTGTTGCTTGACACGTCAGCAAGGAGATTAGTCTGCATGTGTGTTTCTGAGGGCACAGCAGAAATATGGTATATCTGCAGTGTTACTTGTGCTTTGGCTGTTGCATTATTTAGCTGACACTCATGTTCACATTATAATAAAGTGTTGTAGAGGAGTGATCAGAAACAGCTGCATGCATTTTGTTAAATATCTGTGCAAATGCATGGAGTGTGCACATTTTCCAGAAAGTCATTAGTATATTTATAATATGAAGAACAGTGCAAGGACACAATCTGGACAGCTTTATATCACTCCTTTGTGAATGTGCTTAAAAGGGAATTTGACTTGCTATTACTGGGCCTTTTGTAGCACACTGGTGCATTAGAGGTGGCCAGAGGTGGCAACGAACACACAAAGGGCAGAGAGAAAAAGCATATGAATGCTCATGCATATTATGTTTTTGTGTGGTTGCGTGCTGTAATTGGCAAAAAGGATTTATTGTGGTGAAGCAGAAAGCAGTTAAGTCTTTGACATAATTACGCTGGCATAATTCTGAAAAATGCTTCACTGGCTCATGTAACTGTGCAACAAAATGTGAAGGATCCTGCACAAAAAACAAGAATTAAGAGTAGTCAAAATTAACATATTAACACAGATTAATTAATGCATCACCATGATTAATCTGATTAAACATTTTAATGCAATTAACACATCAGCACCGCAGAATTACTCTAAACATCTCTGCCAATATATTATGCTGGGCAGTTTGTCCAAGGAGCGTTAATGTTACATATGCACAGATGGGCAGTTTTCCAGTAGTGACAGGCAACTGAACCATCCCATGAAGATGGGTGACACTGAACAGAACATTGGTCTACTTGATGTAAATATGAGGACAAAAAACTCCAGAGATGGAACAGTTGACCAACATAAAGTATTATACATACTCTGGAGGAAGGTGTTTTCTTTTTACAGAAGCACTTCCACCTTAAATTATCACATTAACACAGAACATACATTAGTCTGGTATTCTGCTAGCACTTTGGCTAACATGTCACCCAACATGGACAAACATTAAATGCATATTAGGGCTATCAAAATTAACGCAATAATGCAGATTAATCCATCATCATGATTCATCTGATGAAACATTTTAATGCAATTAAATGGAACAGTTGTCTACAGTTATGTGGAGAAGATCATCAGGGCTTCACTCCCCACCATCTAGGACATAGCAGATACCCATTGCCTATCCAGAGCCCTCCAGATACTCTCTGACTCCACTCACCCCCAGCACAGACTGTTCTCCTACCTATCGTCTGGCAGAAGGTTCTGGAGCATTTGCTCAAAAACAGTTACCTCCCCCTGGCCATCAGATGGCTAAATACTAAATAACACCCCCCCGCCCACATACCTGTACTCACTTACCTCACAGATAATATAGAAATATCCTCCTCAGTGTACTTTCCATATGGACAAAACTTCTGTGCAATATAAAAATATGTGCCTTAACTACCTCCTGTTTGTGCAATATCCCTCCCATCTGCTACAATCTTCCTGTTTATAACTAAATTATACTGGTTATGCAGTTTTGGACTTCTTAATTTGTTGTTTACATTATGTTTGTCTATTTATTGTACTCATTAGGCCTTCGCCGCGGACCATGTCGGCGCAAGGCCAATTGAGTCCACTTTGATCGCCAAGGGACGAAATGACTCGCACTTTCATTTGGTCGGGACAGACCACTGCTTGCAGAAGTGAAAGTGACACCTATCGCTCATTTAGGGGGTGGTTGGGGACTCATCTGCCTTGGCAGAGTATGCACTCTCTGAGTGCTTTTCGAGTTTGTATATTTTTTTACCTTCATTTTTTGTTTCTTAGTGTATTTTGTGGGAAATTAAATTAGATAAAACAGTCCCATGCCACCACATGTTAACCATTAAGATCCCCTCCCATCTGTAAACATAAATAAATAAACATTTTAATTTTTTTGAAATTTTACTAAGGCTTTTATTTTGAAAATCCTACTCTGTGTGTGTCTGTGTTTGTGTGTATATGTGTCTATGTGTGAGAAATGGAGAGCGAATATGTTTTAATCAGTTAATTATACTCATAATTTGGCATTTTTAAAAAGCTTTTAATTTGTAAATCCATGTGTCTGTCTGTGTGTCTGTGTGTCTGTGTGTAGGTGTCACATATGTGTAGGTGTAGTAGCAACATTAGAAAAGTCCACTTTGGGCTGGGTGTCTGTGACGTATGTGTGTATGTAGGTGTTTTTTCATGTGTCTGTGTGTGAGAAATGGAAAAAGAATATGTTTTAATCAGTTAAATATACTTTTTAAAATGAGGTCTAAAGCAGCACTAGTTGTGTTTTGAGGCTCACAGATGGAAAACTAAGCATTTTAAGAATAACATGTTGAGTGCATGTGAAAGAAAATATTTTTTCCTGAATTTTGATGTATAAGCTGTCAGTAAAACCCCCCAAAATTGGAATTTTATAAGGAGTTGTTTATAGATTTGTGACAGAATCAGCCTCCTCAGTCTCTTTAGAGTGAGGGCATTTTAGCCAATCAGCTGTCAGCATTAGAGGGTGTGTCTATATCTGGGCAGAAACACAGAAGCTGCGTTTCTATTACCCTTGGAAATTCACAAAAAGGAAATATCGCTATTAAACCTGGTAATGGAAACACCTGAATAATAAAAAAAAAAAAAATATGTGGGGGAAAATAAATTTTTAATTTTAAGTGTTGGACTTTGCAATTTTCATGGCTTGTAAATTAAAAACTAAGATAGTAATTAAAAAGTTATATACAACTCTTTGGGTTCATCCTTTGCTCTATCATTTGGTACTACAAACAAGGTCGAGATAATTTTTTAGGGTTTCCATTCAAACTTTCTGTCAGGATAACACTATAACTACGAGTGTATACGTTTTTGGGACAAATTGTTGCCATTATTTTTGTGTCTCTAACGCAAACCGTTCAGGATTTTGATTTTGGGCGATTTTACATTGAAAGGCAGATTGTGAACTTCTGTCCAAGATAGGTTGGTGATGTCATCATATCAAATATCAGGCATGATGAGATGCACGTTTTGACGCTTGTCTCATGTTTGTATGCCAAAAAATAACGCCTAAACGTGATTTGTCAATTTTTGTTTTTGCAGAATGGCATTGGAGGCAGGGAGGGTGAAGTGTCTTGTCCAAGGAGACAATGGACAGACTAAGACCTTCTGAACCATGGCCACAATTAATATAGGTTAAAAATGCATGATATTGAATTGTGATTAGTCAAAATGTAATCGACAGCAACCCTATGATTAATATGATTTTTATTATTATTATATTGTTTCACAGTACTAATTAAAAGGCTTATTCTTCCTCAGTCATCACACATGACCTTCCAAATAAACTGTGTATGTGGTGTACAGTACTGGTGCAGTGCCTATGTGATTACATGTTGTCATTCAATTAAATGTAGAAATGTAGTGGTTTTCAAATAAATGTGAAGTCCAGCCATATCTGTTGTCTGGCATCAGCAGCCCTTAACAGACTGCTGAGTCTGCTACCTGCTCAGACCATATCTGATGTGTACAGTTTGTAATTATCTTAGCACATCTTCTTATCTGAACGTCATCTCTTGGTGAGTGCTGCACTGCATTTATTATAGCAGATCTGATCTGTCTGTAGCTCTACTTCCTTTCCCCTCTGCCTGTTTTTGTTCTATCTTTCCCCTTATGGTCTCTTTCTCTCATATAAACATCTTTCTTGTACCGTCTCAGCCTTGGCCTGGCATTAGACAGAATTTATTAAGCCAAGATGGTGGTTGTTGACATGAGTGTGATCTACCTTTTGGTGCAAAGATAAATGTCCCATGGAGGGTGTAATAATGTTCTCTCCCTCTCTGCTCCTTATCTCCTGCTGATGAAACCAGGGATTGATACATTCCCTAACATACATCTACTGTAGCATTAGCTGTGTATGTGTGTGTTTATGTCTGCCTTGGCCTGCCTGTGCTTCCTGGTGTGCCTCCATGGACACCTTTAATGGATGATTTTAATTCATATCAACATAATCCTCTAAATTTTCAAATAAGCTATGGTGATGTTGTCATAATCAGATTATTACTGTTATTGCTTGTTGGTTGGTTTGTTAGTGATATATATATATATATATATATATATATATATATATATATATATATATATATATATATATATATATATATATATATATATATATATATATATATATATATATATATATGAAAATGCACCAGATACGTGCTGCCTCCCAATAAGTATTTTCTAATTTGTAGGTTGTTTTGTTTTAATGTCAGTTTGCAGCTCAACACATGAGAATAACTGTTGAACCAACTACCAGATTATCTTCGAGTTATTGTCGCGTCATCATTTGTAATGCTTATAAGCTAGTTTTTAAGGACACATTTTAGTTTGATCCAAAGATCACTACAACTGAATAATGAGGCTAAATTTGAAAAATATATGTAACCCATAAAGACCCAGTTTTATTTTTGTGGAAATTCCCAAATTAAATGTTCTCTCTATTGAGCCTTTCTAATAGCCGGGCCTAATAGCCTAGCTGCGCTATCGCCATTCAAAGTTCACAGAAGAGTCGAGAGAAAGTTATGAATGACTAAACAAAATTGGGGATTATGCAGCTTAATGACTGTTGTTGCTTCTGTGAAAATAATAATAATAAAACAATTGCTGACATTTTCTCACATTCTTCACTCATCTTTGATAAAACGAAATCAAAACCGAGTCGGCAGCCATCTATCGTCGTTATTGTTCTTCTTTAATGGTTGTTTCCGGTTGTTTCTCTTTGAATCGTCTTGGCTCTGTCATCACTTTGTTACGCCCGCCCTCTTACTCTATACTTCACTGTGATTCATTGGTCAGTTTTAGGGAAATGAGCCTGGCACCACTTGTTTGATATGCGCCAATATCTATCATGTTATGTGTCATAGTTTTATTTGTCGACATAAGAGAAAAAGCTGAGGGAAAAGCATTGGTGTAGATGGTTAAATTAAATGTCAAATTCATGCAGAGATAAGCAGTTGCAACAACATTCCATTCTCATTACTATTATTTACCAAAGGCTGCTATACATCTTCATCAGCTGAGGGTCACCCCACTGGATTGTAATTCAGAGGCGATACAAAAGCCTTTAGAGAAATGTATAAGTGACCTTGCTGACAACATTGATTAGATGCATTTAGAATGTGAAATTACATAAAAAGGAGCACAAAAAATATTCCTTGAGAACACGACCAGACCAAAGGTTATTTCATCTGACAAGTTTTTCATTTCACCTTAAGAAGGGTGTGTTTTCAATATGTCCTCTAATTTTCTCTTCTGCTTTCTTGCTTCTATTTTCCTTTTACTGTACAAAGACGGTTTACATCATCTCACCCACACCACTCTCACCACTGAGGAGAAGGTGCTGGATGAAGATCAGACTGAGAACAACTTATTTTACATAAGATTTAGATAAGAGGAAAATCTGTCTTTAGCAGTTAACATGACACATTACCATAAAAATATAAACCATGTATTTATTTAGTTTATTTGCACAGATAAAAACAGAATACAGAAACAAAATATCAAACAAGAATAAAACAGAATATAGAAAGTAAATAGCCTACTGTAGTGCTCTTAAAATACAGGGGTATATGCATAGTTCACCTTTGTACATGTGTTCTGTTATGTGTCATATTATTGGTTTTGATGTTGTGCTTCACATCATAGTTGTGGCTGAGGTATTTGAGTAAATAAAGTAGACTCGCGGTGCAGACATCCTTGTTTCATATAATGCCACTTGCACACTGTAGGCAATAAATGTTCTGGAGGCAAAAAAATAATCCACAAGGCTTCTTCAAGTCCACCTCTACTGCAACACAGAGCACAATCAATGATAACAAAAGTAGCACAAATAAAAGAAAATACAGTTATTTATATGACAATGAAGATGCAAACTTAGAACAAAAAAATTAGAACGCAATGGGCTAATTGGACTTCATTCAAACTGAAATGGTGGTGGGGTGGAGGTGGGGGTGGGGAAGAGAAACAGGTGATTTTTGAGATTTCGTTTAAAGGTGTCATTCCGCTGAAAACCACTTTTACACACTCCTTTTGGAATCTGATAGGTCACTCCAAGTTACCAACACACGCTGCGTTTGAAAGTGTTGTGTCCTCTCCACCAGCTGTATTTACCATTCATAGAAAACAACACAAAAAAAGGAGTGACTCAGAAAAAAACTGTCTACAATAGCATTAGCATTAGCATCTACAAGAGTAGACGGTGCCTCAGTAGCTGCTGCACAAACTGGACAAAAAAAAATGGCGGATCAAACTGGTTCATGTGCTCTCTGTGGAAATAAAGCCTCGTTTTTTTCCCCTCTGCATGTTTTCAAAACAAGCGGTGATACGAAACTTAGCTGGATGCTACTCTCGAATGGTAAACACACACAGAGTGAGATGGGAGGGGGGAGTGTTCCTTCACGCATTCATTCTCTGAGCCAATCATTACCAATCATTAGCTAATCATTACCATGCCATGGATATGCCTTCAGAAGTACCGATAAACTCTGTTGTTCCCCCAGACTACCAGCAGTAGTAGGAAAGAGGAGAAGCTATTGTCTAGAATATGATTTTGGACATATGAGTTTAAACAGTACCCTGCTACTAATGTGAAAGCATGTAGATGGTAAGTGTTCATACTGTGGTAGTCCTGAAACTACAGAACATGTTTTTATACAATGTCCAAAATATCAAAAAGACAGGACATTTTTAATATTACAGCTAGAAAGAGAAAAAGTACAGTTTAACCTAAAGTAGATTTTTTTCAAAGAAGCACAGAAGTATGTTTAAATGTTGGTTTTAGATTCCTGAGGAGCACAGGATTGATCAAAAGAAATTAGATGACTCATCATTTTTTATTGTGTTTTTTTTTTCTCTCTCTCATTAAGTGTACTTTACGTTAGACACTCCAGCTGGTGGCAGTAATGCACCATTATGTTAGTTTGCCAACCACCATTAAAATCAAAGAAGAAGAACTCTGTTGTTCGACCTTAAGCTTGAAACAAAGCAACCCTGACGTATTTTTTTAAAAAAGAACCAATGCACAATGCATTCTATAACAATGGTGAACACAGCAATATTTATGAAATAACGTTGGGATGACACCTTTAAAGTTAATTATTGATGTCAACATTTTTAGGTGAGGAGGGAGGTTATTCCATTATATTATACATTTGTGTCTTACCCTTGTTTGGGTCGGGGAATATGTAAATGGACACGTTGTCAAATTTGGTAATTATGAAATTGTGAATTTAAATTGAGAAGACCATCAAACATGGTTGGAAGAGATTTATATGAAAAATATTCAGGATCCTAAGCTTGTAAAGAGAGGTGCAGAATGTGTGTGAAAACTGTTCAAATGTACACAATTTGAACAGATACATATGTTTATGATTGTTAAAAAATGTGTCATTACCTGTGTGTGTGTGTGTGTGTGTTGAAAGGAATTTGTTGAAAGCAGTGCTAGTAATCAAATTTCTATACATTTGGACAGATTTTCTCTTGCGTTCAGTTTTCTATGATGCTTCTCGTTGCTCATAAAGGTTGATAATGGGGTGGGGTGGCTTGACAGTGTACTTCCTGTTGGTAACAAGGGCACTATCAGTATACATAATTATGAGAGAACAGAACGAGAATAACAGGGGAATTGGAACAGGTCCCTGCGGAACACCTGTAGATATACAATATGTCATTTTGATAGGTGTTAAAAATCCAGTCTTGGAGCCGTAAAAACCTTCTTTACTCAAGCAGTTCTCATTTATGACAAACAGGTGAAATGGGTTTTAATTAGGTTGTCAGTATTTATGCTGATCATATCCCAATTTTATGTTTTCTCAAATAAGCAATGATGCTCTGTATTACACACAACACTACAACGCTGTTGAGCAAGACTGACCTATGGAAAACTGTTGTTTTTTTGTTTTGTTTTTTAGATTTTGAAAATTTTTGTTTCCTTCATATAACTCTGTCCCTAAGGTCAAAACATGTATGTTTTAGATTGTTTAGCACAGTTCGCCCTGAGCCAAACTACAGTAGCGCAAAGTAATTCAACCTCAAGTAGAACATCAGCAAAATGTACTGAACAATAATAATGCTTTATGCTTGTGTCAATTCCATGCGTAGCGTTTATTGTGCTGACACAGTGCTCATAGTACTTTTATTATTTATCCATGTAGCGCTTGAGATGTTATACATTTCATGTGTTGATATATAGATATTGTTCATGGTGAATGTCTACAGTGCTTGCTGATCCATATGTGAGATTGTGATGGCCAGTGATGACACCCTCAGAGCTAATTTATTGATATGGATCTGAGCATAACACCCTCGTTTTAAAGAGACTCAGCATTACAGCAGAAGAACATGATGTCTTCATCCTCTATTATTCATTCATATTATAACAGATATCCATTAAACGGTATTCCCATCCATAAATACACACAGAGATGAGCATGCATTTGTATTATCATTTTCTTTTATCTTCTCCTATGCTGTAGTGGTCAAGGATGCAATTTATCAATGAATTTGTATAATATGTCTGTCTGTCTGTCCATTCCTGTCTATTGTAACTTTTTATATGTCTATCTATATGTATTGACTATTTTGCTGCTCCCTATGTTGTAGTTTTCTTTTCTGTCCTTATGATTTAAATATTCAGGTTGGCATGCACTGCAGCACAAAATAAGTTTTGCATCCAGTGAAATTCTCACAGGGCTCCTTTAATGTCTCTGAAGTGTCAAAAACACACTTTACATATTTCAAATGACATACTTATCCAGGCCATTATTATGTAGCATAGTACTGATGCATTGTTATAACAGTGTTATTTCAAATACCACAAGTTTAATGTCAATTCTGAGCTTCTGACATTTTTCTCAGAAGCACATTGATGACTTAGTCTGCCTCATTGTTTTTCACAGGAACAAGTAACCTCAATACTTTCTGTCTGGTTTCTTTTAGTAGCTCACTACTGGAAAAAAAAAACAAGCTATTAAAGTATTGTTGATATCTTCATGTAACAATAATTTATTGGCAGTTAAGTATAGACTGGTGGTCACTGGAAGTGGTAGAGCCTTAAATTATATATATATATATATATATATATATATATATATATATGTATATATATATATATATATATATATATATATATATATATATATATATATATATATATATATATATAAAGAAAAAAGGAATATGTTCCTGACTTTTGTTATGCCCTTTCTTTCCATTCAGATGAATCAGTTGCAGGAATTAGACGACATCATTGTATAACAATTGATATGTTTAATTTTATTTTTGCTGTAAGAGTTTGGACATAATTAAACCAAAAATGCAGGGATTCCTACTGTTTCTGTGTCCTGCAGAGGGACAAGTGAATACCTCTGTGGAGAATTAATATGCCCAAAAATCACAAAGAGAAAATCCATTGTGTATATGCAAAGCAGATACTGCAGAGACCTCATGCAGTCCAGCAAATTCATTTTCCAGTATTCAGACCTGGCAGGAGGAAATGTCCTCATTGCTTCACTACCTTGGTTTGAATGTTTCTTCAGTGGACTATGAATCTAGAAGGACAAAGTAAAGCTCAGGGCATAAACCCCTCCCCCTTTGAGCTCCCAGCAGTGACTTGGGGAAAAAAAAGGTGTTGAAGAAAAAGGACAATGAGGTGACCATCCTGACCACAGAGCTTATTATCCATCAAGTAAAATGACTAGTCCAGTCATATTTAAGGAGAGAAATGCAAAAAGTACAAAAACCTCAATTTCACCATAATCAACTTTGGAAATAATTAGTAATTGTCCTGTGATTTTCTGTGAAAATCCAATGTACCAGTAGTTCACCATGAGCTTTTGTTATAATGTTTGTTGTGTGTTGATAACTTCTCAAGGTCAGATTTGTTTTTCTTCTTTTTTTCATGATATTCATGATATTCTCTATACATCCACCATATACTGGTCACTTCAGTGGACAGTTCTTCTGCCGCTGTTCTTTTTATTGCTTTATCAGTCAGTTCATACCATTACTGTAACTTGACTGTTCTTAATACCTGATCTGCATTAACATGTTTTTGTGTAAATCAATAACAGTTTTAACCACAAACTGTATTAAAAATGTTTTATTTCATAGTGTTCTGATACTGTGTTTTAAATATATATAAAACATGTATGTTTCTTTGCTTTAAATCTTAAACACATTTTGTCCACCTGAATGGACATTTTTTGGAACTCCATAAAAATAGGTTAATTAAAAAGATTTTAATCACATTGCTTTGTCCATGCCTAAAGAGGAATAAAAATCTTCACTAAGGTTATAATAATTCATGCATCAAAGGGCCAAAATAAACAGAGTAATAGTTGAACCACTTAAGCTGACAGAAAGATGACAATATAAAGGTTTTATTTCACTGTATTGCATATTGCATAACTCACTTTCATCAAGGTTTTGTAAATTCATTCTAAATCACAACTATAAATATTCATATGAAAATCCAAGACCACAAACTCCCACCCTCCTATCCCCTCCCACACCCCTCCATTCCCCATTTTTAGATATAAAAGGCATACAAATACTTCCCAGGGACCCAAATCCTAAACAAAAATATATAACACAAATACAGTAAAGGAGTGTACCCCCCCCCCCCCCCCCCAAAAAACAAAAAAAAACAAAAAAAAGAAATAGAAATGTCAGAGCATGGAGAGCCAAGAACAGCAGTGCTAAGGTTTTGGGTGCTAGGGCAACTTTTTAAAGCATGTTTTACAGTATGTTCACAGTGGCCATGGCAACCCAGTTTGGCCAAAAGTGTAGTGCACAGTATAATAATCCCGCAGTGCACTACATGTTGGGCAAACTGGGTTGCCATGGCCACTGTGAACATAATGTAGACCCAGTTTGAAGATAACCTACATGTTGTGATTACTTTAGCACTCTAACTAGTGACACAAATGTCACCACCAGACTAACGTTACTCTTCATTGACTGGAACAAATACATACAATGCTAGTTTGATAGTCTATAACCGGATCTGTTTGAAGACTATAGTTTGATCATGTCTACCCATAACAACTCTAGGTAGCAGGTTAATGCTCACCAGCTATACCCAAAGCTATTGGGAGAATGGAATCTTTAGTAGCTTGTCTGCAGGTTACAGTATGTTGTTTTGGTTTAAACACCAACCTTTGAGAATTGAGTCTCTTGTGTAGTTGTTAAAATAATCTACAGATTAAATCCATGATTTATCTCTACTCAAGTGATTTGGTTTTCTTTGTCTTTTGCCAGATTTTTGCCTTGTACAAAACAACCCTGATAGCTTTATAGATCTATAAAATGTAGACGTTTCACTGCTTTGTCAAATTGATGAAATCACAGTTTGCACAGCTGTATCATTTTCAGTCTTCAAGTAAATACTGCATCTAAATGTAATGAACTCAACCCTGAAGTTTCTCTGAGAAAGATACAAGACCAGTATTTTTACACAAAGCATGTTGTTAATAACCCCTTCCCACCCAAAAAAACAAAAAAAAAACTGTGGATTGAATGTCACAGATTAGAAACTCAGACAGCTTTAAATATATTCTCCAATTTGAAATGATTGAAATGCTGTAGAATGTATAAATGTGTGTATACCTGCCAGATATCATTTGTAATGTTTGGTTTTATTTATCTGACTGATCACAGCCCTCTCCATCTCTCCCATTCTCTCCATCTTTCTCTCATCTCTCACTGTCACCCTCTACTCCTATCTCTCAATTGTCTCTTTACTTCATTGCACTCCATCCACCTTCAAATCTCATCTCTCGTTTACTCCTCCCCTCTGCATCTCTCCATATTTCCCTCCATCTTTTCACACCATTTAAATGAATTTCAACACATTTTTCATATCTCTTTTTTTTGCCATCACTCTTCCATCGTGTTACATTTTTTCCTGTATCTGTCTCGATCTATCTGTTATTCTTCAACCCTGTCTCTCTTTTAATCGTTACATCTCTGCATACACCATTCCATCACTTTTTTTTCTTTTTTTACTTCCATCTCGGCTTTCTGGTCCATCCTAATCATTCCTTCTCCTCTGTCTCTTTTTGTCTTCCCTGCAGCTAGTATCGTTCGGAAAAAGCAATGGTGTGAGATGGTGCCATGTTTGGAGGACGAAGGCTGTGACCTGTTAGTCAATAAATCTGGCTGGACTTGTACACAACCCGGAGGCCGAGTCAAAACTACCACGGTGAGTTCATACTCTCTTTTATTACCTCAGGTTAGATAAACCACTCACAAACTCACCAAATGTTAAAGTCTGTAAGAGCTGAAAATTAAATATATACAATAGGAAAAAGTTATTTATAATGCAAAACTCTTTTTTTTTTCTCAATGCTATTTTCTTAAAATGGTCTTGCCTTAAATATTTATGTTATTTTCTTTAAATAGCAATATAACTATTTTGCTAGACAGATGCAACTAACAGGTGGAGATTTTAACTTGTTTACTTACAAAATACATAGTGAATTATAGATTATATTTTACTGTATATAAAGATGCAACTCAATTTTCAATTTCAATTTTGGCTTTTGGGTAAAACTACAAAAGACAAGAATAGTAAGAATGTCAGTATATCATTTCATGTGCAGCCTGCAATGCAACTTGCTGCTCCCAACCTGGCAGGCAATGATATTTGAGGTGCTGAAGTATGTTGATTGTGCTACTGCCTTTGACCGATACCACCTTCAGGCAAAGTTTTCAGCAAGGAATGGTTTGGTCTTCCAAGCTGTACCATCACAGTCACTCACAAGTGACTTGTTCTTGTTATTTTTAGCCACGGGGAGGGGGGGGGGCATTGGCAGTGTTAGGATTTCAGGTTGGTTCAGGTAGTCAGGTCTAGGTTCAACAACATTTTATGTCCATCCAACAAGATCCACTGAACCAGGATATATTGAACTAGCACGTCAAATGTGGTTTTATTCGGTTATGTATTCATGCATGCTGTACCATATTTGTCCAGCAGTAACTCCCAAAACATTCTGGCCATAGTAATGTGATTGGAAGGCTATTGTTTTCCAAAATTACTAATATCTCCCAATATATTTGTCCTATCAACTGGCTGTTTTTTACAACAGTCCTCCTTCACCAAAAAATACCTAAGTATGCCAAATGACAGCAATTAGCTTGTTCCAGATTCTGTGTAATGTTCCTGACACACACACATGCACACAGAGGTCACCTGCCTGTTATGAAATAGATGAGCAGGTCTGAACACAAGTGGATTGTCCCTTCTCTGATGACATATTTCAAGATGACAATACCAGGATTCATCAGGGCCAAATTATGAAAGAAGTTCAGGGATCATGAGACATGCTTTTCACACATGGATTGTCCCCCACAGTGTCCTAGACCTGAACCCGGATCTTTTGGATCTGCTGTAGCAGGCTTTATACAGCGGTCAACATAATTGCAAAATATGAAGGGAGCTCGTGACAGAGATGAATGTTGTGACATTTATTTTGACAGTGCAGCCAAGTGTTGCTTGGTGTAAACAATGTCACAGTGAATATGGCCCCTGATCAAAGTAAAAGATGATCCAATGAAAATATTATGTAGGTGACATTCTGGTGAAGCAGTGTATATTTAATATTTGTTCAGTTAGACCTGATAATTTAACTGAAGAAAGTGATTTCAAAATTTCTTGTTACAATTCCAGCTTTGATATTGATGATATGCGGGTTGATGTCCTTAGGGTCGGCAACCTGTAACACCCAAAGAGCCATTTGAACCCAGTTTCCACGGAAAAGAAAACACTGGGAGCCGCTCATCATCTTTAAAATTCTCAGCAAATGTGTCGCAAACCTTACTTTTTTTGTTTATGTTTCTGGAGCTTCCACTCTCCCAACTATATTTTCTCTCTTGCTCCCTCCACACCGTGGGATAATGACGACATTGTGCGGAAATTCCGTTAATAAAGCGTATTTACCAGGTTATTTTAATGTTTATCTCAAACGACAAATGATCTGACCGCCCACAACCTGAATATCATTAAAAATATTTTTCAATGATCCGCAACTGTGAGTGACTGTGCACCAGGGTCATCCCACTGATGGCTATGTATTTAAGTGGAGCAAAATGTTTAGATACAGTAGACACACTCTCTATTGCCAATACAGACCCAATTTTTGCTTGACTTCATGGTGAAATCTTAATAAATCCACTGAGGCTATGTTTATACGGTGACAATGATAGGATGATTCAGTGACGACTAAGCCCTGAGGAAGACCTGTATGGTTGAAACATGTCAGCTTTTTTTATCCTGATCTAGCCATGCATTAATAAAGGCTTTTTAATTTACTTCCTCTTTGTTTACTCAGAGTTGCCTGGATTTATCTTTTGTTTGGACTGAATTACTTTTGCTTGACATCATGGTGAAATCTTAATAAATCCACTGAGGCTATGTTAGTATGGTGATGATGAAAACAGAAGACGCTAAAGTGGCATCTCGTCTTCGCAACAGTAAGCGAAATATGATTGGATATGTACAGTATCCCAGCCCGCTAGGTGGTACTGTGATAGAACGCTGACATGTCGTTTTCTGTTTTTGACGTATGTAATTGTACACCCGTCTCTGTTCGGCTATAATATGCGTGTAATTTGTAAACGACTCCTGTACATTTACCAGAGATGTTAGTGCAGCTTGAAGATCCATGGGATTGAGGTTGTCCAACATGTTTGTAGTTTTACCTGCTCGGTGTATGAATGTAAGGTAAAAGTGTATGTGATGTGAACATATGTGACATATCTTGCCGTTTAGACGGAGATGCGACGCGGCACATCTTCAATACACCCCACTCTGGAAGGAGTCTTCAGATTTGTGCGTATTCACACCCCGATGGTGCCATATAAATGAAAGGCACTTTTTATAAAAATATGTTGTGGTAAACTGTAGAGTTCCAATTTTTTGGTTTCTGCTCGGGAGAGACTTCGAAAGATTAGAAACCAATGAGTTAATCTGCCCAAACAATATTTCACAAATATAGACACCGAAGGACCATACAGTCATCAAAACTGATTCAAAACTTCATGTTTTGGAGGACTGTTCTCCAGTTCCACATAATGACAGTGTGATCCACAGGAGGGGGTAGAGTAGGGCTTTCTAAACAAACACCATGCTAATCAGTATCATCATGTCGTGGAGTTATTTTGTTTAATCATGCTGAACTTGTGTGCAGTCAATGTGATCAGGATGTCGGCCTGGCTTTAAGAAACACCACAATGCAAACCTATAACTTAACTGACCATATGAAATCTGGATTGCACCCTTGGGCTTTGCTCTCTGTATTACAGCCATCTTATCTCAAACTGGAGGGTTTTTTTTTTTTAGCCATATGTACATTTAATTCACAAATGCACTACATTTCTGCCTCCCTCTTCATCTTTAGCTCATCTTCACAAACTGCATGCAGTTTGTTTACTTCCTCGTCGCGAGCAATTAGCTTGAATTAGGGACACTCCTAATGTTAATGATGGCAACAGATGGAGAGAAACTGCTTGTATTCACTAAGATGCCGCCCATTCATTCACTCACTCGTCCTCCAAGTCTTAGCTCTAGCTCGTTACCCTCCTCCTCTCCACTTCAAACCCAACCACAACCCCCACCCCTACTGACCCAGCTAAACACACATGCACATACCTTACTATTGCCTGACACCCTCCCACTGCTTTAAATCAGCTTCACAAGAAATGTAAATACCGTTACTTCCCTCCCCGCTATGTGCAGTGTATAGCGTAGCAATTAAAAAGGTCTCTGTTGATGTTACACAACACGTACACTCAACACAACTGCCCTATCTGTGAATGTCAATGGGTGAACCCTGAGGTCCAGTGGGGCATCATTAATGCATCTGTCACGATTTAGTCATCAGCTGACTAACTTGTTTTTGCTTTAAAAGCTTGCTTTAAAAGACATACACACAGTTGCATAGCTGATGCATAAACAGGACAGTGAGCCATGGTAGGGTTTGTTATCAGTCAGCTGCTGCTTCTCTTCTCTTAACAGCTGTGATTCGTGATGGTCTCTACCTGCACCCTAACTCGATCCTGAATATACCTAGTTGTGCAGAAGGAGGTGACAGCCGTTACATGTTCCACCTCCAATGTAATTTGTTATCTGGGCAGGCAGATAGCCCACACACAATCATAAGCAACATATAGCTGGAACCATTTATTATATTTGACAGATATGAGAGCCAGTGTGTGTGTTGAAAGTGGTTGAGTATGCAAATATGGTGGGCAGTGTGTGTTTGCAGGCTAATAGGTCCAATGTATCAAAGGCATGTTCATGTGTTTTACACTGGTATCTATTTGAGGGTGTTTTAGATTCTTGCATATTAATAATTTTGAATGTGTGTCCCCATTTTTCTACAAAGTGTGGCCCCGTACGCCTTGGCCTACATGTACATTCTGTATCCTGCTTAGGGTGCCAGTCAATGTACCTCTCATCGGCTTATGCTGACAATATGTGCGATGTGACAGGTATTTCTAGCTTGCTTCATTGGCTACTTTAAGCTCAGTGACAGCTAGTCAAATGGCTGGACAGCTATGTGCACTCATCTGTGCCAGTCTGCGTGTGCATGGTGTGTTTAAGTAGCTTTCACTGTCAAGGATTCTAATAACTGGCAACAAGCAGACCCGGGTCATTGTTCAAAATGCTTCTTAAAATTTTAATTCGTGTGATGGATGGGGTGGTCTAAAGTGACTGCTCCCTTTAATCTTGTGTGAATTTGAAGGAAGTCCGGCAGATTTAGGACATTATTTGACAACCATGTAACCTGAAATGCGTTAAAGGTTAAGGATGATTTGGGGCTTGTGTCATTTTCCACAGTAAAAATTACATAAACATATTGTTATTTATTGGTAGACCCTAGGGAGAATTGCGACAAAAACAAACAAACAAAAAAAAAAAACAGTCACCTAATTTACTGCTCAATCTCCCTCTGGATAACTTGGAACAAATGGCACCTTCCCTAAGGCTTTTCAAGGTTAAACCCAAACTGCAGCCACCTCAATATGTCCTAAGGAAGACTATTGGCCATGTACAGTCCAATGAGCATGTCCGACAGGTGTTTGCGTATAAAAAAAAAACCATAATTTTAGACAAACAGACTTGTCCCTCTGGGAATTTGACTAAGTTGGTGTGACTCAGCCCCACAGCTCCATAAAGTACTATTTTGGACAAATGTCAGGAGGCGGTTTACGTGTGTTGGTCAAATGTTAGAATATTTTTCTGTCAAACAAAGGGGGGTTTGTTCTGAAAAACACCACAACCTCTTTTTACCTTTAATTAGCAACATGGTTCAGCTTTAACTATGAGACAAATTAGGTATTGTATGTAATAATGTTTTCCTATATCTAGAGAGCCTTCATGTTATGCTACTTTTTACTCCTTTTTACTCCCCACATTTTACTCCTTGTCACTATGACATTTCCCCCCTCCTCCCTCTACTTCTTTGTCCTTTTCTCAATACATTTATCTTTGTCTGACCCTGCTTTGAAGAGTACATGTTGTTCCTGTCAATAAAAACACAATATGGATTTTTCTAAGCCTAACTCCAGAAGAAACATATGAAGATTGATATGTGTATTACTTATAGTTGACAGTGATTTTTGAGTGAGGTTACTTTTATTAGCAACGCACAGCAGCAGCTGAAAATGACTCATATCAGATGGATGTACACTTAAACACCACAGCTACACCATGACATTTATTTTTGTATCTAGAGTCTCACTCCTACGGTGACAAGTTTCCCCTCTAAGAAGATGACCTAACAGAAAAATGCCATTCTTCAGATGAACCATTTGGCGCCTGAAGACTGTAAATGAGCTCCTTGGGCTCAGTTAATGAAAGAATTAATGCACATGGACAGTTAGCTGCATGTTCATCAGTCATCGCTTTATTTTCTCTCTGTTCTGTATAAAAGCAGATGCCTGCCAAAGTGTGTGACTTATGGCAACCATATGGTCAGAAAACTGACAGTTATGTTGTGAGTTGAGTTTAGTGAATGATTATGCCTTGAATCTTGCTTAATATTTAGTTGCATTTATTCCTTAGTTTCCATGGCAACTTGGTTTCAATTTGGATTTTAAGACAAGCAGAATGACATACAACCTGAAAGAGGCTATGTTTTTGTTTCTAAGCCAAACTGCACAAATAACATTTATACTAATAACAGCTGGTGCAAGGGCAACAGCTGCATAACAGTGTTCCTTATCTGTCCTGACAACAGATAAGAAACACTGTTACACAGGAACTATTTTCCCAGAATCCTTCCTCCATGATGCTTAATGATTTGAATATACATTTTTATCACAGTTACTGCAGTCAAATACTGCCTTTGCTATGTTTCCAAAGAGAATCTTTTGCCAAAGCAATGTGTAGTCTCAGCAGTCATCTCCCATACCTCCTCCTCTCAGTGAAAGTCTTTCTGCTGTCTCTCTCCAGAGAGGAGGATGCTCTACACTGTGCCCTCCACCATTTTAGACTGGCAGATGAAAAGGCACAAGGAGCTATTTCTCTCTGCATGTGCCGACATAGGGAGTCTGGTGAGGAAGAGGCAGAGTGAGTGTGCTATTAGAGCAGAAAAGCAAAATCACTTCAGGTGTTTTCATGGCTTTTGTGACAGGCTGATAAGATGAACAATTCAAAACGAACATGGAAAAAATTATGTTTGGCAAAAAAAAAAACAGAGCAGTGTGATTGAAAGACATAGAGGCAGAGTTGAAACTATATTTTGCATATGGAGAACATGCAGTATGTAGGGCACTCATGGTTCATGCATATCATATTGTCACTCTTTTAGTTAAGCCTTTAAGGGCCTGTTCACACAAGCATTAATTTCTAATGTGTTTGTGTCATATAATTGAACAAATTCAACTATTTAAAAAAAAAAAAAGAAATATTAGACATATATTAAAGTAATTTATCCACCATGAACATATAAGTGCTACTCACTTCTATAACACTATTCCAGACATGAGGTCATAATGTTGGATAATGGATGATAGAAATGTCTAATAAAAGTGTCCATGCTGTGCTGATTGTGCATAACATTAAACTGTGCTTTTATCTACACGGTGAATAACTGTGTTTACGACTAATAATTTAAAAGTTTGTTTTGTGTTTCATACCACAGCAGTTTTAGCCTCATTACCTTGCAGCTTGCTGCGTGCATATTTGATTACAGTAGGGTTGAGATGCCTGTCTTTTCTCAGCTGCTCAGGTCGATTTGAGTTGATGTAGAGATAATAACTGGTTCATTCAGGTGCTCAGCTGTGCAAATATAGAGCAAGTCCTGCGCATACAAAGATGACCAGTTCAGGATAGAAGATGAGAACATCTTATTCAGCAAATCTTTGACTGAAAGAGTTAAATGATTCTTTTGAGCTTTCGGTAATTGGTTTGATTGGCAGTATCTCATCCATTTTTATACATACTGTTTCAAACAGACATAATATTTCCATATATTACGAGAAAGAATGGAATATATATATATATATATATATATATATATATATATATATATATATATATATATATATATATATATATATATATATATATATACGCATGGTAAAAATCAGTGTGTGATGATAGTGGAATTGCACCAAATATTGCACAGGTTCACAGGTTTGATATGAATGAATAGTGCAGTGTAAAAATGACTGTATGAGATGGTAAAGAATAAAGATAAAGGTTCCAGGTTGGAGAGCATTTGTTGAAGGAGAGGAGAGGAGAGGAGGAGGAGAGGAGAGGAGAGGAGAGGAGAGGAGAGGAGAGGAGAGGAGAGGAGAGGAGAGGAGAGGAGAGGAGAGGAGAGGAGAGGGTAATTGACACAAACAATAGTACAATGACACATTTTATATGTACAGTATGCATTTAATTGCCATACAAACATTTTTACAAGGCATGCAATTTGCTTTAGTCCCCAGTCAATTCTCTATCCCCCTGTAAGGTTTAAAAAGTATTTAAGCTTTTTATACATCTGCCCGTGACAACATGTGTTCATCAGAGTATGAAAAAGCACTTTCGATTGGGTTAGTAAGGACCCCCCCCCCCCCCCCCCCCACACACACACACACACACACACACACACATACACTTGAGACTTCCTCTCAATTCTTCTCTATCTCTCTGTGGTTCTCTGACGGGAATCCTCAACACCCCACCATAACCACCTCCCCCCCATGGTTCAGGGTTGGTACCCGGCTTTGGTAATTGATCCCTCTGGGCCCAACAGGCACATCCAACAGTGGGTTGAACAGAATCACCACTAAGAAGACAGCTGCTTGGCCGCCCCAGACAGGCCAAGAGATAGCAAGAAAGAGAAAGAGACCCTGTCGCAGCTAACCATTAGCTGTCTGCCAACTACCTTCTAGAGGGAGCCAAGTCAGCGCAAGTTCTGAGCTTGGAAAGTCCTTCAGTTTGGGAAGCTCAAAATGACACTCGGACTATTAACAAAGACAAGGACAAGGGAGACAGACAAGCAGAAAAGGAAGATCTGTCTTTCAAGGTTCTTACAAACATCCAAAAGCATATGGAATACATCTGTGAGCAAGACCACATAAATATAATGCTCTTACTAACAGGTGTAAAAGTCTGTGCCTGCATCACTGTCCAAATGTCTGCACTGCCCACTGCCAAAGTTTCATCCACATCCATTCAGCTACCCCCAAAAAGAGATTGGGAGATTGGCAGCAAAACTGATCTGTGGATTTGACTGAAACTGAGGAGGGCATATTAAAAGCAGGATAGAAAGTCTAAAGTGTAAATAAGTAATAAATTCATTGAGCAGGCAAGCACTGGTATAAAGATGCATACATACAAATAGATTAAGTGTCAGCAAGGACAAGTATGCAAGACAGTGATCTGCACAAAATATATGTTACAGCTTAGTGTCTGAAGAGCCCAGGTTTAACGGCAATAAGAACATTTGTTTTTTGTTAAGATAAGCAAATTGGTTATTATATAGCCAATTCACCTCAAACAGCACTGCAGTACACACATCCTGAATGATTGAAGCCATCTGAAATATCCAAAATTATTAAATGGGAAGATATGTAAATCTTTTACCAGCCATCTATGTTTATTAGATTCAGATTCCCATCAGAAGCACAGCAACACTGCAGGGAGGCAGCATTAAGGGCAGTGAAATGTCACAACTTTGAGCTGTGCTCCAATTAAAATTCAACATTTTATTAAATTATTAACAATAACAAAATAATGATCACAGATGGAAAGATTAGCATATGACTTTAATAAAACACACACACACACACACACACACACACACACACACTGTTATTGTTGGTAATCTATTAAAATTCTCATTGGGCCAAATGTTTTATTGCCATATCAATAACAAAAAAGAAAGAAAAGCACAAATTCTCTGTACTTTGTCTCCATGTGATACTAAGACTATTAACTCCCACACTGCTATATTTAACATGAAACAGTTTCCTCGAGATGAAGCATGGAACAGTTTGCATGAGAACTCTCAGCAAGACAAGTTATGTCAGTGGGTATAGTGTGACTCTGTCTAAATTTGTAAAAACCACACATTTTCAACTATCCTCACGTTAAACTTGATAATCCTCCCACCTTCCCTTCTCCTCCTTCCTGTTTCCTTTCTTCCCTTCAGGCTCTATGACGTGACAAGAGTCCCCCTCGACACTCTTGCACTATGGACAACATTGATGACCCCCTGACAGACAGCCAAAAACCATCTACCATTACCAACACCACCTCCACCATCCTACCACCACCACCACAACTCTACCCAAACCCTGGTCCCGCACAGGCAGGAAGCAACACAAGCAGCTACAGAGCACCAAGAGCCTTGAGGAGACAACAAGGTACACTGACAAAACCCACTTAATATTTTCATACCAGTGAATACAGTCAGTCTGTCATTAACATATATTGGAACTTTAAGAAAAGCTTTACAATCAATGCTTTTTGTAGGAAAAAAAAAAAAGACGATAATCACACCATCTTCTAGATTTACTGGAGCATAAAGATAAGAGCAAAGCATGTACAAAACACCCTCACACACATAACTCCAGATACAATTTAAACAACCGTCTGCTTGTTTGATATCTTTATTTGGCTTTTTCACTTTGCCATAAGCTCCCCACCTCCCTTGTGTGTGTTTAACCACAGAAAATCCATGTGCAGCAATACCAGTAAAATCCATTGGTTTATTTTCTGCTTGTTTTACTGCCAAGCATTGTATATTGTCTTAAAAGTATTGTGTCAGATGGCGTCTGTGTGCACAAATAAAACAAGGCGCCAGGCAGTCTCTGATATTAATGCATGTGATTGGGAAATAGAGAGTTGCCATGTAGTAAATTTAACATACAGCGCAATAAAAAGGATGAGGCCGAAGTCATAAAAATGCCCAGTCTCATAGAGTTTCTGAAAACCAGGCTCTTCTGTCGGTCAATACTGCCAGCGTTTATGGCCTGTGTTATGATTCGTTCTCAAGAAAAAAAAAAAAATTTGATCCTGCTGCATTTCAGTCCAGACTGCAAGTCCTCAGTAGATTTGAAACTATAAATAGACCAAGGGTGAAATACATGCTCTAAACCCCATTCCCTGAGTGCATCATATTGAAGATTATTGTCTATTTACCAACAGAACACTATTGAAGTTTGGATCTGAACTCTTGATCCTATAATGTATTGTTTACACTCATGCATTACATTATCTTGCATTGTATAAACAGATATGATCTATACATTGCCATAGTGAATTGTGGTACATGTTGTGTTGTTTGGGACCTGGGACATTCTGTCATTTGTTCCTGAAGCTGCACTTTTAGGAGTATGTTGTTAAATCTGTTCTAATGCTCCCTCTTGAGTATTAAAGTTCTGATCATATTGTAGGATGCAGATAGGAAAGTATTTGCTTTGATGTTCCGAAGAAATGCAGTATGAAAGGGGCTGATAATGACATAACACCCCAGATAGCTTTGAACTCTCTCTTAATGTGGAATGGGGCCTAGTGTCTGGAGGCCTATGCATACATGTTCATGTATTTTGATCTCAGCATCTGCTTCAGGCATTATCTAACTTCACAGCATGTAATGAGTGATTTCCCATTCCTTATTAACCTGTGGATCATTCCCAACCTACAAGTCTAATTATGAATATTCATGTAGCAGAGTATTGTTTAGTTTACATGCTCTGATTCCACAGAAAATGTGCTCAACTGTGCAAGACTAATGTTAAACATTAACATGCAAGGTATCAGAAGTAGGTGAAGTTATTTGATGCTAAAAGCCAGAACACTTTAGAATGACAGATGAGCTGAGTGGATGTTTGTCACCATTTTCAGATGCTTCATTGCCCTTCCTTTAAGCTTAATGTTCTCAATCTTTTTCTTTCAGGCCACTCTTTAGGGGGGAAAAAAATATCCAGCCCCCCTTCAACCCTAACACTATTGTAATAGTGGTGCAATTATACACTTTATTGTAAGAAACATTAATACTATAAAAATAACTTGAATAATACTAGTAGTACTACAGTTTCCCAAATAAAAATAGGAAATGTGCAATTAACGTACAACTATGACAATCAAATTACTTTTTAGAACCACGCACACATTTTGGTAACAAAGATGAGCACTTGATTTAATGATCGAGTGAAATGGATTTTATTGGGACAGATATCAATTATTTTTACATCAGCCTTTGACCATGACTAATACAGACATTTTCTAAGCTGATATTTGGAGCTGATACAGAATATTTTTCTGTCAAATGATAACAAATGTGCGAAAATCTTTAAAAAAAAAAAAAAAGATTTATTGGCCTAAAAATGAGGGATTGACCAATATTGATATTTTGGGGCCAATACCAACTTGTTTTTACATCAGCCTTAGCTGATGAGCAAAACCGACCGAAAGGCATTTCTAAGCTGATATTTGAAGATGATAGTAGTTGTATAAATGTGAGAAAGTCTCTTTTTTTAAAAAAAATGTGAGTAATAAATATTATTACATAAAAAAAAAAAAAAAAAAAAATTTCAGTGTTGACAGCAGTATCTAAAATTACAGAGGTGCAATGAACTTCATCTTTCAGCAAATCATGGCAGGGAACAAAGAGCATATAGGCCAATGCCACAGATACTAATACAAGAAAAAAACATATATATTGGCCTGCGGATATATCATTCTATCATTAATTTAAATAATATATTTCCATTTCACATCAGAACATTTCAGTGCAAACTGTACAAACTGTGCAGAAACAGGAACATTGCACATATTTCATATTTCCAGTGAAATTCTTGTCCATTTTTCAAACCTAAATGATTTAGTCGAGTGACAGATCACCATGGCAACAGATTGATTTGTTGTATGTCCCTAAAATAGGTCCAGGTTAATATTAATTCCACCTGCTACATGTTTTTACCTGATGAAAAAAAAAGCCCCCAGTAGTGATGCCATGACCCCTGTGATAAGCCTTCATGGCTACTCTAGGGGGCCCGCCCCACAGTTTAACAAACACTGCTTTGATTAATCATACATCACTTAATCAAATAATTGTAATAGTCCTGGCTATTAGTGCTGTCTTGACACAGTTGTTGGAGAGCTAAATCTCATTTCTTTCAAGTGTCTCATGTTCATCGTGGGTTAGTAAACTGTGACATTTTGAAAGGAGTCAGCGAGAGTTCACACAGGGAGGAAATGTCAAGCCATGGCCATATGGTCACATGCATTTGCTTTCATTCCACAAACTCAGCTGGAGAATAGCTCCATATGTATCATGAACATAGTTTATTTTACGCTGACAGATGAGACTGCATGTACCTTCAGTTGATTGCACATATAACATGAATAATTTGAGCCTGCATATGCACACACGATGAACTCTCATTTATTAATTAAAGCATTTTGGTTTCAGCCTTGCCTGCAGACAGGAAACACAATGTAATGTCCCTGAAATCAAATGTTTTCCTTGTTCTGGATTGAATGCTGCTAGCTACATATCGATATATATTGAGTGGATTGTCTGCATGCTCCATAATAAGAGACACGATCTGACATAACAGATGGATTCTTCCTGTGACTGTCCCCTGTGTTTCTATTGTACCATCAGAAGCAGTGGCGAGTTTCTTTTCAGTTTGATTTGAACTACTCAGACTATTCAAAGTTTGTCTATATTTTCAAAAGCCTGACTGGTTCTGCATCACATATACTGCAAATCTTTTTTTCTCCTGCACAAGAAAATAAAATATTCTCTGGCTGTTATAGGATATAAAATAGAGTAATATGGTCGTTTCCTGATAAACCCAAGGTAATAATCACCTGGGCCTGTGAATTTTATTCATAGGGCAAATTCATCTCATATTCATCTGACATTCTTACCTCTTTTTAATAGAAGGCTTGCATTTCCCTGAGATGAGATTTGTATGTGAGATTTATAGGGAACCGTTTGCCACTGTGTGGGTGTTGGAAGTACAGTATCTGTGTGCAGGAGAGGAACACAGAGGGAAAAAAATTACCATCGTAGACACAGAATATCTGGTACATAAAAGAAGGCTGTGTCTATTTGTTATCTATTTAAATCAGTTCCTCGTGAGATTTCTCCAACAATATCTACATGATGATTCTACTGCTAGAATTTTTTTGGTCTGTTGCTGTTTGACCACTGAGTGCCACTGTAATTTTATTTTGCCCACCAGGTGGCGAAGCAAGATGAAAACTGTGCTTATATGGGGGCTGAACACCTGTTAGGGCATTGGACGCAGTCAAGCAGTTAGCACAGTCATGCTCCTGCTTTAAGTTGTTATACTCCTGGGTTATTTCATGCTCCGCTCCAACAAAACCGTGACATTATCACTAATAAACCTAAGCTCACTGAGATGTTTATTATTCCCACAGCATCAGATATTGTCATCTGTGATACATGCTAGTAGTCCATCCAACACCTGCCCCTTTCATGGCAATTTGCACCCTGTGAAATCATCAAGAGTTCATTATTATGAATTAAGCTTCAGTGGCAGTGCAGCAGTCTTGGAAGGCATCAGTGCCTCGATCAAGTTGGCTGTGTGACTGGCGGGGGCCAGATGGTGAGGAGTCTTCCAGATTTGTCTTTCTCCAGTAGATTAATAGTTTTTTTAGTGTCTGCACTGTGAGACTCACTTTGTTTTTGGGGTGCACCCACTGCTGGATTATAAATATTTGGCTAGCAGAACACCATGCTTGACACAAAAGTACTTGTGGATTTTAAACGTTTTGTTTTATGATACTTTCATCTCCAACGATTTGATATCTTCAGGCACTACAGAAAAATTAATAAGTCACCTTTTGTTAGAAAGTGGTGAGAAAAGATGCTCTTCTAAAATTCTTGAGAAGAGCAGAGGCAAGATGCTTGACAGAAAAGGTTGTACGGCAAAAATTAAAGTGAATTCAGTGTATCTAAAGATATTCTCTGCAGGTTACAGTAATTGATAACACACACACACACGCACGCACACACACGCACGCACACACACATACACACACACACACACACACGCGTGCGCACACGCGCGCGCACACACACACACACACACACACACACACACACACGCACACAGACACACACACATACCACTTATGCCAATGCAATACATCTGATCAACATTAGCATCCCCAACAGTAATCATTTCCATTGTCTGTCCCATTGTCTTGTCTTATGTTTGTTCTGTTTCATCATTTTGTCTTATGTCTGTCTTGTCCTTGTCTAGTGTCAATCTGACACTCTGTTACATTCTGTCCCTGTGCATTTTGGTCTATACAAAACTCCATTTATGTATATGTGTAGTAGTAAGGAAATGAGAATATAATTATAAAACTTGAAATTGTTACTTTAAGCACAAACTGTAATTAAACAGAAATTTAGAGAGGGGGTGGTGGTGGGTTAAAAATTAATGAATTAAAACAAATACAATAAAGTTAATCCTGTTGAAGATTCAAAAACAGACACACATACAGAAGCACACCTATACTATATATATATATATATATATATATATATATATAATGTATAATTTTAAACTAGATTTTGAATATCAATAATATGAATAACAAGTGATTATTTTTCTTGAGTTATTTCATTATATTCATCTGATTGAGCAAACATGAAAAATTGTCTTCCCTATATAAATGATCATGTCCCCAGTTTACATAAGGAACTGCACTCTTTCTACAGACATAAGGAGATACAAATAATAGGCTCTAAGCCAAATAATATGGTAGTTTATAAAATTTATCAAAACTCACATTATAGTTACAAAAAATTTAGCAAATTGTTGCAATTGCAATTGTTCACATAAAATAACCATTAAAGTTGGTGTCCAAAGTAATTTTTACATTTTGAAAGTTTTCAGAACCAATCATTGTTAAAAAAATGAAATAAAATCCAATTTATCAGTTTATCACTACCCATAACCACCTGCTCCATCTCTCTGTTTTTCATGAGAACAAATAATTGTTTCGTGTCCCGTTGTGATACTTCAAGGTTTAATAAATCTCAGGTTAGTTTACATTTTTATTAAAGATTTTATTGTCTATAATTTTAAATGGAAAGGAGTACAATAATGTTGAAAGGAAGGGACATGAAACAAAAAGCTATTGTGTTAAAACGCTATAAAAGGTTTTGTTTTAGGATCCAGTCCAGATCTGTCCGTGTTAGGTCTGGTTCAGATTATCGTAACTCTGTTATTATTTATCTGATCAGAAACATTCCATCAGTTTCCAAATACTGAGACACTGTCCTTTATGGTCAATATTGTGAAAATGTTATGGGCACCCGTTCTCGCAGACGGAAAATAAAACTATGGACACAGGCAGAAGACTGAGGAAGAAACAGACACATAATGGATCAGAAAACAGATCAGGTTTCCTGTTCAAAAATAGAAAAGATGGTCACCCTGAGTTCCTACAGTAGTCTGGAAGTTTATGGATGGAATTGTGACCCAAGCAGCAAGTGATAAAGTAACATCTGAAAAAGAAAGTTCCATTTCCATTGTTTTCCCAGTTCCATTTCCTACTGGACGTTCTGCATGACTGAAGTGCTTTCTGCTTCTCTCTGTTTGGTTTAGACTTGTTTTGCTTCATTGTGTGTGTAAATTGATGCTTTTACTGCCTGGTGTTTTTGTAAAATAAAGTACAAATCATGTAGAATAATGTATGTGTAAATTTGTAGTATGTTGGACTTTCTGTACACAAAAGTGTGGATGATGATTTTACCATGTTTTGTTTGTGTAATACATTCGGTGTGTTATTATTTTCATGTGTCGCCACAAGTAAAGGATAAAGAGGAAGAAGCTGCAGTGGTGCACAAGGGTGATGTGAGCACATGCAGGATGAAGGCAGAGCCTGATAATGAGTCTAAACACCACAGAACTATTGAGTTTTGTGTCCACAGACTATTTTTCATATACAAACTGTGCCATAAAACCACCTGATGTGTGAGACCTGTGATTTGACAGAACCAGCAGCACTAGTGTGTCTGGGGGGGCACAAGTGTAGTTTGCACTTTTACCCTGTATTTACACAATACCAACAAATACAAAAACAAATATTCACACTTTTTGAAGTTCCTATTTCCACTCAAACTCTTGTAATTGTAATGTATTGTCATGTTTTTCTACTGAATCTCAAAAACAAATTCATTTTTTGTGCTTTTCTTCATTTTAAATTATTATTATTATTATTATTATTATTATTATTATTATTATTATTATTATTATTATTATTATTATTATTATTATTATTATTATTATTATTATTATTATTATTATTATTATTATTATTATTATTACCTTATTAGGACCAGCAGTAAATTGACTGTTAAATATTGAATGTGAATTGAACAATGCCAATGATAATTTCCCAACATAAAAAGTAATGTTCTATAGTTTGCTGACCCTTTACACATGGAACCTTTGTGTCTCTGTCACTACTATTAAAAACTATTAAAAAATGTCTTACTATTAATGGAATTTGTTGTAATTCTGTTTCGAAACATGAACAATATATAAACAACTGGTGCCCGGTATACAACAAACCCCACCCCCCTGACATCCATATTCTGAATGGTGCCAGTACTAAGGGTCATATAGATATACATGCATATTATACAAATTGCTATACATATACAAATAGGTCCTCAGTTAAATAGAAAATATTTTGGTATGGGTGTGTTGTACATAAAATTAAATGCATTTTCTATCATTTTTACCCTTTAAAGAGGAGGATTTGCGAAGAAAATCTCCATTCACAAAATATCCAAAATCATATCTTGAAATATATATTGTTAAATGTTGCAATCTTTTGAGTCTGTAGAGGTTATTAGTTATTGACTTTGCGGTCTGTCTAAGATGAGTAGACCACCTCAGTAGATCTCAGGGTTAACTTATAAGTAACTTACCAAACTTTGGATGTATTTCAGACAGCTAACCTGATGGAGGTGTACGTAAGGATGGAATGAACAGAGCAACACACCATGTGGCTGTAGGGCACAACATCAGTGCCGCAGTGTTACCTAATACATGTGTATTAACTATGAGAGAGTGGCATTTTGACATTATCTCATTTGGCATAAAATATATTATGAAACCATGAGACAGATCTTAATGGAGGTTAGTAACCCTGAAATTATCAGTGTAATGTAACTGTGAATGTTTTCTCCTCTGACCAACAGAAAAAAGAAGGCAAAATAGAAAAGGATTGCTGTGTCATGTAGGATTATGTGATATTTTAACGTATTTTACTTCCAGAATCTGTTGGAGAACAGGTATAACAGAGCACAATTAACTTTAGTGTGTCATGAAAATGTGTTAAAGAGAACATATGTGTTTGTTCATTTAAAACTCTGCTTTAGAAGTATTCGCATTTCTTTCAAGAGACACTAGGTGAGTTTTGGTTACTCTTAGAAATTCATAAAATGTAAATTGCACAAAAGAGAATTGACAATGGAAACACTGAAATGTAGCAAAAACTGTCAAAGGATTTTATGCTCTCTCATGAGGTGGTTTTCAAGACGTTTTGATGTAGAAGTATAGCACAAAGATGTAAAAAGTGGTTTTGCTTCCACCAAAGGTCTGTCCTATGACCCTGTACTCAGAACAGGTGCTTCTAGTTTCTACAGGACAATAGACACACTCTTGTGGAGGAACTGCTTCCCCAGGGCAGGATGAGTCTGGTGTCACGAGAGGTTCAGTAACATCACAGAGTTTATTAAACATTAGAAGTTCTGGACTACAACTCTTTGGTGAATTTCTCTCTCAGAAATCTATTTTGCGTTGTGGAAGAAGAAGGACTTTGCCTTTGCACTATTATATGTTCCTTCTTCTCTAGTTTCAGTCAGTGTATAGCAGTAGATGAACAGACTCTACAGTCTTTTCATCCATGGAGCTTTAGCATGAAATTCAGTGCTTCCATCTTCTTTAAACCAACATCTTGTGAAACAGGACTTCACTTAAATTATGCATCAGAAGACAATTAGTCTTCAATTTACCATCATTTTGCAGAAAACTAATGAAAACCCAGCGACTGATAGTGATTGTGTGTTAAAGTGTGTGTCTTATATTTGTTGTGTTCTTGTTGATTCACAGGTCTCATAACACAAGCAGAGGCAGAATACCAGGAAGTGACTGTTTGAGGGAGCAATTTATCCCTGGATACTGGACAAACTACTCACTCTAAAACACCTCCTATTTCCTGTGGCCGGCTCCTCCAGGTTTGTGACTGCTCCCTCCTGCTATCTGTCGTTGGGTCAACATGTTGCGTCCACCTCCTCTTCACTCTATCTGCCTGCTTTGTGAATAAGCAGTAACTCCTCGTGCCATAGAGGACTGGACACCGTAACATCCCAAGAATGCCTCATTGGAAGCGCTGTCCCTACCTGCATCCAATACAATGGGATTTTTCACATCTCCCTCCTCGCCTCCAGAGCAGGAGTTCCAGAACATAGATTGGATCATTACCAGAAAAGACCAGATCCTGTTGCTTCTCGGACCGCCTTGTGAGCGAGGCCGTAACCTGAACTGAACGCTCTCTGCTGTGAATAGGCCTTCTGCTGGAGTAAACCTCCCATATTTTTATAGACCAAAGAGCAAAACAACAAATATGATCATTACAGACAGAGTGGACCATGTGGCAAACACACACTGAGACTTTGTGAACATGTTGTGTTGCCACCTCCCAACAGCTGCCCCCCACGATGACACGGTGCACAGTGGACTGATACAAACCAAACTCAAGTCCAGTGGGCTCTGCATATGTACCGTACGCAATCAAAAGGAGTACTTTTAAACTTTGCAGGCATTTTTTTTGTCAGACTAAGCCCACCACTGTATTTTGGAACTGAATATAGGTACTACATACGTATAACTGTGTATCAAAAAAAAAAAAAAAAAAAAAATCTGATTTGCATTTTTTCAGTAGCTACAGTTGGGACAGTTCACATTGCAGTTTGTTGGCTCAGTCACAGAGAAGAAGTGCAAATCATATAAAAGAAATGATGAATATATACAGAGAGTTAAAATACTGTTAAGTCTGAATAGAGGGAGTAAAGAAATGTCATTAAATGTATTTTGAAAGGCCCTAAAAAGTTATATATTTAACAATTTTATATGTTGTACCTTTGTAGAGAAGCTTATTGGACTTAAAATGTGATCTCAATGGCAATTTAGTAGGATGTGAACAAATGCTGTTGTTCTCATGACTGCTGGCTCGTAGTCCCAGGTTTTCTGTTCATACCTCAGTAGCCGCTTTCTTTTCATGGTCATCTTCAATTCACTGTCTACAAAATCATCGATGAAAAAAAGGAAAGTGATAAATTTTATTGAGGACTGATCTGCAGCCAACTGAACATTGTAAATCTTTGGTAGTCAGTGGATACCATTGAAATCTGCTAATTTGCTATGATATTGTATTGTACACAGTGTGGAATACTGACTCATTTCCTCTCTATGGGTTTTGATCTCTTAATTTATTTTTGTGCTTGTGTTCGTTCGCACAAATCCAGCCTCTCTCCGATGGCAATGAATGCGGCATGGAGAGAGAAAGAGAAAGCAGAGGAAAGCATTGCAGAACTATTAGAGTCATTTACATACATTTTATATCATGAAATATTTTAAGAATAAATTAAATACATGAAAAAAAAAATGTCCCCTGCAAATTTAGATGGTCTTGGTGTGCAAGGTCATCAGAGGAAAATTTCAATCCACCTGTTTTTGTTCCCCTCCACTTTTAATGGCTATACGTGTTTTGTGACCCAACAAAAGTGACTAAAAAGAAGTTTTCTGCCCTCTCATTGGTGACGCATTGAGTTTATGACCAGTTGCTGTAATTTCTGAGAAGCAGTGTACTGAAAATCACACTGAGATGTAAACAAAGTCTGTATTTATCTATGATACCAGAGGTGCAAGGAGTGTACAAAGTAGACTATATGGTTTGCTAACAAGAAACTAAGGGTAAAATTCACCATTAAGTCTCAAATTTATTTTATTTTTAAATGCAGTAAAAGTGAATACAACTGAGAAATGGCACAGTGACTGCAGCAAAACAGCCAAACAATTCTAAAAATAAATACAGAAAATCAGGTTCGAACTCCACACATACAAGCAACAAAAATGTGTAACTATGCATTGAGGACTTGTAAATTTAGTTTTAGTTATCTAAAAAAAATCTGAAATTAATTGTAATGCTACTGCATTGCTTTAACTGTTTATTAAACAATTGTTTAATTCTCACTATACTGTCTTGCTGCAGTTCTTATCCTAATAATATGGCCACAGACATACAAAAGTTGAGTACAGTTTCATTATGTGGCTTGGTATCGAAAGATTGCTCAATGATTATCACTGTCTCCTCACATATGCTAATGTCTGAAAAGCATCATGCATGAACTGTGAGGTATAATAAGTCTACAGCTCAATCCACCCCAATTCACCCCTTGGCCCCTCCCCCTTACCTCTCCATTTTGCACATTCACATGAAGACGTAGGGGTGTCGCGATTCTTGATGAGTCGGAGGGGAAGAGCTAAGGGGAGGGCTGTTTGGTACTTGAAAAGGATATTTTCAGAACCACGCTACAAAAGAAGGGGCGTGAGAAATATCCCATTATTCTGTTCGAACTGTCAGCAAGATGGAGGTAAACACGGTCAAAAAGTGCAGCAGTTGTGATGAAAGAAACACACAACATAATTATTTGATTGTCTGTTTAATGTTGTTTCAGTATTTCATAGATCACAGTTCTGCAGAAAAAATTCAACCAAAGCCCATGCAACCAAAATAGTTACAGCTGCTGATGACATGGAGAATTATTTCAGAAACAAAAGTTGTCACATCTGTTCATAGCAGTGTTAATGACTGCTGATGATGCAACAGGTCTGGAAGGGTTGTTTCATAAGGGAAAGTTTCAACCCCTACTTATGCAACTCTGTTTCAATGGGTCGTGCCAAGTGCAAGGGCCAAGAGGTAGGGGTAAGGTCAAGGGTGAAATTGGAATTGGGCCTAAAACACATCACCCTTAGATATATTTATATGGAAAGTATATAAGTAAACTTTTTGCCAGATGTACTAAGATCTCAATTTGCATGTAATCATTTATATGTGCAATCTAGGATTTTGTGTATTGGGTTGAACCACAGTTTGTGATTGATTTACCATGATTGCTTATGCAAAATATCAACAGGTGCAAAGTATTGGAGGATTTTCCATGCACTAAACTGTTCTGGGACCTGCCAGCACTAATGGGAAAAGTGACTGAATAATCCAGATGGAAATGTAACATGAGGAGTTTAGTCATAGAAGGTATTGCATGACTCATTCATTCTTTTATTTTTAATCTTAGAGGTGAGGGGGGGGCTGTGTTTTTTTTTGCATTGAATGACTGTCAGGTGCACAACATTTTGTCACACTCTTGCCTAATGTTGGTGTGTAGTTGTGCGGGTGTGTGTGTGGGGGGGACACTTAGCCCTTCTCCTTGAGACATGTTAAACGTTATATCTGCAAAATTATTTTGGGGTTTGATAAATCACTTTGCGTGTGCTAAATTAATACATCTACATTTTTCCTCTGACCACATGCACACTTGTGTGTATATTCCCCATATATTGCACATTCATTGTGGCCAATGTACAAGTGGATGGGGATGTGCTATTTTCTACCTTTGAAAGACGTAGCCCTTGGTGTGCACTGTTAGGAAATCAGTTTGTATTTTTTTTAATATGCAATGAATTTGCAATAATTTTAATACAAACAAACCTTTAGTAGATCCAACCCTTAATTTTTACAATAAAGACAAAAAATTTTAATAGTCAATTTACCCACTAATGACAGGAAGGCTATACCCCACTCCATGAATGTCTAAGGTTAGACAGAGACCATAACGTTAAGAAATGTGGATTAAAAATTAAAAACAAAGTAGCACTAATTGTCACATTAGATCCTAAATTAATTAATGTCTATCAATTATCAGTAAAACTACCACGAAAAGCACCTTATGATGTTAGATAGGTTGAAATGTGTTGCATATAATACCAGACTGTAATGAAAGAAAATGTCTCTTCAATGGTACTAATTCATATAATCACGTAATTATGCCCTGCACTGCATTCTTTTGTGTAATGATGAATGCTGTCATGTGGATTTCCAATACATTTTTAAGGGCTATTGAGCTGATTTCACTGAATGACACTTGCCTTAATAGTGACTATTACTATAGGGTCTGGAGGTCAGGAGCTTATCAGGGCTTTTCTTTTAGTTTCTTCTTTACACCTTGGATTTGAGGGTGGTTGAATCAGTGTTGGTTTCCTTCCGCAATATGATTTGAGAAAAAGGATAGCTGGATCCCTAACAGTGGATACCTACAAGTCTATCTATTTAGTGTGTACATTTTGTGTTTTACAAATGTGTGTGTATGAACAGACTTAATTTGCTTGACACCCACTAGAGAATCAATAAGAGTACATTGCCATCTTTGAATATAATGTAGCTTCTGCAGCCAGACAACTACAGTTACTTTGAATAATAACTCCCTCTGACTAACAGGCATCATAAACTATCGCCAAGATACAGAATACACATTCTGTATTATGATGCCACGCTAGAAAAGATAAGTGCTGAACATCAGTGGTTCTTCAAAAGTAAACATTGTACAGTGGAACGGAAGCAGCTATAGGCACCTTAGGGCATATTTAAGTATTTGTTGCAAGTATTTGTTACATCCTACATTACACCAATGGGAATAGGAGTGTATTTTTCCAACATGGTATAAAAACCCATTTCAATCCCTTCTGACTTCTTGCAGGAAACAGTCTTTTGATTCCAAGATAAACACTGAAAGTAAAGGTCCTAACCCCAGCTTCTCATGCTAAATCCTTCTTTGAACCATTATACTCACCTATGCTTGACTTCTAGTGTGAGAGCTAAGAGTGTAATCTAGCTGGATCATCATGCACTCCACCCGCTATGACTCACAAAGGAATACCAGCAGCCGGAAATGAGACCTCAAAGTAACCAAGGGGCTTTTTTCCATCTGTAACACACCGACTGTCAGGGTAAGGAGGGGGAAGTGGGTTTAATTACATTAGATTGAATTCCCATAATCTGTTCCATATCCTTTAGGTTTTTCTGACCGTGTTTAGAGTCATGCCTTTACATACTGTAATTTGATTAGGAGAGGACAATGTGAGGTTTCCTGAAGCAACAACTATGAGCATTTACAGTTAAAAAGAACACAGTAAGACAACAGTGGGGAGTTACATTTGCACAAATATTAAAGTGTCAGTGGACCCAAGCTCCATTTTATTCATGCTATACTGTGTGTTTTTGGTTCTAAGCTTCACCTCTGCATTTTTTTCTTCTAATTAAAGATGGGGGTGCATGCTAGTATCTTTGTATTCATGCATGTTTGTCTTTGTCAATCAATGTGTCTGTCACTGACGAACACTTACAAAGAGAAAGGCAGAGGTGCACAGCCTACATGCAGTTCTACACCCTGCAGTAAAGGCTGAGGGGAAAATACTCTCCCTCCATGTACAGCCCAGATAAATCTCTGAAATACCAATACTGCTCCACAGTGCACAAAATATTATTATTTGCTTTGATGGATAACATTTACCTTCTAATTCAAATTTCATACTGTGAGTCTTCGTTTACAATATAAATCTAATTAAGTACAGCCATCATGGCACAAGGTGGATCAATACACAATATGGACAGCACAGCTGCTTACCTCACAAGGATGCCTTCCCCTGCCAATATTTTCAAACTATAAAACGGTTCAGGTTCTTTCTGCATAGCCAATAATCTGTCAAGGTTAGAGCAACGAGAAACAAAACATTGCCTCTGTATGTGACATGTGGGCTACATTAGAACAGATGACTACATCAAAGTCGGTGTCGATAAAGCTGGTTCTATCGAAAATTGTGTTACATTTCAGATGAAAGGAGTTTAATCTGTACTTCTGATTACACAGAATATTGAATATCACATAGCTGTAAAATTGCATGACTATAAGGATGTCTAACTAAAATGCTTCAGTGATAACCTAAGATTCATATTGAATCCTGTACTCTACTGAATTGAAGATAGCAAAACAAATAGCAGAAAAATGTTGTATCATTAATTAATTTCTCCCATATAATGCACTAAAAAGCAAATACTTAGAAAATAGCATGCCGAAAATACTGGATAATTGACATAATACAAAAACTCAGTTAGAGTCACTTGATGGAATATTTAGATTGTACTTTGGAAACCCTTCAAAGCAATATTACACTGTTTTGTCTCTAAAGTATTTTAGAAAACATGAATGTAATAGAAAGTGCATGTTCGTCTAGCACAAAAAACAAGTCTAATACGCCCTGTATTGGATCCCTAATTAGCCAGTACGTCCGGCAGTAGCTCTGTCCACACCTTTTGGTCCAGTGAGTGCCTTACTACTGTGAGGAGTTTGACATGTGAAGTCTCAGGTTAAGCTCTACAGCTCTGGGCCTGAGCTCTGCCTTTATTCACCCTGATCAACCTCTCTGTGGTAGATGGTTCATTGTCAGCTGGGTGTTCAAGCTCCATTTAACTCTAACTAAGTGCCTTTAGTCATTATCGCTGCTCATTAATGCTGCTCTGGTACTGCTCAGCAGCCTTCAGAGCATCTGGGTGAGGTGACTACACTGTACAACTCTTAACACCGTACAGGAGATTTTTCTTTTCAGTGGCTTCATTGTTCAAATTAATGACATAAGCATAATCCTTATGTGTATTCCATTGAGGTTATTTTCTATTATAAACCATCATTAAGTAAAATGCAGACACCTGTAATAATCTTAAGAGCTAATGTTAATTTTACTCTAAATAGTACAAGAACAAATCACCGTGTCTGCTGTGCTATTTACTGCTCAAAACAGAAGGGAAGGTGGGGAAATAAATAATGGATGAACAAGACATAAAGAGTGTGAAATGCATTTTCCATCCTATATGGTATTGGTAATCAGGTTTTGATACTATATGCTGAGAGTATGCCGTGCAATGCAGGGATGCATGTTGACAGCTGGGGACCTGGCCAACACACTGGACCACTAAATGAGAAAAATGACCAGCTTTCACCAGCTCTTTTAAAAACTCATTTACATCCTGTCAGGTTCCATTATGGCCAGGGACCTGCACAGGAGCTGCAGGACAGGACTGAGCCTGAGTGCACCGACCATGCTGGCCAAGCTCCTATCAGCCTGACCCAGCTCACCGGTCCAGTAGACAGCTGATTCTCCTGTGTCAAGGTTTTTTGGCTTCTTTTTCTCCCCCTTCTACTTTCTCAGTACCTGTGCTGTGCTTTTGCCAAAGAGCAGGTGATTATCAGAGTGCCTGAAACCCCTCTTTTACTCTTTTATACAATTACTGTACAGTATGTGCACCTAAAAGCATCAGCAGAGAGGATTAGGCCTGCTAAATGCTGAGTCTTGAATAAATTATCTGCTGGGGGGCAGCATAAGGAGAATGGAAAAGGGAGAGTGAGGCAGAGAGAAATGATAGATTTGGCCTATTAATACCAGAAAAGTCTGAAAATTATACTTTGCTTTTTTGGAGGAATATACACAGTACAGATGCAGCCATGTAAGCCTTTGTCAAACTATTGGGTTTACGTCATTATAAGAAGGACTACTCTTGAGTCTTGGATTACTAATGATAACTAATATACAAATTCATTATTTAAATGGAAAAAGAAAAAATAATTGACATATCTTACCTCCTGCTGCTGTGTTGATGTAGTCTCCATAACTGTGTAATATATTTCACTTTTAAAATGATTAAAAAAAAAAAAAAAAGATAAATCACATAACACAGCCAATCACAAGAGCAAGAAAAAGAGGGGTGGTGTGGAGGGGGGGGGCTCTTCTAACAATAGCACTTTGGCAGTAACAGTGCTACAGCAGAACACTTGCAGAGGTCACAGTCTGTGGTCATGCACTAAGCTACTTGCTTGGCCCATTCAAACTCCAAGCATGTCTGTAACACAGTGATGCGACACATACATCAAAGCCACAGAGAGCACCTCAGCCTCAGCACACTCCAGGAGCTCCATCAATTCCCTCTGGCCTGCGGAAGCTGCCTTATCTTACACAGTCGGCCATCAAGGGTGACATCCTTGAGGAGACGATACAAACAGTGTCTAATGAATTTTTAACGACAATCGTTGCAAGTGGCAAAAAGAAGAAGAGCTGGAAACAGAGACGGCGAGAGAGACCCCTGCTGAATGCATTACAGTGATTTGTGGGCTCACCTTTGAGCGGGAGTAAGAGGTCTCCCGCCTTAGATCATCAGGGTGTTAAGTGTGCGCGGTAGGGGAGCCTCTCGGCTCTGCATGGTGGACCAAATGATGTTTGAAATGTTTTAATCAAATCCTGTCTGTTCATTAGACTAACAATAGGCTTCATGGGGTGAGCGCTCAGCAGTTGAGCGTCTTACTGCCCTCAGGGGAACCCTCCTGATAGACTGAGTTCCCAAGCCTCCTGGTGACAAATTCTTACACCACTCCATACATTTAAATGGGCCTTTATCGGTGCTGGCACTTTGTCATGCAGTTTGATTTATATAAAAAAAATAATCGTGTTGGATTCCAGTCTCAATCTGTCATCTGTCTGGCATTTACACCTATGGCAGATTACATGTCAACCTAATGTCATCTGGAATGTATATTTTGAACTGATGAAGTAGACACAGCAACAGACAGCGTGTTACTAGTAGCTGCACAGTGCCTGCTCAGATAATCTCTGACTTTGTGTCATTGGGCAAATGCTTTGTCAAGTGAGATTCTCAAGAATATTGTTTGTGGGATTATTTAGGATAAGATGCAATAAGTGTCTCTTGGACGTTTGACTTTCCTGGGGTGTTAATACTTAACTCTAGACTGGAACATGAGCCCTGTTATACTTACAGTATACAGATACCATGGCGTTTGAGCTGTTTGAATCTGCAGTCCCTCTCTACATAGGGAAGGTAAGATCTCAAATAATTGAATGAAGTTGTGGTTTATTTGAGAGATTAGTACTTAGGATGCACAGAGTGAATTGTTTGTAATACACAAAAGTATAAACATGAATGTATTACATAATGTCTGATGACATACAATATAATCATGACCCTTGCAATTGACCAGAAATCATTATTACATAAATAGAAAAAAAAGTAGTAAATACTTGACTATAAAGACTGAAATGATAAGAAACTCTTAACATTTTGAATATATTATATGACATATTGCTCATTTCACAAATTTCAGGATTTAATTCTTGGGATTATTATTTTTCTCTTTTCTAATTATATTTACAGTTGTAGTGTGCATGCATAGGCCACATTAGTGGACAAGACCAAAATGGGATACTTGATCAATTCTAATAATTATACTGGGTTTTTTTCTCTATCTCTAATCAGCCACTATGGAGTCATATTAGGACCAAAATGACTAAATAATAGTAATAATGACAAAATTAAAAACTTTAAAAACAAGATAAAAACACTAAATCTAAGGCATAATGTACTCAAAACAAATGAAATATCTGTCCATGCAGCAAGATAATTTCACTTGACAGGATTTCTGAATTTAAGATAGCTAAATTGAGAAATAAGCATGTCACATGTATGAACACTTAAAATAAGAAATTAACTCTTAAAACTAGAAAATTAACAAACACTTGTGAATCTGTGTGTTTAAGTCTTGGTAAGAACCAGGTAATTTGCAGTGATATAAAATCCAATGCTGATTTTGTGTATTACTCTGTATACAAAATTGTGGGCAGATGCAAGATGTTCTTAAAGCAGTTGTTCCTTTATCTCATGACCCCATTCTAACATCCCAAATTTCTGGCAATCCCAGACATTCAGAATGGAGACATACTTTGGTTACAATTAATTTGTTTTTGATCATGTAATATTTTGATATATTATATTGTAAATAAAAATGAATTCTACTGTAGATATCATTTAGTCTATATAGTGTATATTATTATGGACAGAGGCAGAAAAGCCAGGTGTAGGTTCAACTGCACTAAGGGAGAATTTAATTTTCCTTGGTCAGGATATGTACTGTACAGTCAGTCCAGCTTGTATTTACAAGGCTGACAATCAATACTGAACAAACAATAACTCAAAACTATGAATTCTAAAAGAGCTGCAACATCTGGAACTAACCACCATGAACATTTGACATATAAACAGTCCCACAGTGGTTTGGCATGTATGTCATAGATTATGATTGGCTCTGTCAACTCACTACATATTTTATATTAGTAGAGGTTTTTGGTTTTCTTTTTTGATCAATTACTAGAAATTTCATGTGACCCTGTTTGAATTCCAGGAGACCCCACATGAGGTCCCGACCCCAAAGGCTTAAGGACAGAGACAGTGTTTTACCTCTTCTCTCAGGATCACACCAGCCTTTAATCTGAAGTATGAAATCCCCCCACATTGTTAGACCACTAAATCTACTTTATTGTGTTATTTCAACCTGTCAGACCTATTGATCAGTGGATTAAGACAAAGATGATGTTTTAAAGCTTTGACTGAGGGTTTCATAGCTGTCTTGAAATCCAATACCAATAGGGGTTCATAGATCCTGGCCAGGATTTAGTGCTATAGGCAAGATTGATGACATGAAGCCGAGTCATAATAGAGGAGGTGCACAAGCCCCATCTTTCAGCATAACTCATGATAACAGTCTGCTTTTATTTGATTATTAGAGTCATTCAGTTGTCCAGTTATTTAAAACATCTTGCATGGTGCATCGCTCAGTGTGTCGGTCATAAATAATCCAACAGTGTGTGATCTTTTTACACTGCGACTACATGAGTCCCAAAATGGCATCTAACACCTGTGCAATTACTGCTAAAAGTATAAGTTTATATAGAAATCAAAGTCAGTCATATAATCATATTTTCAGGCAAGACCAATATTTTCCAATGCTAGAGCAACATTTGAACAATTGTCAATGATGCCAGCAATTTAACTTTTCAATAGTGCCTGCAGCTTTTCAATAGACACACTGCATGTAATAGTTTACTATATATCATAAGAATAGTATTAAAACAGGTCAGAAAAACAATACTAACCACATTAGATTGTGATGTTTATTACTCTGCCAAGGAATAGCAGAGGCTGTGTTATCACCAGTGTGTGTGTGTGTGTGTGTGTGTGAGGTGGGGTGGGGTGCGTATGCTGTTAATTAAAATGTAAAGGGACATTCATTACTATTACTTCTACACTTGCTTCATTTGTGAATGTTTTTATGGAACTTTTGCAAGAGAACACAACTCACTTACACATTGTCAGTTACATAAGTGAAACATCATTTATGTAAAAACTGTGCATATCGCCAAGGGCAGAATTAATTTTATTTGGCAAGGCAAGACTTGTGCTGTTATCACAATCTGCTTAGTCATGCATTTATTCTCTATGAATTTTAGAGAAGCAAGATTGTGGTATTTCTTCTTTATATATATATATATATATATGTGTGTGTGTGTGTGTGTGTGTAGTCTGAAGAACAGTTATAAAAGACAACAGTTCAGAGTTTTTAGACTCAGACCACATTATATATTGTGCAATTTTTTTTTTATTTACTTCACATCCAGACCTACTGTAACAATATTAGCTTTGAAAGGTGAAAGGTTACAGACAATAATATTCCTACTTTATCTCAATAACCAGTCAATAGATTTATCACCCCAACAAGGAACAGTGGAGTTATCTTGCTAACAGAGACACAAAGTTATGGACAAATTTAGCTAAAATTTTCAGGGAGGCACACATGTATGTTTCATTGGGTTGGGTATTTTAATGTTAGCAAACCCGCCCATCCTTAGTAGTCACCTAAGTGCTTAGTATATTTATTTTTCACAATTGTCAGTGGGGTAGAGGGAATGCTATTGTGGAGGTCTGTGTCTCTTCTGTTGGGTTATTGGTGTGTTTTATGTTTTTTGTTGTTGTGTTTGGTGCAGTATCTGTGTGGGCCTGCTGTCACTCTCCTGCCGCCCATGGACAGATGAAAATGAGCTTGTAGCTTTATCTGGTCTGTGCAACACATTTGTTGTGCAATGTTCCTGTCAAATAAGTAAATAAATAAATGTAAATGAACAAAGATATTGTCCCACTGGGGACACCAAACATGATGTCCTTGGGCCTGTCCATTAACTAGTGAGCCGATTAATTTGAGGAAAAAAACATTAATTTAATCAACTCGTTGTGGGTTTAATTTGTTTTCATTTATGATATTTACTTCATAATTGATGTATATTTGAGTAGGTTAACCCTTTATTCTTCATTCTTAAAAATACTCTCAACCATAGTGTGTTATTGGCAGAGGTGGTCAAAGTACTCACATTCTGTACTTAAGTAAAAGTACAGCTACTTGTGTGGAAAAATACTCTGGTAAAAGTTGAAGTACTCATTCAACTCCTTTACTGAAGTAAAAGTAAAAAAAAAGTACAACTTCTCAATTGTAATAATGTAAAAATATAAACTGCTCTTTTTTCTATGGATGAAATAATACTAATTGAAGCAGAATGTGCTGTGAATCTCTCCACAATCTTTACCCTAAACTCACTCTCTTTCGCACTAGTGTCCTCTTCTGGCCTATTCTATTCTATTCTATTCTATTCTATTCTATTCTATTCTATTCTATTCTATTGCATTCTATTTTATACTATCAAGACATCCACAATTATGGTGCTCACTACCGTTTTGTTTAATTATTTATTTATTGAATCTCTTTTTCTTTTGTGCTGGTTTGGTTTTCTTCTCTTTTTTCGATTTATTTATTTATTTTTATTGATGGACAGTTAGTAGTTGGGAATAACACACCACCTTATAATCTTTAACTGCAATAGCACCGCCTGTAAATTTCTATCCCCGTTCGTCCTGTCCAGTCTTTGTTTCCCCCACACATCACTGAGGTGTAGCACTGCCCTCCCTGGCTTATAATAGAGAGTTATAATAGAGGATGTCTGCTCAGCTTTCAGGGAGGACCAGAGAAAGAGATCAAATTTAAAGAAAAAAAAAAAAAAAAAAGAAGCAGAAAAAACTGAAAATTGTCAAGAATATAAAAAATAAAGAAAAAAAAAAGCCTTTAAAAGTGAGTTACTGTGTAGATTCTGTGTTTTATCAGGTCATGATACAATAAAATTCTGAATATCTCAGAAAATAATTATGAGATAAAAACTAAAAATTGTGGAGTGAAAAAGTTCAGAATTATGACATAAAAAGCTAAAAATTAAGAGAAGAAAGAAAAAACATAAATATTAGATAAGAAAGTAATAATTATGAGATAAAAGGTGTAGTATAGTATAGTATAGTATAATATAGTAAATTACAATTTTTGATTTACTGATTAATTTTTCTTACTGTCACATTTGTCTAATTTGAAAAATTAATAAGTCTATTCTGAGAATGTAAAGAGTATAAAGCACAAAAATGTATATAAATGTAAGGAGTATAAAGCACAGATATTTATACACAAATGTAGGGAGTAGAAGTAAAAAGTTGCCAGAAAAATAAATACTCAAGTACTGTAAAGTACAGACGCCTAAAAAATGTACTTAAGTCCAATAAAGGAAGTACTTCTATTTACTTACTTCCACCTCTGATTATTGGAGTATATAACCAGACTTTATTTGGCAAACATTAAAACAAAAAATGTAAATCTAAATTCATTAACTTTTCATGACTTACCCATGAATGTAAAAAAAAATGTTTGATTTTTTTTTTTACTTGAATTGAAGAAAAACAACAACAACCTGCTAATGGAGCAACTTGGTAAGATTTATTGAAATACAAATTTTAAGATATATTGTTTAAACATAAGTTATTATATCTCACTTAAAAGTTACTCTTTAGGTGATTGTCTTCTTTTTAAGTATGATGATATATTTTGACAAGAAATAAATAAAAAAATAAACTTGATAAGATTTAGATTTTTGCAGTGTGCAGCTCACAGCCCCAATAACCAGTGGATGTGAAGAACACAGCACATATAGAAAGATGTGAATAACCCAGAGTATTGAGAATTCTGTGTGCTGAAGAAGTTCACCACAAGTTGTGTTTGTTGTAGGAACTGCACTTTGAACTCTCCTAATATGAAATGCAATTGACCAACAGAAGTGAGAATAATTGCTGCCCCATCTGGCCTTGGTGTCAACCCCTTCCACAAAGCCTTAGGGACTTGCAGATGGAAGACATCAAAGCAGAACCCCAGACTGTCTGCCCAAGATGATATTAGATCTAGAAGCTAAGGCAGTCACAGCTGTCTAAGCTCTAGCGCAAAGATTTAACAGAGCCAAAATACAAAATGAAACTGTTGTTACTTAGTAAACATGAAAATGCAATCTGGTGTCAGCGTACTGTGCCAAAGGTTTTTTTTTTTGGTTTGTTTTGTTTTAAGACACTGATATGCCACAATGTGCAGTTTTACATGTGAAAGGTTAACACTGTTCTTTTTGATCACAAAGACTGTCCACTAAAGATATAACACCATCCTGTTGTGTGAAAATAAAGCCAAGATATTATTGTTAAAATAGCTGACATCTTTATTTGTCTGCATCGTGCACATTCACAGAAGAGACATCTACACCAGCTAAACTTCAAAAAGCTGATGCATTAAGTACAAGTTAAAGTTAAAGCTAACTGGGACAGTGTATGTCATATCTGAGATTTAATTGTCAGATGTGATTGGCAAGAGATTATTGTTGTTATTAAAGCTGACAACTACAGCAGACACCACAGCATTTGTATGAACTAATACTGCTGTCACTCAAACAAAATAAGTCATGTATGTATGAGCAGACATACATGTTCATACAGTAAACCTGATCCTGATGACCTATGACCTCAGGGCTCTGGATGCTTCATATGGAACCAGTAGGTCTAGGATGTATTTGGGTTCAAGGCCGTTTATTGCTTTATAGACCAGGAGTAAGATTTTGAATTCTATCCTTTGACCAACTGGAAGACAATGTAAGGATTTGAGGACCGGTGTGATGTGGTCCAGTTTCCTGGTACTGGTCAGGACCCTGGCAGCAGCGTTTTGGATCAGCTGTAGCTGCCTGATTGAATTTTTGTTTAGACCAGTCAAGACACCATGACAATAATCTAACTTACTGAAAATGAATGAATGAATGAGTTTTTCTTTGTCTTATTTAGACAGAAAACCCTTGATTCTAACTATGTTCTTCAGGTGGTAATATAGGCAGACAACAACAGACAATAACAGCTTTTAAATGGTTGTTGAATGTCAGGTCTGAATCAATGATTACACCCAGATATCTGGCTTGGTTTGTAGGGTTCAATGACACGGACTCAAGGTGCGCATTGACCTTTTTTGGGGCCAAAAACAATCAGTTCTGTCATTAAAGACCTCTTGGTAAACAATTTTACTGATTGGCACACTAAGGTCCAAATCACCATTTTATACTTTTTCAATTATTTCATAACAACCATATTTTGTTAAGTTGACCTGATTAGAAGGTCTGAGTATCTGTGTGTGTGTGTGTGTGTGTGTGTGTCTGAGAATTTTTCAACTAGCTTGATACCTATGACCGAAGAATAGTCCCATCTCTATAAGAAATATCTTGCTTTACAATCACATGGCTCAGTTGACCAGAAGTGCAGTACCATGCTGCATGATGGGAAATTTATGAAGTTAGATATTTACAGATACCTGTACTGCCTAAAGTTACATAAAAAAGGGCCATAAAGAGCTATAATAAAAGTGATGCTACAGTTCATTCTAATGACAACTGTTCAATTTAGACACAGCACCTTAACTTATATTGTCTTTAATTAATGTTTATAAAGGATTGCATTTTTGTTTTTTTACATAATGCAAATCTTAATCGGGTCAGGAGCTTGACATCTCTTTTTCAGCATTGTCAAACTACTATTATTGCTTCAAAACCACATTCTCATTCCTTTCATTATTGTCATGGCATTCCTTAAACCATGTATCGCTGCACTGCAGAGATGGGATGCATTTTCTTTGTAGTGGAATATGGAAGAAAATGGTCCATCATTATGACTTAAATAGCTGTTTCCTTTCTTCTAAAACAATGACAGGCAGCCTCTGATTGTTTTTGCCTCACAAATTTTATTAATTCTACTGATTGTGCGCTTGCTCCCTATTACTTCACTGCACTAGAAATGTCATATGAGAGTTTAATTCACTGTGTTGTTGTGATACTTTGAAAAGCTACAAGCCCTTTACCCTCTGGACATTTGTTTGTTGATCATTCAATGAAACTTGTTTTTCAGTGTAATTTGACAAGAGGAAACCACAGGGTTTAGATAATTCATTTGACAAAATCATACAACATACCCAGTATCATTATTATCAACATCATATCTCTTTCTCTGCTGGAGATCAGCTATAATATAGGAAAAATACACCCCTATATGTGAAACAACTTTCATATCTACACTCAAATGTACTTTTCAATCACTTTGACTTCCATGGCTCTAAGATTTAATGGTTATATGCCTGTAATTCCATTTCAGTTAAATTATACAAATGAATACATCTGTGCTGGTTTTCTAAATGTCCTTTATGCAATCAGAGGCTGGGTGAGTGGGCTGGTGTTTTTTTATTTTTAAATCTGAAGTGGTGAACTAACATCCCTTCCTCAGTTCTTGGATCAATTCTCCGAATTAATCAGTGAAAACATAGATGGATAACTGTACATGGTGCTGTGGTATTGTGGTCACAACTCTCTAGTACTTTCCCAGCACCCACCTTCACCTTAGACACCATGTTAAAAGTGGGTCCCATTGTACTTTGCTAGTCTGTTACTCTTTTCAGGTCCATTCCATTATCAGATTCTTATAAAGAAGAGAAGAATTCCCTTAGGTAGGTAGACTGACAGGACAGTGACATGACCTCTTCCTTCCAGTTCATTACTAAACCTGTTACTGTACTATGACACTGCTTTAAGTAACTGCTTACTAAAGAGCTGTTAAAGAAGAGATGAAAATGTACTTTTTGTCACACACGTTTAAATACATTTAAATTCAACAAGTCTGGTGTAAATGCTTTTTTTCTGTCCTATGAGCACAGCCGGTGTCCAGATAAAGTCTGTATGAGAGGGTATGAGAAATTCATTATCTCTTTAAAAAGTCACATTATTCAACTACAGCAGCCATGTCAATCACAATGACACAGAATGAAAATGATCCTCTGAAAGTGTAAATATTTATGGCATTATAAATATAGGTGTTATGTCCTTTTCAATAACATGCACAATGTTTTTCATGGAATGGGATTATAATTGGGTCAAACTTTTTGTCATTGATCAATCATGCCTGCAGCTTAAACATCATACCACTGAAAGCAACAGCCATAAAGAAATACCTGAGTAAGTTTTAAAGATGAAAAAAATCTTTTTAATGCACATTATAACACTTCACACTCTGTTTCGCAGAGACTTGACCTCTAAGGTTAAGCTAAACGTTTAATGCATCTCATCCTGGAGAAAACTGCATTTCCTATGGGTGCATAAGTGTAGTTATGTAACGCCATTTTGTAACAGCAAATGATATGGTTTCAAAGGTAGAAAATATGATGTGGAAAGCTGTCTCTGACTTTGAAAAGAAAAAGTGTAAAATATTATTTACTGGGTCTAAATAGTCACAACTGAACAGATATATCAAGTGAATTTCAACAGTGTTAGTGTTGAGATACACACTTAACCTGTTAGTTACAAGTCTGATTCTTTGACAGAAACAGCTGGGTGTGTCTTTTGATTAGCCATGTGTCTACAACCCTGTGAGACCGCACTGAGGTGACTTTAAAACACTGCTCTGTAGCTCAAAGCTAACTAACCACTAAAAGTGCTCCCCAGACACTGTTAGCGATCCGTTAGTGCACCATGCTAACTACACTTGTGCCTCATGTTTCCTTTTTGTCTCCACTGCCTTCACCACTAAATGGCAAACTATGAAAACAAGCCAGGAAGCTGTGTGTCCAAAAAATACAAAATCAATATATTTCACAAGGATATTTATCCAGACATGTTGTTATTCAATGATGATACATGACCCTTCAGTTCTATGATCTACCACACTTGACACATTTTATCGACGTTAGCTGAAAACAATATTGGTTCAAGTCATAGCAACATATAATCTTGAAAAGATATATTTTACGGTGTATTCCTATCCACTGCTGCGTAGGAGGTATGTTTATATCATGTAATCTCTGGAGATGGGAAAATGTGCATCTGGGGGTTATGCATATTACACACATTAGTATGGAGAAGTGAATGCTTGGTCTCACAAGGACACAGTCCCCCTATAATGATGTTCTGTACCACATCTTTTTATTCTCTTTCAAGCAACCCATTTGTTTTTTAAAGGCCACTTTCATTGCTATTTAAACCATATATATGTATATATATATATATATATATATATATATATATATATATTTATTTATTTATTTATTTATTTATTTATTTATTTATTTATTTAATTTTTTTGTATGACCCCTTAAAAAAATGTGTTTTGCTTTGCATGTTTTTCTTTTGTTTTGTTTTTTTCTTGCCTGATGATTAACAATATTGTGTTGGTAGTGAAATATTTCTGTATTTACTCACAGCTATAATTATTCCTCACCTCACACAAAGAGACAATTTGGATACCACCTTGGCACAGTTTACAGCTGAATGGATGCTGACCCTTTAGGATGCCTGCTGCAATGAGCATTTCCCTTTTATAACTCAGCATGTTGATCAGATTAAAAGCTTAAAGTGATGACACACACTGAGTGTTAATATGAGCTCTGTTTAAAAGTTATTCATAAATTATATGCAATGCCCTTCTGGAAACTTGATGCACTCCTCAAACTGTTGCTACATTGCCATACTCTTTCCACCCTCTGCTTCTGTCAGCTTTGAATAATTGATAATAATCGATTTAAGAGTTTGAGTGCTCTGTATCTGCCTTATAATGATTAGTGAAAGGGTCACACTGCTCAAACCCCCTCAGTCGCCAGCATCCGCCCCTAATCCTCCTTAATCCCCAAAACAATAGGCTCCTCCATGCAGGGTACTGTGACAGATTTTTATCTTCCTGCTTAGGGGGATCAGTGTGCCTTCACACTGGCAACACAACAATGATAGCAGTTTAGAACTGTATACTCTTACAAGTGGAAAAAAATAGCTTTATATATTCACAATGCAGATGCAGGACATACATTTGGAAAATAAAGGGGATGTATTTGCTCTATTTTAGTGTACTCTATTGAGCTGTGCTTCAGGGTAAACATGTTTACCCCAACAATCCTCAACCAGCTTCCTTGCATCATGTTTCATATGAAAGGATCAAGGCTGGTTTGGTAGGCAGCCAGAATGCTTTGGTCTTGGGTTTGGATTGTGACCAAAGAGCTGAGGTGACTCTGCAAGAGGGGAGAGACAGTACAGGAATCCAGAGACGTGATCACCAAACAATGAGAGTAAATGGAGAGGAACAAACAGTAATCCTACAAACTGTCAGGTCATCTGACCAAATATATCTATTAGCAGTTTTATAATTTAATACATTCAATAAAATACAAAATACATAAATATAAAACAGACTTTTAAAACAGAAAACACTCCCTCTTGTTGGTTTCAGGCCTTGGAATTGAGTGTGCCGGTGTGTGCAGTGGATTCCTGTGGGACATGGAATGGAACAGAAAATCATTAATAATGTTAGTAACACCTGTGCGTTCCATGCTTTTACAAGCCAAAATATCTGCAGTGAAAAAGCTCTATTGTTGCAGTCAAGACTGTACAAACTGTCATTGTAAGAATATTCTTCCACTATGGAGCCAACTTGCATCAGTTAGCAGCTTACACTTGGAGGCTTACAGTAGCATTAATCACTGATTTTCTTGCACATTTGTATTCTGTATATTCTGGGGGTTTGCAGTATCTTTTTGTCTGTACATTTCAAAATCATATCCTGATTCTTGTAACCCACATAAGCCCACATTCCGGTCTGAAAAAACACATGCAATAGCTGAAGTACTTTGTTACTGTCCATTTATTATTTTTTTCTACAGGTACTATATACAGCGATTTTCAGGTAACTGCACAGATACTTCATGACATAATAGTAATGCAAACATAGCACCTGCATTGAAATCATCTCATTTTTGGAATAACACATTTGTCTTGCAGTGAAAACAAATACTTGGCAGATTAGATGAAAAAAGGTATCAGCTGAACTGTTGAACTCCATGGTACCTACAGGACGTAGGTTTAACAACACAAACAGATTATGAACAAAATCGGGTCCCAGTGGAAAACACTGCAGAAACATTGCTTTGTGAATTAACTTTAAAATCAGTCACTGCACTTCATCATGATGAGTGCTTGCCTTCAGTCATGGTTGTGCACCTTCACCCACATCCTTGTTTTATGTAAAATACCTTTGATTTCCTGATAGTAGAATGACTATTAAGACACATTCCTAATACAATGTTGGATTTACACTGCAAATATCTAAATCTTATCAATTTCTACTCCAAATATCTCATCACACCTACGTAGAATAAGAAATATCTCACTGAAAAGCTACACTTTAGGTAATTATAACAATTGATATTTACACCATAGATCTTGAAAATATTATTTCAAGAATCTTCCCAAGATAATTTTCATAATTATTTATTTTTTGTTAATTCAAAATTTGTCTCATCTGCCAATGGAGCAAATGAAAATTATCTTGGTAAGAGTTGCTAGTCATATGCTGTTGTATCCTTGGGCAAGATATTTCACCCTCCTTGCCTCTAGTGTTACTCACGCTGAATGCGTATGAATGTTCAGTCGTGCTCAGAGGGGCTGTAGGCGTGAATTGTCAGACACGCTTCTGTTAGCCTGGCCCAGGACAACTATGGTTACATGTGTAGTTTACCATCCTCACAGTGTATATGTGTGAGTGAATGAATAATGGATCCACTGTGTACACTTTGAGTATGCATTAATAGAAAAGTGCTATATAAATATAATAAAAACATAATAATTACAATAACAAGCATGAATAAGAACAATTTCCATATATATTCTTTAAAAATAAGTTTTTATATTTCATTGAAAGTTACTCCTTTGGTGATTATATTTTATTTTAAGTGCGATGAGATATTTTGACTACAAATGAGAAAAAATATACCTGTCAAGGCAAGGTAAGAAAAATGTGTTTATATGGCACATTTCATGTACAAGACGATTCAAAGTATTTTATATAAAACATTACAAATATTGCAGTAACAATAAAAAGTATAGGCATGGGGGAAATGTGGTAACATTTAGATTTTTTTTTTTGCATATAACAAATTGCATAGAATATACTTTTTGTTATTATGGACTTTCTCTATCTTTCCTTTAAGCTATTGTAAATCAACTTATATTGATAGGAGAGTTAAAACCTAATGTTTGCCAAGTGTCAACATTAGTGTGTATCAGCATCTGCCAACGTGGACTGTAAACTGTTAAAATAAGCTAACGAGTACCTCCTCTTTGTCTCTGTATGCAATGTATTAACCTCTGACACACTAGAGCAAAGATCTTTGTTACCATACAAATATCCAGTTTAACCAGAGGCGCCAAAAGAAGGAAAGCTTTTTTTAATTGTCTATCTGTGATTGCAAAATATTGTGGAACAACACAATGAGGTCTGCACTGACTGTCATTTTAGTTTGGTTCAACATGTAAGAACAACTTAAAAATTATATTTTGGGCTGTTATTAAAATACATACATATTACCCCCCTGCAGACATACCAAAACTCTCTTGAACCAGTTATTTAATGTCCAAGTAAAAAATTAAAAGAATGTCAATCCAACCAGTACTTCTTAGCGTCTGAAAGTAGACTGAAGCAGCTTTCTGTGCTTCGTGTAAACTTTACTTATTTATGTTAAACTGCAACAGCCACTACTTAAGGTGAACACAATCCACCACACATAAATTGACCTAATGGATGAGATGATCCAAAGTAAAATTAAATACATGTACAAAATCTTCATCAACTTTATCCACATGCTTTTAAAAACCAACTACCTAAAACAATTTTCAAATCCTGGAGCTATTAAGACATGTCACTGGTTGGTTGCAGAGTATGGCAAGTAGAGTGTGGCAAGTAATGCTAATGACTTTGTAAATTATACAGTACCTATTGCTAGCCCTTTTGACCCACCTGCAGACATCCTGTGAATGCAATAACACTGTATTTCAGATTCAGAACAGTTTCCACCCTTGAGCATTATGATAATTTTTCCAACCAGCCATATCGTTGAAAATGGTCTATCAAACACACAGACAAGCAAATAAAATAAAATAAAATCAACCGTTCTGTCTGTATCTAAAAGTGTGCATACATGCACACGGGGCTATGGGGGCATCCATAAAGAAAACAGCAGCATCGAGACGTAGAATAACAAGCATTATTACTTGGCATTTGGCAGTGGCATCAATCAGCTCCAGCCATTCTAAGCACTGTGATGGTACCTAACTGTTCAGCCAGAGCACTGATTTAATAGAGCATGGTCTGATAAAGTCCCTGCTGAGATCACTTCATGGCCAATAGGTTGTTCAGGCAGCTAATTGGTCAAAAAATAAAACCTCTCTCAGGAATTAGATCCAGTGTTATCACACTGGTTCTGGCACACTATTAATGAGTAGCATTGGTTCCCTTTAGCCCCAAACTATATTTCTGCTCAGTGTGTGCATAGGGACTTCTACTTGTGCATAATTACGGTGATGATGACCAAATGTTTACCTTATAAGCAGAGTCTGTACACAAGAGGATTTGTTCAGAGACTGTACAGTTGTAATAACGCTGAGAGTAATGATACAGCCAACAAGCCTTAGCAGCTCCTTTTTTGTCCACAGCAGACCATTCAACACTGCATTGATCCACATTCACCCAGAGAGACATTAAAAAATCTCGAGTTTTCTCATTTTGCTGGCTTACAGTTCAATAGGGCAACTCATTTTAAGCTTTTCCTGGATAAAGGTTTTTAAAGGTGAATTGCAGTCATTTACTTTATCAATACATGATTCTTTATGAAATAAATAACTAGAGAATTTTACAACCAAGAAAATAAATAGTTAAAAAATAATAAGTATCTATTTTTCACTCTGACATCTGCAAGGATAATGAATTAAAAGTATTAGATACAGAGCATATGAATGTAACTTATATTGTGACTTGGATTAAAAAAATAAAGTCAGGAAAAATAAATGTCACATTTAAATAAAAGAATGCCAAGTCAAAATGCACTTGGATATAGTAACAGACAATATGAAAATAACATTCATTCATCTTCTGAACCCACTTCATCCTCACTAGGGTCACTGGGGGCCTAATCCAGCTACAACAGTCAAAGGGCTGAACATATATAGACAAACAATCACCCTCACATTCACACCTATGGGCAGTGTTAACCAATGCACCACCGTACCGCCATGGACATAAAACAACATTTGCATTTAATCTTGTCAATTTCATTTCATTTGTAAAAAACATCCATTTCTGACTTTAGGGCCAGCAGTAAAAAAGTTAAAACATGGGCACATTACAGATAATGATGATCATTGCTTGCTTCACATCACATTATTTCATTATTTGAACAAATGAAAATATCTAGACCTTTATTAGGAAGACATACAGCCCGCAATCTGATTTTTTTTTTTTTTTTTTAAATAGTTGTATGTGAAAATTATACACTTATGCAAGTTCACCTTAACCCTTTCGAGGGCACCCATACTCTGGAATTCAAAATTTCAATGTTAGATTTTGCATCCCACAGCGCAGCGGTACTGTGGAACCCTATTTTTAATGTTTTGCCAATTTATTCTTCTCAACTAAAACTGTTACTGCAGCCTAAACTGTGCATTGTTTGAAAGAGATCTTTTGGGGGTCTAGTCCAGACCCCGGCACGTAAGTCAGATGCAAAAATTCACACCAACAGGTGGCGCCGTACCAGAAAAAAAAACAGCATTTGGGGCTATAACTCACAAAGAGTACGTCACACATTCAAAACACTCACATCCACAGATTCTCTGAAGAGTACTGAATCACATAGACATATGTATGTAGACGCCTCATAGGCTGTTGAGAGGCGTTCCTACAGTGCCACCATCTTGAATCAGGGACAGCAGAGATTTTTTTTTAAGAATCTCATAAATATGTTTTTTTGTTTTAAATTTCCTCTTAATGATTTTGGAATTTTTTCTAAAAACACTAGATTCGGAGTTACAGTGAACAGACCAGTAAGTTAATTCAGTCTACAAAACAACACCATCATTGGTTGTGGAAGTTGAGACATCTCTGTCTTCAAAACTGCCGAAAAAAAAATCCAGCATGAGCTTGATGGGACAATGCATAACGAAAGACTTTACCACGCAGGAGTTACACTGCGCTTCACGAGGACGTCCAGGTACTATAGTATCTGTATGGAAACACGTTCAAGGAATAGTACGTGGTACACAGTCAATTTTGCAGTGTTAAATCAACACTTAGAGAGTTTATTTAACTTCTTCTAGAGTGTATTTGGTCCCATTGTCTCCAAATTAACACTGCAAAATCTACAGTGTACCTGAACCGAGTCGAGTCAAGCTAATACCATGCAGTGGAAATGCGCCTTAAAATATTTCGATGTAATTTAGCATACACAAATTATGTATTGACATGTTAACCTAGCAAGTGCAGATAATGTCTGACATTTCGTATCATCCACATCTGCCTCTCCTCCTGGCATATCATCTCCCACCTCTCTGTCTTTATATTTCCATCTTCAGCTCCTCCCCTTCTACACTCTTCTCATCATTCCTCTTCTCGTGCCCACTGCAGCGTGACAGGTGACTGGCGACACTAACAATAGTGGGTGCGGGGCCCCTGCTCAGCAGAGCACAAGCTGCATGATAAATTACCCTCATCAGTTTGTTTTGCCAACAGCCCACACAGGTCACCACCAAGGCCGGTCGTGACATTTTGTTGCATACTGTATATGCAAATACCTGCCAATCAATTAGCACGCCGCTCCCCCTGCTCCCTGCGCTGCCCATTGTGATTAAAATGAATTGATTGTGGGCTAAAATCAACACCAGCCAGCCTGCCAAGCACTCAGGGTCAACAGGACAGAACAGAGAAAATGCAGAGTTAAAATAAAACTTGAAGTAAAACAGATTGAGCTTTTCCACTCCTTCACTTTCCTGTATTTTGCTCTTCATCATCACCTCATAGCTGGAGGCATAAAACACAGTGAAATTTGCTGAAAACGAGAAAAAAATTCAATGTAAACACCCCAAGTAATAAATCTGCGAGGCTGCCAGGGCTTTCTGAAGATCAGGCTGATATGTGATGGGAAAACAATAGTGGAAGCAATATTTCAGCACTGAACATTATAATGTGCAGGAGTCTGCAGTCTATATAATCTTAACATGCATGTTTTTGCATGTACTGTACATATTTTAGACATGGAGAGAGAAATATGCTGCTGACGGCTGTTCATCAGTCTTGGAGGCAACTAACAAAGAGCATGTGTTTGTAGGAAGGAAAAAATGCAACCTGTTTTGATTAAGTATCAAAGGCTTAAAAGGTGGGTAAACAGCCCGCTGATGGTTTATGGAGAGACTGATTAAGGAAAGCACTTATCATTCAAAAGCATGCCTGCTTACATAAACAGTGTCTGTACAGTAAAAGTCAAGATCAAGGTAATAGAAATACAATTCTAAAATGTAACTTTTTACTTGAGGTATTGTAAAGTAATAGAATAAATATTTAAACTGTCAAAAGTAAACTATGTATGCATTGAGTTAGAAGAGCACAGATATTATCATTTGCATTTGTTACAGTTTTTCAACTCTAGTTTTGAGTTGTTCAGAATTTACAACTGCTAATTTAATTTAATGTATTCCCTATGGATGTGAAAAAAAAAAACATATCTGCAAGGACTGTGAATATTAAACGAGAGGATGCTACCTGAATGTGTCTCCATATGCATGGAGTAGTTGTGCTACAACTTGGGATGAAAATTAAATTAAAAATTGCACTTAAAGCAATCAAAACTGAAAATTGCCACCATTAGTATTAAATTGTCAGCATTATTAATGGAAAAAACTCGAATTTGTAGTACAGGCAAAGCAATCAGTTAAATGTTATTTAAGACAAACAGGGTTTATATATACAGTGCAAGTCTTTGGGCATTGGGAAAAAGTGGGAGCACATGGAGAAAACCTGCACACACAAGGAGAACATGCGAACCACACCCAGAAAGGCCCACACACAGCGTCTGGATTCAACTATCAGGTGATAATTCTAACCCTTAAGTGTTTATTGATCTTACAATTAATATATCAATAGGGACGACGGAATGATTCCCGGTGCAATGATACTGTAAACCATAGTAAAATTACAGACAGTATTACCATTTCAGATTAAAATTATTACTTGATACTGGTCATTTCCTGGAGAACAACACACACAACCCACCTCCCACTAAAAGGACAAAGTCAGAAGGTCTGGACATATGTTGGATTTTTAAAGGATGCTGAGAGTAAACTAATAAAAATGCTCTGCAAAGGCAGCCAACACTTCCCACACAAAGGGGAGTATTGCTTTTATATGTACATTGGATTTTTAGACAAGGCCCATGAAACAACCAAAATATTATTTCTGTACCAGTTCTTAAATCTGTCAGAATAGATCGACAGTACTGTTGAGCATCGAATGTAAAGGAAAGTTAATTCCTATCTACAATTTGCCCACATTGCATATAGGCTTTTTAGTTATGGCCATATGATGCAGTCTTTAATGCTCATGTGTATGTTTGATGGTTACTATTTTAATGTTTCTGCCTATTTTTGTGTATTTATAATTTTTTAACACATTCAAACAATACTGCAATAATGTTGATGACCATGATCATTTTGGCTACAATAACAGTGATATGAAATATTCATATTGTTACAGTACATCACTAGTTATCAGATAGTAGGTGTGTTCACAGTCATGACCATTGCAGTGATTTGTGGACATTCAGCCATTTGTCAGTTCCAAAATGTGACCACACTGCAGACTTGTTTGTGCTGTGTCTCTTTGCACTGATCCAGGACAAGCTCATGCTATTTTCTCTGCAGTAAGCATAATGATCAACTCCAGTTTTAACCCTCCTGTTGTCTTCGGGTCAAATTGACCCGAAACTGTGTTTAAAAGTAAAAAAAAACACCCCTAAATTATATTTTTTCAACTTGATATTTTATGACTTTGTCTAGATTGACCCCAACATTAGGATAAGTGAAATTTGACTTTATTCACACTTCCATGTAAGTTGTACAAAAAATTGCACTACTATTGTCCTCGGGTCAAAATGATCCGACAGTGAGTTGAAATCACAGTCACTGAGTCAGTTACACACAACAAACATGTGAGAATGCTTTAGTTCTGTCTATGATCAGTCAGTAGCAGTTATAAACATGTGGTTTTCTCCCATGGAGTGCACTTTCTGTAACCACATCTGACCCCATATGGATTTAGATGAGAGTGTATACAAATGCGGGAACAGACAGGTTCTCGTTGTTGAAATGTAACAATATTGCCTATGTTTTCAAACCCTACAGAGGGTAAAAAGCACGGGAAAGCAGGTGTGGGAACCGGCAGCCTATCAAATGATCAAAATGTAACAATATTTGTCAACAAACCCTTGTCTGTCTGGCCTCTCAGATGCTATAAAGGTGCCGTTGATCACAGTACCCCAAATTCTCTCTGTGCTGCAGCCATGAAGCGTGCACATTACTCTGTTGAACAGGCTCTAGAGCAGATTTTTGAAAATGTCCAGGAAGACAACAGTGACTCAGAAGAAGAGGAGGAGGTATCAGAAGAAGAAGATGGGGAGGAATACAACCCAGAGCATGATGCCTCATCTCCAGATGAAGAAGAAATACCTCAAGAGACTTTCCTTTCACAAAATGGCAAAATAGCATGGTCCTCAGCATCATTTGACCAACATGGCAGAGCAAAATGTCATGAAGATGACTCCAGGACCCACAAGATATGCCGTTTCCCATGTCCACGATATTGCCTCAGCATTCCACCTGTTCTTCACGCCAGCAATAAAAAAGATAATCCTGGAGATGACAAATCTGGAGGGTTTTCGAAAATATGGAGACAGCTGGAAAAGGATGGATGAGGTTGACCTGTATGCCTACATCGGACTGCTAATCTTAGCAGGTGTGTACAGGTCCCGAGGCGAGGCTGCAGCTAGTCTATGGGATGCAGAGAGTGGAAGGCCAATCTTCCGTGCCACGATGCCCCTCAAACGCTTTCACACATACTCAAGACTGCTACGATTTGATAACCGTGAGTCAAGACCTGCAAGACGTGCGACAGACAAGCTGGCTGCCATAAGAGAGGTTTGGGACAAGTGGGTGGAGCGGCTGCCATACATATACAACCCGGGGCCTGATGTAACAGTGGATGAGCAACTGGTTCCATTCAGAGGTAAATGTTTATTTTCATATCTTGAATAAAAGTAATTTTAACTATTGATTATAACCTTGACTAAATGGCTAAACATCAATTTATCTAGAAAGGTGGATGTAAATGAGACATATTTTATTTACACTGATTTTATTCTATCCATCTTTATGCTAAGATGATGTCTATTATGTCTACTTCACTGTATTATATGCTGTGAAGCACTTTGGGCCACAATTCTTGTATGAAAGGTGCTATACAAATACATTGTATTATTATTAATGATTTCTGTGACACTATAACTAAATACTAATACCAATTGCTAATGCTAATCTTCTCTGTCCAAAGGTCGTTGTCCTTTCTGTCAATATATGCCCAGCAAGCCAGCAAGATATGGGATCAAGATATGGGTGGCCTGCGACTCCAAATCCAGCTACGCTTGGAACATGCAAGTGTACACTGGGAAGCCGATCGGTGGAGGTCCAGAGAAGAACCAGGGGATGAGGGTTGTCCTTGATGTGACAGAGGGACTGAGGGGTCACAATGTCACATGTGACAATTTCTTCACCTCATATGAGCTGGGACAACAGCTACTGAAGAGGAAGGTCACCATGGTTGGCACAATTCGAAAGAAGAAGCCTGAGCTCCCACCTGCACTGCTTGCATCAAAGGAGAGAGAGGTCCTGTCATCAAAGTTTGCCTTCACACCCACCACCACTTTAGTGTCCTACCTCCCCAAGAAAAACAAGAATGTGGTAGTTTTGAGCACGCCGCACACAGAGACAGACATTAGTAATCGTGAGGACAAGAAGCCAGCCATCATCTTAGAATACAACAGCAACAAAGGAGGTGTGGACAACCTGGATAAGGTGATTGGAACATACAGCTGCAGAAGGATGACTGCCCGCTGGCCCCTGGTCGTCTTCCACAACATTATTGATGTTTCCACCTATAATGCCTTCGTAATATGGAGAGAGATCAACCCTTCCTGGATGCCTTGTAAGATGAACAAGAGGAGGGTGTTCCTGGAGCAGCTGGGAAAGGCACTTGTAACTCCATTCATCAAGAGAAGGGAGCATCTACCCTGCACAGAAGCCTCTGCGGCAGTTGTGAAAGCTGTCCAGGGGGCTACATCGCGTGATCAACCTGAGGATCCAGCTGCCCCAGTCACTGCCCCAGCTGGGGCGAGTATGAGGAAGAGGTGTCAGTTCTGCCCCCCAAAGAAGGACTGTAAAACATCTACTGTGTGCTGCAGGTGTAAGAAATATGTCTGCAAAGGGTGTGTACTTGCATACTGCCCTAGATGTGCTAATTAGTTATGTTGTTTGGTTCACATTTGTCACGTTTTCATAGTTACATTGTTTAGTAGATAAACTGACTTATTTGGATAAATAAAAATGTATTCAAAACTACTTTTTGCACATATTTGCCACTTTTCTAGACTATAGAAATACTATACAAATATTTTAACCACCAAATTATTGTTTACCACCTATACAGTAATAAATAATGCAATTGACTCATAAAAAACGAGTGGTGTCTCTTGAATAAATGCTATCTTTCTGCCATGTGAAAATGAAAAAAACTCAGGTATTCAAACAATTTGTAGTGACAAGTTGTGTTTATTCAAGCTAAGTCTACATTTGTTGTTAAAAATTCAATTAAGCTGCTTTATTTTGGGGGTTTAGTATAGGCGGGTCATTTTGACCCAGAGGACACGGGGTGTGCATAGAATATGAGGACAACAGGAGGGTTAATAGGCATTCAAATTAAAACCCATAATATTGACTGGTAATGGAGTTTTATTGTGTTTTACTGTAAAACATTTAATTTCTAATAAGAAAACCACTCTAGTTGTACTGTGTGTTGTTCCCATATTTGTTAGCCACAATCACAGTCACTGTACACAGCTGTGAGCTGCATACCCTAATCTTTTCATCCTCCCCTGCAGATCTTGGCCTTACCAAGGTATCAACAGACTGTATTCGTAGCAGACTCAAGTACAGACACCATATGTTTCAATGCAACACTACATATAGCATCCTCCTCTATTATATTACAACTATTACACACCAGGAGAAGACCAAAGGACTGGCACATGATGATTGTATTCACTTAGCAAATAGGAAGTGTTGAGCAGAAAGCAGTAACTACATCTCAAATTATTTCATTCCTTACAAATACTGTTTACCCTCCATTTATTAATGTTTGCCCTCCATTTATTCTTCATTAACTGGAAAAAAAACATGCAAGTTATGTCTTTAAATACACAGCTCATTTTATTTAAATGAGTAGCTGTTTATGATTAAGGTATGGCAACAATCAGTGACAGGATTATTATTTAATGTAAATGCAAAATTTGATTGCAAATAATATTTAACCTCTTTAGTCCTGAAAGCTTTATTCCTTCATATTGTTATTTATGCATATTTTAGGATTAGTCACATTCCCGAGTTATGGATTATAGTGTTTGGGGCATGTTATATGAGAGAGGTCACTCCATTTAATTGATTCTGTTGCTTTGATAAATAATCCATTTAATCTATTCTTATTATCTTCTGTCAGTTTATGGGACAAACATGCAGCATCTGTTTTTTTATTGGTGTTAAATGTCCATGACCTTCTTCTGCCAAGTACAATGGAAGTTATAATGATCAGGTTCTAACAACCAAACCCATCCACAGCAGGAAAAGGATGTTTATCCTCCTCCTTGTGCATTTTCCATCATTTTTGTTTTTTAAATTAAAGTTGCCGTTTTTGTTTACAAGTAGTATTTATTAATGAGTCATGTCCACCATCTGCTGTGCAGATTACTGCATTTAACAGCAGTTGGATCACATTCCAAATCATTATATCATGCCAAACAAAACTTTTTATAGCCTCAAAGTTCAAAAATGCTTTAGTTACACTTTGTTATTGGGATGAAATAAACATACAAGCATGCATGAAGTATAAGTTGGGATGGGATTTTACTGATTTCCTCTGTTATGGCCATGTGAATATGAAATAATAATTATTATTATTATTATTATTATTATTATTATTATTATTATTATTATTATTATTATTATTATTATTATTATTATTATTATTATTATTATTATTATTATTATCCTGTCCCCCCAAAAGGGGAAAGGGGCCTTGTTTTTGGTCTATCTTTTTTTTTTGTCTGTCAGCAACTTTACACAAAAACTAGTGGACCAAAGTCCATGAAATTTCCAGGAGAGGTGCAAGGTGGTCAACAATAGTTATTACATTTTGGTGAATGTAGGTCAAAGGTCACAGTAATGAAAAATATGTTTTTGCAATGATGAGAGGGTTGTGGCAAAATGTGTGTGAGGGGTCGGGGTTTGTTGTGTCTGGCACCACTTATAATTATTATTAGCATTAGTGGTGACAGTGTTGCAGTAGATAGCACTCATGGGTTTGATTTCAACACCAGATGATAGGGTGGGACCTTTCTGTGTGGAGTTTGCATATTCTCTCATGTCTGCATGGGTTCACTCCAGGTACTCCGGCTTCATCCCACCATCCAAAGACATGTACTGATACAGTAGGTTAATTTGTTCATCTATTGTCCATATATGTCAGCCCTGTGATGGACTGGCATCATGTCCAGGGTGTACCATGCCTTCACCCATAAGTAGCTGGAATATGCTCCAGTGATCCCTGTGAGGATAAAGTTGTTTCAGAAAATGAACTAAATATTACTATTAGTATCTTTTTCCATCTATAACCCCATACACAATTAAACTACACTGTGTCTATTCATACAATACTGTTCTTCCTTTAGATGAACACAAGATGACTCAAGAACACTTTGAGGTTTACTCAATCGAAAGGTACAAATGGTATTACTGGAGGGAGGGTTGAAAGATTTTTGAAGGAGTATGACAGAAATTACCAAGGATAAAATCAGTCTTCTACCTCCTGTCTCATCATGTGCATACTGTAACGCATGACTGTTCCTAATTTGACTATTTTTGCATTCACTGTTTGTGCTTGAACACCATTCTGAGTGTGTTCCCCATGTTTTGGATGAACAGGGAAATTAGGGGTGTGTTTGTGACTGTGTGCACAGTGCATAGTCCATGTATAATTCATAGCTCTGCATTGAGCCATAATATTTGCTCTGTGAAGTAATGAAAGCTGCAGTGCTGCATTTTGACTGCATGCAAGTCAGGTTGAGTTGATAATGTGGCTGCAGAGTGAACATCACATAATGACTTGGTACACTGACTTCCACTCCTACTGCTGCCATTTCCTCCCTCCAGAAACTTGCAGCCACTTTAATCTAACAGTCCATCAAACGTCACTGGAGGCTGATACAACACACAAGAGTTTTATGGTTTTCAAAGCCACCAAAGTGACACACATTATCTTTAAAAAGACAGGAGGCTTGTGACCACAGAGGCAAGGTTTCAATGCATAGACTGTAATAATTCAGTAGCAGGAGCAGTAGTTATAATGATCAAGTTCTAGCAAGAAGAAGGGGCAGAAGGGGTGGAGGGTGGGGTGGGGGGGGCTTTTAGTTTGACAGCAACATTTTCCCATTTGAAATCCAAGCCTGGCCTACAATGACATTTCTCAGCCACACTGTTTCAAAGAATCCTGATGTTTATGTGATGGAATAATGTGCATTAGCTAGAGCAGCACATCATTCGCTCTCTGCCTCTCTCCTCCTTTCTCCTATCTCCCTCCCACTACCCATCAATTCCATGGGTTTGGCTCATTGAGTGCAGTGAAGTGAGACCGATGTGCATGGTTGCGCTCAATAGCACCACACTGCTCAGCATGGGGATATTAGTGTACTCTGCCAGACGGTTTGGATACAGTCCTCTGACCTCACTTGTAAAGAATCAGTTTTCTATCTGTCAGCCCCTCCACGTGTTTTTGTGTCCCACATCTAGAGGTGTCCTGGCAGGTTGCACTTTAGTAGCTTTGAGTGGCTGATAAATGCTGACAATGGAAAAGACAGAAAAAAAAGACTGACATTGAGGGACAGTTTCTATAAAAGGACTCGTATTATAAACATTACATGGGGGAGACACACTGCAGTTTTCTGGAACCCATGACTTTTTTTTTTATCGCTTCATAATTGTTTCTTCCAATGACAAGAAAAAGCTAAACTTCAAGGATAAATGTCAGTAAAACCACTGAGCAATTGTTCTCCTCAGGAGACTGAAAGTGATTGAACAACTAAAGGCACAAGACAACTGTGAGTCTTGTAGGCGTGTTGGTTCTTCCACATTAGTCTCACTGCAGGCTTCATCCAGGCTTGTGCAATATCAAAAGGAAAGTAGGTGTCACCAGGACAACAGTGCATTGGCACACCAACCATTTAAGCTATTCTTTTAAATATGAAGTATGTTTGTTTTCATTTTACTTGCCTGTGTCTTTGAATAAGTGTAAATGACTGTGGAATATAGCCTTATTATTACAGTCAGTGGCTTACAGGTCTGCTTAACACCTCGCCACCTGAGGTTTCCTCTTGGGTGGTTTATGTCAATCGCTGTGTTGTCTAAAAGGTAGGCAGACTTCTGAGCTGGAGCCCCCTGTCTGTCGCCCACGATGAGCTCATGCATTATTCTGAGTCAAATTCCAGTTCCATTTGAAGGGAAGGAAGGAAGGAAGCCTTGAAACATAAAGAAGAGTTTGTAGACAGAGCTAGGTTGACTTGAAATGCAGTGAATGATCATCGAGTATCAATTTTCCAACAATTTTTCATTTATTTTTTTTTTTTATTTTCCTGTTCCTCTCACTGTATGAGTTTTTGCTTTGCTTGTACCATAGTGTTTAAAAAAGCTGAAAAGCAGTAACTCTGCTTTCATCTAATCATGCATTTGACTTAACTTATGACATGACACATTGCATTAGCATTGGCATCTGTGATGAAAAAGAAGCCAAAACATCCAATAAAAAGGTGTGAAAATCTGTCAAAATGTTCAAGCTTGGATCATAATTCAGAAAAAAAAATCCTCTCTTCAAAAGATGTATCCTTACAACAAAAAGAGCATAACGACTAGAGATCCAAGTACTGTACAAGCTGCACAGTAAGAGTCTTATGCTCTAGAAAAAGAGAATTTAAGCATCATGAAGATTTTTTTAAAACCCATCTGCTTCTATGGTGGGTATATCCAATTAAACAAACTAATGGTTTATTTATCAGGGTTTATTTATGCTTTATGTAGCCAAGAAAGGCCAAAATAAAAACACCCTGGCCAAGAGGGCAGCAACAATGTCACATATAAAAGACAAGCCGCAACAAGATGGATAGTCAAGGAGAAGTTAAAAAGGAGGCGAACTGGCCATAAGACCAATGTCTCTAATGCATATCGTCATCCAGAGATGATGCAAAGCAGCAACATGGTCCTTTCATAAAAATGATTTAAAGCTATATCGTGCAATGTGGCATTTTTACACTGTTTAAAATGCTCCTAATAAGTGTGTGTGTGTGTGTGTGTCAAACTAAAGTGTAAATTCTAGGTTTTGAAACTCAAAAATGTTTAATTCTCATATTTCTGATCAAAGTCTTATTTGGTCCAAATAAAATACGGTCATTTCTTATCAAACCTCCAGAGAATCAAACATTTTCTGGGTCACCCTCTCAGAAATGTCTCAAAAGTCATACATTCCTCTTATGGACTTAAGAAATAATACAAATGTTTTGTTGTGTCTGACTGACTTTGTCATCCACTATTCAGGCACATCAAGCAATATCAAACGTAACCTAATGTAAATGGATAGTTAAATAGATTGTTTCCCCAGTTGTCTTTGTGATTGAGAGCTGGATATATGAGGTTATGTATAGGAAAATAAAACAAACAAAGAGTATCATTGACTTCTTTCTTTTCTTTCCCTTTCTGTCCTCGCCCATGAACGTTTTGGGTATATACTGTACCTACCTTCTGTAGCATGCCATGGGTGAATGAATAATAACAGAATAATAACAGAATAGCCTACTTCCACATGTTTGTACATGCCCATACACACAGCCACTTGTAGCAATAGGGCGACACAAGGGGGAACTTTCCGGTGATGTGGCTTTATGCACCGGAATAATGGATGAGTACCCTTAGAGCTTCCACTCTATCATTTGACCTACATATTACAATTTTGGTCTCCCTGGCTAACTATTCCCCTAGGATCAGAATCTATCATCAGAGTAGGTGTGTCTACCTTGGTTGCTTCACAATATGGGTCCAAATTTGAACAAATATCCCAATCATCCTGGGACATTTCAACCATTAAAAGACACGGACAAACACTTCAGTTTTTGCTAAATGCATTTCTTGTTAATGTCTGAGAACAATTTAGCTGAAGCCTCACTGATGCCACTCACTGCCCTTATGAAGTCCTCTTATGCCTCGGGGGCGGGCATTAGCAGCCGTCAGTGAACCGAAGCGTTGGCCAATACCAGGAGGCTGGTCCAATCCCATGGCCTGTGTCTAAAATGCTTGACGTTAAAAAGTTTCACTTACAGTTTCATGACAAAAATTGCGATCATCACTAATTTCATAGATTAGATTTTTGGAAGTGAAAGTGGACATAATTACAGATGTCCATCCCAAGCTAAGTTAAGGTTTCTTACATTAATACTCCACCGGGACCGTTCCTCTGTCTGTTTTTCCTCTACTTTGTTGGTGGATAACATTGTTCTGCTTCGCATTCCCTCCTGACATCATTTTCTGATCGTGCAGAGAGAAACTTCTGGGGAATGCCACCTGCAGCCCCCGCTAATTTGCATATGTAAATGTAGGCATGAAGAAGGAGGAGTCTCTTACTCTAACAAATGTGATGAATTCCACACTGATTGGGATCCACAAAAAGATTCAGGTTTATGCACAGATTTGTACTTTTGGATATGTATTTTTATTATACAGACTTCTCCGGATATGCATGTACGCCAGATTTCAGCATCAAATCAGCACATGTTTTTTGTACATTAGGCCCCAGAGCCTTGAATACAGGGTCTGCTAATGAAACAGTAGCTGTTGCTATGGAGCGGGTGGATGAGGCATCTAACTTCTGAGGAAGGGGCCACGCAGACTGGACCTTCACCTGTAACTAAACCTTCCCATCCGCTTCCACCGGGCACATCAGGTGAGTGGAGGGGAGTCAGACCTCAGGCAGGAGGAAGTGGGCGGGCCTTCGGAGGGAGGTGCGTGGTTCATGTTGTACTGTGCAAAATGCCAGATCGAAAAAATAGATTTAAATAAAAAAGACTTCTAATGATTTATTTGAGATTATTTAAAAATATCATTTTAAAATAATGAACGAATACTTTTTAAATAACTATTAAGTGAGCATATGTAACTCTATTCATATTATATATATATACACATACATATTATATATATATAGCCTGGTTGGTTAAGATATGCCTCTTTGAGTCTTCTCATTGTCTTTTCATTAATTTAATATCACAATCATAGTTTACAATCAGTTACAGTATTACAACATATTTCAGCATGACATTACTTTTAAGATTACATAGTCACTTGTCAGGAAGTCCAGTCTGAGTCTGGTCATTGAGTGTCCATGGCCTTAATGACCACATAGCACAAAGGGGGAAAAGCTCAGACACACAGCTTTAACACCTTCCCATCGACCCCTCCTTCTTCAGACGTTACTGTATCTGTCTTTAGCTCCTGAAGGATCATTGGGCCGTTGGCCTCTCCTGGAGGCTGGTATGCGGTGGGGGTTTTCCCTTCCCGTGCAATAGTCACTTACATTCCTGCATGTCAATTGCTTCACTGTGATCACTTTTACAGTCACCTTTAAACTCCAAAAGGTACATTTATGCATTAACATTTCATATCTCTGATATTATTGTAATTTTCCAACACAAAATCATACAAGTTTATTTTATTTCTTTATTTTTTATTACATGGGTTTTATAGTGGCTACTGTATTTTCCGGACTATTGGCCACCCTGGATTATAAATCGCACCCACACTTCACATTGCCATTTTCAATGTTTTACCATCCATTCAGTGATGCCAAGCTCACATGCAGCTTATGTTTCGTCTTCAACAACTGGATTAATTACTAGACCATTAAACATAAATTAGCCTCATCACTGTCTGTGCCACAGGTTCACTGCAGATGACAAGAGCAATGGTTTACACACCAAAAATTAGGATAGATTTTTTTTTTTAAATACAAAATACATTTTTGAAAGGGGTAGATTTACTTTATTTTTATTTATTTATTCATTTTTAAATAAACAGATCTCTTTTTTTTCCCCCTCTTGTAGTGGGTGATCTTTTAGGCTGTTGCACCCCTGGGCCACTACAGTTTTTGCTAGTTTTTATTAGGTTTGTTTTTTCTAACTGCTTAATTTTGTTTAGTTTTTTTCATATCGTTTATCTTCCTGCCCATTATATTCAAATAAATACCACACAGGACTCTACTGCTTTCTCTCAACTCCATGCTTGCATGTTTCCAGGTAGAGTGAGAATGAGAAGCTGACTATAAATGACAAGTCACAAGAAGTGATGGACCATGAAGTGTCATATGGTGCCGATAGCTAAAATTACTCAAGCAAAACTAAAGGAATTTTATCTATGATTTTTTTGTGTTTTAGTTGGTTTTAAAATAATACAGTTTCACTTGATCTTTTGTTATCTTTATTAATTTTGTTTTATTCAGATCTAGTTTCATTATTTTGTGAATGATAACCTTGGTCTGAGTTTGGGAAAGACTTATTTTCTATATTCCCAACCTTCCTGCTTCAGTGGATTTGACATGAGAGCAGTCTCTGATTCATTGGGAGAAATCCATTGGAACTGTCGTGCTTTACATCAAATTACTTCAAAAAGAGGAATAAGTGCATCTTAAAAAACATGGTATTCATGGGGGAAAGCACTTTCATGACAATACATTTCCCAACACTACATTTTGGAGGAAAACAAGTCATGCAGATCACATGTTGATGGATCGATAATTGTAATTGGGGTTAACATGTATGTGTCATCATGTTGCAAAACAAAATGCCATCAGAGCAGATTTTTATCCTCTGTCTTGATAACTCACCCAGAGATTGAATTCTATAGAACTATACTCATCTGAAAATAACTGTCTTTTTTTTTTTTTTTTTTTTTAGTTCCCCCTTGCCATTGTTGCCTTGTAATTGCACTGTAGCAAATGCCACACTATGTCATGTTGCTCTGTCAACTAGTCAGGTTGATATGGGGGGACTGTACAGGGGACAACTGATAAAACGGTGGAAAAATGGCATCTGGCTAATAATAGGGAATTAAATACAGGATTATCAACTGTAATTACTGAACTTTTATATAACCTTTAGACAAAGGTATCATTTCCCAAACTCATTGTGTCACTAACTATGAATAGGGTAAGATGAGTCTAGGGTGAAATGGACATGTGCTGTAGCTTTCACTTATGATTTGATGAAATGGGTACAGGGATTTTTTTGTGCCTGGTGGTCCTTTTACCACTGCAGGCCACACCTAGATCTTGATTTGGCCACATGGTCCATCTGCTGGAGAACTCTATGAATCATTGAACAGATTTGTTACTGCTTGTCATTTAATGGGTCAAAACATCCTAAATAACTTGGCATTAATGGCCATTGAAAATAAGTTGCTGAAGCATCTGGGAAATAGTTTATTTTGGTCTGATAGGATAAGGAAAGGAAGGTGGAATTCACGTACAAATCACAAGTTTGTGATTTGGAAAAATGCTGATTCTGCATCCCCCTTTCTGAAAAACACCAGCTGCCACTGATTTGGACATGTCTAGATTCACTTTGCTCATTTGGAACCTGGTCAAAGGACGGGGGTATGTTGTATCACATGCAGGAAATTAAAAGTTAATGCAAGTTAATGTTAATGGAAATGTAAAAAGGACTTTCTCCCTGCTGACTTTTAATTTGATTTTGCTTCATCTAAACCAGGGATGTCCAAACTATAGCCTGCGGTCCAACTGTGGCCTGCAGTCCATTTTTACTAGAAAAGCAGGACCCCCCCCCCATGGATCACCAACAAAATGGAATCATTTCCAGATCTCCCCATTACCAACCTACCCTGAAAATTTCATCAAAATCTGTCCATACGGTTTTGAGTCATCTTGCTAACTAACAGACAAATGGATAGAAACTGACAGACAGACAAACTCTGGCAAAAACATAACCCCCTTGGCGGAGGTAATTAGCCCACAAGAAAGTTTATAAATGGAATAGAATAAAGTCCAACTTGGTTTTTTGCTTGAATTTACTGCGTTTCTTAGTTATAATGGCAGGGAAAGCTACTGTTGAACAAGGTGGTCACTGCACCAAAGAAGGACAGTCAGACGAAATTTACCATAAGTTAAAAAAACATAAGAAAACTAAAAAAATATAAGGTAGAAAGAGAGAGCAGAACATTTCAGACACAGTGGGAGACTGAATAACCCTAACCCACAGCATCACAGCTCCAACTGAGTGCCATGCCATTCCCAATTTAAGTGAGTTAAAAATATATCCTCAGTATGTGTGTGTATAACTACAAGCACATAACTATTATGCAGGTACACATACAAAAAATAATAATATGCACCACAGCATGTGTATTTCAAATTACAGTCACTCCTTGCTACTTTGTGCAATTTTAATCAAACTGCCTTTGAAAGCTGTGACATGGGGCTTTCTGATGCTATTACATGCATTACAGTAATGACAGTGCTGTGTGAGGACAGGGAGGAACTGACAGAGTTGAGAAGGAATAACAAAAACCCACATGGCTGCCCACTGCTCCTTACTTAGGATGGGTTAAATGCAGAGGACAAATTTCCTTGTACAATTATATGATGATAATAAAGTACTATCTTATCTTATCAAAAGCACACCTTGAATGTGTGCCATGTGGATATGTGTTCAGGTGGACAGGAATTGTTTCAGAAATTACTACTGATAAAATAAAATATTAATAAATAGAAGCCTGTAACATGGACTCAAAACGACAGAAATGTAAAATCATATGACTTCTAAAATAGTTTGAATTAGATTTTTTCAATCTCAGAAAAGTTCAATGTGCACTTTACACAAACTTATAAAAAAGAAAGTTGAAGAAAATCCAATTCCATTTGTGGTTTCCTTATAGCAGTTTTAGGTATTTCATTAAACAAAAATGGTGATAGATTTAGAAAGTTCTACTCCTGGAAAAAGGGTGTAATTTATTTCAACATTGGGCCATTTTTGACACAGTTGACAAAATAGACAATATCAGGTGTTTGAATAAATATAGTGCTAAAAGGGTTAACAGGTGGAGTACATGTTGCTGTGTACATTACACACACTGCAAAAATCAGCCGAGCTCAACTGATGCAGATTCGATAGCTCCTTGATCAAGTGACATTTATCCAAATTTGTGGTACCAGATAAATAAATCTGATTAAAAAAATAACCCAAAAAAGCTCAGTTAATGGAAAGCTGCAATGAAGGTAGTTTTTTCTGTAATTATGTTCCAGTAGCATATTTGACCAAACTTTTTATTTTTCTAACTTTAACACACTAAAGGTGAGATTGTATACCTCACCTCTGGGAGGTGGCCCAGCCCTTCCTATATTTTTTTTAATATGTGGCCCTCAGTGGAAACGTTTTGAGTCCCGGGATCTAAATCATGGAGTAAAAACACTTTTTATACACTCAGGCAACTTGAATTAAAATATGCTGAAATGTACTTAAGACTGTAAAGTTAGGTTCTTTTTAACAGACAGGTGCAGTGTAGGACATTAACAGAAAAGTCGACTAGTCGACTCCCGTGGCACAAGTCCACTTAAATTTGGAGGAGTGGACAAGTCGCATGTTATTCTTTCTCTCTCTCAGTGCGTCAACACAGACCAGTCAGACCTAAACCAGAGGAGACATGACTGCTGCAGGTAAAAACAGGGGGTGGTAGGTCTGACAAAACAAAAGAGTGACAGACATACATCGCATGTGTGGAAATACTTCACCTTATATGAAAAAACAAAACGCATGGCTATCTGAAGAGGCAACCGCTACTGTAGCTAACCTGAGTGATATGAGCAGCAGCACCGACAACGCACATGAAGACAACGTGCTCTTTTTTCCCAAACATGACGTGGACAGTGTGGTGCCTGTTGGCATCTGCTGACTAATTTTTTGCACTTAATATAAAAAGTGAGGATACGTGACAGACAAAAATGTAAGTCGTTAATGCCCTAGTGCAGTGTTTGTTTACCTGATTGACTACTGCAGTTTCCTGAAACAGCCTAGAAGACAACTCATCATGTGACATTTCTGATCAAGGCTACAGGAAGTAGCTGAAACTAGACAAGCAGGAAAACAAACACTGCACCTGTCCGTTAAAAATAACTGAACTTTAGACTTATCTTTGGAAGACAGTATGAACATTTACAAGACTTGTACTTATGATTATTTTATTAATACACAAATATAAAGCACTTAAATGATTTTTTTCTGGTGAAATTATGTTTAACAATTTGTTTTATTTCCCCTTTTATACACATGTCTCTTCAGAGGAAGGTGAACATTGTGAGTGTGTTAACAAGCCTAATACTGAATCCACAATAAAGTGTGCAGGATAATTTTGCAAAATGTGACTATTCACCCCAAAATACGGTTGCAGTTTGTTATCCGACACTTTTCCATCTTTTTAGACCCAGTAGTAAGAAATTTAGAAATTAACTCCCAGGATGTACCAAATGATGACCTGAGGTGAATGCAAAACAAAAGTGTATACTGTTGTGGCTCAGTTGGTAAAGTGGATCATCCAATGGTTGAAGAGTCAGCAGCTGTCCTTGGGCAAGATATTAAATCTTAAATTGCTCCCAGTTGGTCTGGCAGCACCCTGCATGACAGCAGTCGTCTACTGATGTATGAGTGAATGTGAAGTGAATATTTTCCACCTTCAAGGTGGAAAATATGCTATCCAAGTGTAGTCCATTTACTCTTGTTGACCCATCCCAAAAATCAATACATTTTTAATAAACCATTGGGGCCAAAAACAGTATCAAAACCAGGACAACAAACAATACCGCAGGGTTAATTCCAAACACAGAATGGAGAAATCAAATGCATTGCTCACAGATCAGAAGATGGATAAAAGTATTTATACATGCACATGAAATGATAATGATATATTTGCGAATACCTTCTCAGGAGATGACCTCCAAGCGGTGCACAGTGGGCTCAAACTGAGCCAGTGGTAAGCTTCCACAATATGACTGATACCAAACAAGGGAGGTCAGAGGTCGATCCAAGCCAAACACAAAAATGGAAGAGTTCAGGTGACAGTGCATGAGGAATAAGTAAACTTAGTACCATTAAGCAGGTGATGGTAGAAACACGCAAAGGCTGGGTCAGAAGGTGGAGGGAGAAACAAGGGAGAAGCCGACGCAGAAACAGAAGGGCAAAAGGCAGGTACGCAAACAGACAGACACAGAAACACTGGTTGTTACTTTCACAAATAACAAATACAAACTGTCTATCGGGACGTACGTCTATTTATACACAGACGGAGGGGGACAATAATGACACACAGGTGAAACACATCAGGGCGGGGCAGCAATCAACACACAAGGGAAAATGAGGAGAAAGGTCAAACCAGACTCCAGACAAGACACAAGAAGAAATCAAACAGAATAAAACAGGAAAATGACACACAAACATAGAAAACAAGACAGACTGGACACAGACATGACACTAGGTGTCAGTGCATTTGAGCTGGAAAACATCCCCTGAAATGGTGTTATATACCCCTATAAATAAAGACACTGTGTTGATGATCCTAGTGGTTTACTATAATATAAACATTTTTTCAATAAATCAACAGTCTCATTCCATGTGTTGTACAGTATATACCCAATTGTGTCCACTTGGGCAACATGAAAAACTTGCCCATTTACACAATTAAATTTCACATGATTTTGCAGTGAAACCATCTACCTTGCATAATTAGTTCAATACCCAAAATGTATATAGTAGTGTGTAATTTTTGTGTCCTTTTGAACATGTTACATACAGATTCTGAAAAAAAAAAGTTTCTCTTTTATCTCAGTATGTATTTATTTTTAAAAACAGATTTAAAGTGCTTCCAAATTTGCTTCATAACATTCATCTACATCTGGTTTAAATTTTTGGCCCCATGTCCTGTTTGTAGGGATCAGGTTCATAGACATAGACATCTGCAAGATTAAACTTAGATGGGTTACACACCCCAGGATTTTTTCTGATCATACGTGACCTGTTCCATACACCACACATGAAGACAAAAATTCAGGCATTGAACAGTTTTTTATAGTGTCGGTGTTGTGCTCCGATAATCTCAACACATCACATTACACACAAAACAATTCTATCCCAACACCAATGTAGAAACTGGTCCTCCAAAACTGAAACACAATCAAAGAAAAATGAAGGTTAAAACACAGGTAAAATTAAACAAAATGCAGGTGGGTAGGAGACAAGGGCATGAACAAAATAATTGTTAGGACATTTAATGATGTTCATCTAATTTGACTGTGGTTGATCCACATCTGGTTTGTCTTATTTTGAAAGGAGTGTCATGTCTGTTTACATATTTTCACTATATTTATTTTTATCTTATTCTATCTTGGTGCATGCTTATTATATTTTTTTATTTAATTTTTTATACTATATGTATATATATATATATATATATATATATATATATATATATATATATATATATATATATATATATATATAATTTTTTTTCTCTTCTTTTATTGATATACTATATGTTGAATGTTGCAGCATTACACCGAGACAAATTCCTAGTTGTATACTACATGTGTATTATACGAACAATGGCAATAAAACTCTTTCTGATTCTGATTATATTTGCCCACAGATGTACATACTGTACATATTATACATCTTTATTTCTGCCTAAAACACTGTACACAGATGTACGCCCACAGATGTACAGATTGTAATAAAGCCCTTAAAAGTTACTTCCTATGTAGATAATATGTTTAATCACCATTTGGGTTGGATTGTGGACCTTATGTAGCCTGTATGGGTGAATGTGGGTTTGAAAAAGTGGACCTGTTTTGGACTCTGCTCGGGAGGTTTCTCCACACACGAAGATTTTACGGCAGAAATATTGAACAAGTTTAAAATTTATGATTGTTGGCCCTGGCCTGTTTGATAGCTGATTATTGGGATGAATTCACTCAAACACCTCAGACCACAGGATAATCTTATAAAATATGAGATGATCTGGCATTTGCCTTTCTTTGTCAGGAAAGGGGAAAATTAGCACAAAAAGCATGTTCTGTGTGGGTCTTCAACTTTCAAATGGAAATAAAAAAAGAGTGTAACATTAAATCAGCCATCCCCATGCCACATTGTTGCCGACAATTCTCATTAAATTGACTCAGACTAGGCAAAACTCCATCTGAGACAAAACATTATTGTGACAAATGTAATTTTGATGTTAATATTGCATTAGCTAACACTAGTGAGCCATTGTACAATAAACCATATTTCACAACTAGAATGGTATATGGAGTTCCACTCACATTTCTACAGTTCTTTTTATTCTATCCCTGTTCATCACAGTGGTGCAGTCATAGGGCTCCTGGTGAACACAAATGGTGACAATAACCATGAGTCTCTTGGGGTGTGTCAGAGAGGTTGTAAAGTTGTAAAAGCTGACTTTATGGACATGCCATTTGCTGGATTTTCTATAATACAGTGATACAGAGACATTCTGTGATTTGTCCCATTATGTATAAACTTTAATCTGTATTAGTCACATTCTGCTACTGTGGTTAAAATAGGTTGATGGCAATCAGTGTGTTTCCTGGCATAGGTGAATACATGGAGAGATGCTTTGTGTATTATTAAAATGAAGAATAGGGCATCACATTAACTTCCTGACTTTGAAAAGAATGAGTAATCATTTCCCATTTCTTTCAAATTCAATGTACTGAGAATCTCAATTCATTACATGCATATCTTTTGTTCAAGTTGAAACATGTTCATTTGTCTGAAATTACCTTGTGTTGTTTGGCGTGTGCTCACATTTTGTCCAACTCTGTATTAGAGTTGTAAAACTCTGATCCTTTTTAGGATTTGGCTCCCCCCAAATCACTCACTAAAACGATCTGGGTCTGCGAGTCACTTGAGTCACCTGAGTCGATATTGCTAAATCAGCAGGTGGGAGGAAACTGAATTGTTTGAATTTGTTTTAAATATAAAGTAAAGTGCCTTGTGATGAGAATGAATCACATAAGGTTCAAGTCAAGGGAAATATTTATTTAACGCACAAAAAAGGGATCAAATAAAACTTAAACATAGGCATGACAGCAAAAAGGCAAATGGAATAAAAAAGCAAAATGGAATACTAAAAAAAAATAAAAGAGTATAATGTGAAAAATAATTAGCAAAAATGTAATGTAAAACTCCACTTTAAGTAAACAAGCAATATGCAAGTGAAATCAAGAATAAATAAGTAAACAAACTGAAATAATTAAATAAATAACTATATACAAAGGTTTATGTAATGTAACCAGCAGATTCACTCATGACGCTAACCCACTCTGCATGGTTGTTTTCAGCTCTGAATGACAGAAGGAGTCCACTAGGAGCATTCAACTTTAAAGGAGGATGTGGGATATTCATCATTTAAGTGTGATGGTGGTGCAGATAAACTGTAAGTAGTAGTCTATGCAAGTAATTTATGTTTTGATGATTATAAGATGTATTTATGTTAAGGAATTTATAATTTATATATGGTGTAGTTAGGACTCTGGAGATTGGGTTCATTGGAGACCTCGGATTTATGACTACTACACTACTCTGTATTAACTTTGTATGTGTTCACATGTCAAGATAACTTTATGTTTGGTGTGAATACTCTCCAAAAATATTTTAAGTGAAGATTAAAATGAGCCTTCATTAATAGTTTTTTTTTTCTCTTCTTTGTTGCTACCCTTTACAATTTCAGAACAGTTTACGAAATGTTTATGAATTGTTTGGCCATATTAGACAGATATGAACGTCCAGATGTATCTTCCCCAAATATTCAACAAATTATTTGTTCAAAGGAAACAAACACATTTCCTAATTAATTCCCAGAGTTATGTAGCATGTATTATTTGGCAGAAATGTCCCACCTAGGCACATCTACTACAACTTCTTTGTTCTCCAGTGTTTCCCTTGCTGAGGTTTCCAGCGGCCATTTTAGGCCAAGTATTTTGAGCTGCACACAGAGAGAAAACCTGACCTGATCACTGTGACCCACTGGTTCCTCTGCTTCTGCAGCGCTTCATGGGATACTTGGTCCCTGCAGCAGCTGTGTTCCAATTAGAGAGCCCTGACTTATGTGGCCTGTATTAGCATTTCATTTAGGCTCCCCTGCTCCTCACCTGGCTCCCACATTGTGGTGGTCCACCACAAACTGTCACCGGCTTGGACTGCTTGGCTGCGACTGCCCACCAATCCCACTAATTGACTCCTGATGTCCCCACAGCGCACAGGTGAGCCCACACTGCATTAACTTGGATTCAATGCAAAATATGGAGTAGAATATCATTGTAACTTTTAGGCCTTTGCTTTAATTGTGGGATAAAGAAGGAACAGGCATAATGTAAATTGAAAAGACACCAAAGGAAGCTAAAGGGAGGCTACTTACTGAGTTTACCTGCAGAGCGTTTGATTCTAATTCTTTATTCCTTTCAGTCCAAAGAAACGGGGACTTAACGGCAAAATGATGGTATAGCAGTGCAAGAGTTGTGCAAAATCTTATTTCAAAGCAAGATAAAATCACCTGCCACTGGTTCTTTGTACCTCGGTATGAACATTAAAGGTGTCATGCTGTTGGTTGTGACTGCAGAGGGGTGCCCTGCAGAGAATAAGAGATTCCTCTAATCACTGCTAGCCTGGGGTGAAGGCTGCAGAGGGCCAGGCGCTGCAGTCTTATCTCTAGAAAACATGCCACTGAGAATCACAGACAAACACACACACACACACACACACACACACACACACATAAATAGATGCTATGGCAGTACATACATACAGTACATATGTGAATTTCCAGGATGCACAGCTACATGAAGTGTTTCCCTCAGACACAGAGGAATTCAAAGTCAGGCAGATACAGTTTACAGGCAGCCCTCACTACATGGACTGAATTATCTCAAGTATTCAAATGATTTTATACACTACCTCTTTATATAAAGAGGATCCCTGGGCTGCCGTTGTTGAGGGAACTGTGAAAGCCTAACTTTATTTCCCAAGCTGTTGCAGAATATCAAAAGAGTCAAGGTCTTGGAAATATAATATATAGTTGAATAACAAGGCATGATGTGATTTCCATTTAGTTTACATAAGAATGTGGTAATAACAGGTTTTCTGGTTTTCTAATCAGGTAATGTGTCCTGTCCTTTAATTAGTGGTTACAAATCTGAGAAATACCACCGGGCATCATTACATACAGGGTTTTTTTTTCCTCAACTGTGATCATATGACAGTTGCTTAATTAATTAATGCTTAATAGGAATACCAAAGACTTAGTTCAGCATTTCACAAATGAAGTATTAATTCTACCAAGACATTATGGTAATACGACAGTAACAGCTCTCAGTGACACTATACATTTAGCAGTCTAATAAGAAAATATTATCCTTTTATCAAAATAATTAAAATGTTTGGGATCATAATGTATATTTTAGAAAAATAAATGAAGCAGTGAACTTGGTTTTGCTCTTCTTGAGAATCAGTGAGCCGAGTATTAAAGCTTGTATTTGTGTAATGCAAAATGCAACAAAAAACTAATTTCCAACATCCAATTTTGTACATGCACTGAGAATTATCTGACATTTAAGCCTTACAGCTAACAAATCATCCCATTAAGTGGATGTTAATTTAAATAATTAAATAAGTAATGTCACAAGCTTAATGTTACTCCTCCATTTCAAAGCTTCCCAAACCACAGTACATGTTTATCACCACCTCCGTCTCACAACACTCCACAAAGCTGTGGCTGTCCAAGTTTCCGTTGCATAGGCGAGACACCCTGACAAGAAATGGATTGTGGTGCTTTCCCGGCCCAGTAAACAGGCTTCCTGCTTGTGAAGGTATAGATGGGTTTGATATAGGATGCTGTTTAACCCAGAAACGACGCCATGGCCCCCGGGACGGCCCATTCCTCACACTGCACATCCATCATGTAGGGCAATCGAATGAATGGGATACAGGACTTCCCCTAGGGAGGAGAGGAGAAAAGGAGAGAGGAGATGTAGAGGGAGTGAGAGGAGAAGAGGGTGTCAGTTTTCACCCATGCATGTGGGTGGAGGTAACAATAGGCCCGCCTACCACATTTTCCCACTTACGGTGTTCAATTTTTAACAGGCTCTTTTGTCAGGTTCCATCATGTTCTGACTGCTAAACAGGTGAGAGAGGATCCATGGGGAGGCCAGGTGGAGCACTAGGGAAATCTTCTGTTTAGGCTTGAAACACAGGATCTAGATTGGGGTAGTCGTACTGGATTGGTGGTGGCTGCAAGGAATCTTCTGTGTTTACCAGCTCATTTTGATGTGCCAGACCTTGTAACAGCTTTTAGGTGCCACAAGCCTCAGTGGAATTATATTAAAAAGCACACAACAGCTCTTTGCCGATCACGGTGTGACAGCCACGTACTTATAAAGTCCTCTACATCGAGGAGAAGCAGTGAGTGTGAGCTGAAGAATTTTTTTCCCCGTGCAGATACTCTGGCATTATAAGATATTTCACCCTCTAGTTTTGCCAATTTTGTAATGAAATTACACAGATTTATTACTTAATGTTTTACTCACCAGAAAAGAACCAATACACATATTTCATTGGACAGGTGACATCTCTGTCTAGAAGGGAGCGACTGTAATAGCACATCTGATTGGCTGAGACATTAATTATGCACTTGGCTTCCCTTGACCGTCTCTGTGTCCCCCTCGGTCCCGACTCTCCGCTGAGTGCTCATTAGTGAAATGGATTACTAATGGATTATTAATCTAAGAGGAGGGAGTCTGCAGCGACCCAGCTCTGAACACCTGGAAAGTAAACAGTAAATAGCAGTTTACACACAAACACACACATACACACTGAAGACTCAGGTACAAAATTACAGCACGTAAACACATGCCAGAATACACAAACATACCCTCATCAGCATATTCACATACACGCACGCACACACACACACACACACACACACACACACACACACACACACATACACACACACACGAGTACACGCTTGCTGGCTGTTAGTTACAAGTCTTTTAGGACAAAAATAGTTTGACCATTTGATTTATTGTTGGCCCAGTAAATATAACGGATACATCTAATTAGCCATAATTAATTGTTGCAGCATCTTTGTTTCTCCAGGTTTTGGCCTCCAAATGTACGGCCTCTGCTACGTCCTCTCCTCCTATCCTTACCACCGGCAGATTTCCATAGCAAACAAATGACACTGCACCATGAACCACACACAAGATATAACATATATCTTTTTTTTTTTTTTAGCCGAGGCACCATTACGTTTTCTTTTGTCACCTAATTATTTCTCAGGAGAGGCAATTATCCACCACACAGCAGCTAAGGTTGCATGATTCGAAACATATTACACACGTACACACACATACATAAGCAGGTGTGCATAAACACTTTTGTGCATGACTATAGTAGAAGTGTATGCATATGGTTACAGTTCTGGCATGCTATCACATGCGTCTCACACATGTTGCCAGTCAGTAACACACACACACACACACACACACACACACACACACACACACACTAGACACAATCACTCAGGAGCCTGGGTCCAAGGAGAGCACAGTGCAGAGCATAGATAAAAGAATTTCTGAAACAAACCAAACAGTATATATTTAGACAGTTAATTTACGCAGATAGATGGTTTATTTCATGTGCAGAAAAAAAAACATAAATATAAATCTATGTGTGTATTCTCCATATCAAAGACTAACTTCAAAAGAAAAGAAGCTTTAACATGTCCATTTGGAGTTTGTTCCTATAAATATAATCACCAGTCTAAGCCAAAGTATCACAGAATAAAAGTTTGTTTAAAAAAAGTGTGCAAATTATTGTGCAAAAGCTGACTTAGATGAATGTGTTTTGAGTTCTTCTCTTCAATGATAGACTGAAAAGACCAATAGCACCTCAGTTCTGTTTTGCCCTGAATGTCTCACATTGTTGTCACTTGACTCACAACTGGCCTAGGTTTGACATACACACTTAGTACTTATCAAATCTCCAAGCAACTTACTGGGATGTCACTTTTAATCAGAGACTAATTACAAGTTCCAAATGGAACCTAAACATACCCAGTATGAACTGAGATGATGGAATTTGACTGTGTTCTTCATTAAAAATAAAACAAAGTTATATGACAAATAGAGTGAAGACTGACAGGCTCATTGGTAATAGGTCTTAAAAGTACCACTGAGAATTCAGCTCCATTAGGCTCACATAGTATTGTTTGTCCCAGTTATTCTTGAGTTTTAATTATTTTATTATGACTAAGTTTTATATGTGCTTGACATTTACTTCCTGAATGATCTTATTACTGAGAAATGGTTCAATCTTCTGCTTCTTCTTTTTTCTGATTGTTAATGTCTTGGGACCTGATTAATTCAGTTCGGTTCTCCACGTCTAGCAGAGATACAAGTTTCGAAAAATACGAGGGAGGTCCACAGCTCTCCCTTTCCCTGATTGCTTACAAAGGTCTCCCTCTCACTGCTGCTATCCCGGCCAAGATAATTTGGCACTCACACACAACAACGATGTACGTATAGCCGCACACACTGATAAAGGGTGACGGTACACACCAACATCTTCCTGGTGCACTTAATTTGGCCAACGCACAAAAACTAATGCACACACACGCATCCACCCCCACACTCCATGCACAGTGTTGATTATTAGGGCCCTGTGTTTTAGGGATGCAAGGGAGAGCAGAAAAAGAATTTGAATTCCTGGCAGGACTATCAGTAAAGGTTATTAAGCCGTTGTTGATGCATTCATTTGTCGTGGCTGTATCCAGCAGTGTGACATTTATCAAGTATGTCCAGCTAAATGTCACAGAGAGAGGTAGCTCGCTGTCCTGTCCCTAATTAGGACCCTGAAAGTCACGGTGAAAGTCCCTCTCATCCACTCTTCTACTTCGGGACAACATTGATCTCTTTCTCTTTGCCTCTCTTATCCTCGCCTCTATTTTCTGCTCTCTCCCCTTTTTTTTCTGGCATTGCAGGGACTGCATGTTAAGCAAACTTTGGGGTTTAACAATTGATTCTGAGATGGGGATAAAGCGCAGACAAATGGGGAGGGATGTAGGCCATCCGTCACGGACACAGGACTCATTGTTTGCAGATTTTAACCTATGGGAGAGCTAGCTTCTTCCCCAGTGGGCTCCACAAATCATAGGCAGGCAGGGGAGTGCAGCACAGTAGGCAGGCCTGGCCTGGGAATAGCCTGAAAGCAGGACGGAGCCTCAGCTGTAGTGAACAAAATGCCTAGCTTGTACTACCTGCTCCCCTCTCCCCATTCGCCAGCTCCAGATTTACTCAGAAATTGATATTAGGGTGATGGTTATAAAATTAAGAACTCTACAGAAAGGCATAAATAATTTGTTGACACAGTATATTCAAGCGTTTAATAGTTAATGCACAATATATTACACTTTACATATTGAAGGAATCAGTTAATCTAGGTTTGATAAATGTATTTGCATTGACATGACAGTAATGTAATATCTGTCTGCGTTTACACTGTGGCTCAGAGTGGATATTGTGTTTGCTACTGTGCAAAAGTGACAAATGTAATCAAATAAAACAAGTATACATTTTATTAGGAAGATGTACAGTTTATCTGGCAAAAGCTGATTGTGCTGTAACATGTTTTTTTTTTTTTTTTTACCATGATACAGATAGAGAATGAAAAGCATCAGGTAAACAGGAGCAATTAAGAGCAGTCCTTTACACCTGGGAAAGTTGTACTGGTAAATCTTTAAATAGCCCTATTAAGCCTTTAGTTGTGCTTCCTTTTGGTGCGTTTGTCTTTTTTATCAAACCAAATATACCAGATATTTTAACATAAACCATTAAACACACAAAAATCCAAAAACAAACCATCACAATCTAAGTAGCAATAAATAATCTCAAATGATAGTTGCAGTAACAAACATATTTACTTTAAATCTCCACCCTCATGTCTGCAAGCCTCTTTCATATTTGTCAACCACACGTGAAGCAGAGGACTAAAGAAATGACTGTATATATTTAATATGAATGGACATTGGCTCAATCTAGTCTAGGGATGACACCAAAAATAAAAAAGCCTCATTCTATGAAACAGGAGTTTTTTTTTTGTTTTTTTTTTAGCACATTACAAAAATACTTCAACAACAGATTCCACGTTTGTTTGATATACAGTTATATACAGACCGTTAAATGTATTTATACTCCAACTACTTTTCTTTAAAACATTGAATAAGATATTGATTTAAAATGTATTTTACTATTATATGCTGATAATCAGTGTAGTCACTTGCTGAAATATTCTAAATAATGTAAGTTAGTTCTAATTGAACTAAATTCATAATTTTTTTCATTTTCATTACAAATCCTTGCTTCATACTTCTCTTGCAGGTAAAATGATGTCACTGAAGTAAAAAAAAAAAAAAAACTTATAAAGAAAGAAACTTTCCCAGTTCTGAGTTGGACAGCAAAGTGCAGAAGAGATTGTGGGTCTGATCTGGGAATAGTCTCCCAAAAGCAGGACGAAGACTCAGCTGTGGAGAACAAAGTGCCAAGCTTGTTCTACACCCTTTACTACTCACCGACCCCATTTCCTCTGGACGCTGTTTTACTCTGAAGATGAGGGAAGAAAAAAAGTCCCCAGTTGTGCAATGAGTAGTGTAGAGCATCTCTGAATCGAGTGTTCTGGGGTTCAGGTTAGCAAACACCTGCGTAGCTGAGTGTTTACCTCTTATATAACCTTCAGAAAACTGGACAGAGAGAAAGTTGGACTGTTTTAATTGTAGACAGTTAAAGTCAGGAACTCTATTACTAAAGCCATATACTTTCCCTACAGAGGCAATATTTTTAACATCATTCATTAGGAAGATTAAGGGTGATAATCATCTCCTTTCCTTTTAATGAAGACAACATCTCAGCATAAAATACAAGTTAATGTTCTGAGATTCAGTTAAGAATGACAAACCAAATACAATGTAATTAAATGTAATTGATGGGAATTTAACAACTGGGGTCATTTTTCTGTGCTGCTTTAAAAGAGAAAAAATAAATATACATAATACACAAATATCGGTGCTTTTATGAAACTGGTCCTTAAAACAGGACATGGGGCTAAAAAATTCAACAAGATGTAGATTTATGTTATGAAGTAAATCTGGAAGAAATTTGGGTGTATTTTAAAAAGAAATACTGGGATAAAAGAGAAACTGTTTTTCAGATAAAAGCACATTACATACAAAAATAGGTTTTGTATATAACATGAGTGGACACAATGCCTTACATACAAAAGCTGGAAGGAGACTGCCACTTAATGAAAAACATGTAACACAGTGTCTATATATAGTAGTATATAAGACCATTTACAGCCGTGTTTTCAAGATCAAATACACTGACATAGGTAGTTTTAACTGTCCATATTTGAGTCCTATTGTTAGACCCAACATTTGATCATAAATGCATCGATTTTGGGACGGTTCAGTTTGAGAGTATGATTTTCTTTGCATCCATCTTAGGTCCACTATGGAGAGTCTAAATATCTCTTTTTTGGGGGGAGTCTAGCTAAGTGTCAAAAATGAACCCACTTTAATAGAAATAACCACATACAGTACATATAAAATGCAAAATACACATGAAGTTTACAGCATTAAACTATAACTTTTACATTTTCAAAGACAAAATAATTACACAAACCAGTTTGAAGAATTTGGTAACAATTGTGTGTAAAGTCTTTGTGCAATTTGTACTGATGTTGCATCACTTCAGAAAAAAATCTCTCTCTGCCTTTCATTCTTTTACAGGTCACATTAACATGCATGACTTATGTTGTTGTATCTTTCTATTATGGATAGATTTGAGAGGGATACATACACTCATTAATACTTAAGGTATAACATGAGATAAATTAAATATCTATGCATTCTGGATTTTTGATTAGAAAAAGACATTAGAAGGTCACATGTAGACTGACTCATTCTTTTTGTCTTCTAAGCCTCATCCCAGAATCTCTTTCCAAGACAGATTCCAGGTCTTTGTTAACAATGCTGTTATTTCTTTCTAAAAATGTATGTTGTTACAGTGGTCTTCTCTCCAGATCCCTACAGTAGATACAGTACGGGCATTTCATAGATATAATTCTTAATCCTCTTGAGAAGTTGACTGATGATCTTAATGGCAAATCAGACCCATCTTAGAGGAACCACTGCACTCCTCTTTACTCACTCTTGTCTGATTGTCTTTACATGTATTTCACATGTGGTATTCATTTATCTGTCTCCTGTCAATTTGTGTATTTTATATATTTACATATTGATTATTTTCTTCCTCCCCTTATTTTTTTTTTAAATATCTATTTATTTATGTAATTATGTATTTATTTATTTATTATACACATTTTTTGTTAAATGTATTATTAACTTTTTGAATATATGGTAGTACTTATTAATAGTTTGGGGGGGGAGATCTTCTTTGTCTTTTTGTATGTTTTGTCATTTCTTGCTCTATCTATTGTTCAAGTTTGTAAAATCTGAAAAACTGAATCTGAAAAATGCTCTTGGATGAAGCTGTTATTTGAGTGCATTTGCTTCATTGTGATATTTTACAGAATAAATGATGTATGAATTGATTTCAAGGCCTAATCACTCTGCCATATGATTATTAATTGCAGGCATACAAATGAATTAATCTAATCCATAGATGTTACAGTATCACCACTTTTAGCTAGGTATAAAAATAATATTTTACCTCATACTTAGAATTACTTTGGCCTATTATAAACTTTGTTATATTTTTTCCCCATGCCTTTGGATGTCATTCCATGTCCTAATTCATTCACAAATGCAAGCAAACAACACAGGTTACCTTTTTTTAAGAGTGGTTGAAAAACTAGGTTTGGTAGAAGCCCAAATAGGTTACAGTTGCTTTTATACTGTAATTCTGTTTGATGGAGAACTGTGCAAACCCCAAAACTATGCCTCTACTTGAATTACTGATGTGTGTTTTGGCTATGAGAGCTTTGAAGATAGGCCAGCAGTCCAAAACCTAGTTCAGAGTGAAAAAAGAAAGAAAGAAAAGATGCCCCTTGAAAAATCACACCAGGATATTGAGTGTGGTCCTATGCTTTCACTGGTTTGTGAGTCAGCCTGCATTTAGATGAAAACACAGCACAGTCACAAACAATACGTGTAATGTCTTATTCAGAAAGTGAAGCACTGGCTGAAACTGTGATTCACCACCAGTCCTGGTGGTGTAGTTCCTAAGGCAAGGATTGGTTTTAAAAGTGGACTCAATGGTGCTGAGGAGGTGGAACAGAAGCACATATAGGGTTCTTAATGGGGGAGTATGTTGCATTAATGTGTAGTCCGCTAACCCAGCGGTGAGTATCAGGAGACCTCCTACCTGCTTGGAGACAGAGCCAAAAACAGAGCCATGGACTCATGGGGGGAATGGCTCTGAAGCCTGAGATTGATGATAGCGCTGGTGTGTGTGTGTGTGTGTGTGTGTATGTATGTGTGTGTGGGTAAGTGCATGTGGACTTCTTATATGTATTCTTAGGTATCTGTTTATGTGTGTTAGGTATGCACGTTCATAGGAAAGGGGTGTACATCAGAGAAGGGGGCTTGTAAATGTGTATTCCTATGTGAATTACTCTCTCTGCATGTGTGTGAGTGCGTGGTAGTCATGGTAAATGCCTGCGTGAACGTAGACACTTCAGCTTGTTGAAATCTGTGTATGGATATGTGTTTCATTCCCCTGATCATACACCTTCTTTCTGTTTTTTGTCATTTAATTTCCCTTCGCTCGTTACCTCGGGATCCCCGATGATTCCCCTTGGCTCCTCAGCTGGCCCCTGGCCTCCAGGTTCCCTAACTGAATCCTGTGTTGTTCAGTCTCTGAGCTGTCTAGGGGCCCGCCTGGTGTAACGTAAATAATTCATTGAATTCTTATACTTTGGCAGAAAGGTGATAATGCCTTCCTGGGTCTGTGTCATCCCTCAGGAGCGATGCAGCTCAGCACAGAGGAGGCTTCACTCAAGCAACAGCAGCATGTGAGGGAAGTTTGCATAACCTCATCATAAGCTGCTCAACAGTAAACACTCATGCACAGTTTTGTCAATAGATGTGTATATATGTTGTTGCCCCACATTTAATCCCATGTTGTCAGGAACATATGGTTAAATTCCAATTGCAATTAAAACGGAAGTATCCCTTTAAAAAAAAAAAAAAAAAAAAAAAAAAAAAAAAAATATATATATATATATATATATATATATATATTTGGTTTCACACAAAAAAAAATGTGTTCAATTCATACCTAACTGGGTTTCTAGATTGCCGGTGACCCAGAATAGATACCATTACAATTTGTGAAAGGTAGGTCAAAGTTCCAATCTACCTAATTCACATATAATGGATGAAATATGTACAAGGGGCAGGTTTGTTGTGCCTGGCACCACTGGTTAAGGGTTATGATTAACTGAAACTACTCAAATGTTATGCAGATTTTCATTTATTTATTAAACAATGGAAAACAATTAAAAACAACAACACATTAAAAAACAGTCAGAATAAAAGTATTCAAACATTAAAAGCAATATTAAATAGATTAGTTTTTAAAAGGGATTTAAAAGTGTTTAGGTCAGAACAGTGACGGATGGTCGGGGGTGATAAAAGTGTTTCAGCAGCAGAGAGGGAGAGAGATGGACAGGTGCAGGCTATGTTTTTGAGGTCAAGAAAGGATGTTTTGGGGACCTGTTTGATGTGCTGTGTGAAACAGAGTGGTACCGAAAATGATGCTGAGGTTGTGAATGTGGGGGAGGCAGTTAAGGATGACTTGTCAATGGAGACACAAAGTGGTGGGTGGACTGGGTGAGGGATCGGGGGGCCAATGATCAAGAGGTCAGATTTGTCACTGTTGAGCTTGAGGTAATTGGTTTGCATCCAAGTTTTTATTTCAGATTTAAATGTATATATAGGCCTATATAGTATATATACTGGGTGTGATTTACTGTGGTCTATGAGTTTTTCTGACGGCGTGAACACAAAATGCCTGAAAGAGGAACTTCACATGCAGTGAAATCGCGGGCAGAGGTGGGGGGCTGTACAGCTCGCAGTTGGACCTGGCCCACCCTGAGCCGGTTGCAGGGCACCACCGTGAAGGAAATTCACCCGGCGGTGACACAAGCCAGACCCACTGAGGGAACCCTGGTCAGTTTATTTCCTAGTAATATGCAGATCCTTCCATGGACAATACACAGCCGCACTGTGCCTTTGCACGGAGCATCAAAATCTGTGAAAAAACTGCCCCTGTTTTTATTTTCCCCAATCAAGATGACCACCCAACAGAGAAAGAGAAAAGACCACAGGAACTGCACCATCAGAGAAAACTGTTGATTACAAATATTCATTTAGTGATTTGAGCCTCATTAGTCAAAACATCCAATGCAAACATTTTTGGGAAAAATAAATAAATAAATAAATAAATATATATATATATATCAATCATAGTAATCATTGCAAATTCAAATACCAAAAGAAAAATGTTTCTCTCAATTGTCTGTTACCTGTCGTATGGACCCTAACCTCATCTCAGAGATGAAGAAATAGAAGAAAAGAGCAATCTATTATGGACTACTTATCAGGTAGTTAGATGCTCGTAAAATTACAAAAATGTTAAAATGATGAAATAATTTTGCTGACATGATGAATACATACTTTAATGAAATGAAGGTTAAGTGCGAAAACATAAATTCTTAACATAGGTTTTTCACCCTATCCTCTCCACCTCCTAGGTTATTTCCTACAGATTCTCTACAGCTGCCTCTTTTGATAACAGGAGTATATGACACTGAACGCTTACTTGGGGGCCCAGGTACGTGTGTTTATTAAAGCATTTGTGATACAGCCATTGAATTCCCCCTAGTAATAACAACAGTTAGCAGAGCATCTGCCTGTAGTCAGTATGTCTTTGTGGGATCCCAGCTGGATTAAGAAGTCAGAAGGATAAATGGGCCTGCTGCTGCAGATGGAACTAAATCAGTGGATTTTTTCCGGAGCTGAAAGATGCACATGTCTATGTAACCATGACAAAAATGTTCAGTCTGCAAAATTATGCTTAAAGGCCACACAAATTTTACAGAGGAAATAGTTACCTGCTCTGCTGACTTCACATATTGTTTTGATGATTTGGCAACAAACTGTCCACGGTATGGAATGTGTTCATAATGAGAGGATATTTTAGTGTTTAAGACAATATATGAAGAAAAATTACACAAGCACGAAAACATTTTACAATAGATTAGATATAAAAGTGTGTACAATGTAGCACTGTAAAATGATTAAAAAAGGGAATTAGACTAATCACAGGGTTTCTGGATATATATATATATATATATATATATATATATATATATATATATATATATATATATATATATATATATATATATATGTGTGTGTGTGTGTGTGTGTTCTCTGCTTTATAATAAGAGAGGTATGTACAAAATGATAGTAAAGATTAACATTTCCAGCCACAGGACACTACAAAGCAACCAAGTATCCTATGTTCTTATTCTACTCATATGAAAGATTTTTTTGTACATGTTATCCAGCTACATACGGACTGTATATCCTCGGTGAGAACAGAAAAATCAAACATTGCTACACACACAGCGCCAAGCAGACAGAGTTGTTTTCATCCCTAGTCTCTGATGAATGAAACATTGCATCAAAGATGACAGAAGGTATATTCCCACAAAGGCTTTTTTTCTATTTTAACCTAATCAATGTTTTCCTAGCATTTGATTCTGAAGGCACACGCATGTGTGTGTGTGTGTGTGTGTGTGTGTGTGTGTGTGTGTGTGTGTGTATGTGTGTTCAGATATGAGGCTCAGCAGGGAGCCCATGTTAATAAAGGAAGACAAAGACACAGCAAGGAATGAGGAGAGATTCAGGCAAAAAGTGGTCATGACATTAGAAGAATAAGATCCGATTCATCACAAACAGCACTGATTCAGCTCCCAACAGAATCATATACTCAAGAAAGAGAGAGAAAAATGCATCTTGGGAAGCGGTATGTACTCACCTGCACTACGCCTTTTGCTTTACCGAGGTTCAATGAGCTCAATCACCACCCAGATAGCAAGCACTGTCGGCCCGATTCTGGCTGAGTGATGGCAGTGTCGGTTGAGATCCGGGTCGGTTAAATACCACCTTTTCTTGAATGGGCCGAGGTTGGAATGCAATAGTTGGGCTGATTACTTTGTTTTCCCCTCGGCCCGATAGTGGTTTGATAGGTTATCGCCAGTGTTGAAGACAAGCACGGCAGACCTACTGTTAAACTTAAATGGGCCGACACTACAACGCAGTAGTTGGGCTGAATACTTTGTTTCTCATTCGGCCCGATGAGCTCCAGCCAACATTCGGTCCAAACGCGGCTGATAGGAGGCGGCCCAATATTCACAGACATACACAGAGTCAGTTCTGTTTGGCGACAGAATTAAATGTTCAAACGCGAATGGGCGACGGGCATAATGTAGGCTATCATCGAAATGACACACTCCACTGTATTGCTTTGCATAGGCTTATGAACACACTTGAGTGTCAGGGCGAAATGGCAATTAAAGCCTTCTATCACACCACTGGATCTGACATGAACTGACAGCAAAACTGATATTAATTGGCATCAAAACACTTGTGCCTTTTGCACAATGAACAAATTATTTCATTTGCTCTGCTCGTCCCGTTTGTGCGCAAAAGGAGCGTAAATATGAACTTTCACCTTTTTTACGCACGCATTTCCTGTCCAGAGGGAAATGTAGTTCATGGAATGTGAGGTGTGAATGGATTCCCCTTTAAACGCATACAAACATGGCTGCCTTATCGCTCGCCAGAAAAAGACATAGATGAATTAATTGCGCATATCGGCGATTAACAATAGCTTATATTTCACCACACACACATTAAAGATCATGTTTAAAGGTGACTTTTATCACTAAAATACACTTTATATGTACTTTTATTAACATTAGTTTCTTAACTTTGAGCAAAAGTTGAAACAAATTTCCATTGTCCAGATTTATTATATGACCGGGTTTAAGGGACAAGTTTTCATTTAACAGTGTTCATCATGCATGAAAACAAGCAGATAAGCAAAATTCGCCGTGTGAAATGAAATAAAATTACGCCGACGCGCATCTAGATTCGCGGCAGAAATGAGATATTCCATCAAGTGGCTCGGCAGGGTACCTACAAGCCGACTGTCACCAGTGTAAGGAGTGAAGGCAGCGCGAAACTCTCTCTTTTCGGACATCGATCTGGGTCTGGTAAGTAGCACTCAAATTTGACTTGTTTTAATCAACGTCAATTATCGGAAAATAGACATAGAAATAGCATGAACATTAAATGAGTGTGTAATAAAAGGGCTATGCATTGTATCGTCAATACGTTTTTCGTGTTTTAAGGTTTAGAACAACTATTTTTGTAGCTGACAACCTGGCGCAAAGACATGCGTGATGGATCCGTCATTCTAACCCTACAACCCTAACAGTAAAACACCAATAAATCAGTGTTGCAGCCACAAACCAGGATCGGTAATTTGAGTTAATAACTTTGTAATCCAGTTGTCATGCTATGTTGCAAATGTGAGTTAAACTGTGCACAAGGGCAAGCATGTTCTACCGATTGCAATGTTAGCTAGTTATATGGCTGTTTCTGCGAAATTAACTTAACACAAGGACTGCAACCTTAAAAATGCAGAGCACCCCAAAATGGTGCTAGGAGCCTTAGTTCTGCGCCTGGTCACATGACTGTCTGTCTATCTATAAGCGAGAAGTATTTTGCAGTATGGAAATAGTCTACATAACAATTTAATAAAGTTACTCATTACTTATGTTATACTTCCATCTAGTGGAATGAAAAGGCAATAGCAATATAGAAGTACAATCGAGAAACATCACAATAGTAAATGGTTATATGGCCTACTTATGTATTATGCTGCTCATTCTAGTAATGTTATTGCAACTATTTCTAATACTAGTAGCCTACTGCATTTTATATAAGTATTAAGTGTGCTAACTGAAAGACTCTTTTTTGCCAATAGCGAGTTTCTTTACAATAGATACAACAGATTATTATTCCTAAAGTATTACTAAAACATTACCAAGAGTATTTGTACTTGGCGCAGTAAAACAATTTAAAATGTTTATTATTGCCTATTTGAAAAGAGACATGAAACAAAGCTATAACAGATTTTGTTGAAATATTATTGCTGGTTTTCTATTTGTGTTTAATGTTCATCTCTAAATTGTGTGTTTCCTTAGGCCGAAGAAAGAAGTCAATTAAAGGTACGGTACTTTTAACACATGCATGGGCACACTCTTAGGAGGGCTGTGAAAAAGGTAAGTTCTATATTTACCACCACAAAAATTGAGCCGAAACGATAAAGCCTGAACAGTTATAGCGGTTTTAGCAGTGCAGCAAAATAGCGCAGCAATTGGGGCAAGCTTTCTAACATAAAGCAACGTAAACTACTTGCAACAATTGCTGCGCTATTTTACTGCACTGCTAAAACTGCTATAACAGGTTCAGGTTGCATCATGTCAGCTCATTTTTGGTCAGCTTGTTGTACTCGACCACTGCTTCCACCAGAATGTAGGTTCGGATGTGCCGGCATTCTCCTTTAACACTTTTTAATTAATCTATGAACTTGTCCAAAGTCCTATAATCATTAGGATAATGTGTGATGTTTATTTTGTTTTACTGCTGCAGAATTGCCTGGCTACCAAACCTTTCGCTGGGGCCCCCAGCAGCAGTCTGAACCCGGTAAGGGCAAGTGATTTCTAATCATCTTCATATCATGCTTGGCATTATCTTGACAAAACTTTACATTGTTTTTCACAGCATTCCACGCCACACAAGGGGATACTCAATGTAAGCAATTATTAATTATATTTTATTTTAGTCAAAATTTTTGTGCTTTTAGACATTGACTGTATCTTAAAGGCTCTGTGAATTACGTTTCTCATACAAAAGATCTATCCACCCTCCGAAAGGTAGAATTAAATGCAAACTTGTTAAAGGCAGGGTCTGGGATTCTCAAAAATTGTCCCACCCACGTTCCTGCCCCTTTCCTCCAATGGTTGAGTACAAGCACTTGATTGACATGCAACTGTCCAATGGGAAATGCTGGTCTGACAAATAATAAGAAGTACTTTTCCAAGCCCTGTTCGTTCCACAGAGGATTGACATATTTCATTTTCATATCAATGCTTCCAATTTAGTGATTGTGAGTGGTTTATGAACAGGATTTCAAGTAACTTTGCAAAAATGACAAAAAAAAGTGCAATCACAGACCCTGCCTTTACGCCCTCCTTCTTCACTTTGGCGTGAAAGCTCGCTTCTCATTGGTGCCTGAAATTCTGGGACAGGAAATGCAGTAAACAGACTGCTTGGATATACTGTCTTGATCGCGAAATTTTGTGCAGCATCATCGGAAGTATTTGCAAGCCCAGGCTAGGTCTACCGTATTTTGAACGTGATTGCAGGACCAGTTTTGGCCACAAATTTACATACTGTTCCTTTAACTTATTTTCTATAGCTCTGCTGAGAGAGGTGCTTACAAAGTTGGAAATGGTGCTGGAACAACAGACCACAATCCTACAGCGGCTCCAGCACCATGACGCACCAGCAGAGTTGGTGGAGGGCCTACCAATTGAGGACCTCAGTGGTCTAACGGCGATGGAGCAGAATCTACAAAATTCTGAATAGAACGAGAAAGTTGTGAGTGTAAAAATTATTTACTGAAAATTTTTAGATTTTTGTTTTCTTTTTTTCTTTTTTTTTTTGCTTAACGTCCATTTACTTACAGTGCTTACAATATTTCTTGATGACCAGAGTTAAATAAATAAATAAATAAATACATACATACATACATACATACATAAATACATACATACATACATACAGCTGTTCAATATAGTTTGTCTCAGACATGGAAAATCAGCATACCTGCCAACACTCCCGTTTTTACTGGGACCGTATTTCAGACCCATCTCCCACCCCCCTCCCGTTTTGTCATTTCTCCCGGAACCAAATTTCCTAATGAATGATCAATTTTTGTTCTGAACTTGCAAGATCATGTATTGAAATGCAGTCTGATCTCATGTGCGCATTTGCCGCGGCAACATGCACGACCACAACCTGACGTTCTTTCAACACAGAGATTCAGGAAGTTGAAAGCTTTCGTGTTAACTATTGTTTGTTGTTAGATGTGGCACATTTCTCTTTCCAAAAGTGTTTGGCAAGAATTGTGATGTTCTAGATGAATAGCCTACCATTATGCTGTCAATGAAGGAGAGTCATTAGTTTTGTACAAAAGATGGATCTCAGAGTGCACTTCATTAACATAGGCTACGTTCCGGAGCGCATTTCATGTAGCGGACTAAACTGCGCATGTCGTCTTGCATAGCATAAACTAACGTTAATGTTTTTGTCCTTCAGGAATGGAGGACTGTAGATCCAAGTCATGCAGCCTACAAACCACCTCAGTCCAAAAAGTGCACTGTAAATCGAGCAATTTGTGATGTTTTCAAATTGATCACTGTCATATATACTGGTAAATAAATGCTGTCAGCCTATTTAATATACAGTATATTTAAATAAATACCCCCCCCCCCCGCAAAAATCTCACAAATTTTGATTCTCAAATGTTGGCAGGTATGAAAATCAGGGAATTTTTTTTAACATATATGGACAGTCAGGTATTATCAGGGAATTTTGGTAATGGCATCAAGTTGGCCCCTTAGGGATTGTTGCTTTATTGTAGTGAAGATCATGGAAAGTTTGCATTTTAGTCAGAGAATTTTAGTTTTGCATTTTACTAAGGGTAATGTTATGTGATTTACATTGGGAACCTTGTAATAATGCAGTTCTTTTTGTTTTAGGTCAACTACCTTGGTGTCATAGGGGGGGTTGACACCAAAGACTGCACGTGGAGGATCATGAGGGTGGTGGCGAAAGGACTGGCTCGCCAGCTGAACTGGAGGGGAGTTAACGGAAAAGTATCTATGGCCAAACTGTGTTTTTGTGTGTGTGCGTGGGTGCATCGGTACTTATGTGTTTTTAAATTTAAAGGAAAAGTTCACTATTTTTACACTTAAGCCTTGCTTTCAGATTGTTTCTGATGATTTCAAGAATCTTAATTGTTGCTGGACTCCCCGCCCCCGTCAGAGTGGCAGCATAGGTGCACTGAAGCAAATGCTCCTAAAACACACTGAGCATTCGTTTGTAAAGACGAGAAACTCACCAAGTGGTCAGTAATATTCACTTTTGTGCTGACAAAAATATTGCTGCAAACTGTGTCTGTGAATGTTACCAATCAATGAGTTTCACGTCTCTACCAACAAATGTTTAATGCGTTTTTAGGAGTGATTGCTCCAGTGCACCTATACTGTTTAAAATTAATTCTTGTAATAGCCTGCGTCAAAATCTTAACTATTGTATTTCATCAGAAACCATCCGAAGAAAAAGGCTTTAAGTGTAAAATAGTCATTTAGTCATTTCATGTGATTCATCAGTTAATCAGTATGTTTGGTAATTTGGTGTGTGTATGTGTGTGTGAGTGAATGTGTGATCAGTTTCAAAATAATTTGTTTTATCTTTGCTGTTTGTATTGTTAAAACTGATTAAAAATAAACTTTTAAATTATAGAAATCTGTTTTTATGTACTTCTTTGCAGTTCTTAGGCCACATATGGGCCAGTACAGGCCGACATTCAGCCAACACTCAGTGATATTAGTAGAGTAGTGTATGGGCCAGTACAGGCCCGGGGACCCAGCCAGCAGTCAGCCAACACTCAGTGAGATTAGTAAAGTAGTGTATGGGCCAGTACAGGCCCGGGGACCCAGCCAGCAGTCAGCCAACACTCAGTGAGATTAGTAAAGTAGTGTATGGGCCAGTACAGGCCCGGGGACCCAGCCAGCAGTCAGCCAACACTCAGTGAGATTAGTAAAGTAGTGTGTGGGCCAGTACAGGCCCGGGGACCCAGCCAGCAGTCAGCCAACACTCAGTGAGATTAGTAAAGTAGTGTGTGGGCCAGTACAGGCCCGGGGACCAAGCCAGCAGTCAGCCAACACTGGTATCATCAGCCAGCAGTATGTGGGCCACACCTGGGCCAGCAGGAACAATCAGAGTCATTTTATTGTGAGTGGGCCACACCTGGGCCAGCAGAAGCAATGAGAGTCATTTCACAGTGCGTGGGCCTGCACTGGGCCAACACAAACAATTAGAGTCCGTTATTTTTCAGTGGGCCATCTCTGGGCCGGGGACCAGGCCAGAATTGGGCCAACTGTCAGAAACTCTCCTGACATGTAGTGGGCCAGTAGTGGGCCGTAGTTCATTTGCTATGTGGGCACCCTTGGCCTCCTCCTTATTTTTTTTTCTCTATCAGTCAGTCTCTTCCCTTCTTTTTGTCTCGCTCAGTAATCCTCCCTTTGCAAATACAGTATTTTCATTAGTTATTAAAAGCTGTCAGACTGAGACTGGCCTTCACTCCATCATCCCCAGGAGTTCCCACATTTGGTGCAGTCCTGAGGAGAGTAGGCATAACACACACCATCTATTAAGCACCAAGTATGTGGGGGAATTCTGCAGAATATTCACTCAGTCTTACTCTGTGCCTTTTATAAATTATCATATTACTAAAGAGGCACATTTGCTATGTATGGTTTGTTGCCTGGGAGCTCGTCCTAATAGCCCTCTATAAAGCAGGAGGGGGGCTTTGGACTCTGATGTATGCTGGCCAGAGCCCACTGTCAGCGGTGGGCCCAGCTATCATTTATCAGATTTTTTAAGAGATCGCCAGATGGGGAATATTAACAAGCATATTTGGTGGAGCTAAAGTCTGTAAGAATCTTATCGGCGTACTTTGCTGACACTATACAGAGAGGCGAGGCGGGGGCAAGAACGAGGGTTAGGTCGGGGATTGATATTCAAGATCTTGAATGGATGAGTGGAAAAAGTATCCACACAATATGCCTCAGTCAATTAGCGTATGCCATGTTGCCGCGCTGCATTCATACATCATCTGAGAGGGTTTAAATCGAAAAACTGACATTGCCAAAGTGATGACATTTTCAAGCAGCTGAAATGCGTTTCCACTTACAATGTTGCCCAGAATAAATCCTCTGCAATGTCAAGATATAAGGCAGCTCCATTAATGTATTATTCTAAGATTAATTTTTTGTTTTATTACTCATAATACTTATTTGTTCTGAGTGCCACAGTATTAAAACTGCATAAAGCAATGATACCAGTCTCAAAGGTTTACAGCCAAATGTTTAGTGTCATGTACTGTAAGTTTAAATCTTTAACTTTATATAGGATGAACTAGAGCAAGGATGTCAAACTCATTTGAGCCCCGGGGCCACATTCAGCTAAATTTGATCCGAAGTGGGTCAAATAAGTAAAAGAATAGAATAGAATAGAATAGAATAGAATAGAATAGAATAGAATAGAATAAGACTTTAATTGTCCTACCATGAGGGAGATTCCAGTTCCAGCAGCAAATGTATATGTATGGAAGTATAAAGAGCATAAAAACATATTCACAGCCTTAGAATGTGAATATGGAAATGTAATTAGCATTTGCTTATGTACAGTAGTTTACATTATTTACAATACAATGCAATAATTTATATTTCATTGCACTGTGGTTATAATTAATGTCAACTTCAAACATTCCTATATGTTGTGCACTATGAATATCTTTACATGTAGAAATTGTCCTTTCAAACAATGTGAATATAAATAAAAAATGTTACATTTTAATATTAGTCTTTAGTTTACCATTTACACATGTACATTATAACTTACAGATCAAAGTGGATCTACAGATACACTAATTATTTATTTATTATTTTTAAAATTACATTGACTTTACACTTTTCAGGTTCATATTTGTTCAGGTTCATATTTATTGCAAAATAAATAGGAATATGCAAAATTGCAAATTATCCTTTTGATGTAAATACATTAATATGTTTACATTTACAAAAAGAAAACAATGGACGTGTGAGTATTTATAGATTAGTATGAGACTGAATTGAGACTGAATTATTAAAGGGATTGTTGATATTTAATATTTGTGTATTTCACAAATTCATTATGAGGGCTGGACAGGACCCTTTGGTGGGTCAGATTTTCCCTCAGGTCGCATGCTTGACAATTGTGAACAAGAGTGATGGGGGGGGGGGGGCGACAGTTGTGGCATACTGAGAAGATATAAAATCATTACATTACACATTGTAGACTACTATTTATTCACCAATTTTTATTTATTCATTTATTTGTTTTGAGCAGAAGAAAAAACAAAACTTTAATATGTATAAGGAACTAATAGAATTATTAATAATTTTATTTTTTAGAGGTGAGGTAGACAAAAACAAAGTGATTGTACACTTGTAATAATAAAATAAAGTCAATAAGTATTGCTTGAAAAGGAGTGGGAAGAAGAAAACATATTAAATCTCACTTCTCTCATAATATTATTTTTGCTTCCTTCATGAGAAGGTTAGATCTGTAAATATATAATAATAAATTATATATAATAATTTATTAATTAATAATTAATAAATAAATAAGAGATAGTAAACATATTAGGAAAACTAATGTATGTATATTACATAGTAAATAGCTTACTGATAGTCTGTATAACTTATGACGCAATATACTTAAATAATACATACATACCATCAATAGTAATAGAAATAGCACATACCAACCATTCAATTGAATTTAATGCAATTTCATTTCATTTAGATATGGTGAATCACAGTACAGGATTATATGTGAGAATTTGCACATTTGAAAAAAAATTCACTGGGCTTGCTCTGATTATTCTTTTTTCCTAACCAATTTTAAAATTGAAAAGTTCAAACATTGTGTAAATTAAATTAGGAACATTACATTATATTAATCAGTGATTGTCTTTGTATAATGTGTTTTATCATTATTGTACAGTAAAATAAAGCTTTTGTCTAAAAAGTTAAAGGAAAGAAAATTTTCTTTTCTGTTTATTTTTTTCTTCTGAAGGAAATACATATCAGCTCTTTCCTATTGGTGTGCATTGTCCTGTTGAAGTGTCATTGAACGCAACTGGCAAGCTCAAGTCCACTCTGACAACAAAAGGCTCAGCTCAAATTAAAAAGAGAACACTGGTGAGGCCACATATTATGGTTACCGAGGCTCCCACAACTGCAGGAACCTGTTCGGGATTTATTGGTTTCAATTTCACACCTCTTCTCTTTTAATGCCTGCTGTTTCGCTCTGCTCCTCCTTTTCACATGTTCCTCACAGCTTCTCCTCTCCAACCTGCTGCTGAGGTCTCTTACTTCCCATCTCCCCTTTTCATATTCCTGCTGTTTTTTTGTAGTTTTTCTGGCTCATTTTCCTCACCTTACACCTATGGTTTTGCTAATATGCTGTTACTTTCCTTTCTTTGACTTTAACCTTGTCATATTTTATGGAAGGATTTGTAGTGGATAAAAAGCTCCAATAACTTTCCTAAAAACTGTAATCTTTAGTGAATTCTTACTATAAATATATACCGTAATTTCCGGACTATAGAGCGCACCTGATTATTAGCCGCACCCACCTCATTCTAAGAGGAAAACCGATTTTGTACATACACAAGCCGCACATGTATATAAGCCGCATGTGCCCACATTAAAACATGTAACACAAACACAAAATTAACCCAAACCCGACTTCAAGTCCCGAGAATGAAACTAAATGTCCTTCATTAACCCTTGTGTGGTCCTTCGTAAAAGGCATACTGGCTGTGTCCTACAATCGGGTCTTAAAAACCCAGATTCCAAAGTTCAGTTCCATAGACTCATCACCCCACCCCTCAAGGATATATTACTGTTTTCAGTAGTAAGCAATGGCATCCTACAGTACGTATAAAAAGGTACATTTGTGAACCACCGGCTCTCTTTGACCCGAAGGACCGCACAAGGGTTAAAGTCCACAGTCCAAAAATCACAGCCGGCAAAATGAACGGAAAATGATACTTAAGGTTTGATGCAGACCTGCAGAGTCCGGGTCCCGTTGAAAGTAATCCAAGGAAAAAAAAGTGTATATTTCCAAAGGTAAGGGAGGGAAAAATGTCCGCCGCATCCACAAACAGGTGGCTGGTCGCCGCCTCGCCTCATCTATCGCAGAGTCAGCGATAACTTTCTCTTTCGCAGAGAGTTCAGGTCAAACTCCTCCGTGCCAACGTGCAAAAACAATCCACAGGGTCTGGTCGAGCCTCTGTCTTCTCTCACACACCGCCGCAGGTTTTTCTTTAAGCAACTTTTTACCCCTTGTACACCTGTCCGTCAACTTTACCGCTCCCACTTAAACCCGTCACCCTGCATTTGTTCCGCCCCTCCTTTTTCATTCAGTCTTCCTCGACGCATATATTCCACCGGTCTAAATCTTACCTTTTCTACTCGAGCGCCTCTGGCGGCCATTAGGAAAATTACATAAATTGGCCGCGTCACTGAAAAAGCCGCAAGATTGAAAGATTAGGAAAAAAGTAGCGGCTTGTAATCCGGAATTTACGGTAGTTAGAAACTATTAAAAGATGAAAACACAACCTATCTTGTAATTTCATTTTACTTTTTTGATACTGTGGACAAATGCTTAATGGTCTCATTCTAGCCTCATTTCTTTAATATTGCTGTGTTCACTATTGTTATTGAATGCATTGTGCATTGGTTCTGTTTGCTTTGTTTCAAGCTGTTTTTGGAGGGTGGGAAAATGACTTGAGGTCAAGCATAGTTTATTGGTACTTCCTCATACATGTCCATGACGCGGTAATGAGGCATCTCTGATTGGCTCAGAGATGAATGCGTGAAGGAACACTACCCCCTCCCCTCTGGATTGGTGTGTGTTTACCATCCAAGAGTAGCATCCAGCTAGGTTTCATCCCGTTGATTGTTTTGAAAATTTGCAGAAAAAAAAATGACGCTTTATTTCCACAACCAGTGAACCAGTTTGCTCTGCCTTTTTTTTTTTCAAGTTTGTGCAACAGCTAGTGGCGCCACCTTCTGTTGTAGATGCTAATGCTAATGCTACTTCAGATTTGCTGCAATGGAGGATGGGCTGGGGGGAGTGTTACCTGCATTCTGTGGGCGGGCATAACCACTGTCCACATTACATAATGTGCACAGGCTTTTTCTGAGTTGCTACTTTCTCTGCGTTTTCTATGAATTAGAAATACAGCCAGTGGAGGAGAGACACCACTTCCAAACACAGCATGTGTTGGTAACCCAGGGTGACCCATCAGATTCCAAAATGAGCATGAAAAAGTGGTTTTCAGCAGAAAGAGACCTTTAAAGTTTTTTTGCCCATAATGCTTTGCAATACACAGTAACACCTTGTAAATTATTAGAACAAGAAGTCATGGTAATTGTTTTTCCTGTAGAATCCATAGTCATTTGTTACAGTGTAGACTTATTTTCATTTTTTCAATGTCAGGCTGACATGTGTTTCAGTCATGTTCCCCTAATGAATCACACACTATCTGAGACACATTTCTAAAACTATAATTAAGAATTTCAGGCTAGATTTCCCATTGCACTTGCATGCTTCTTTTCTCCTCCCTGTCTCCTCTCATCGCCAGGGCTTTCAGCTGCCCTTCCTCCATGGTAGTGTCTGGTGTCCCACTGCAGAGGCACAATGACCCGCAGGCTGTGAATCTAAACGAGGCTGAGTGCTGGGCAGGGCCGGGCCGCACCTGGCCATATGGCTCTGTTTCTGGTAGAGGGATGAGGGGATAGGAAAAGCATAGGGATGGGGTGAGGAGGAATGGGTAGGACAGAACAAGACAGAGGATGAAGAAAGCTTAGTTGACAGAATAAAAAAGAACGAAAGGGGTATAGGGGAGTTTGGAGTCACAGAAGTGGCTACAAGAAAAAAATAATGTCTCCTTCACCTGGAAAAGAGGGAACTAGGAACACAGAGGTGCGCAGTGAGGAGCAAATTACCTGGCATTAATCTGGAGGTAACAGCGAGGCGGACAAAGGAGGGAGGGAAGGGTGGTCACAGGTGCACTACGACAAGGCACCGCCTCACCTGGCAGAGGAATAGAGCTGAAAAGGACATGGCAAAGGAGAGAGGGACATGAGGAAATGGGGGAGAGGAGGGCTGAAGAACTGTGCAAGATGTGGAAATGGACCACGTATCGTGTTGACCAACATCTCACAAAAAGATAAAAGGGAAAAAAGAATCACCGAAAATGTATCAGAGGGAAAAGTAGAAGAAGTCATTTTAGAAAGAACAGAAGAGAACAAACCAATTCTACAGAGAGAAGTATACATTGAGGACCAGATGGAAGAAGGAGGGGGTGTGTGGAGGAGAGACAGGAGGATATAAGAGAGGACAGGAAGGAGGGCAGGAGACATGCTGACCTGGTGCAGGGCCGGCTGTGGAGGCTGGGTGTCGGGCTAGTCTCGATGGGCCCAAGGGTGTCGACGGACATGGGGAGGGAGATGAGGAAGCAGATCAATTCTGTCAGAACTGGGTTCATACCCCCGGGGCCAGGGAACTGGGCTGGCCCGGGGAGAGAGCCAGAGTTGGAGAGAGCGGGGGAAGAGTAGCGGTGCTATTTATATCATTTTACTCTGGACTTTAATGTTACACAGAGAGCAAAAATGAGATATGTGTGTAAGGATTTAAAAAAAAAAAAAAACTCTGTACGTGCAGGAGATGCCACATGTGTATTTGCAGGCATTAATCAGTCAATTAAGGGTTATTGCTTTGAGAAGGACACAGAGAGTGCCATGCATCCTTTTGTCATTGTAAGGGAGAGTCATACAAGCAAGTCACAGACAAAGACAGAAAGAAAGAGTGAGGTAACCCTGCTTTGTCCCCAGCACCGGGGGAAATCTTTAACTCCAAGGTTAATTAAGCACTGGAAATGAGATCAAGAAGCTTTCCCTTTCCGACTCATTAACCAATTACACAGCTTTTTCAAAACAGTTCAACGCTCATCTCAGAGTGCAGAATAATTGTCTGTCAATGCAGATCAAAAATCAAATCACGCCATAGACCAATGTTAGTTTCAGCAAAAGCCACAGGCAAGTGCAAGTGGCCAAAAACATGAATACAAATTAGTGTATGCTGAAAATCCTATCATTAGAACAAGTTACAAAGCATCTTTTTTTCAAGTGGGATTGCTCCATGTATAATGCATTTAGTAAAAATGTTTGAAATCTGTTGAGAGAGTAGCAAATAAAAGCACACACAAAAGCATGTAAAGAAAAAAATAAGATTCCATTTCACTTCAAGCATCACCAACTTTAAAAGAAAATGTCAAAAAGATATCTGGAGGACTTTAAAAAGAAAAAAAGCTATTACAAACTGCTCATTTGGGGAATATATATATATATATATA